>JAVHZZ010000002.1:207682610-208882610 GCA_036250195.1 Mixophyes australis | reverse complement strand
AGAGAGAGGGAGGGGAGAGGGAGAACCAAAGTGTATGCTGAAATCATTTAAAGCATTTGTTTGTATATATTTACACAAACACCACATTGACTACAGTTATACTAAGAATCCAGTCATCTCAACAAATACCCAGACAAACCACACACCTCTATAAAGACATCAGTTTGTCATCAGACACAAGTGCAGACATCCATTCAGTTCACACCATCAGATCTTCCACTCCAGCAGGTGAAGTTCTTCAGTATCTGATTTGGAAGATGTCCATCTTCTACCTCTGGAGATGAAGTTTGTATCACTGAAATCCATGCATTTGTCTCACCATCAGGGCTGAGCAAAACATCTCATTCAACAAAGAGACCATTAACTAATACGCTGAAGTTTCATGTGCACCAGTGCACCTGCTTCCTCACACTCTGGAGATGAAAGATAGGCAGGAGCAGCATCTGCATAATAAGATCTTTGAGGCACTTTCTAGAGGCTAAGTGTTATAAAAATGGCACTCGCCAACTTAGCAAGACATTGAAGCAAGAAAGGACAATGTAGAAAGTTCCTGTGTTCCTAATTGTGGCCACAGTGCAGCTCATTATTTTGACCTTGTAACCTGACATCTCATTCACTTCACACAGAGACCGATGACACAAAGTCCCTCCTTCTAATGGCAATGTGACACAGAGAGAATATATGGCTTGTAAAGTCCTTTCCACCTCTGTGACCCTACCAAGTAATCTCTGTTTCCAGAGGAATCAAGGTAAAATTGCATAAGAATAATCTATGATCAGTCTTTCGTAATATGCGGATAGTAATAAAGTCAATCCAGCCATGAAATGGTGTGTCTGTGCCTGTAACTGTGATAGAAAACAGCCACCATCCCGATTACCAATAAAGAAACAGAAGACAAGAGGTATCCCTGTGCCGGATGTCCTTCATTCCATGTTGGTGCTATCGGATCGGGAAATGTTAAGTGTTTGCGCAGACACCGATATATCACCTTGATCCACAGGGCTATGGTAATCAGATGTCATATCCTGGTCTATTAATGGCATTTGCATGGAGGACATTGTAAAGGAGCTGGTAGGGCCCTTCCTTAGACATTGGGTGTAAAACCCAAGAATGACATCAAGTTTTTCTTCAATTGACTGGACCTGCAGAAGAAAGATTTAATTTAATGTTTGGCACCAACTAGAGGACAGCAGATAATTAAATACAAGCTTAAAGTCAAAGCTGCTCTGTCTGCATTATCAGAAAACAAGACAGAGACTCTCGTGGATCCCTGTGATGCACTCCTGTTGAAACTGAGTGACTGATTTGCAGTATCGAGTGGAGCAGAGTAAATTCTATCATCTGGTTATTTACTAACATTGGATCAGATATTCATACAGGTCGTAATAATGACAATCTAAATAAACAACATGTATTTTCCTCTTTGCAGAACAGTTTCATCTGATTGATATTTGGGCAGTTTACATAAGCTGCCCTTTAAGTCACACTACAATATTTCAATTGGGTAAAGAACTTTGACTGGTTCATTTGAAAATACAAGATTTTATCTGCGTCAGTCATTATGTAGATTTTCTTATTGTTTCTGTACTGCATAATCCACATTTTGTTAAGTTTTAACACACATCTGGGAAACCTGACATTATTCTGTGAAATTTGCAGGATTCATTAATTGACTAGATTAAAAGCAGCTGCAGACCATGGTTGCCAACATTTGAATGTAAATGCCAAAGTCACATTAATGCTGGGCAGGAGCATGTATGCAAATTATGTGCAGGCTTTATTGATCTAAGTGCACTCCAACCTGTATATTGTGGTGAAACGAGGTATTAATATCACCTCACACCAGTTTCTCACATAGGGGCCTATTTATCAAAGATCTCCCGCTGTTTTTGGGAATTTACCACTAAATTACTATGTATTATTGCAGCATCACAGTAGATATATCAGATATCTGCTGCTTTGCTTCTCACATTGTTTTACTGAGCACTCCCCATAACAGTGTATGGGAAGTGCTCAGTAACGCTATGTATCAATGACTGATACTTGCGCACAGGGAATGAATGAGAGGTGAGCAGTACCGCAAAGAGAGGAAGAGAAGAATCCAGTGAAAGGTAAGTGAAACACTTCACAGGAGCAGCTGTTCATCGGAATGGCTGTTCCTGTGTTGATTTTTAATACATATGAGAAACTTTTCAATCCGCATCTATGCGACGAGGATTGAAAAGTTTCTACAGAAAAAAACGAAGGGTCATAAATAGACCCCATACTGAGGACTATAAAAACATATACTCTTTCTAGCCCTCTGGTTCCCCATATCTGTCAGTCATATTTATACTTGTATATATTCTATTTTGTACATAGTTAAAATGTCTGCTAGCATGGTTTTCTTATCTTGCAGACTAGTCCATTGTTTCATCCTAGGCAAAAGGATTATTGTCGACCAGTCCTGCATGAATGTACATCACACCAGGAGGTCTCATGTATTAAGATAGGAAAAAGGTCCACAGATAGAGCTCTATGTTTAATTACAGAGAACTGCATTGTGTATTTAAATGTAATGTGTCTGGATTGTGATCTCTTCTGTTTCAACAAACTCTGCTGTGTAGCCATAGAACAATATCTATCCTTAATTATATCAAGAGTTGCTCATCTGCTCCTTTTGTCTGTATGTTTACCTGTGAAAAGGTAAACACAGAAAAGGACAGTTCATGAAATTGCTGATGAGGTCATTTTTGGGCTTAAAAGAGAACTCCAGAGGACAGCAAGTTTGCATTCACTACCCAGTGATAGCTGAGGTCAGGCTGGCGTTGAGATCCAGATCTCTGTCCTGACAGGAAAGAGACAATCGGTTCCTGGAGTATTGCCTTTGCTCTGATCTACTTCTCCAGGTCTTGGGGAGCTGTGTGTCCGCCAAAAGCGGAGTGACAGTGACTCAGGACCAATGCTTTGCTGGTAGCCTCAAAGGAGAGAGAGGGAGAAGCTTGGATGGATAGACAACAGTCCCTGAGAGTGGCTAGAATACTGGTGAGGTGTTTTATACCCTGTACATTATCTGTGCCAGACTGTAGTGTTATTTCCTGCAGGTTATTATTCAAATATGTTTATTGCTGTTTGGTGGCACCATTTTGTTAAATAAACGTATTTCTTTTATTTCAGATATTTGCCTGGGTAATTTTGAACCTTGGATAGGAATCGGGTATACCAGCTGTGCGGCACAGAGGGTTACATTAAACCCGGTATCTTCACATATATTATACAGCCAGTTATACAGGTATAGTGCAGCTGGAGGGTATATTATATATTATACAGTCAATGATACAGGTATAGTGCAGCTGGAGGGTATAGTATATATTCTACAGTTATATTCTACAGTCAGTCATACAGGTATATTACAACTCTAGGGTATATTATATATTATACAGTCAGTGATACATGAATAGTATAGCTGGAAGGTATAGTATATATTATACAGTTATACAGGTAGAGTACAGATAGAGGGTATATTATATATTATACAGATATACAGGTAGATTACAGCTGGATGACATATTATACAGCCAGTTATACAGATAGAGTACAGCTGGAGGGTATAGTATATATTATACAGTCAATGATACAGGTATAGTGCAGCTGGAGGGTATAGTATATATTCTACAGTCATATTCTACAGTCAGTCATACAGGTATATTACAACTCTAGGGTATATTATATATTATACAGTCAGTGATACATGAATAGTATAGCTGGAAGGTATAGTATATATTATACAGTTATACAGGTAGAGTACAGATAGAGGGTATATTATATATTATACAGTTATACAGGTAGAATACAGCTGGAGGGTATATTATATATTATACAGCCAGTGATACAGGCAGAGTACAGCTGGAGGGTAAAGTACATATTATACAGTTATACAGGTAGAATACAGCTGGAGGGTATATTATACTATATATTATACAGTCAGTGATACAGGTATAGTACAGTTGGAGGGTAAATTATATATTATACAGTCAGTGATACAGGATTAATACAGGCCAGGTGGTTTAATATATATAATATCTTGTGCCCTGTCCTCTCTTGTCTTTTTCAGCATCTGCCTAACAAGAAAGGGCTAAAGGGAAGGGAAGCAGTCGATGTTTGCTTTGATATGGAAAAAAACAAATTTATACTAAAGGACTACAAGTTTTTAGAGTAGCCCAGTGAAGGTTGTTTCATTTATGTGTTTATTGCTCCTAATTATAGAACTTGAGCCAGTAAAAGGGTGATATTCTTACAGCAGTCAGCTCTACAAGTAACGCCACATATTAGTAGCTCTTTATCAGTATGCCTAATAGCTGTAAGAAGGGATGAGATTTTTCTGTTGGGATGCAGTGTTTACATTTCTTCAAACATCACTTCTCATTTATGCCAAAAGTGCTATTTTCAGCTTATCATTCCATGGAGCGTCGTTAAAATAGCCTTCATCCAATAGAGCAGCTTTTTTTTCCGTAGTATGCAAACATGCACAGTGCACTTTTTCTGTGTTTTTGTCATGGTGGACATTTGATTAATGTAATAAGTACAGTACAAAAGTAGCTTACAGCTCCATCACCAGTACTCTCATCAGAAAATATACGTTGTTGTGAGCTGTTTCTTACCCACAACAACCTCCCTCCTGTATATTAGGCTGCCTAGTGCTCCTAACTCGTAAGGAAAGCTGACGGTCGATAGAACCTTTATATGCGGTTTGGGACTTTGGGTATGATTCAGCATCTGTCCTGGGAACAGGTGGGGAAAAACATATTTTACTATATAAGCTATGGCAAAACATTCACCTTTTTAATAAATAACTAATACCGCAATGCTCCTCTGGTGACAGGTCCATTGTAATAATTTACTAGTGGTAGTCAGACTAATTAATGTTAGTAAATAACAATAGCACGGGTAATTTAAGAGCCAGGAAAAACTGTGAATACTTGTTGAAACTTCATTTGCATTCACTTGAGTGTTAGGGGATACTAGGGGTGTCTTTATTTCAGGTGTCACTTTTATACATTTTAATGTCTTTATTACATTGGTATTTGTACCTACAAATTCTACAAATGTGCTTTTTGTTTTGGCTAATGTCTGATGTCTGTTATGTTTGTAGGCATATAAAAATCACACTGTTTTACAAGAGTAAAAAGGCTCTGTGAGTACCCCTAAACTGGGAACCCATAAGGCTCTATTAAACATCTTATCTCACAGAATTCAATATCCTTTTCAATTAAGAGGCACATTTCTATGTTCAATACTATCTTCATGCTGTAAATCAGGTACTTACCAATACATGCATATTTTTGAGGCTTGCAAATAACCCTATAACGCTAACCAGTCTTTTCCTGCACTGAACTTATATCTAGAGCGTAGCCAATTAAAATCAAAATATCACTAGCTTTTCACCCTGTGGTTGAGTGAGCTACTGTATGTTCAGTAATTCACACAAAATGTTTGTTGAATGGTGTTTAATGTTATCATATACTATTAAGCTTTGTTCTTACATAATACAGGTATTACCAACCCATTAGTTTGGAACATGTTCTATTAAAGTGTATTTTCAAGTCATAGTTTCAAGAGAACAGTTTACATTGCACAGCATGTGATCATATTGTTTGCCTTCAAACACAAATACAGAGAAAATACACACACATTTCTTTTCTTCAGGCTAGTTATATTTTGGATAGGCACCTGGAAGTCATTTTTATTGTAATTCCAGTGGTATCCTACATAATGTGCTAGAATAGTTAGAGGTTATTGCTGCACATGATGGTGAAAAGCATTTCTGACCATAGCATTGTGCTCCCATTCAGCTAATAATTGTGTTTCTGAAAATGAGAGATAGAGAGATATATAACAGGTTGCTCACCTGCCTCTCTACCTTCACCACTCTTCCCATCATGCTCATCTCATCAGCTGCATCTGCTTCACTTCCAATAGGAGGAAGCTTCTCCCCTTTCTCACGTGGCTTCTTCTCCATGGGGATAGGGCCCCGCCCAATGATCTGGTCCACACTGAAAGTTTAGACCCATATTAGTTCAATAAGTAAAATATGTAAATCGCAGTTAATGGTCAGTTAAATTAGATGTGCTATTAAAATGCAAATCAAATCAGCTCATGAACTATAATTATGAAATCTCATATGGACATAGAACCAACAGGATGTGTTTTCTCAGGGTGAATAGTTTACATCACAATATTGTATTGTACAGTGTACCATTGACTGGCAGTGCATGATCCCCAATGCACAATGAACTACTAGCCAGCGCTACAAGCAGTCATATACTGTATATAGCATAGTCCTGGCCAGCAGCCCGGTTATTTATTGTACAGTGTACTACTAACCGGCATTGCAGACTCTTTATTCGTCCGAGCATGTCCAGATGGCCTGCGGAGTACTGCTCAATAACGTCCTTTACGTCATATGGACGCAGGGTCTCCTTGAATTTTCTCTTGGCCACCAGGAACTTCAGGATCCTGCATACGATGGACGATATATCAAATTAAAATACACTATCATAAAATATTTCTAAACATGTCTATTTAAACTTATATTCTATTTAGCTGATTTCTATACGATTATTTTATTCATATCCAGTTAGGGATGGGGTTTGGTCATTATTTAGTATTACAAATGCAAGCAAGTTGCATGAATTTTGTTTAGTAACACACATCCAACAAGTCCCTGCCTGATTTTTAATGTAGCAAACATATCCCTTCCTGGTCAAATAATGTACAATATTATGCCCTTTATGGTGGATAGTGTACAACACAGGTCAAGTCATGGAGGATAATGTACAAAACAGATCCTATTATCTGATGGCTAGTGTACAATTAATCCTTTCTTGGGAGTCTACTTTATTCACTTTCTCACTGGGATTTCGAGCTGCTATCAGATTTTGCTATTATCGACAGGTAGATCTCTATTCCCTGTCCTGCACTCCAATTGCTGTACAATGGAGGTAAGTACAGTAACGCAATTGCACAATTTGAAAGTGGGGAAACATAGCGGCAGATTCAACTAGCTGTAAGGTCCTGTAGGAACCACACAAAATGTGTGTCTATGCATAAGAAACATCTCTCATATTTTGCAAAATGAGCAAAAATTATTAACAGAAACATCCTACGGGACCTCGCAGCTAATTGGATCTCCCCCATAAACTTAATTGACCCGTAACATGTACATTAGCATATAAATCATACTTTGCTATAAAGCAATGGCTCTCCAGGTGTTGTGAAACTACAAGTTCCACATTACCCTGCCAGATATCAACTGACTATCTTCTGGCAAAGCATGCTGGGACTTGCAGTTTTACACCACCTGGAGAGCCCTTGGTTGGCCAGACCTGCTCTATAGCAAAGAATGATTCTGAAAACAGCACACACAGCATATATGTCTAAAATTGTGATGAGGCAAGATCTTATGTTATAACTGAAACAGTACTAAGAAGGAGTCTAAGAAGTGACATAATCTGACTTCAGCAGCTCTTCACAACATTAAAGACAGGAAATGGTGCAGACTGAGCATAAGAGTACAAAGCAAAGTGTGATTTACATAATTTTTCCATTTGAGAAACAAAATTATGACCAAATTCAAATGTTAAATCTATTAGTTTTTCCTTCATTTACTTTCTGCAAATTCTTCATGATTGGTAAATTACAACATACCCCACTTTTTATGCCCCTCTCTCTCACTCTCTCTCTCTACATATATATCTCCGTATAAGGATATTTTTCTCATATCCTCCATTTGGGCAGTTCTTAAACGGACAGATTTAGAGTTAGAGTGTAAAAATAAAGCTGTCCAGTATTTGTGTGCTATATGCAAAAGCAGCCAGTATTATCCATGTATGGAAAGTAAAAATGTATTTGTACCCCTTACATTGCAACATGGTTTGTCTGGGAGCAAATATGCTCCTTGTTTTGCTGTAAATGAGGCACACGTTTTCCACCTGCACTCCCCACCCTAATTTTTAGTTTAAAATTTCCAGCCTTCTAACCTTTTTTCCCTTAAGCCCAGTTCCCTAATAACTGAGGCACAGGTGGCAAGGCAGGAGGGCAACGTGCCGTCAACCCATCCAAAACCAGCAACTAGTCCAGGGAGCGTGTCTTCAGGCCATGTGTCCTGCCTCATGTCATCCTAGACACCCTGCGCATTGTGCAGCATGACCTGGAGCCAATGCGCCACATCCTGACAGCAATAATGCCATTGTCCAAACTGTTGGCGGCACAGGGTCATTCCAGACCACTGTGGGTGTCGCGGCAGGGAAGTTCCAGAAATCCTTCACTTGTGTGCTGTAGGTTGTTCAGCGGGTGTTCCTGTCGCGCCTCAGGCAATTCATCCATCTGCCACTTGATGAGGAGTTCCTTGTGCCCATAAAGCATCAGTTTGCCACCATAGTCAGCTTGCCGCACATCATAGGGGCAGTAGATGGGACACATGTAGCCCTGGTCCAGTGGGGGTGGGAATGCTTTGATTTATTTGAGTTTGAAGCATTTCCACTTGATAAATGTCCAGGATATGTGTGACCCGTCTCTCCAAATTCGTGACCTGGTCACTGTGTGGTCAGTGAGTACACAAGACTCCTTTGCCTTCCGGCAATTGCAACAAATGTAACAAGCACCTATTCATGGCTGCCAGGGCAATAGGCATGCCTACTCTGGTATTCACAAGTGCCAGCATGTTCTGATACACAGAGGCCACTGGTGCCATATAAGTGAACAAAGTAGCATAACAAAAAGGGGGACACATATTATAAGGTACATTACAACCACCACTACACAACCAACACTGTATTGTTTGATAAAAAACAAACAAGGGTAGTCAGTAATACACAAAAGAATGCTTGATAGCTGCAAGACAATGTTCCTATGCCATTCAAATGCATAGCACTCACTGCCACACGTAGCGCACGAATATTGTGCTCATATAGGTGGATGTGCACCACAAGGCAGTGTGCATGTAACACCTGTTACTCCTGAAGTCATAAAGCAGCATATGTGACGATCCGTGTCTTGTTGACTTCGAGATTACGCAGCGGACAGTTCCGCCCGAATGCACACTGCGCTCAGTATGCGTGTCTTATGGACTCAGGCCCTGTATGTATAATGCTTATAAAGCTTGTAAAGGGTAATGTTTTTAATGTGTCATCTAGAACACCCTGCTTAATCTCTGTTACTACAATATAATATACAGACACCGGAATAGTTGGACTCCGAAATTAAAGGGAAATCTTTTGGGAATGCATAAAAAAACTTCTTAAGGAAATGGAAGGTCACATTAAAAAATATGCTATCTGTATTAGCATTGAGGAGTCTATGATAATCCATATCACAAATGCTCAAATCCAATGAGTCATTGTGAGTACTCTTTTAGCCGCTGTAGTGCCACCTAATCTTTTTGCTGGATAAAAAAATGCCACCTAGGATCTCTCTGGGAATACTGCTGCCTGTCTAGGATTCGGAACTCAGTGTACCTTGCATTTTGCTCTGTGCCCTGGATTGGACTACTGTGGCTTGGGAGATTTTGCTCAGACTTTGTCTAACACATCAACACCTTTAAATAATTGTCTGTCAAGCCTCGTGTAATTAATTTAAAACTCCGGATATAGAATCAGTAAAAACGTTTAAAATAAAAAAGAAATTATTTTGCTTGGTTTCGGTGAGGGATAAACTGGCCAGTAAATGTATACATGCCGATACTTAGTCTATAACTGCATTGGCTATTTTATTTATTCTGGGATTAAGGAGATACTTGCTGAAGAAGAGATTTTCAGGAGCTCAATTTGCTTAGATCCTACCTTCCAATCTCCCATATTTTCAAAGCCTATTTAACCAAAAGATGCCAGGAAGGATTGTATCCAGGTTGGTCCACCAAGACTAAGGGCTAGATTTACTAAACTGCGGGTTTGAAAAAGTGGAGATGTTGCCTATAGTAACCAATCAGATTCTAGCTGTCATTTATTTAGTGCACTCTACAAAATGATAGCTAGAATCTGATTGGTTGCTATAGGCAACATCTCCACTTTTTCAAACCCGTAGTTTAGTAAATATACCCCTAAATGTTGTTACTAAAGTGATTCTGGACAGTTCATGTACTGCAGTTTCCTAGGTCCTTTTAAGGACACCTGCCATAAGCTTCAGGGTAATGCTTGGAATTAACTGATTTTAAGGAGAGTTTGTTAAGTGAAGTCATTTCTTCCCCCAAGAATTACAACAATTGTCTTGGTAAAATGAATACAAGCAAATATTTTAATTGTACTCAATTTTTCTTATTAGCACAGGAACCTTTAACAACCAAGTCCCAATCCCATGAAGGTTAATTCTGTGAATGGCAGACATATTGGTTTAGGCTTGGTTCTCTGGAAAACCAGTTCCTTAACACAGCAAATATAACTTATTCCATCAGGACAAATTGTTACTGTACTGTTGTTGTTATTGTAGGTTAAATCACCCTTATGCCCTGCAATCTTCATGGCCAGGCAGTGAGTTCAGAAGACAGACAGACTTGCTTTTTTTACTGAGAATGTTTCTGTTGCCACTTCAGCCCAAACTACTGATACTCTTATATAAAATTCTGATCTGGAAGATTTATGTAGCGAAAAATAAGCTGAATCTCAACCACCTCACAGAGAATTCAACTGTGCTGTAGCATTGCAACAGGATACTTTTCCTACCTGGAGAACACTGTACAATTATACAAGCCTGAGAATAATCCACTTAAAGAATACATAGAAAAAAGTCTCTCAGGGCTTCATCAGGACTTAAGATGGAAAAAACTGAACTCCAAAAAGTTGAGACTTCCTGGGTCATTATCTATCCCGAGGGAGTCAAATCGATGGAATTTGTTGAATTGGATGGATTGTTCCTCACTCACTCAACAAGTTCAAACATGTATTTGGTTTGCCAATTACTATAGGCTTTTCATACATAAGTTTAGTCACCTAATCACCCTGATTACTGCCCTCGCAAAGATAACTAAACCTTTTACTTGCAACTCTGTGGCTCAAGCTGCTTTTGATAATTTAAAGCACTGTGTCACCTTCATACATTGAAGAATGTTTGGCTATCAAAAAATCCATAGAGGAATAGCGACACTTGTTATAGGGATCTCGACACCCAGTCGGTATCTTAATGGACCATGAGAATCTTGAGAATGCCAAATGTCTGACCCTTTGGCAGGCTCACAGAACTTTGTTTTAATGTTGTTTCATGTTTAAAATGTTCTATCATCCTGACTCAAAAAATATTTTGTATTCAATGAAGAATATTGTCCTGGCCTTCAGACCAATAGGAATCCTCTGAGCGTCACAAGTCAATCATATCACCTTCTTAAATAATAGTCCGGCACTATAAGTTATTTTTGACATAATCTCAGTGGTCTGAACAATTTCCTCCAAAGTAACTACAGGCAAATTATTTGTTCCAATATCTGTTCCTTCTTCACTACATTTGCAGGATCATGCATCCTAGACTTCAGGGCATCCTGGGAATCACAAAACTTTGAACCTCATCTGGACAGACTTTTGTTGACTGAAAATGAATAGTGATATGTCATGAACTGCTTGTGACAAGTGTAACCATTGAAAAATCCTTGTGCAAGCCCTACAATATTATTACAACCTTTGCCTAGTCCTCTTAAACCTTTCACTCATACTCATACTTCCTAGCTCCTGAAGGTAACACAACTATTAGTAGTGGTTGACAGATTTTCAAGGCCCTACAGAAAATGACTCATGCTCAAAAATGGTCAACATCTCCATTAGAGAAGTCGCGCGTTTACATTGTTTCAGATACAAATTGTTCCTAAATTTTGGTGAAAAATCTTGCAAGCATTTGTGCATAAATTTCACTCTCAGTTCAGTTACAAACCCTCAAAGCAATGGATAAACATAATGATATAACCATGAAATTGAACAATACCTTTGGATGTATACTATGCCATTTGTTGTCATGGAGCACTCAACGACAATGAATGGCTTAAAAAACTTTTGTCTAATTTATCTATATTGAGGATACAATGTTTGTTAGTACACAGAATATTTTCACACTAGCTAAGCACACTGTACTTTAGGATGTATGTCAGACAATTGGTTGACTCTCTTGTCCTGGACGGAATACTAGAGCTGGTTCATTAACTGAGTTGTCTCTTGTCCAATGTTTTTGTGGTTTTTCAATCACATAGCGTATGCATTATAGTTATTGATTCCTCAGTGCATGCTGTGGACACCTTTGTTCAGAACATCTGACAAATTTGGCTAGAAGTACAAAAAAAAAATCTCTCTTTATCCAAGTCCAATCAAACCAAATTCTCAGAGAGAAAAACTAAACTTAACTTTAAGGCAAGACAAGAACTTCAACCACGAATATTCATCTGCAACTTACTTTTTGAAAAGTAGCAACAATTTACATTGGTTAATATAGGATTTCGCTCACTGTCTTTTAGACTGGACCTTCCTAAAGTGTTTACATACCTCCTACATTCCATGCTTTACTCTTGAAGCCTGTAATCTCATGCATTCATGTCTATTTTTTCTTACCCACCTCCTCCAGTTCTATTCAAGTGTAATGAAAAATTGATTCCAGACATACTCGTGGAAAATCAGGATGAGTATAAATGGAAAGGTTATGACCCAAAGAAGATTCTTGAATTTACGCCCAGAATGCTTATTCTCCAAGGCTTTTGAGAAACCTCCATGGACAACTGATGCAAAAACTTGCATCAAATGTCTGGTGACCATTTTTTGCCACTCTTGTCAGACTCTGCCCTTCCTATTCCCCTATCACCCATGATCTATTATAGAGCCTGTGGGCACTTGACGCCCTGTTCAGTGTTTCCTGAGGTGTCTCGCTCTTTGTCTCCAGCCTGAAGTCATCATCTAAGATGTGTGCTTCATGCCTTGTTCTGTATACATCTACTTCTAAGCATCCGCGGCTCTCCACGCTGACAAACTGACACTTCTGCAACAAGGTCTATAACATCCAGATGCATCAAGTATTGTCTCTGTTTTTATCTAAATTAGTGGTTCCAGTACATATGGTTTAATGATAAAATCTTATTAATTTACTTTTACGTTTTACTTCCTTACACTGCAAATTGCCTTGTACACACTGAATACTACTTCCTGATATCATATGGGGCAGCACTGTGGCTTAGTGGTTAGCACTTCTGCCTCACAGCGCTGGGGTCATGAGTTCAATTCCCGACCATGGAGTGGAGTTTGTATTTTCTATCTGTGTTTGCGTGGGTTTCCTCCAGGTGCTCCGGTCTCCTCCCACACTCCAAAAAACATACTAATAGGTTAATTGGCTGCTAACAAAATTGACCCTAGTCTCTCTCTCTCTCTGTCTTGTGTGTGTTAGGGAATTTAGACTGTAAGCTCCAATGGGTCAGGGATTGATGTGAATGAATTCTCTGTACAGCACTGCGGAATCAGTGGTGCTATATAAATAAATGGTGATGATGAAGACCATATAGGAATTATGTGGTCCTAGTGAAAGTTTGATTCAAGGACATCATTAGCACGCTGATGCTATTCAAACTGGATTATAAACAGTTTTACACTTCATTCAAGTACTATATTTAGCTAAATAAATGCATTGCATGCCATGTGACATTGATTTATAGTCCTACATACTAAGAAATAGTAATATCTGCACACATTCTGTTTGAACTAGCTTTTATGATTCTAAAGGGGGAAATATAACCTTACAGTGATTTGCCAACCCATTAATCACCCCTGAACTGAAAAGCAGAATGAATAGAGTTCTGTTTTGTCATTGTAACATTTGATATAGATCGGCAAGCAAAAATTCAATAAACATTTAAAGTAATTGCTATATATTGGTTACAGCTTCTGCTTCTAAGTGCCCCTGTTTACCCAGGGCATTGTTTTTAAGTGTGATTACTTATTTTCCTGGAAATCAGACCTTTAATACACCTAAATTAGATTGGGACTATTTTTTCCTATACTTAGCATCCAGAAGGAAATAAGTTGTGATTGTTATGGACTGAGCCACAAGTCACAGTAATGTTCTGGTTGCAATTTGAAACAAACATACAATATTCTTGAAAACTATTAGCATCTATTTTATAGTTTACAGTTTATATTTGATGTGTGTAATAAATGTTTAGATATTTGCATGCACAACCATTTTTATATACATTGCAATCACCTAAAAGCTCTGATCAAGGTTTTCACAGTTGGCATAACATCTTCCATAGTGAGATCACTGGCGAGTCTCTTCTCATCATTACTGTCATCTCCAGCGACCTCTGCTGGGAGAAAGCATAATGTTCACATAATTGGGAAGAAGCAATTTGTCATTCAATAAAAGTGATCAAGACATTGGTAGCACTTTTGTAAAAAAAAATAGCACACATTGGTAAGTTTGACATCTAATAATTCTAATTTTCGAAAGTGTAAAAGCACAATATAAATGTCAGTTTGTGATCTTATGCACATACGTTTGGACAAATATACCTGTGTTTACAGGTAAGAACATGGGGTTGTGGGTCACGTCTACAGCGTCCGAGTTTTGCACCTTCTGCTAGGATCTGGGCATGATCAAATTTTTCCTTAACAAATGGGGGCTTAAATGCATAAATATTCATCCTTATGCACGCCCATACAGTAAAGATATTTAATTTTGTTGGATAAGAATATTTAAATGAGACAAAGGGGCAGAGAAAGCACATTTAGGTGCATCTGCCCAACTTAGAAACCAGTGACAAAATTATTCAAATGAATAAGAGTACAGTGACATTTATCTCAGTGTCAGCTCTCACCCTGTAGTTGAGGAACAGAAGGAATATGATTCCTTGTGATTTGTCTAATGCTGGATAATTATGTCAGTCTCTGATGGTGGACATAGTAAAGGGAGGTGGAGTGGGTCATTTACAGAAATTCTTAGGTCTTAAAAACTAGATATGGTCACTTTATGGAACACTTTCTCTTGGGCATTGTCTCTATGAAGAATCTGACTTGGCCTTTGAATAGTGGCAGGTTGTGGGGAAACATTTGTTTTTGGCAATGGGTCATTGTGTCATTCATGAGATTTGATTAAAGATGTAGATAATAATTTACGTTTTAGAATTAGTCTATTGTGATGGGATTTTTTGACATTTGTAAAGATTACTGCAGTTCACCTTGTTATCTTTTCAATGGTAAAAGATTATGGTATGCTTGTTAATATTTGTTTTTTGGTCATAGGGTTAATTTTGGATCTGTCTCTAGTAATAGGTTATTGGTGTTTTCCTCTCTAGTGTTGAGCCTTTAGACATTCTTTGTGTCTAGTTTACAGTCACTTTGCATTTATACATGGTTAATTGTTATTGGAGGTCATTTACAAAGCGCAAAATGACTGCTGAGCAGTGCTGAAACAGCTTTAGACCTGCTGAGGTACATAGGTTTACTGAGCAAGATGGGTGCGTGTGCAGTGGGGTAACAGTTTTCACCGGCGGGTCAGCGGAGTACGGCAGAGTGGAGGTATTCCTTGTGATGTATTGGGTAGGCGCACTGATACCTATCATTTTGCACAGCAGTGCAGTAACAAGATTTCATTATAAAGAGCAAGATATTTGTAATGAGATCAAAGGGTAGAGAAGACATATTTTTTAGAAGCTTTCCGTTCAGTGCTGAGGGGTGCACAGACACTTCCACTACACAAAGACTTCAATTTTGCACCAGCCCTGAGCTGTCAGTCTTCGGATCTCCTCAGTTCCTATTAATACACAAACACACAATTGTAACATGTACTAAAGGCAGTATTGGTGTTCCCTTACTCTTATGATTCATATAAAAATAAATGAAGCTAAGCCGAGCAGGTTTTTAGGAGATAGGGGTGGGTAGCAAAGTGGTAGATGGCTGTATTATGACGTAACGTTTACACAGTAGCATAGTGGACTCTTCAGAATTTTCACTTCTCCAAACAACTAAGTGGACGTCTATGTTGTTGAGGTGTCTCCCAAGTGCATAGGGTGGGAGTGCACCATGAAATATGCTGGGCAGACTATCCAGGTGCACCAGAGCAAAACCAAGCTGTTTTGCAGTGCACATTGTGAGCGCTTTGTAAATGGCCTTCAGTGTGTTTATGAAGATGTGAACATTCTTTATGCTGTTTTTTTGACCAGAAGACATTGCATTTGTGTCTCTATACTCACCATCTGCCTGGGGTTTTGCTTTAAGCCTTAATGATGCCCGAAACCTTGTACGGTCATTAAAGCTCCAACTTTTCTGCACCTTGGTAGGGCTAGGAGTTTCTGCAGTGAGGTCTGGTCCAGGAGAGGTTCGCTCTGGAGGAGCCAAATACTGTTTGCTCCGTGTGCTCGGTCTTGGGACACCAGCACCTCGTATTCGATCTTTTAGTCCTGCCTTATTACTAGGGGGGACAGGAACAGAGAACACAGACAGTGGTTGAGATAGATGTAGTAGAAAACTGGCTTCAAAGAAGCCAAATAAGAATGTGAGGAAGTAGAAATATTTGAGGGTTGATAAATGAAGAGGAAATGAGAGGGGTGTGAAGGAGATAGGGCAGTGGGAGATGCCAGAGGTATTCTGCCTATTCTGCGTCTGAAGACTTAAAACACCTCAAACAATGGAATAATTTACCAAGTTACTGGTAGCAGTTTATTAGGGTTCTTTTAATTAAGATAATGGGATCCTGAAGGAAAATAATACTTCCCTAGCAAAACAACACTACTGAAATCTGTGTGCAATTCATGCATTGTCTCAACTAAATGAACTAAAATTATATATAGTAACTCAACATGGTGAAAAAAAAATCCAGGAAGGGTCCTGGAGTCTGAAAATATGAATGCTTAATGCAATTATGTTGAAACATGACCAATCACATAAAAGAACATTCGGTTTGTTAAAGAGTAAAATACCCTGAAAAATAACTATTACTTTTTTTTATCACCATGATGAGTATTCATGCCAAGAACTGTCTAATAAGCCATTCCCTTGAGAACAAAAACATTTTGCATTACTCTATACAAGCAAACAACAATCCCCTATTCAGCAAATTACCCACATTAAATTTCAACCAAAACCCCAAGACAGACTTAATACTTCAAATCCATTTAAAAAGCACCTGGAATCTGGAGCCCATTTCTGCTGCAGCAATCCTCTTGGAGTGTGTTACAATACAGTGCAGTAGTACATGCTGCTAAGACTGACGATCCTATACATCTCATTCCTCTACTGCGATCCTTCACACCACATTCCTCTACCTCCATCCTTGGAAATCATCTGCATGCAAACACATCTTAAGGATACTCTTAAGTCCTTATCTGCCATGTGAGTCACTAAGATTTTCTATGTCTTCATGGCAGTGAAGGGGTTTAAGAAATGTGGCAGGTCCCCTCTAATTTAACCCTTTGCGTGCCAGCAAAAGTAATTTATACGATCAACTTGCACATTTTATATCCTTCCTTGTTGTTTGTGCTGGTACTTGATGGGTTAAATTAAGAACTTACAGTGTTTAGGGATGTAATAAGACAACAGATTATAATTAACCGTAAGGGTGTCTATGTATTAGGATATATTAGGCGGACAACTCCTGACTGATATATAAAACTAAAAGACTCATGTCACTATTGCATAGCCAGCCATTTAACGATACAAATACTGTGTGCTATTTATATAAATTATCAAGCTTCCAGATGGAAAAGTGCAGAGAAAGAACTGTAACTTTCTATGCACATTTAGCAAATGGTCCATGTGCTCTTTATTCAGCCCTGTGACGTGGTGGCACAGTGGTTAGTATTGCAGCTTCACAGTGCTGTGGTCATGAGTGATATTTCAACATGGGCCCTATCTGTGTGGAGTTTGTTTGTTCTCCCTGTGTTTGCGAGGATTTCCTCCGACAGTCCAACAACATACTGATAGGTTAATTGGCTTCTGACAAAATGGACCCAAGTCTCTGTGTTAGGGACTTTATATTGAAAGCGCCAAAAGGACTGATGTGAATGATTCTATATTCTCTCTGCAGCACTGCATAATTTAACTGCTGCTATATAAATAAATTATAATAATAATTATTTGTTTAATCTTTTCCTGTAACCCAATACATAGAAACCCTCTGAGAATTTCTGTTGTTCAATTGAAAAGCACAAGTTTTGCTAATGGACATTGTATTGTTGGGACAGCAGGCTGGTCTAATGCCTAATACAGACAGGCACATGCAGATCATCCCATTCCGGTAGGTAAATACCTGGGCTTCCAGCCAGCATACAGACGAAAGAAACTCCGCTTATTACTGTAAAGAGGTCATGCGTTACTGTTACAAACAGACCAGGCTGATAAAGGAAGACATTTGTGGGTAATATGAATTGTACATTCATAAAACAATTGTTTCAAGAGTTATAGGAAATAGAAGGCAAATCTATTATTTACAAAGTCTTGTAAAATATTGTTATCCTAACATTGGTGTTTTCCTGTATCTACATGCCTGCTACACACCATGGCATGGAAGAAAGATTCCTGCTAATACAAGTCAAGCGATGGTCACGAAGATACTGAAGAGGAAAAACAGCCTAGAGGAAAGATAAATGTCTGATCTCAGTCCTTGTGTTCCATACGTTTTTAAGAGTGATGATGGTATATATTCCTAGCTGTGCTTTACAAAAATAAACATAAGACAGAAAGCAGGGATTGCAAAGTGAGATTAGTGAGGAAGATTAGGGAGAAAAGATAAAGTGACATTTACCAAAAAATATACTGACAGTCACAAAACAAACACAGAGAACACTGAACGCTTCAGAGTCAGAGGGGCTGGCAATGTTGTGTACAGGTATATGCAATGCACAACACATACTTCATTCATACACAATGTATTGCAAAATGCACTGTGTTCTCACTTATTTTTCTGCCACACAGTGATCTGTGTATATGAGAAATGTTGTAGATGAAGTCCATGCATGTGTCTTATATACACAGGGCCACATGATCACTATGAAGAAAAGTTCTGATTTTTACCAGGACACTATTGTACTATAATTTACCTAAAGAAATTGTCCTTGCCACATATTTAAAGCATAGTTACTGAAGTGCTAATTGTCAGTACATGCAGCAACTAGCAGCGGACTCTTGGTTTCTTGTCCTCGTAAATTAACAATAGTGAGATGTGCCTATAATTATAGCTTTCTCTTGCACTCATGGAACAGGATTACACTCTGAAATGACACTCTCAAAGCAAACAATTGATTTTAAGGCCATAAAATTAAATGGGCACAAGGGGATGTTAAAACTCTGCAGGTCACAATGCCATTCACACACCTTTCAGAATTCACAAACATATGCATTGCTCTTCTCTTTTGCTGGCCCCTCTGCCACGATAGACACTTGGACAAACATTGGGCTTGGTAACATTGGCAGGGACCCCTACCTTTCCCCTGCACAGTCTGGGGGTGCTGCAGATTTCAGAGCAGAGGGAACTGGGTGATAGCGTGGAGACCCCTGACAGAGCCTAACCCCTCCATTTCGGCTGCGGGTTCGATGCCACGTATCAAACAATAGAAGCAGCTCTCTGAAGGGGTCAAATATATGATAACAGGTTACATTTCTGAATGGGGATGGCGAGAGAGGAACGTAGATTTTGAGACATTAACAGGAACAATATCGTCCCTCTCTCCCAACCTAGATTACTGGAGATCCCATGGACACCACTGGGCACATGTGTTTGTATGCTACAGGGCAATTTGTCTCTTTCTTTACCATTAGCACTGAATCTTCAGTTGCTACACAGGGCCTGTCTACTGAAGGAGATGTATTTAAAGGTACAGTGCTTTACAGCAATATGTTTTACATTTTGCCACACTATGCTGTTATGGTAACACTTTTGTTATGTATCCAGACAGAGGACCTCATTTACGATGCGCATTGGGTTTGCAGCAGTGCGCCTACATGACCACCCTGTGCACTAGAAATGCGCTTCTCTGCCAAAGTTCAGCTGGGAGGAGCAAAAAGATGTCCACCCAACTCATTCAATTGGCCGATGCAAACGCTCTTCTCATGCTCTGTAAACCTATATGCTTTGGTGGAACCAGCACATCGTCATGAGTTCAGCAAATTTCTGGGATTCGTGGACATCTTTGGGGCCGATATGCAATTTGAAGGAAAAAAAAAAAAGTTTAATGCAGCTTTACCGTTTTGCACTTTGTAAATGAGGCCCAGCATGTTAGATTTCTTTTAGTAATTGCTATTATAACACTGTTATACATTTTGCAGAATGTCTTGAATGGTTAGTATTCAAAGGAAAACACTATTTTAAAAAAAAACATTTTTATAAGTTCTGTCAAATTATTAAACTTAAAAGTCACAATTTACAATAGAAAAACGTTCTGATGCTCTTGTTGGTTAGGCTGTTATTTTAAGTTTTCTGACCTAGAGGTGTCACAGCAGCTACTCAGATTGAGCATTCTAACAACATTTACTCAACAGAGACCAACACACTAAATAGAAGCATCTAAACTAAACGCAAAATGTAATCAAACCTGTGGCGTTTGTCTAATTAAAAATGCTGCATGCTGCATGTAAGTTTACACAAAATGAAAAAAAACACTGAGATTACTTTGTCTATGGCTAACATCAACATTAAATGTAACATTTTCCTGCCACTTAAGAGTTACCTCACTGATTTTCCCAGCGATCGGCTAGAGGGTGGTATCTGATTGGCTGGGAGGTGCTTGCAATGGATCATACACCTCCTCTCCAGGACTAGACACTCTTCCCTCTTTCAGACTTCACCCAGCCGATCTCTGTGAAAAGCAGTGATCCACATTTGAAGCAAGAAAAGTGTGCAACCTCTTAAGCAACAATAATTGATGGTGTGAAAAAAAAAGAGTGAGTTAGAAAAATAAAAGCTACTCATTAGTGATTACATACAAATAGACTCCATTGCATGATGTGTCAAGTCTGAGGACCCCAGCTAAGACATAATTTTACCTAGAAACACAAGAGGTCATTTACGAAGCGCACCTTGGTTTTGTACCATTGCGCCTCTTGCCACCAAAAGTACACCTCCATGTACGGAAAGGAAGATATTTCTTTAGATGTTGCACTGAGGAAAAGTCGGGAGTACAACCTCCTACCCCTTTCAATTTAAAAAACTCTTCAATCCTTCTCCTGATATACTGCTTCGTTTTGGCTTTATTAATGGCTTAAATAAATCATGAGAGTGATGGAACATTGAGACTTTTTTATCAAATGACACTTTTGTGTGTGAAGTTTTTTATTACATTGCTTGGAGTGTCCCTAGTAATGCACTTCCTTGCCTATACTTATAATGGGACCCTGATGCACTTTTGTACTCACTACCTGCAATAAAACAATCTCCATGTTCAGTGTACTGCTTAAAATAAAATGAATAACTAAAAACCAAATAGTACTCCTCCCCCTCGAATCATAGCCTGTTTAGCACTATAACAGAGAGGTCAAGGGAAAGGGGTCCACTTGCTATAGTGAAAACAAACTGCAGGCTGGTCAGCACAGAGCTGGTGCCTCTATTAGGGGCTAGGAGGGACAATGTGCCCGCCTCCCCTCTTCCTAAACACTAGCAGTCAATTACTAAGGCTTCAAATCCGTGGGCATTTGGGGCAGAGGTAATTAACATGATTTGCCACTCCAGGGACACCAATGTGCCACGCTAAAGGTCCCAGTACAATGGACTAGGGTCCTTAAGGCCCATGCCATCATACCATTAAAAATCCACCCACCTGCACACTATGAGTGACCAATGTAAAATGACTGTATTATAATATATATATATATATATATATATATATATATATATACACAAGTTAACCCGTGCATGATACTCATGCATTCTAGTCAAATCAAGCTACTTAAGGTCTTAAAAAGGTTCTTGTCATGCATTTGGGCCTAGCCCAGGCCTCCTCAGGGGAAGATCGTTACTTCCCGACGCAAGCGCCCTTTTTAATGTGTGTTCATGAGGTAAAATTACCTCACGAAAATGAGTTTGACCCCTCAACTCGTAAATTTAGCCTTTACTACCCCTCCCACGGGGGGAAGGGGGGATGATGGAAGTTAACTGACTTGACTATTCTAATTTTTTTGTCAAATAATGTCAGGATGCCAAATTTCAGGTCAATTGGATGAGCCCTTTCTGAGAAAATAGTTTTTTCCACACACACACACTAACGCACGCCTCTACACATGTGTGTTCATGAGGTAAAATTACCTCACAAAAATGAGTTTGAGCCCTACCAAATTTCAGCCCTTTTTGAATTTTTTTCCCCACACACACTAAGAATTTAGTAGGTCAGTGTATAACTCTGCCCAGCAGGTGGCGCTGCAACTTGTTTTTTTTTCCACACACACACAGACAGACAGACGCCACTAAGCATTTATATATTAGATATATATATATATATATATATATATATATATATATATATATTATATTTTATTGGTGGATGAGGTTTTTGAGGAGTCTTTCATTCAATTAAACTTCATTTGAACATTGTATTTTTTTTATTTTACTCTTTAAATTTTGGGGACCCCTGTCCAGTCTACTGGAGCTACTGGGATAGCAATGTTCCTAATCCAGGGTATTTAATCTTAATTACCCCACTCCCCACAGTCTAGACCCTGGGGGAATTGGGAAGAGACACAGGGGTAAATGTATCAAGCTGAGAGTTTTCCGGCGGGTTTGAAAAGTGGAGATGTTGCCTATAGCAACCAATCAGATTCTAGCTTTCATTTTGTAGAATTTACTAAATAAATGATAGCTAGAATCTGAGTGGTTTTTCAATCCCGCTGGAAAACTCTCAGCTTGATACATTTACCCCACAGTGCTTTTCAGTGCAAGGTTGCTAGCCTTTTGGAGAGGCTGGATGTGTTTTTAAGCTCTTGTCCATAGATGCACCTATGTAGCTCTGTAGCTGAGGGGCTCCACACTCACAGTCACCCAGTTATAGTAGAGGAAACCAGCTCGGGCTGTCTAGCATTGCGGGTAGTTGAAGATTTTTTGCGGGGGTGAGAGAGGAGTTACGTTTCCTGTTTAATAAAAAGACGAGACCTGGGGATATATTTACTAAACTGCAGATTTGAAAAAGTGGAGATGTTGCCTATAGCAACCAATCAGATTCTAGCTGTCATTTATTTAGTGCCTTCTACAAAATGACAGCTAGAATCTGATTGGTTGCTATAGGCAACATGTCCACTTTTTCAAACCCCCAGTTTAGTAAATATACTCCATAGTGTCTGCTAGTAGTTTCCTGGTCCGTCCGTGCACAGTAAAGAAAGCACATGTAAATGCCCATTATCCACCTCTTTACCTTACTACAATAATTTTGTATAATATTGTATAATAACTTTGTACTTAATTAGGAACACATTTTTTCCACCAACCCCCTCCCCTCTGCCTTGTGCTTCTCCACTAATGTGGCCATGCTTGCTCCACAAATCATGCGCTAATTAAGATACACAGCAGGTCTATAGCTGCTCTTGTATAGCGGAGCAGCCACTTTGCCCTTAATAAATGACCTCCACAGTGTTTGACTTGTATGACACTTATCAATATAGGTATGGGTTTTCTGCTGGGCATTTGAAGCACTAGAAAGGCACCGCCACTGGTAAAACTGAAAAGATTTAGGGGACTAAAAGTTTCTCCCTAGTGATTGTGCTGAAGTAACATGTGAAGTGCATGAGTTGTTACTTCAGAGAGTGACATATTTATATAAGAGCTCTTTGACTTGGCCCTGTAATGCTCTGAATACCAGGTGTGAAAAGCTTTGGCTTCAGAAATGATAGCTCCTGCAATGGAGATGCTTTTTTGTTAACAAAAAACAAGTAATAAAACTAGTTTAAAAGGCTTTCACAAAAGTATGTACAGTTGAAACTGAAAAAAGTTTATACGTGCTGCGAAGCATAATAGAGATATAATTGTAAATAAGCTCTTTTTATTTGGCTTTCTGGTAAAAAAAACAATATTTTGTCTTTGTAATCCATTGTGTACAAACACACACTACAGGCCTCATTTAGAATTAAGAGCAAAGCAAATAAAGGAGAAAATTTGGTCCTAGAAAAATCATGTTGCTATAGGATAGCAAATGCATTTATTTTTTTGAATGCAGGGAAATACTGGCTGCTATTCCATGGAGCACATAAGTACTGGGCAGCTTTATTTCTGTGATTAAGACCACACTCCCCCCTCCCATCTCTATATCTGACTGCACATGTTAAATTTGCCCCCTGCAGTGCAATATGGTTTTGTTAAGGTACAAATTTGCTCCTTTTTTTGTTTTGCTTCTAACTTTGAATAAGGCTTTATGGGGACAGGTAAGTATAAAAATAATGTAAATGTAAATCATTTTTTTCAGTGGCCATCTGATCAACCTTACACTAATTTATTTTTTTGTGTGTGTTTACTTACCGGAAACAGTTGTTTTGATACATGACTCAAAGTCTTATGCTGTTTGAAAACTATTTGCGATGCTATGATATAGAAGAGGAAGGGTTGGATCTTCTTCCTGTGAAACATCCTGTACCAAGTAATTGTCAAACGTGAAGTGAACCCCTTCAATATGCCCAGACTAAAACTGTAGTTTATTTATACATCTTAAAAACACTAATGTAGCTATGTATACATGATAGTGGCGTGTCACAAGGAGGGATTGATCATTCATTTTACGAGGCGGCAGGACTCACCTGAATGAAGGCAGGATACTGTCGTAGTAATACCATGTGGCTGTGAGGTAGGAACGACTCACATCTGTTGAATACAGACGCCAGGCAGCCTTAAAGGAAAGAAGGAAGTTTATTATTATTGTGTTCACAATACTGCATAAACAATATTTACGGTCCCCTTGTTTCTGAATTAGAAAGCTGGGGGCACTGACTGGCATGGAGTTTGCTTTGTCCATTAAAGCAATTCCTTCCTTTCTCTTATTATGAAATGCTGTGAAACAGCTATGATATTCCCTGCGATTTCTCCAAATCCAGGTACATCACGAATCTGCTTTCTGAAAAATGTATCACTCACAGTTAACGAAATCTAGGGGCAAAAACTGAGACTGCACTGGGCAACCTGAAACATGGGAGACCGAACAGTATAACATTAACAACATTAAGCAACATATAATTTGCAGAATTTCCAGAATACTCATACTAATACTCATGCCTAAACTATATCTAAACTTCTGTTGTTTAATTGTTAAATTAACACCTTAATCTATTGACACAATATATCCAGTTGAACTTCACGATGCTATAAAGTACACAGGTGAAGGAACTGCAACTAAATGTATCTGATATCAAGTGTGAAAGCTGCTGAACAATGTTGTAAGAAATTGTATGTGATAATGCTGAAATTGCATTTAATTCAATGAAAATGTGACTTTGCGTTGCGGTCTAATGAAAAAAAGTATGGCAATGTGGCAAGCAGAAAATTAATCATTTTCCCTATTCAGCATATCTAGGAGCCTAAGGTGTATTTGCTTAAATAGTGAACATGCTTTTAAAAAGAAGCTTTTTCAGTGTGACCGATGGCTGTGGAGTCGGGGAACATAGTTATGCTTCAGGTGCCATATGGCAAAGGGAAATTGTTTTGTAAACGATCTAAAGGAAAAGAAAAAATCGATTATAATGATAACATCTCAATTTGTATATAATATTGTAATATAGAGCATTGCGCCACATGTGTTACACAACTTCTGTCTATAAGTATCATCTTTCCATGTTTAGCTTTCTTAGCAAGTGCTTCTGGTGTACTATTTTGTCACAACAGTTTAAGTCACTCAAATGAACATTTTTTCATTAAGCGAATTCTCCATTGCATGATGTCCAATTTTTTGTTCTGGCCACAAGTAGTGTGAGGATTTGAGAATTGCGTAGTCTCAGCGGGCCTGAGTCATTAAGGAGAGCAAAGCATAAAAAGGAGTAACTGCACCTGGGCAAAACCATGCTACATTGGAGGGGGAGGTAAATTTAAAATGTGGGGACAGATGTATAGTTAGGGTGGGTCATGTCCTAGATCAACATTAAATTTTAATGTAAAAATAAAGCTATCAAGTATTTGTGTGCTACATGAAAAAACAGCCAGTATTTTCCATATGTGCAAAATAATAAACTAATTTGCACCCCTTGCATTATAACATGGTTTTACCAGAATAAAATGTACTCCTTTTTTAGCCTTGCTCTCCTTAATGACTCAGGCCCAGCATGTCTAATAAGAGCAAAATCAGGTTTGCACTGGCCATTAAAGTTATCAGGGGATCCACCACACTTCAATGGACTCTCTAAAACACAGGAAGAGAAACTATTTGAACACTTTTATGAGCTCTATAAACTTTCAAGTTTATACAATGTCTCAGATAAACCAAGAACAGTTTTTTTATTTAGGATATTTTTTCCCAGTGCCAGTTTAGGCTTTTTTTTAGTTGCATTTCGGAACAGAATATATTTTATTATATTTCTATAGAAAAAAACTAGGCAAAATACACTTCTCCAAGACTTCACCAATTATTACTACTGTACTATTTAACTAATTGTCCAATTTCCTAGAAATCAAAAATTGTGTATTCATCTAATAAAGAAATGCTCTTTATGTATCTGGTAGTATGGTTGTGCTCTATGTGTCTAATTTATCAAGGAACACAAAGTGAATGCAATTTGCTTTTTATTTTAGGATGGACGGAAATTGCACGCAGTTATGCCCATATTCAAGTACAATTGGACCTCAAGAAACCAGTTGAATCTGGAAACAAGTATGCTCTGGTAGGTGTCCCTGTGGTTATGAATGGAGAGAGAAGGGCTGGCTCCATTCATATGACCCATTTTGGTTTTCTCAGAGAGCTAGCAAGTCGCTTGCTAATTCAAGAGTTGCACCTGATGAGGGGCTGTTAAAAGGCTGCTAGGCAGTGCACTCACTCTAACAATCTGGGGAGTAGTTGGATGCAGCATGGTGGCTTAGTGGTTAGTACTTCTGCCTCACAGCACTGGGGTCATGAGTTTGATTTCCGACTATGCCTTATCTATGTGGAATTTGTATGTTCTCCCCGTGTTTGCGTGAGTTTACTGCGGGTGCTCCGGTTTCCTCCCACACTCCAAAAACCTACTGGTAGGTTGATTGGCTGCTAGCAAATTGACCCTAGCATTTGTGTGTGTGTGTGTGTGTGTGTGTATTAGGGAATTAAGCTCCAATGGGGCAGGGACTTATGTGAGTTAGTTCTCTGTACATCGCTGCAGAATTAGTAGCACTCTATAAATAGCTGATGATGATGCTACTGAGAGACACTGCAAATTATGATCAGTAAGTGCTGTTTTGTATGTGTGTGTGGGACACTAGGTCCTTCATTTCAGAGTGATCTAGTGTATTAGTTAGAAGCCTGACAAGATAGGCCTTTTTGTTTATGTTTTGATTGTTTTGAACCAGGTGAATAAAACTAGCTGTGTCTAATTGAACCAAAAACAACTGACTGGTGTGATATTCTTGGCTGATCTGTCTGAAGTGCAGCCGTCTACCCCAGAAGACGGTAACCCCAATATGATCTTATGACAGCATATATAAAGTTCTATCAGAATGTACATATAAAAAAAATATTATTAAAAGCATTAACACCTGTTAATAATACAATCATTAATAAGAAAACATTAGATTTTTTTTTACATGTAATATATATATCAGAATGTTATTAATGCCTACTGTACATAAAATGCACACCATTACTGTACAGTGACTATGTGCAATTGCCCCTTCCCTCCCCCGTTCCACCCTCTAAATTGTAGACAGTGGGAAGTGTCCTTTGCATTCGAAAATGAATGGCATGCACTGGCATATAGTCCGTTCCTTAATGAATCAGGCCCTATATGTCTGTAAACTGTTTATAATATATGGATATACCACTGAGTAGGCTATATATATGTGTATATATATATGTATAGAATACCTGGACCTAATCCTTACACATACAGGTGATACAGTAATTACTAAGAACTTTATTAAGGAAGTAGACACTAACAGCTACTTACATTTTAAAAGCGCTCACTTAAAGAAATGGAAGACAAATATACCTTTTTCGCAATTTCAAAGGATTAAAAGAAATTGTAGTAATGAAGCCTCCTGTAAAGAACAACTGTCTGTCTATGCCGACAGATTTAAGAAAAGAGGCTACCCTGAGCAACTCATAAAAGGAGCAATAGAAAAAACACAAGCAATCGATAGACTTGATCTCCTCGAATACCATAAAAAGGAAAATAGGAAGGCCACAGTTTCATTTATCACCCAATACAATAGCGGTGAAGCAAAAACCAAATCTACTATTAATAAACATTGGAACATTCTAAAGAAAGATCCCGTACTCAGCAGCATCCTCCCAGATAAACCAGTAGTTATCTTTAAGAAAAACAAGAACTTGAAAGATCTCTTGGCTCCAAGCATGCTTGCAAATGAAAAACCAACCACGAACACTTTTTTAGCCATCAAAGGTTTTTTTAAATGTAATCACTGCAACATCTGCAGATATACCAATCAAAAAGTTGCTTTTTATAATTTTAACAATAGCAAAGAATACCAAACTAAGCACTTTATGAACTGTCTGACCACCTCGGTGATATACTTACTAGAATGCTCATGCGGTCTCAAGTACATAGGAAAGACCAAACGCCCCTTAAAATTGAGGATACAAGAGCATGTGAGGAACATTAAAAATAAAGTTGAAAGCCACTCAGTATCACGCCATTTCTTAGAGAAACATAATTCAAATCCTTGCGAACTAAACTTCAGAGCAATTGAAAATGTTACATTAGGTCCACGAGGTGGGGCCCTAGATACCAAACTCTCACAAAGGGAAATGTTCTGGATCTTTGAATTAGGGACCCTAGCCCCGCAAGGCCTTAATGAATACTACGAAATAGCTCCTTTTTTGTAACCATTATGAAGTACCTTAATAATGGATGTCTCCTGCTGGTTTAAATCCAATTTTACTATTATTAATTTAAGATCCATAGTTTTCTTTTATTCTTTTCTTTTATTAATACCTTGTTAGGAGTGTATTAACTAGTGATTTTATTTGTTTTACATTTGTTTTACATGGTCTCTGTTTATGTTTTATTGGTTATGTTTTTATTTTATGTTTTTAATATTCATCGTATGCACTGTATATTATATACATATTATACACATTTATATATATGTCCTCATGGCAATATGACCCTTATGTTCATATAGATATATAGGGACTTGCAATTATGACATTAAATGTCACTCTGATAATATCACATGGGCTCCACACAGTATGCCCTTATCCAACATGGCCACCGATGTATCCCTCTATAGGGACACTGCCCACACTCTGTAAACTCCTGTTGCATACCTAGTTTCCACCTTTTAAAACCCCTAAAAGGCATAGGATAGATGTCCCCACAAAGAATCCTACTGCATCATCCACAAATGAATGCTTGATGCACAACCGCTACATCGCGAGTTAGAATGCCGTTTCGCGCATGCGCGATGACGTCATCGATGACACAGGCCCAAAATGGCGCCGCGCATCGCATATAACAGACCTAAACTCTCACACAAGCCATTCTATTACTCCTGATGAAGTTCTTTGAATGAACGAAATGCGTTGAGCCCCTATACCACATCTAGAAGACCACTGGCTGTACTGCTACACCCTGAGACACATACCATTAGAATATCCTGCACTGAGCTTCTGTGTGGAGCCTGCTGAGAGACTTCTACTACCTAAGGGGATGAGACTGCAGACCAGTCACTTACAGATAAGCCTATTTAAAGCATATATATTTAAATGCTATACTTGAATAAAATGTTTATATAAAAAATACTACACCATATGGCTTTTTATATATTTACTTTTATGATGAGCGGATAAGTTTGGTGTCGCGGTTGTTTTAGAACATACACTTTATCCATCGCTAAGGAGAATTGGTTGCAGATCATACTCCGGGATTTCTAAAGAGCTACTCTACAGATAAGCGGTTTGATTTTATATATCTGGTACGCACACCACTTCTATTTATTCTGCACGATCAACTTTAGAATATCTTTATCCTGTACTACAGTGATTTTGAGTTACCTGCGGTGCATCTATACAGACACCGTCCTGTTTTTAACTCCTCTGGACTATTTTGTGTACATTTGTGCTTATATGTTATATACATTGTATACACCTGAAGGCGCCGCCCTTTACCATTTATATCTTACTATATATATATATATATATATATATATATATATACAAGTTATCCCGTGCATGATACTCATGCATTCTAGCCAAATCAAGCTACTTAAGGTGTTAAAAAGGTTCTTGTCATGCATTTGGGGCTAGGCCAGGCCTCCTCAGGGGAAGAGCGTTACTTCCCGACGTAAGCGCCCTTTTTTAACGTGGTTTTGTCCACATGTCACCACCTCATCATTCTTCTCCATCACCTCATCCTTCATCTTCATCGCCACATCCTTAATCTCCATCGCCTTACTGTTCTAAAACCTCTCGATACACAACGTTTCTGCTAAACACCTTATCGCTGTGCTCAATCAGTCTTCCTTGAAGGGCAGTATTCATAACCTGCACTTTCACATCACTGCTTCTCAGTACTCATGAAAATGCGACATACAATTGTCCATGACCAAACACAGGCTCTGGTAAATAAATACCCACACGGTCAAGAGTTTGAGCCCTCAACTGGTAAATTTAGCCTTTACTACCCCTCCCACGGGGGGAAGGGGGGGGATGATGGAAGTTAACTGACTTCACTATTATAATTTTTTTGTCAAATAATGTCAGTATACCAAATTTCAGGTCAATTGGATGAGCCCTTTCTGAGAAAATAATTTTTTCCAAACACACACACACTAACACACGCCGCTAGGCTTATATATATTAGATATATATATTGTAGCAAGAGCCCGCTACTGGTGAAGCACACGCGTACAACTTCTTCCTTTTTATGGTTCTTTATTGTCAGGATGGTAATAATTGTTTGACACCGTATACTTGCACAGCAATTATGGAGACCCTAAACGCTTACTATACATAGTCCAGCTCTCTGTCAAGATCAGCCAGCTATCCCAGCGTTGATCTCTCTGAACAATAAAACAAGCAGGGTTTTATACCTGACACTCCTCCCACAGGCCTAGCTTGATGGACAGGTGACACACCCACCTTCTCTTTAAAAAGGACACGCCCATCCCTGGCTCTGTTTAGACTTTTAGATACACCCTGTCTGTTTGCTGAGAGGAAGCAGCTTTTTAAATCTTGTAAGTAAACCAACTTTTACTACACCTATGTTTTTACCTGGTTTAATCTCCACCTAGGTACATAACTGTGCCAATGTTTTACTCTACTTCCCTGCTTTCTCTGCATATTACCAGCTAAATGCCTCCTTTTGTTACATATCCCTCCCCCTAGCGTCTCCAAGTAGGGGGACGCGGACTTCGTGAGGAGCGCATATTTCCGTGACAACGCATCAGCATTTTTGTGTAGAATCCCAGGTCTATGTTCTACTGAGAACTTGAAAGGTTGTAGTGCCAAGAACCAGCGGGTTACCTTGGCATTTACCTCCCGGTTGTTCTGCATCCATCTTAATGGTCTGTTATTAGGGTGAACTCTCTGCCTAGAAGATAATAGCGCAGAGCTTCTGTAGCTCATTTTATGGCGAGACATTCTTTCTCCACGGTGGCATATTTTTGTTCCTTTGGAAGCAACTTACGACTTAGGTACAGGACAGGATTTTCTACTCCATTCTTCTCCTGTGACAAGACTGCACCTAAGCCAACACCAGAAGCATCAGTTTGGAGGAAGAACCTCCGGGTAAAATCTGGTTCTTGTAGAACTGGAGAGGAACAAAGAGCTAACCAAAGATCAGACCAGGCGGTTTCTGCAGAGTCAGACCAGGTTAATCTATCTGGACAACTTTTTTGCCCGTAAGTGGAGCAGCTCTAGTGGCGAAGTGGCTTACAAACCGCCTGTAGTAACCTACTAAGCCTAGAAAGGTTCTTAACTGCGACTTTTTTTCTGGTCTTGCCCAATTTTTGACTGCCTCCACTTTGTCTAGCTGGGGTTTTACATGCCCTCGACCAACAATGTACCCCAAATATTTGGCTTCTCTCATGGCTATGGCACATTTCTTTGGGTTAGCTGTTAACCCTGCTGACCTTAATGAAGCTAAGACCGCCTCAACTTTGGCTAAATGTGATCCCCAGTCTGGGGTATAAATCACTATGTCGTCCAAGTAAGCGGCTGCATAAGCTGTGTGAGGTTGTAGCAATTTATTCATGGCCCTTTGGAAGGTAGCAGGTGCCCCATGCAACCCAAAGGGTAGGACTTTATATTGATAGAGACCATCAGGGGTGGAAAATGCAGTCTTTGGCTTGGCCGTGGAAGTCAGGGGAACTTGCCAATAACCCTTTGTTAGATCAAGGGTTGTCAAATAATTGCTACCAGCAAGATTTTCCACTAGTTCATCCACACGTGGCATCGGATAGGCATCAAACTGCGACATACTGTTTAGGCGCCTAAAGTCATTGCAGAACCTAAGTGTCACATTGGGTTTTGGGACAAGCACAATGGGACAATTCCATTCACTCGTGGACTCTTCAATTACATCTAACTGGAGCATCTTCTCGACCTCCTTTCTCACGTCCACCCGTCTGGCTTCTGGAATACGATACGGCTTCTGCTTTACAATGACTCCTGGCGCAGTAACAATGTCGTGTTCTATTAAGGTAGTGCGCCCAGGAATGGAAGAGAAGACATCCCTGTTCCAGCGAATCATTTCTTCAGTCTGTTGTCTCTGCTGAATGGACAAGGCTGGCTCTATGGGCACTTCAGACTTTTCAATGGCAGTACTCACTACCTGAGGAGAGGTTTCCTCATCATGCCAGGGTTTAAGGAGGTTTACATGATATATTTGCTCCTCCCTTCTCCTACCTAACTGGCGGACTCTGTAATTGACAGGACAGACAGCCTCTAGAACTTCATATGGACCCTGCCAATGGGCGAAAAGTTTGCTTTCCTGGGTAGGAACCAGGACTAGGACCTTGTCCCCAGGCTTGAAAGATCGAACATCAGCACTTTTGTCATAACTTTTATTCTGTCGTTCCTGAGCCTCTTTTACATGTTGCTGCACAATGGGCCCTGTCTTTCCTAGCCTCTCATACATTTGGGACACAAATTGTACCAGATTTGGCTCCCTGGGACCTTGCTGCTCCCAGCCTTCTTTTAACATATCTAAGATACCCCTGGGCTGTCTCCCAAACAATAACTCAAAGGGACTAAACCTTGTTGAAGCTTATGGTACCTCACGGATGGCAAACATCAATAGGGAATAAGAGTGTCGCAATTTTTTTTCTCTTGAGCCACTGCTTTCCTGAGCATGTGCTTTAAAGTGCGGTTAAAGCATTCCACCAAGCCATCTGTTTGTGGATGGTATACAGAGGTGTGAAGCGCCGTAACCCCTAGCAACTGGCACATGTCCTTCATCAGTTTAGACATGAATGGAGTACCCTGGTCTGTGAGAATTTCTTTGGGTATTCACAAGCGTGTAAACATCAATACAAGTTCTTTAGCTATGGTGCTGGACTTTATGTTTCGCAGGGGATCTGCCTCTGGATACCTGGTTGCATAGTCAAGCACCACTAGTATATATTGGTGCCCACGTGCTGATTTTTCCAGTGGCCTCACAAGATCCATAGCTATCCGTTCAAAGGGAACTTGTACAATTGGAATTGGAATGAGAGGTGCCCTGTACATGGGTTTGGGACAGGTTCTCTGACAAATGGGACAGGACCGGCAATACTTTTTCACTGCCATGTGTACACCAGGCCAGTAAAACCTAAGCAGAACTCGTTCCCGTGTTTTATCCTCCCCTATGTGTCCCCCACAGACATGTGTATGTGCTGCTTTTAACACAAGGGGTACATGGACCTGAGGAACCATTAATTGTTCTACTTTTTCCCCCTGTAAAGTAGCAACTCAATACAAGAAATTATTTTTAACAATAAAATATGGTATACCTTCTGCAGGCTGGGCGGCTTTCGCTACCCCATTTACCTCAGTCACACTTTTAAAGGCATGTTCCAAAGTGGCATCATTAAGTTGGTCTCGAGCAAAGTCCTGCAGAGGAAACAAAATTGGTATTGCGGACAAGTCCGTATCCTCACTGACAGGCGGGGTGGGCTCTTCTGCGACATCACCGACCAATGCTAGTTTGGACTGTCCATGTTTCCCCACAGGTGGATGCTTTTGTGGAACTCCTGCTGTGACTCCCAGGATGGCATTCCGGTTTGGCGGTTCCAAAAGATCGATGTCCAGATGCTGTGGATTCTTAGGCGGTTCCTTTAAGACCGGGCTTCCGACCGTTGCATCAGTTGCCGGCATGTCCGGTCGGATCCGCTCACCGAGGACATCATTAAACAGTGGGAAGTCTCGCCCCAAAATGAGTGGATATGGGAGTTTAGGTGCTATGTCAGCTACCACCATAACAGTTTTGTCTTTAAATGTGTGACTGGTAGTATTGTTCTTTCATACTCCTCTGTGGTGCCATGTACACAAAGAACCTTCACTTTGGGCAACCGAGAAGTTATTGTTTCGGGTAAGGCAGAGCTAGAAACCAATGAGAGTTCACTCCCTGAGTCAACCAAGGCCAGAACAAGGTTTTGGTTGATTAGCACAGTCACCCGGAACAAACAAGGACTTCCTGATGTGGGACTCATGGTAAAACAGCTTGGAAATGCAGGCCCAATATGTGCCACAGAACAGTCCATGGGTTCCTGTAGTTAAGGACACTCTGCCTTAAAGTGGCCTGGCTCACCACATTCAAAACACTTCAGATTAGACAGCTTTGCACCTGGCCCTCTGTCCGTGGCAGTTTTGCCATTGGGCCCTGTGGCAAGGATTGTCAAACCTGGCTTTTGGCGTGGCAGCGGCTTTGGTACAAATGCAGGTTCTTTAGTCATTTGCTGTAGCGCACAAAACCTTTCTACCACGGTGGCAAGCTCTTCATAAGTTTGTGGGTCTGATTGTAGAACCCACCTTTGCAAATCGCTTTTCAGCCCCCGGATGCAGTGATCTATCGCCAGAACTTCAATAATCCGAGATGGCGAATTCTCCTCAGGCTGCAGCCATTTCTTTAAAATTTTAGAAAGCTCAGCCACTTGCGCTCTGACCGGTTTTTCTTTATCATAGCGCCATTGGTGATAGCGCTGGGCTCGGCCTGGCCCAGAAACTCCAATGCGAGCCAATATCTCAGACTTTAGGCACGAATAATCAGAGGCCCGTTCCTCATCTATATCCATATAAGCTCGCTGAGCTTCACCAGTCAGATATGGCGCCAGTCTCTCAGCCCAATCTTTAGGAGGCCATTTTGCCCTTTTTGCAAGTCTCTCAAAGGACACCAGATATGCTTCTATGTCATCACCTGGCGACATTTTCAGGAGAACAGGACCAGGTGGTTCATTTCTGTCATGTCTCGCCTGGCTTAACTCTTCTCTTAAGAGCCTTGTGTTTTCCACCTGTGCCTTGGCGACTTGTAGCATCTGAGCTTGCTGCTGTTGCTGCGCAGCCGCCACATTCACGAGGGTTCTCAGTACTTCCTCCATGTTGACGTCTGCGCGGGTTAGGTAGCGGAAACTTGCTTCCCGGAGTATCCCACTCCTGACACCACTTGTGGCAAGAGCCCGCTACTGGTGAAGCACACGCGTACAACTTCTTCCTTTTTATGGTTCTTTATTGTCAGGATGGTAATAATTGTTTGACACCGTATACTTGTACAGCAATTATGGAGACCCTAAACGCTTACTATACATAGTCCAGCTCTCTGTCAAGATCAGCCTGCTATCCCAGCGTTGATATCTCTGAAAAATAAAGCAAGCAGGGTTTTATAGCTGACACTCCTCCCACAGGCCTAGCTTGATGGACAGGTGACACACCCACCTTCTCTTTAAAAAGGACACGCCCATCCCTGGCTCTGTTTAGACTTTCAGATACACCCTGTCTGTTTGCTGAGAGGAAGCAGCTTTTTAAATCTTGTAAGTAAACCAACTTTTACTACACATATGTTTTTACCTGGTTTAATCTCCACCTAGGTACATAACTGTGCCAATGTTTTACTCTACTTCCCTGCTTTCTCTGCATATTGCCAGCTAAATGCCTCCTTTTGTTACAATATATATTGTAGAACTTCTGACACCTTGTGACACTGACACCTTGGGTGATTCATACACGAACAACTTCTTGCTTCGAATCAAACTGTGTTTTATTGTTTGCATCACAATAACAGCATGCAATCTTGTTAGGACAACACCAGTACACAAGATAACGTTGCCTACAACTTCTGGTGACCCTGATACTATCTACACACAGTCTTGCTCTCTAGCTACTGGTCAACTTTCTCAGCATCAGTCACAAACATAAGTGAACAAGAAAGCCTTTTATTCTCCACCTAAACACTGCAAACGAATAAATAATACCCTGCACATGTGTTTCAATAACATCATGCACATGTTTCTGTGCATTGGAAAAGGCTGTGTGGGAATTAACCATGTCTGCATTCTATACCTGCAGACTCTTGGGATCTCTCCTGTCCATATGCAGGAGAAGTGTTGCAAATAGGCCTCTTTGCCACAATATATATACATACACACACACACACACACACAAACACATATATACACTGGTCAGTCACAACATTAAAACCACCTGCCTAATATTGTGTAGGTCCCCCTTTTACTGCCAAAACGCTCTGACCCGTCGAAGCATAAACTCCTCAAGACCTTTGAAGGTGTCCTGTGGTATCTGGCACCAAGACGTAAGCAGTAGATGCTTTAAGGCTGCCTTCTTCCAAAGTACATCCTGGTGCCATCTCTAGCCCTGATAAATGACACACATGCACTCGGTCATCCACATGATTTAAAAGAAAACATTATTCATCAGACCAGGCCACCTTCTCCCAGTGCTCCATCGTCCAGTTCTGGCACTCACATGCCCATTGTAGGCGCTTTTGGCGGAGTACTGTGGTCAGCATGTGCACTCTGACCAGTCTGCAGCTACACAGCCTCATATGCAAGCTGCAATGCACTGTTTTCTGACACCTTTCCATCATAGCCAGCATTAACTATTTAATTTATTTATGCTACAGTAGCTCTTCTGTGGGATTGAACCAGATGGGCTAGTTTTCACTCCCCACACACATCAATGAGCTTTGGGTGCCCATGAACCTGTTGCTAGTTCACCAGCTGTCCTTCCTTGGACTACTTTAGGTAGGTACTAACCACTGCATACCAAGAACATCCTACAAGACCTGCCATTTTGGAGATGCTTTGGCCCTTGTCAAGGTCGCTTAGTTCCTTACGCTTCCACATTTGTCCTGCTTCAAACACATCAACTTTAAGAACTGACTGTTCACTTGCTGCCTAATATATCCTACCGCTTGACAGGTGCCATTGTAACACGATAATCAATGTTATTCACTTCAACTTGTCAGTTGTTTTAATATTGTGGCTGATCGGTGTATATTTAAAATGGATGAGAATGTAATAGTTTTACAATTAAATCAGTAGAAGTAGTTGTAAGGCATTCCACCGTATACAGCCCATTTTGACCATTGTTTTATATATATATATATATATATATATATATATATATATATATATATATATATATGCACTTATAAAAGAACTGCATATGAATAATGTAGCACAGATAATACAAGAAATTTAAACAGTTTATAGTGAGAAAATCTCTGTGACGATAGAAACTTAAGAAAACTATGTGACTATGAGCTCTGTCCTAGCTTGCTCAATACAATGGATATAATACAACCCTAAGATTTTCTTGCAGTTTTCTTGGTTGCATCGTATTGGGATAGCCATCTGTGGCTGGATCACGTAGAAATAACTTATGGTAGATATTTACTTTAATTAGGGGTGCAGTGCACCACTGTATATCATTGCAAATGTATTGAATTTTTTATATTGTGTTGTATTTCTGAGACAGTATGCCAGGAGAGGAAATTTGTTTTTGTTTTGTAATTTCTAAAGGTAAGTTAACTGCATGCTAATTAAGTTAATTAGACCTTTTCATCTCAGTGACCAACACATCCTTTAAGCCTGAATGCACGGGAGGGGATCGTTAGACTTGCTGTTTCTCTAAGACTTAGGATACAAGTAATTTAGGAAGTCACAGATTGATGTGAATTTTGTAAGTAAAATTATGTTAACTCCAAGTCTAGAGAATATATCACATCCTGATGTTAAAATATCTGATGTAGTATCTCAGATGTTTAAGTGCCAGCGAGGAAAAGGGGGCTAATTTGCACCCTGCCAACACATCAGTCAGAAGCTGTATAAAAAGAGCACTGGTTGACCATGTTTTGTATCATTCCATCTGTAACTTCTGGATCGCTAGTACCTCAAACTACTATGTAACTGTCCTTGTAAGAACTACTTAAGGTAATAAAACATCACTGCTTCAAGATCCTGCTTTGACGCCTACTTACATGCTGTGATTCCTATGATCTACAGATTAGACCAATCTAATCCGTTATCCGGCTGTTCTGAGGTTGAAACCCAGCATCTGGTACCAACGCCTGCTCGCTACCTTGCAGCTCTGGCCAGTGTGATAGGCCAGGGAGAACCATCCACAGCAACCTTGATCTAAAGGAAGAGGTCAGGTGTACCAGCCCAGGTGCCCAGCAAGAGGATACACTAGCAGCATGAGTTAATTAGAAGGAAGTTGTAGGTGCCCGCGAAGGAGCTTAGTGGTGGCATCAGGCCCCTCCTACTGCCTTTAGAGTGGCACAATTTGGATAAAGAAAGGGGACGGTGGCAAGGTCCCCAGCAATACGGACAAGGTGGCATAGAAGGTCCATCCTGCCACAACATCTACTTACTGTGAAGCATGGTTGTGGCAGCAACATGCTTTGAGGATGCTTTACGTCAACTGGGACAGAGGCTATATTCAGGATACAGGGCATAAGTAATCGCTACAAATATCAAGATATTTGGGTATGAAACCTGCTTGACGAACTTAACCTTCCAACAAGATAATGATCCAAAGCACACATTCAAGTCAACCAAACAATGGCTCCAGAAAAAGAAGACTAAAGGCTTGGAATGGCCCAGTCAGAGCCCAGACCTCAATCCCATTGAAAATATGTGGAATAACCTATCAATGGCTGCATATTAGAGATCCACTTGCAATTTGAGGGATCTTGAACTTTTATTGCAGGGAATAGTGATGTCCAGCTGTGTAAAAGACTTAATCAAAAAGTCTTATTGCTATAGAAAATAAAATGTGCTAACATAAAGTATTAGTAAAGGGTGTGCAAACTTGTTAGTAAATTAGTAATTAGTATTAGCAAAGGGTATGCAACCACAGTATTGTAGGTTTTTTATTTTCACTTATTTTCCTAAAAATTGTCTATTTGTATTTCACTTGAATTTTGTTGGTTGTTTGGTCATATTAATGGTACAAGGTCTGACATTATTTATCTTGATTTCAGGCTTACATCACAAACACCTACAAGTTGAATAAGGGTGTGTATATCCACTGTCCTTATACTGTATTATGAAAACTGCACGTAACATTCAGAAATACACAGCTGTTGGTGAATATAACCCACAATAGTGAGCAGACAAAGCTTTAAAGTAATACACGTAACATTTCAATTACTTCCATAGATCTTTTAAATATTTTTCTAGTTTACAAGTGTTTACCGTTTCCCCTTGTATGGGAACATCCATTTACCATAGCTTGGTTTGAAGTGCAAGCTTTGTGAACTAGCGCTGTGCAAATCATACAATATCTTGAAGGACCGATGATCACACTATTTTCCACTAATAGGTAAGGAAGTGAATCTGCTTTTTGTTACTGTCAGGATACCAAGTTCCCTCTCTCTCTTTCCCTCCTGGGTTTGACAATTTCCAGCATCCATAAAGCTCCCCCCACCTCAAAGTATAACACCCTCCATACAGAGAAGCTTAACATTTATAAACCAGCTGCTGCCAGGGGTTGAGGAGGGGGGAGACCTGTGCCTTTTATTTTGATAGGAAAATAAATACCTTCCATAGCAACACTCTACTCTCCCCTAAATATTATGGCAGTGGAGAGAAAATTCACATACGAGGGTGAGAATTATGCATACTGAGCACAGCCACATTTAATAACAAAGGAACACAAGCATATTTCAGTAAGCAACTGTGTACTTGCAAGAGTAATACACAGATACAATCGAACACTTACAAACAAAACATATGTAATATAGAAAAATAACCAAGCACTTTCTGATATGGATGAATACAAAGCTATATAGTAGGGGTGCTGCCTAAAGGGATCTGAATGGTTTCCCTACCACTCACTTTGTAAAGAATGCAAAATATGATTCCCTGGTGCTCCACCACACAGTATGATAAAAAAAAACTCACTGTACAAACTGACAACTGAGAGGCTCCTTATGACATAGGACGTATAGGCACCCCACAAACCATTAAGTGGCTTCTGGTTTTCTTATGTGTAGACATAGGTGTAGAAAGGTAAGGGGGAATGAATTGCTGACAAAATAAAGGTTATATACAGACTTGCAGTGCATATGCCCCTTTATGATGCTATGAGCCATTATTACTAGAAAATGCCCGTGTTTGCAGTCCAACAAAGTTTTGTCTGTGGAGGTGTTGTAACTCTTATTTTTGTGTTGTCCATCAGCAATTGTTATTTTATTTTCTACATCACATATATTGACATTCTCGCTTAAAACTGCACCTTCAGAGCTCTTGCTGCTCCACTGCTTACCTATACACGTATGGACCAATATCAATATGAATTTACTCTTACTTGTTTAAATCTCTAACTGCATTTCATGGTGAGATATACAGTGGTGCTAGAAAGTTTGTGAACCCTTTAGAATGTTTTAAATTTGTATAGATCTTCTTCCAAGTCATAACACAAAAGGTTGAAGTTTTTCATTCATTTATTGATCAAAATGATCCAACATTAAGGGCTAGATTTACAAAAGGGCGGTTTGCTCAAGCCGTCCGCCGCATTTCGACTATTTTTAGGTGGTTTTGAAACCGCAGGATTTACTAAAGCCCAAACCATCGTCAAAATGGCCACAAATTACATTTTTCAAAACCACCACTATACAAACTGCCATCCCAATTTTAACAATGATGAACATACAAATAGCCGGATTTACTAAGCTGGGGTTTTCAAAACCGCCACAAAACAGCCATCTAAACGGCCAAAGTAAAAGAGGTGGTTGTGAATGGCAAGACTGCTCAAACTGCATGCTGTTTGATCTATTTTGACATTCAGAAGAGAAAGCACCATTGACATTAAAAAATATTTGGAAAAACCATTATTTATTGATAAAGGGACAAAATTTTTCAATCCGCCACACATCGCCAGTCATTTTAAATTGAAGCCTCAAGCAGCCATATAGCAAATGCGGCGGTTTGGACCACTAAACCGCCAGCGATGGGTGGTGGTTTCAAACCGCCACCAAACTCGATTCTTAGTAAATCTAGCCCTAAATGTTGTTGGAAAATATATGTGGACCTATGCTTTCAGTGACTAGTATAAACCTCCCCTTGAGCAGCGATTCAATCAAATATTTATGGTAATTGTCGATCAGTCCCGCACATTGGGTTGGAGAAATTTTGTCTCATTCGTGTTAGGAACCCCTCCAGCTAGTACCACAACACCCGGAGTCTGCTCTGACAGTCTGGTGTTTACTGGAGCCCCTAGTGGTGGGGACAGACTTGGCCGCAGACTACAGAGGGTCGTGTGATGTGTACCAGCTGCGGGGAACCCAGGAAGAGAGTGCAATGGCAGACAGCAGCGTGGGGGTCCAGGCAAGGGTCAGCTGCCAGCAGATAACATTACCAAAGAACAGACCAAGGTCAGAGGTCACAGGCACAGGTTCAGAGTCCAAGGACAGGCGTAAGATCGGGGTCACAGGCTGAGATTCAAAGTCCAGGTTCAAGCAATAGATCGGGGTCAGAAGCAGGGGTTCAAGGTCCAGAAACAGGCAAAGGTCATACACGGAAAGACAATCACAGGTTAAATACCAATCACAGGAACAGAGAAGGAGGCAGCAGAACTGAACAGGACGCTATAACCGGCAGTGAGGCCCAGTCCTCACTGCCTTAAATAGTGCTAACAGCCAATCAGGGCAAAACCCTGATAGAATTCCCAGGACCTGACTGATTAATAATAGTGGGGCCAATAGGATTTAGTGCGCCTAGCTGCACCAATGAATACACTGCAGCCTAATCAATTAGCCAAGGATGGCTGGTTAATATAGCCCTGCGCATGCACGCCCGGCTGTTTGACAGCTGGCCGGGCACGGCGGCAGGGAGCCTGAATCGTCCGGTCGTCATGGAGACGGCCGAGACGTCACGAGCGGGAGAGGAAGGGTCGCGGCGGCCGCGGGCACTGCCGCGACTGCTGACAGTACCCCCTCGTTGAGGAGGGTTCAAGGGACCCCGACATAAAGGCTTGGAAGGAAACCTCTTAAAAAATTCTCTAAGGAGTTTCTCTGCGTGGAGACGCTTCTGGGGTATCCAAGTTCGCTCTTCTGGGCCGTAACCCTTCCAATGGACCAAGAACTGGACCTGCCCCATAACTTTCCTTGAGTCCAAAATTTTTTCAATGATGAACTCGCGGTCTCCATTTATAAGCAGAGGCCGAGGTCTTTTAGAGGAAGATTGACTAAACTTGCTAGGAGCAACAGCCTTTTTCAGAATAGAACAATGGAAAGTACAGGCAATTTTTAAAGATGGTGGTAGTTTGAGTCGGAATGCCACTGCATTCACTTTCTTTTCAATCAAGAATGGTCCGATGAATCGGGGACCAAGTTTCTTGCAAGGTTGCCACAATTTGATGTTTCGTGTGGACAACCATACACGATCTCTTGCTTTTAATACACATGGACCACGATGGAGATCAGCGAAGGCTTTAGACCTAAGAGAGGCTTGACACAGAGCGGAATGTACCTTCTTCCAAACGGACTTCAATCGGACTACAACAGTAGATATCCTGGAATCACCAATGGTAGCAGCAGAAGAAAGAGAGTTCGCTTTCGGGTGAAACCCAAGATTACAGAAGAACAGGGAGGTACGTGTTGCAGAGTGGCAAGAATTGTTATAAGCAAACTCTGCCCAGGATAAGAGGGAGGACCAATTATTGTGGAACTTGGAAACGTATATGCGCAGAAATTGTTCCAGGGATTGATTGGTTCTTTCCGTCTCACCATTTGACTGAGGGTGGTAAGCTGAGGATAAACTAACTTTGATTTCGGGGGAATTGCAGAAAGACCTCCAAAATTGTGCAATGAATTGGGACCCTCTGTCCGAGACTATGTCTTCTGGAAGGCCATGGAGACGGAAGATATGAGTAATAAATAAGGTGGCCAAACTTCTGGCATCCGGCAATTTGAGTAAGGGTATAAAGTGTGCCATCTTGCTGAATCGATCAACAACTACCCAAATGGTGTTATGACCCGAGGACAAAGGGAGGTCGACAATAAAGTCCATGGAAATATGGGTCCATGGCCTGTTTGGAGTTGGCAAGAGTAGAAGTTGACCCGGAGGACGGATTCTGGAAGACTTGTTCCTGGCACATTCTGGGCAGGCGCGAACATAGTTTTCCGCATCTGAAGAAAAGGTGGGCCACCAAAGCCAGCGGGAAAGTATTTCTATGGTCCTCTGGATACCGGGATGACCTTCTGAGCGGTTGTCGTGGCATTCGATGAGGGCCGACTTCCTCAGATAAACTGGGACAAACAATTTATCAGCGGGTGTCTGAGCTGGAGCAATTTTCTGAAAGTGGCGGAGTGTGGCCCCAAGATCCTGAGTTAGACCGACATGAATGGAGGTCGAGGAGATTATAGGTTGCGGATCAGGAGGCTGAGGATGGGATGGCAAAAAACTCTGAGACAGGAAATCAGCCTTGGTATTCTTTGATCCTGGACGGTAAGTGATGAGAAATTTGAACCTGGTGAAAAACAAAGCCCAGCAGGCCTGTCGAGGATTTAGTTTTGACCGTCTGAATATATGGAAGGTTTTTATGGTCAGTGAAGATGGTAATAGTGTGAGATGCTCCTTCTAACCAATGCCGTCATTCTTCGAGGACCCACTTGATGGCCAATAACTCTCTATTCCCAACATCATAATTAATTTCGGCAGATGAGAATTTCCTGGACAGATATGCACATGGGTGCAATATTCTGCTTTGAGGATCTCTTTGAGAGAGAATGGCGCCTCCTCCTACATCTGAGGCGTCTACTTCTACAATGAACGGGAGCTCCGGATCTGGGTGCTTGAGAACGGGTGCAGATGTGAAGGCGACTTTAGGGGCAGAAAAGTTCGCCAACGCCTCCGAAGACCAATTAGCTGGGTCTGCACCCTTCCTGGTGAGGGCAGTAATAGGAGCCACCAAAGAAGAAAAAGAACGTATAAACCTCCGGTAATAGTTGCCGAAGCCAAGGAACCTTTAGATCGCCTTGAGGTTAGTAGGAAGAACCCAGTCTTGAATTGCTTGGACTTTACTGGGGTCCATGGAGAAGCCAGAAGAATAAATGATGTAGCCTAAGAAGGCCACCTTGGGGACTTCGAACTCGCACTTCTCCAATTTTGCGTAAAGATAGTGTTGATGTAACTTCTCCAGAACTTCCCGAACATGTTGGCGGTGCTGGGATAAGGACTGAGAATAAATTAAAATATCATCTAAATACACCACCACGGTCTTACCCAAGAATTCTCGCAAGATGTCATTGATTAGATCTTGGAAGACTGCCGGGGCGTTACACAATCCAAATGGCATCACCAAATATTCATAATGCCCAGAGAGGGTATTAAAGGCCGTCTTCCTTTCGTCTCCCTGTCTGATGCGGATGAGATTATAAGCGCCCCGCAGGTCAATCTTAGAGAAGATGGTGGCAGACTTGAGCTGGTCAAACAGAACAGAAATCAAGGGCAGCGGATAAGTATTTTTAGTTGTGATTTCATTCAGCCCACGGTAGTCGATGCAGGGTCTCAGACTGCCGTCCTTTTTGGCCACGAAGAAACATCCAGCACCTACAGGAGAGATGGAGGGGCGGATGAATCCTTTCTTTAGGTTCTCCTCCACGTACTGTTCCATGGCTTGTGTTTCAGAGGCAGACAAAGAATACAGACGCCCTTTGGGCAATTTTGAACCCGGCACAAGCTCGATAGCGCAGTCATAATCCCGGTGAGGTGGGAGAGAGTCAGCCTTCTGTTTACAGAACACATCACTGAAGTCCTGGTAGGGTGCAGGCAACAATTCCGGACTAGGCTGCAGAGTTCTGAGAGGCAGGATCAAGCAAGAGGTAGAGCACTCTGGACTCCAACGGATGATCTCCCCTCTTTTCCAATCAATAAGGGGATTATGACTTTGCAGCCATGGATACCCCAGAATCAAAGGAGCGGAGGGACAAGTGATCAAGAAGAATGTAATTTCTTCAGTATGGAGAGCACCTACAGATAAGCGGACCAATGGAGTCTTGGCAAGTATTCGGCCCCCAACCAGGGGATTACCATCCAAACCGCAGGCAGTGATGCTCGAATCCAGTTTGACTTCGGGAATTCCAAGGGTTTGAGCCAACAGAATGTCCAGAAAGTTACCTGCTGCACAGCTATCAAGGAAGGCCGACAAGTCAGTGGAACGATGTCTGAAGGCTAAGAGTGCAGGGACTAGCAGAGAGTTTTCCGAAGAGGTTATTTGGAGACCTAAACGCACCTCTTCTCCAGCACTTGAGCCTAGGCGTTTTCCCGCCTTGCTAGGACAGGAACGTACTAGGTGACCTGATTTTCCACAATACAAGCAAAGGCCTAGTGAGCGTCTTCTGGAGCGTTCCTCCGGAGGCAGGCAATAAACACCCAGCCACATGGGTTCAGGGGTCTCCAGCAAAGGAGAACCAGAACTGGGTGATGAGCCAGGAGGAATTGATGACTCACGCTTTCCGCTTTCTAATTTGACGGTCAATTTTAATGACAAGCTGCATCAAATCTTCAAGTGAGACGGTTACAGGATACTGAACAAGAGAGTCCTTAATTTGCTCGGTAAGGCCCAAACGGAATTGACTCCGCAGTGCCGGATCATTCCAGGCACAATCAGTAGACCAACGCCGGAATTCCGCACAATAGTCCTCAGCGGAATGACGTCCTTGCCTTAATGCCCGGAGATGAGATTCAGCTGAGGCCACTCTGTCTGGGTCATCGTATAGCAACCCCAAGGCCTGGAAGAAGGCATCCATGGTTTGTAAGGCTGGACTTGTTGGTGAAAGGGAGAAAGCCCAAGACTGAGGGTCACCCTGGAGTAGGGAGATAACATTTCCTACTTTTTGCTGTTCAGAACCAGAGCAGCGTGGTCTCAGACGGAAGTATAACCTGCAACCCTCTTTAAAGTTGCGGAAAACGGACCTGTTTCCTGAGAATCTTTCAGGCAAATGCAACTTCGGCTCTGGAGATACGCCAGAGGAGGCTTCCTGATGTTGCGGGTCTCTGAAGGCCTCTTCTTGAGCTGACAAACGCTGGGCCAATCCCTGGATCATTTGATACACAGTGTCAACATGGCCAGCCAGAACTTGAAATGGAGACGATTTGCTTCCGCTTTCCTCCATTAAATTTTGTCTCCGGAATTTCTGTTTTGGCCGGTTATAATGTTAGGAACCCCTCCAGCTAGTACCACAACACCCGGAGTCTGCTCTGACAGTCTTGGTGTTCACTGGAGCCCCTAGTGTTGGGGACAGTCTTGGCCGCAGACTACAGAGGGTCGTGTGATGTGTACCAGCTGCGGGGAACCCAGGAAGAGAGTGCTGACAATTCCTTGCTACAAAACTGCTTCACCACAAGGATGTTGCTGGGTTTACTTGCATGAACACCCCGCTTCAGGTCCTGCCATAACATTTAGATCGGATTAAGGTTTGGGTTTTTGCTCGGCCATTCCAAAATGCTAAATTTCTTCTGATTCAACCAATTTTTTGCAGACTGACTTTTGTATTTAGGCTTATTGTCTTGCTGCAAAACCCACCTTCTGTTGAGCTTCAGTTTACAGATGGATAACTTGACATTCTCCTGTAGAATTTGCTGGTACAATTTAGAATTCACAATTCCATCAATTATGACAAGCTGTCCTGGACCCATGGCAGCTAAACAGCCCCAAAGCATAATACCACCACCACTGTGTTTCATGGTTGGGATGAGGTTCTTATGTTAGAATGCAGTCTTTGGTTTTCTGCAAACATAACTTTTCTCATATAAGCAAAAAAGTTATTTTTTAGACTCCATCCATCCCCAGAAAATACTTCCAGTAATATTCTGGTTCATTCAGGTGGTCTTTAGTAAACTTTAAATGGGCAGTAATGTTCTTCTTGGAGAGTAATGGCCCTCTATACTTGCTATCCTCCCATGCACACTATTCCTGTTCAATGTTTGCCTGATGGTGGTCTCATGAACACTGTCTTTAGCCAGTAAAAGAGAAGCCAACAGATCCTTTGACGTTAACCTGGAGTACTTGGTGATCTCCTGGAATATTAGATGCTATGCTCTTTTGTTGGACGACACCTCCTGGGGAGAGTAACAATGGTGTTAAAGGTGAAGCCAAAGACTTTAGGATTAGTTTTATAAACTTTTCCAACCTGATGAGCATCAACAACTAGTTTTCCAAGGGCCTCAGGTTTGTGAACACATGACATGCCTCAATCAAGACTTCTGTATGGTAGAGCAGTTTTTGCTAGGTTTATATTTTTAAATAGGGAATTGTCACCACCTGATTGTCATTCCATTGTTTGACACTCCTGACACTTATTATCCTCTTAACTTAACTGATTATCCTTGAGGTTTCCCTACTTTTTCCGACAAAGAAATTTAAGGTTGGATCATTTTGATCAATGAATGAAAGGAAAACTATATCCTTTCCGTGTTATATGATTTATTGTATTCTCTTTATATATTTTTTGACTTAAATGAACACTTTTAAGGTCACATTTATGCAGAAATTCAGAAAATGCTAAAGGATTCACAAACTTTCTAGCACCGCTGTATATGGTTTGTAAAAAACGACACAACAATTCTTCAGTTATAAGGTGCTGATAGAAATAATGTTTTTTTCTCACAATCTGATCATATTTGATGCAACCCTACAACTATTGCTACAACTTAATCAGCTTTAATATGTTCAATGAACAGATTATTGTTGAAAATATTCATAGAATAATTTTGTGCATGGAAACCTTTATGTATTCTTTATTTTATGTGCAGTATACTGGGAACAACAGGCAAGTATATATATACTGTAAAAGTATATATACTTTATGGGGACATGTGAAGAGCTCTAATTGGCATCTTGTAGGCCTGCGTTTCAAGTGTGAGAGTTTTGGAGTACAGGTGGGATAAGAGGGCTTCTGGGGGGTTGAGTGCTTTTGGGCACATTTTGTGGCAAGTGGGGGTCTGAGGCATGTGGTGCTATTTTGGAGCAAAAGGGAGGTCTGAGTGGCACATGATGTCATTGTGGAGCTGGATCCATCTAAACATGCCTACCGCCCCTTTTCACTTATAAATCGTCAAAATCCTATTAATATTATCAACTCTCAACACAAATAATGTTATTATCCACATATACACAAAGGCCACTAATGTTAGATTTTATACTATTATTCAATCAAATGGAACTTTCTGTGGCTTGTCATGCAGAAAATCGATTTTGGACCAAATTTTCTGAGATGAATTTGAGTTTTTAACATATCTTCAAGGGCCAAAGTGAAGACAGGAGATAAAGGGCCTGATTCATTAGGGAGTGTAAATTCCTATACGTGACGTGATGAAGACTGAGAGGAAGTACTAGAGTTAACTAAAGAATTAAATATATGCATTTGTAACCAATTAACAATTAAAATTAATTTATAGGACCTATAACAACACAAAGACTGATTAAAGTGACCATCCAATTAACAATCATAAGATCTGTAACACAACACAAAGACTGTTTAAAATGAAAAGGTCATTATCTCCCAATTGGGACAGATGCCCTACACTGGGGTCATGAGTTCAATTCCCGACCATGGAGTGGAGTTTGTATGTTCTCCCTTTGTTAGCGTGGGTTTCCTCCGGGTGCTCAGGTTTCCTCCCACACTCCAAAAACATACTAATAGGTTAATTGGCTGATATTAAATTGACCTTAGTCTCACTCAGTCTGTCTGTGTGTATATATTAGGGAATTTACACTGTAAGCTCCAATGGGGCAGGGACTGATGTGAGTGCGTTCTCTGTACAGCGCTGCGGAATTAGTGGCGCTATATAAATAAATAAATGATAGTGAAGCTAGTAAGTCTTGCCAGACATTGTTCATGTGCAATATGTTAGTTCTTCCAAGACATTAATTGTGGTAATAACCATCTGTAAAATAGACTATTGTAAGAACTATGTGATATGACTACATCTTCTTATTTTAAATGTTATATTATCATATTGCTGCATTGCATGGATTGTATTAATAAACACATGAATGTAAGTCATCTGGTGGTTGAACATATTATTTTGTATTTCACAATGCTATTATTCAATGAAGGGGGGGTTTAAAACACAAATAAATAATCATCAGTTCTTTATATAGCGCCACTAATTCTGCAGCGTTGTACAGAGAACTCACTCGCATTAGTCCCTGCCCCATTGGAACTTAGTCTAAATTCCTTAATATACACACACACAGACACAGACTAGCAGTGCTGTGAGGCAGAAGTGCTAACCACTAAGCCACAGTGCTGCCCTAAATAATGTTTTCTTCACATGAGTAACCAGGAGTAATAGTCTGTTGTAAACTACCGCTTAATTACTAGATTAGACTGACCACACAGTGGTCAGGAGATGAGACACACTGTCTTTGATGACTTAGATACAAATAATGTAGTTAAGGTTTTATCTTAACAAAAATATATTTTTAGATTGGTGTTGGTCAATATATTAAGTTTTAGTTGGTTCTGTTGTTCTAAGATTATATTTGTTTCTCAGAGTTTAATGATGTTTTTGTCTTTTGTCTTTATCATTTTCACCTGCCATCTAGCTTTACAGTAAAGACTGTCACAAGCTTGTCATTTTGTTGGGCTATTTGGCCAAAAATAATCATGTGTTTAGGGCTGCACTGATTACTAATGGTGGCCAATAACGATTCAAAACTATCTGGATTTTAACTGTTCCCATCTGAAAACACAGTTGGCTGGGGACTGCAATCTATGTGTGTGTAGCCTTCAGCTAACCAGACTACTTGAGCCTCAGGTTTATTGCAAGACACAAATTGGTAGAAAAGTCACAAAGTCTAGTGGGATTTGGGATTATAATTCCTGAACTATCCTGGAACAAATATATATACATATTTATTTAAATAACTTTTTTACATACTGTACATCCAAAGATATATATACAGTGAGAAGTAAAAAGCATTTATTCCTACATGTATATACCAAGACTATGGGCTAGATTTACTAATCTGCGGGTTTGAAAAAGTGGGGATGTTGCCAATAGCAACCAATCAGATTCTATCTTTCATTTATTTAGTACCTTCTACAAAATGATAGCTAGAATCTGATTGGTTGCTATAGGCAACATCCCCACTTTTTCAAACCCGCAGCTTAGTAAATCTAGCCCTATGTCTTTAATAAAAAGGTAATCCAAGAACCCTAAAATATAATTCCCTAACAGTATAGCTAATGACTTTATGGATAGTATATGTAAAATTATAACATATAAAACCTACTTTAGTGATAATCCAATACATACGAGGGCTCCTTTAGAGTTGGACGTATGATTTATGTTTGTATGAGATGCGCATTTTCGTACTGTGCATGCATACATACAATTACACTATTCAACAAATATAAAAAATATCTCGCATGTGAATATGTGTTTTTGCCTAATTTATGGATGCTAAATTCAGTAGAAAAATCAGATTATCTCTATAATATCCCATTTATTAGATCTGAAAAAAGTAAGATAAGTGAAAATTTCAATTAATCTCTATAGAATTGAAATATTCTCATCATATTCATTTATAAAATACTAATAAAACTACAGAAATGCTTAAAAACTGCAGAAACAAAACATCAGAAACTCCTAACAATCCAAATTAGCCGTAATGTAATTGTTAATAAAAGATAAAATGCAAAGTAATTTTATATTTTATCTTTCATTAACAATTACATTATGGCTAATAGGATGTTGACGTTTTCCGTATGTACAGTGTCTCATTGGTCATCAAAAAGGAACCAGCAATAGTGTCCCAGCATCCTTTGTAACAATGCTGTATTGTGTTAAGAAAAATGAGCTCTTCTGTTTTTTTGTTTAATATATCATCTGTGCCAGAGGCAGAACTAGCGAGCTTTGGGCCCCGGTGCAGGGAAACGGGGAGGACGGAACCAGAGCCCACAACTCGATAGTTCCCCCGTCCTGCGGGCCCCATTATCTGCATGGGCCCCGGTGCTGCGCACCTGGTGCACTACTGGTAGTTCCGCCACTGATCTGTGCAATAACTGCTACTACCATGTGTAGGATCATTTCTGCAGTTCACTGATTCAGCTGGTTGCTAGACAAATAGTTACAACTTCATTCAGCTCTCAGTCTGGAAGCCTCAGGTGTGCAATCACAAACAAATTGGCACCTACCAACTTTCCAGGCACAGTAATCCATGTATCCACAAAACATTTTCCAGTGGTTTGTTCTACTGTACATTTAGAGCATGGATGTAAACATTGTTACATAAGCTTCTGTTGTATGTCTTATGTGAATTGTATGTGAATAACGTTCTCTCTTCTCCACAACGGATATATTGCTCTGGCCTCCAGTCTGCCTTTCCATTTTCTGTAACACTACTTCCAAAAACCCAGAAGTCATGTAAAAAGATCTTGAAATCTTGTTTTCCAGAGCCTCAAAGATCACTGTACTATGATTCATATTAACACACGATGATACAGCAGCCAATTTCTTCCTGCAGGATAATCATGACTGTATCTATTTCTTCACTTGAAGCCTTGTGGGTAAATCTACTGTGTGACTGTTGGTAAAGACCATTGAGACCAAGTAAACATGGGCAATGGGATGTGATTTCCAGGTTCTCTATACACGTGTGCCTGTTGCTGGGCAACGGGACACATCTTTTTGATTCTGTGTCGGTCAGTCGCATAGCGCAAGCTACCCGTATTCTCTGGTTTGACCTGGCTACCCTGACTATTCTTTTTCTTCTCCTACTGGCTTGGTTCAGATCTTCTGGTTTTACCCCTGCTATCCTGACCATTCTTGTCTCACGCATTGACCTAGTAAAAATCTCCTGATTTGACATCTGCTACCTTGACCAGGCTTACTTTTATCTCCAGCTACTGACACCACTGAGGGCATCTGCCGTCCCATGCAGCCAAGTCTGAACTTCCTTGGGTGGGTCCCCGGTGAACATCAAGTGTGTGTTAGGCTCTGTGCCTCTTTGTCCACTAGAAGGTAAATAGTCCACTGCTCCTGTGGTTTGCGCCACATGTAATCTGCTATATACACTAAACAATTCACATTTATAAGTACCCTATTTACATAATGAAGATCCCAACCTGTCCTCAACGGATTCTGGCATATCTACTCATACCTGTATTAGGTTAGCTGCTGGGGTCCGACGCTTTTCAAAATGTTTCTGTCTATGTTGTTCTTGAACTTTCAGGGCAAATCCTGAACCCAGAATTCCCTGTAAAACAAAAAAATGTCTGTTTCCACCTCTTATAATAGTTGTTGATGGTTAGGAAAAAAGCTTTGTTTACTCACCGCAGGGAGTGCAAAAAAAGAGATGCCAAGAAGTGCAAACCCAGCTGCCAGAACCCTGCCAAGCCAAGTGCGAGGTGTCTTATCGCCATAACCAATAGTAGTGAGTGTAATCTGTCAGAAGATATGGAAATATGGATGGAAAAGGAAAAAAAAGAGAGTATATAAACATCTTATTAGGGTGTTATTCTGTAAAAGTGGAATAGGGTAAAAATTATATTAAAACTGCTCTTAAAAAAATCAGAATTCTAATAAAAAAAAGAGATATACTTTAATGATAATGACAGTCTATGCAAATATTATTTTAAAAAAAAAGTGTTTAAAAATGATGGCAACTTTAAAGAACCACTTATATATGAAGCATGGGAGTAAAATAAATTGTTCAGTGTTAAGCTGATATCCAACTGTAGCAGTACTAAAGTATTAACACCCCACTCCAGACTGCAGAAGCTCCACCCACATAATTAGCGCAATGTCCTTATCGGTTCTGATACAAATCAAAAAGCTGAGACTGCAGTCATGCAAGAAACAGTGACATCATTGGTACTGCCCCCGTGAATGAATAAACTAATTCACATTTCTGCAAAGCAAGCCTGCCAAGCTGTCAGACACTCTGTGTCTGCTGTGTTGAAGCACCTCCCTACTAACATGGTAACCTGCTGTAGAATATATTGCAGTGGTGGGCAACATGGAGCCCGTGGACTGGCCAGCGGCCTGCTGAGCCTTCACCTGCTACCCCCCAACCATCTGCTCCTGATCTTATAACGCAACCGTTTGGAAGCTGAAGAGGAGGTTGCCCATCACTGGTATAAACACTATATATACATTATTAACTTTACTTGTCAACCATTAGTTTTCATTATTAAATGTGAGTTTAGAGGAGATTTGGAGAAGTCGGTAAAAAAAAATATTAAATTTTTGGTTCCTTTTTTTCTGAGCGACAAATTACAAAAAAAATACATACTATATGACACTTTGAAGCTTAATAACAGTCTGAGGTTGGGTAAAAATTTAGCTTCTCGTTCTGAGTAATAAAACCTGAATTATTTTCCAAAGAATGTGTGTTGTAATGATGTTTGGGGACTAGTACTATATTCAGCTCTGCACCTGCACTTCACCTGGGACAGGTTGTTCCGTGCCGTCTAGCCCTACAACTCACTCTTTCTTGAAACTATAAGTTAGGGCTATGCTTCAGCAACCTTCATCATCATCATCATCAATTTATTTATATAGCGCCACTTAATCCGCAGTGCCGCACAGAGAACTCATTCACAGAAGTCCCGGCCCCATTGGAGCTTACAATCTAAATCCCCTAACATACATACACACACACAGACTGAGAAAGACTAAGGGGAATTTAATAGCAGCCAATTAACCTACCAGTATGTTTTTGGAGTGTGGGAGGAAACCGGAGCACCCGGAGGAAACCCACGCAAACACGGGGAGAACATACAAACTCCACACAGATAAGGCCATGGTCGGGATTCGAACTCATGACCCCAGTGCTGTGAGGCAACATTAAATGTATTGAATAATTTAATACCTTGATAAGGTGCAATAGTTTCCACATAGTCCGTCATTATTTTAGTACAATCTCAGGTTTCATTACAGGTATTCCCAAAAATTATTTAGAGCTGATATTTAAGTTATGAAGCTGCAAAGGTTGTGATTTGTGTCCCTGGCAGTGTCCTGAAACTGTGCAATAGGATGCACTGATTTGTGTGTAATAGATTATAAGAAAGAATCAATTAATAGTCCTATCTCATATTGACTCCATAGGACTATCTGGCAGTGTATTGTACAACAGATGAAGGAATGCATCTGTTAACTTGATGTTTAAGAATAAAAGAAATATATGCTAGCCTATGCATTAGATATGCTTTATAGATTTTTTGGAGACACCAGAAAGCTCAAGTAAGGCCAGGGAAACACTTACCGTCCCCCACCAAAGAGAGTCAGCATAGGTGGAAAACTCCTTGTTAGCATCTTTCTCTGCTAGGTACACCAGGAAGGAGGCAAAAATTAGCACCAGAAAACCAATGTACCATGCGGTGATCAGCTCCTGGAGTGGCAGGGACACGTAAGGACACCATTCATAGAGGAGAAGAAGGAAAAATAAGCAATAAACAATTGACAATTCAGCATACTATACAACTTTGTGGTCAATAGAAACAGAGCTGATTTAATAATAATATTATTAATAATAATAATAATAATAATAATAAAAATAATAATTATAACAACAATAGTAATAAAAGATATTTCAAAAGTGTGGCAGTTAAAAAAAGTGAAAACTTTAGCACTTTCTTGATGAAAAGCCCCTGCACCTTTACAACATTAACCACACATAACATCCTTCTCACATGGTGTGGGGTTTACACCTCAGAGGTCACAGATGATTTTTCTACCCAAAACAGATGACTTTTAGAACCTCTGCATGTGGTTTCATAGGGTAAGCCACAAAAAAGGTCAAGCACTTCAGTTTCCATCTTGTTAACTGTGTACATTGATCAACCTCTTGATAGCATTTGAATAACTGACAGAGCAGAACACAGAGCACAGTACTCATTGCAGAGGAACACTGACACTAAAAGTAGGTGTAGGTAGGTCTATTATATACAAATAATAGTTTTTGTATGAGGTTCCACATTTACATTACTCAAATAACCATAAACTGGCATATACATTAACCCTACTGATTAGGTATTCCAGGGAGGAACAGTGGAAATCTAACTGATTCCTCCAATGTGCTAATGCTCATAGTCTCTGGCCAATTGTTTGACACCGATTTTAACACTTATTACAAACTGGTAACTCAGCTTGATCATGGAATGACCAGACCTGTGGCCAGTTTTACCACACACATCATGATTGCGTTTTGGTTGAAAACAACCAAATTGGCACATCAGAGTATGTTGTTTGTATAGTGTTAATGTTTAAAACTCTTACCTTACTGTGAGCATACACCACAGAACCCAGCAATTTCCAGGTACCTCCCCTTCGGTCCATACGCACCATACGCAGGATCTGCAGGAATCGCATACTACGCAGAGCTGACGTTGCAAAGATGTTACCCTGAGTCCCAGCTGCGATCACGGCCAGTGAGGCTATCAGGACTATGAAATCTACAAAGTAGAAAGGAAAGACAATGGATATCAGCTTCTCAATCTCACATTACCGGAGAAATAAACTCTCAGTCTCCTACCTAACAGTAATGTTCTGTGCACATTACTGGGTCCACATATGGGCTTGTCGTAGCAAGCATTTTTTTCTCAAATAGCAGTATCTCCCTAGGATGAAGGTATCACGGTTCGTGATGAAACAAGAGAAAATTCGAAACTACACTTTCCTGATTTTAACTTTCCATAGAAATGTAAAGTGTGAAATAAATTACAGGACACTGTGATAACATTCTTTAATAATTCATGTGTCTAAAGTAATGTCGTACTGTCATTCTATTGGTAGTTAAGTAAACTAATGGAGGATGCAGTAGATGAAGTACATGGTCTCGAATTGCTGGAGATCCCAGCACCAGCCCTGCATTGCAAGAGATTATAAATGGAGGATGCCAAGCCTGTTGCAGAGGCTATTTGAAGGCAGTGTGATTTGACTGTGATACACTTTCTCTAAAATGTGAGTAATAGGAGTGAAAGTCCCTAATCTGTAGGTATTGGTAGAAGCCTGAATGTGTAAAACTTTTCTGGGTCTATGCAAAAGACAAAAAAAGCAGAGTAGCAATATCTGACAGAACTTTGACCCCTTGTCTAATCCAATGCAATAACATTTGGATCCAGGGGGAAATAATATTCCATAGAAGAAAAAATGTAGAGATCAGTTACATTATCGGATGCTTCTGTCCCTTATCTGCATTGACAATTTTCTACTGGGCATCAGGATGAAGCTGGGGGCTCTTTGGTTTGGAGGACCCAGAGTAGTGTGGTTATCAAAGTGTAATTAATGGCTGCTGACTCAATCTTAACCCAGAGCCACATCTGCGGAGGAGAGAGCCAGAACAAATTGAGCCATGTGCAAAACATAGAAATTCTGCTTGAAATTGGAGACTAAAGACCATTACATTTTATAAAACTTATTTTTTATTAATATGCTTTTAAAATTTTACCCCCCGAAATGCAGTCGTAAAAGCAGCAAAATACAATTAAGGCGTCATGATGAAAGTATAGAGAATATGTAACATAAAAGCTGCTGTGTACCCTATAATATCATACTACTGTGTAAATACATACTTACAAAGATATAATATAATAATCTATCTAGAGGCAATTAGTTGTGGCTGTGGAGAAGGACAGAAGCTATCTTATTAGACATACGAGTAGGGAATACTATTAATGAGTCTAATGGAGTCAGGATATATATATTATTAGTGTATGCAACTAATGACTGGAGACAGGTGAAAGATCATACTCATCAGGATGCATTAGTAAAGAGTTCTGCCTCTGGAATGTTAGTCCATTATATATTTGAGTTATTAGCGAAAGGAGAGAAATCTACAAATGGATACTTAGAATCAACAACAGTAACATTATTGCTCTTTTAAAAGAAGCGAGACTGCACAATATACAGTTGTTGAGTGCAACACTAATAATTAAGAATTGTTGACACTACTAACAAATAGATTCTCAATAGCATTTGTGAAAAAGATAACAATATGACACACAGGAATACAAAATTATGTAAGCAAGTTTCTTTAAAAAATAAAACAGGAAAAATGCAGAAACAGAAAAACTTGATTTATGTGCTGGGTAATACTGAAAGTGGGACAAAACATCACTAACCAAATGATCTCCTTAGTCTGACAAAGTATAACAATTATTTGTGGTTTTTAAAACCAAATATTCTTAAACAGGCCATAATTGTCCTCTCGATAATCATAAAATACATGTAATCTCAAGAATATAATTTTACCTATGTGTAGGCATGAAACATCACTATAAAATATTGATTATTTGAGAAAATACTCCATTCTATTGTTTCTCGCCAAGTAGACCTTTCTGTAAGTCAATTTTCATAAGTATGAATATGCACAGGGACTTGCTCAAATAGGAATTATAAAGAAAATTGCTTTGATGTGGACATCTCTTATTTGAAAGGATAGATTTGACCATGATATTGATAGTAATAAGCTTCTATCTTACATGAAACCTGATATCTGTGCTGTGGAGATGCCAGCTACAAGGCAGGACATAAGCAACAATAGGGTGTATGGCTATGCAAAATGGTCAGTTAATATTACAGCAAAGTTAAATGAACCCCTTTGTTACATACTAGCATACAAGTGAGTTACCGCAATTCACCTTTCATATTTTAATCCCTAATTGTGTCATACCAGCGACAATTGATTTTGAATATTTTGGCAGGGATTAATACTGCAAGGGATTGGAAAAGGTAGAGAAGTCTTGGGAGAATATTCACTTTGCTAACCAGGGTCAGACAGACCCAAGATATGAAGCGTTTGTTCCAGTAAGCTGATCCCAGAGACTCAAGCCGAGGGGGTAGCTGGGTATATAGTTGATCATATTTTCTAGTGAATTGGACAATAAGTTATTTTATTGTAAGGGGTTGCCCACTGAAGTGGAAAAGGGATGCTACCATATTTTGGACCCATGGAATTTGCCTGGTTTGTCATTTAACCAAAAAGGTTGGAAAGCATCAGCTTCGGTTTTGCTACATTGTTCACCACTCTGATTTATTTTTACATTAAGATAAGTTAGATGGTTACATGGTATAGGTAATAAACTTGTCCCCTGGTGCAAGAAGTTCACATGTGGTGCATGAATATAGAGTGTTTAATTTATAGAATTTAATGTAAATAGTAAATCTGAAACAATGCAACCTTAGGCTGGGTACACACTACAGGCTTTTCAGCAGATTATCGGGCCAATCACACGATAAACAAGTGCTTGTCCCGATATCACTTTAGTGTGCACACTCCAACAATGAACGATTATCGTTGCAAAGCACACTGTATCGTTTGATTTGATTTTTAAATTGAACTAAAAAAATCTCGTTCTAAGAAGGAACAATGAGGTTCCAATTCTGCAGTGTATATGCACTCACGGCAGCAGTGTCCATAGATCTCTATGGAGTGTGTAGAGTTACAATCTTTTCAGCCAATGGCTATGACAGATGAAGAGCACAGATCTGAGGGTAAATTGTCTAATATGTGTTTAGTGTGTACACATGGAGCAGCATGCTGATCCGGACATTTTCTTTTCAGGCACTGGTACTATATCGCATTGGGAGAGATTTTCTCTAGTGTGTACCAAGCCTCACTCATCACAGTAAAAACAATATAAACCATTCATAGCATAAAAGCTCTTATCACAATATACAGCAACAGCTAATTTACAGCAGAGTCTTATCTCTAATGCATGGGAGTGTTGTGCACAGATAATTGTAGTCTAAAAAGAGTCTGTTACATGTTCACTTCAAAAGAAAGATTTTCCTTGATAATTCCTGATCGGAAACATCTCCAAAGTCTAAGCACAAGACATCCTACTCCACACTGCACCAGAGAGTACCTATAGTGGAAGTTAAGTCAATGAAATGTACTTCCTCACCCAGCTGTGAGTATATCTTACCGGTCTTCCTTGGTTGCAACATTTAAATGACTATATCTGTCTATATCTGCTACATAGTAGTTCATATGATAAGACTAACAATGGTCACATGGTCATCTGTCTTCATTTTAAGGCAGTTAATCTGAAAAGAATCACATGTTTCCTATATCAAAGAGTATTAAAAATCTTTCTGGTGCTATTTGGATGAACTAGATATGAATATATATATATATATATATATATATATATATATATATATATATATATATATATATATATATATAACCTGTTTGTGAAATCTAGGTAAAATTATTCCTGTGCACAAAGCATCTACTGCTTTAGGTTACATATAAATGTTAATTTAAACTGTTTATCAAAGCCATAACATTATTATTATTATTATAATTATTTTTAGCAGTAGTAGTACTAATATTATTATTATTATTATTATCATCTTCTTTATTTATTAGGTGTCCCAGGAGGTCTGCCACAGATTCGGGGTTTGATTAAACAACAAAATTACATAATTATATAAATACAAAACGCAAAATGACATAATAACATAGTTACATAAAGAAACACTAGGAAAGAGGACTCCTGCTTACATTTTAGAGGGGAGAGGCAGACATAAAGAGGGTGATACCGAGTTCTATAAAATACAACAAGCTCTATCTATTTAACCTGTGCATATATTGTCTATATACAATGAATACTGAAATATCTCAATTCTTAAGTCTGCCACAAAGCCGAATGAAACTAAGCACAACGGACCAAAAATGCTGCATCAGCACGTTTATTATGTTGTGTGAGATCATGTGAATAGCTCTATGGGGATAAGTGATCCCTGTTTCATTGCCAGTTTCAAGGTAATGAGACTAAACACTGTACACCATAAATGACCTGAAGCAAATGTGTTCTTGAAACGAGACTTTTACTGACTGTGCACGGTGAAGGGGAGAAAAAAAATTAATATTTTTTTTCTTGTTTGGTGTATGAATCTAATAAGGGCTCCATCCTGACGGGATTCTTCCATAATGTGCAGGATTTTTCCTACCAAGTTACATTATTAACACTATAATTTCCACTTCACTCAGGTTAGAGGTAACAATGTCCCTAGGGTCACAATACTCATTATACCAATATAATAGGCAATGCTGCTGAATCAACCTCTGCACGAGAGCATAATCAGCAGAAATATCTATTTAGCAGTCACTGGCCCCATGACCAGGGGTAATAAGAACCACTTTAGGATCTCTGCATTAATCCAGACATCTTGTTGAGTTTAAGGAGCTGAGAGCAATCCCACCTCATGTTTAAAATAGCACTCCTATTTAACTATGTGAAGGCGTGACTCTTACAATCAGTGGCAAAACCAGAGGTTCCTGACCCCACCTTGAAGTATACCAGGTAATACAGAGGCACTGAACTTCACAAAACGGTTTATAGATTGTTAGTTAGTTCCACAATTATTATTATAGTAGAAGCAAATCATGCTGCAGCTGGATCCTGTACAGTTTGTGTTCCCTGCAATATACATAGATTGCACCTGAGTTTTACAATAATTCCTTGGTGGGGCAGAGGATGACGCTCTGTGGTATAGTGTTCTCATGGTAAATGGAAGTTGTGACACTCATTGTTTGCGATTTGCTGAACAGCCCTTTTCTCCTTACATAATCCATCTACTAGCCATGACAATGCTGGCTCTGCAATATCTCCCCCTTACCCACCTCTCCATATTTTTTCTATAATACTACAATGGGAGACAAAGCCCCATTCTGCAGCTGCTCTGCTGACGGGGAAGATGGAGAGAGGAGAAAGTCTTTGTCCCTCAGGAACGGTAACATCTGGAGAATATATAAAACAGTGAAAGAAAATACAGAACAAAAGGAGAGAAAGAAAGAGATACTGACCAGCTAACATCAAGATAAAAGTACATAGAAAAATCAAGACTATGACAATAATACATTTGGTTGGGCAGTTTCACGTGACACACTATATAAGCAGTAACACATAAATGTTGTATGGAAAAGATTGGAATAGAGAATACTATTCCCATACTTTGGGCAATAACACTCTCTGTCACTGATCTTTTTACCTATAATACAAAAAGGCTTCCTTGCAAATCTCAGACGTCCTTTCCATCCTCTGTAACGACAGCAGCACCCAGCAGACCAAATTCGAATTACGTACTCCATACCAAACACCACGATCATCACAAATTCCTTATGCACACAAAAGGGAGACATGTGTTATACAATGTAGCATTAAGGAACTCATGAAAAAAGCTCTGCATGTCTTACGGAACTTGATTCAAGCAAGACAGGATAATTTACATATTAAAATAATTTATGTATTAAAAAATAAAAAAAAAACATACAAATGAGCAGATAACAAGGATAGTTATAACCACTAAACATGTTCTGGCATTTTATAGCAAGCAGATACATTCGAACGGTCACTTACATTTGTCATATTGTGTATATCTGTATGTATATAAACAGAGGCTGTAATGTGTATTTATACTCATATTTGTTTGCTCAAGCCTCATTTATGACCTGAATTGCATCTAGTAAAGTTATTTCTAGTGTCTTGCATGGTGCAAACACCTCCATCTTAGCAATCGGTGGTCCAAGCCCTACATCATCCTATCTTAAAAATTAAAGTAAATGGAAATCATTCAGAACTATTCTTCTTAATATACGTGTCTATGAAAGGTACATTTTTTTATAATGTAGAAAGTAATCATAACAAGCTAAGTAAGCAGACTGCCACCTTTGCAACTCGGCCACCCTAGACCCAGGCTTCTGTCTATAAATATGAGGTAACATGATGTTACCTATAAAGCAACTGCTTTAAGAACAATATAATAAATACTCGAAGGGGAAATTACACTGTGTTTGAAGAACGTGAATTCACATACCATACTGCAATTCATAAATAGCAACATAAATGAATAACAGATAAATACATCTTCATCATTCACTGTACTGGCATATAAAGGGCACCCTCCTTTACTATTCTAGCATAGAATTCTGTCACTTACAGATTCAATTCATACTTCTTACATTTCTTTTATATCTAAATTATTGCTCTCAATTATCTGACTCTGGCATAATATTCTTTACAAATTATTTGTATTCAAGCTAGTTTTTTGTTTTTCTTGCAGCTTTGCATATTTAAATTTTATACTAAATATTTCAAAAAGTTTATTTGTCTGAGTTTTGTCCTCTGTGGCATTGAGCATCTTTGCTGCGTTTTTCCAGTCTGAGTGTGTCAGAAGCCTATGCCGTAGCACAATATATTAAATAGGAAACGATGTTTCCATCACAGTTCTTCAGATAGTAAAACATTCTGAATGTAGCTCAAGCGCTCTTATGTGACAGAGAAACAGCATTCTCCATTGAATATAATATAGTAGTCTTGACAGTTTCAGAATGCAACATTATCCTGGCTGGAAATAAAGTAATATTCAAGACACTGGCTTTAGTCAAGTATATCATAATATTTGTTTAACATAAACTGTCACATTTTACACACTTCGGACATGATTCTTCAAAGCACGTATCTGCTGATGCTGAGCGTATGACAAGCAAAATGACTCTGTGCGGCCAATTCAATTTGGCCGTGGTCTGCGCATTATTACCGTTAGTAAGGTTAAAGTGCACAGTATTACCATTATTATGTTAATTTTAACACTGATTTTTGCTCGCATCTCTTGGGGCCGCGTTAATTATAGACTAACCTGGCCAAATTGCATCTGCACCTGCGCATGCCCAGAACTGGACCACACGCCAGTAAATGCAGCCATGTTCGCTATGTCTCTGAGCGCAAAGGACACTTACTACAGCCTACAATTTCAGGGAGTGAACAGGGCAGGGAAGGGGAGTTTTGCCGTAGTCTATATAGAGTAAGGGTATGCCACACTCAAGCGCATGCAGTCACGTCCGAATCCAGCTCTATGCATGGAAAAGTTACTTGTTTCCCTGCCATATCTCTTGCTCCAGCTACAGGGCTAGTCTAAGTCCTGAGTACTAGTGATGACAGTCTCATATGGTTGCTAGAACATGTATTTGAAAAAAGGAGCAACTGTAAAAATGTACATTATGTTCAGTGGACAATAAATACCTCCTAATAAATGTATTTCAGGGGAAAAAATAAATAAAAAAGAACCCTTTTTTTTATTATATTTTTTTACTGTTTTACCATTAGTTTTCATTCTTTTACAGCATTTATAATTCACATAGGCTTTCACATATCATGCAGTGTCTTGTGTAGTAGAGCAGAGCAGACCTACAACCAAGTTCATCAGTGCAGGTATCTTGAGATCTGTTCCTTAATGAATTTGGGTGTGCGCAGAGACGATTTACGGGCATTTTAAAAGAAACGCATGTTGTGCTCAGTATGCGTGCCTTGATTAATTGGGATCTTCATCTTTATTAGCATATTGGATGTATTTATTCTACGTGAAGAAAAGTTGTCGTGCTTTATGAGGGTCACCATAGAATTGTCTGTATGATACAACAACATTGGTTCATGTTTTCCATCCTTTACAATAGTGTTCCTGTATGCGGGAAGAGGACAGTGTGGTATGACGGGCGAATGACACTGATCCATTCTCCCATCACATTGATCTGACAGAACTGGGTAGGTCTGGTTTCCAAAACCTCAGCAATGTATCCTTTGCTATCTAGCACCTTTCCACAAACAAAGACAACTGTGCTTAATCAAAGGAGAGACACAAGGACTTCTTAATTTAGACTTTGCCTCCGGAGTGAGGACTCCTGACGTCAGCCTTTTGAGACACGCAGAAGAGGGACTGGAATTGCAAATTAGATGAGAAAGGGATTGTGCTGATCAGCAAAAAATTTGGATTATGAAAAAAAGATGATTATAGACAAGCCGTATTATAAACATTTTGTATCTTATTTGAGCAATTTATTTTTCATTCTATTATGGGTTAAATCAGTATATTCACTCAAATACAAGCAATAGAATTAAAACCTACTGAGAGTAATGAGTGTTAACTCACAGTTTACCAGGAGCAAGGTGTATAAAACACCCATGCTGTTGTGTTTATATAAAATGTGGCATTGATTTAATGTCAACATTTCCTGATTTATTACTACAGAAAAATGATTCTGCTTATGTTTTACTTACATGCAAATACCAGCTTATATTTATTATTATTTGAAATATTAGCAAAACCATCAACTGTACACAGACCCAGTTGCTTAGCATTTCATCCTCCAATTTCCAAACGCACTTTCCTGTCTAATATTTTTTAATGGTATATTATAATATGAAGCCCTAATAAGAGCTCCTTATATTTTATGTACTGCTCAACTCTCCCTTTATGGATACTAACCCTAAAATACAAAACTGCATTGCTTAAAGACTTACTTACCACAATTATTTCAAAGAAGACCATGCGCCATACTTATAGTAAAAGCTCCAATCCTGGCGATAAGTAGGATTTTTTATCCCTGACAATTAAACTAATAAAACAATCACTTATTGCTGTTTTTTAACTAAAAAATATTCAGCTGCTGCCATAGTATTGGCCCGGAACAGTAAGGGGTAACTTAATGCTTTGCTGGGCTATTCTATGCAGAGGTGCACATGCGAGAGCTGATTTTGAGATGTGGACTTTAAGTTCCACTCATGAAAGACAAATAAATAAGAAAAAAATGAATTTATTTGAAAAAAAAAAATGAAATATAAAATTCTATATGTATATGTACATTAATGCATTAAAACAAATGCTGGGAATAAAGAATGTCTTTAATGTTGTTGCTGGGTTATTACCATCCTGAAGTGGCAATAACATAAGAGGTAACGTCACGGGAGTAACTAGAAATTTTAGTGCACGGGGCGAGTATGAACACTGACATCCCTCTAAACTTCAGTTGTAACCAAATTAAACTAAAATATTCTCTAATCTCCCTGCACCCTCTTTCAGCTTTGCGCCTGCACAGCCCTAGTTACAGCCCTGGGTAATGTGGCAGGGCTATTTACTGTCAATGGACAAAAAGCCCTAACAAACAATCACTCATTTGCTTTCATCATCTAACTTGGTTTAGATAAATCAAAGCTGATTGCCAAATGGTTAGTACAGGTCCCTGCACCCTGTCTGTAAACAAGCACAATATTATGTACATTGTGCTTTATGTCTAAATCCAACACAATTGGAATGTGAGGCAAATAGGAATATCCAGTATATTGATTTTACCCAAGAATGTAACACCATTACACAAGTAAATAATTACATTCCATAGAATTCAAAGACCCAGCGGGAAGAATGTAAAAGTATAATATTGTCTTGGTATTTACCAGCGTTTTGACATACCTTGTGAATTTTGGTACATGAGGAGAGAAACGTGGGGTTTAAATATCTGGAAGTTAGATTCTGCCCCTGGTGTATTTTTACATCATTGCAATATTGCTCCCACTTGCTTAAGCATAGTTGTAACTACCTGACGTATTGTTTTACTTTATCTACTGTTTAAAAACTGTCAGAGATACATAACAGTAATTCTCAACCATTAACAGTTTACACAGAGTCCTGTCCTGTATGACAAGATTGTATAAATCCAACCAGCTGCAGAGAATCAGTGAGACAGGGAAAGAGAGCGCAGATAGGAGGGGGATGTAGAATGAGTGGAAATATAAGGGCGAAGACTGTGGAAAGGAGGGGGACTAAGGGAGCCAATATGAAGTAGGCACAGTCAAGTCATGTAGAAGAATAGGAAGTAGACTACTCACCAGTATAAATAGGCCTTTGTTGGAAAAGTTGTGATATTCGGGAATTGTGGAGAATACAGAAAGCACCAGGCAGCTGAATACAAGGAAGAATCTGTAAAAAGAAGAGGACAGTGACATCAAACATACAGGTAAAGGGGACACATACAAATCATTGTAGTAAATGGATACTTGTCTGACCACCTTAACATACTGTATGACAGTAATAATAGCATTAATCATATTAACAAATATATGTGCTTTTATCCTTATAGATAGAAGAAACATCCCTGTACGTGGAATTCTTCTGAAATAACATGTCCCTTTTTTGGACCTAAGTCTCACTTGACTTTTCGTAGGTATGATATATAGGCAACAGTGCCTGTCCGGCTCCTAAATGTGTGCTACCATACAACTTGTGTGTTATACATTTCACTGCTCTGCAACAATAAGCTGTGTTTTCTGAAAGAGATGTCTGTACATGGGTCTGAATGCAAGAAAGTTCACCTTTTTGTTTTATAACAAAACTTAAGTGTGTTTCTTTGGCCATTTGAATGAATTCAAGATTAATGTAATATTCCAATAATAGCTTGTTATTGCAACCTATAAATTAACCAGGGGTGCCTTAAAGGGCTGTGTTTACTTGTCAGCTGCTAATAAATCAAACAAGGGAACTTAAAACCTCACCACCACTGGAGGAGGTCTTTTATCAGTAAGTTATTTAGCCCACCTCCCACAACTGAGATGCACTCCTTAGCGCTACTCCCACATAAATTTCCCAGTGTTTGGAAATGTATGTGCTATGTATGATTGTTAATGTATCATTAGCTGCAACCCAAAGTCTGCATTACCTTAGTATGACCAAAAGATGGAGCAGAGAACTCAAGAGTTGCTAATGTTGTAATGAACAATAAATGCACTGGGAACTGTTTTCAAAGATATGTACTGTATTTCTAAAGCAAATGTGACACATGTATAAAATAGTTACCAGTAAGCATTATAAATAAATATTTGTCCTAATATAAACCAAAGTATATGGCAGATTCACACCCCTGCCTTAAATAAGTTTAGCCTGGAAACTTATCCATAGGTGTTCAAAGGGAATGAACAGACCAGCACCATACAGAATCCAAAATTGTATAGAAAAATGCAATAATGCACAAAATACATTACAAAACATTTCAAAAGAAAGTATGTTGTAAAAACATTACCAATACGATGAGTCTCTGGCCTCATGTCTACTAAGATGGTTTTTATTTTCTATCTGTTACTGATAATACTTATTTTTATGGAGTAAGAATGCCTTGGCCTTAATCATTTATGTAAGTAAGTCTTCAACCATAGACCTCTGTACTAATTATATAACATCTCCATGTACATCACCACATAATGCAAACACATATATCAAGATTTTGGTTTTACCAATAACATAGCAGGTCAATTTATATATTCCCATCTTGCTATTACTGTATCAACTAAATACATATAGTATCACTAGCTTTCTACCCTGCAAAACCTACAGTATCTCCCAAACACACTGTTCTCTCACTAGACACTCACACGACTCATCTCACAGACAATAAGCGCTATGGCCATACACCCATACATACCCACAATTAGCTCTATCAAATTGTTCTACAACTACAATATCCACCATGCTCATGCACACCCCAAATACACATAGCTCTGCTTCCCGAACTATCACCCTTGTCCTTGCTCTATGGTGACCAGAAACACGCACAGCTTTATCTCTATATCTCCTCCCTGCTAGTCTTCCCCATTCTGCTCACTCTATAGAATCCCCAGACACACTGCTACATTACAATATGTGTTCCTGCCACGTTTTATAGTATCCTCTAAACACAAACAGCCCTATCAATACATCTGTTCTCTGAACATCCTTCAATTGACAACCACACACACACTTCATCACTTTCCTATCCATTCAGTAATATAACCCAAACTATTTCATATATTATCTACTAGACACAGCTCTATCCCCCATTTCTTCCATAGTACCCACCAAACACACACTGCAATAATACTACATTTCCTCAATGCTCATTCTATAGTATACATCAAACACTCTTTACCACTTCACCCAAATTTTGTTCTAACTACAGTAATTCTAAACATGCACCAAACATCACCTCAGTTAACCAACCTATGCAGATTCTGTACTACATGGATCGCATTAAGTTGCTGGATTCTGTATATCCTAACCATCACCCAGGTTATCCTACCACCCAGTTCACAGTTACTAGCTCAATGGTATCTCAACAGTTTACTTTTAATGCTACATTTTCTTAAGATTTTTCAGGTGGCAGAAATATGTGGAAAGCTTTCATGACTATTTACTATATGTCTCTTCATAAAGAATGGTAGAGGTGGTCTAGATTTGTTTTGTTTAAAACATTCAAATATTCCTTAACAGGCAAACAATTACTTAGAAACAGTATGTATATGACTGCTATGCACATATTAGTGATGAAACAACAAAAAACCAAAGACATATAAGACCTGGGGGTAAATGTATCATACTCCGGTTTCTTCAACTCACGGGAGTTCGGCGAGATGACAGCTAAAATTTGAAGCGGCGCTGCCTTGTAAAGGCAAGTTTCCCTTTACAAGGCAGCGCCGCTTTAAATTTTAGCTGTCATCTCGCCGAACTCACGCGAGTTGAAGAAACCGGAGTATGATACATTTACCCCCTGGTATACATAGGAACTCAGTGATCCCATATTTTCACTTTTCTTCTATCTTTCAGAGAATAATTTACATTTTCTTCCTACATAGAGCATTAAGTTGCCGGATAGTACTGAACAAACGTCTTTGTCATCATTGGGAAACAATAAGGGGAAGAACCAGCACCTCAGCCATTTTACCCACATTAGATGATATTCCTGATTCCCTTGCCTTTATTTCTTGGCTGGAAAAAAGAGCTATAAGGAGGCTCTGTGTAACATGAAAGTGGGATAAACTCCAATTATCAGCCACGCCATTCAATCTTTTCTCGAAGGTGAGCATCCGTCCACCATTTTCCACCCCCAGACTAGACCACTGGCTTCTGTTGAGTGACAATGGAGGTGATGGCCTAACTTGCTGTTATCCAACTACCCCTTGACCATCATTGTTGTGTGACAGGATCATTTAGCTTATAAGTCACTTTTACCTTTGCAGTCTGGCTGGGCCGACTGCAAATGTAGACTTAACCTCATGTGTCAAACTCCCATTGTCCAATAGATTGTAAGCTTGCGAGCAGGGCCTTCTCACCTCTTTGTCTGTTTTACCCAGTTTGTTTATTAGTTTACTATGTTTGAACCCAATTGTAAAGCACTACGGAATATGTTGGCGCTATATAAATAAATGATGATGATGATGATGATGTTACCTCCATTGTCACTGCACTGAGTTCATCCATACCTACAAGCGTTAGTTGCTCATAGATGTATCATCATCATCATTAGCTATTTATATAGCGCCACTAATTTCCCAGCACTGTAGAGAGAACTCACTCACATCTGTGCCTGACCCACTGGAACTTACAGTCTACATTTCCTAACATGCACACACAGAGACAGAGAGAGACTAAGCTCAATTTAATAGCAGCCAATTAACCTACTAGTATGCTTTTGGAGTGTGAGAGGAAACCGGAGCACCCGGAGGAAACCCACGCAAACACAATATGTATGCCTAACTGTGACACTTCCTCCTTGCCATTGCTTCCGGAATCATTCAGGAACAATCTTAATTTCCAGGAGTTTCAAAACAAACAGACTCCCAGGACAAAGCTTCACGCTCAGGGCTCGAAATACAAACTCAGCACTTGCACAGGAGTGGGCTTCATGACTGACATGATGAGGGGAGCAAAGATAGACAAGGGAGGGTGTATCCTCTTTCTGCCCTCTATCAACTTTCTCATGTAGTCAGTCACTCTGCTACAGTGTTTGCTTGTGACTGGAAAACTGGGGGAGATGATAGAATTTACTCTGCTACCCCTAGGGTGGTGCTGCCTGAGATGAGGTTCTCACCTAACCTCATGTGAGGTACATTTCTGCACAAACTAGCAACATGCTCAACTTGTGATCAGTTCGTAATGAGTATAGGTTTGTACCAGCTGGCAACATATTTATAAAAAATGAATGTGAAATGAAAATATATATATATAGTTCAGCATATGATAGTACTCCAACTGTTCAGCGTATAACATAGCCTCATCAAACAGCATATTTAACAGCCCTTCATTTGTCCATCATAGTACACAGCTACAAGTGTCAAACATGTAACGCAAAAGCTCAGCATATTACACAGCTCCAAGGGCCAGGATTACTCACTCTAGAGAGCCCGGTCTTGCCATTATACAATAGCAGATACTAAAATGTCCACTCTTATTGGATAATGACGATAATCATGCTGCGGCAGCTATTCCTGGGGCTCAATAAAAGAGAGGAAATAATAATATAATTATTTTCTATAGTTTGTACCTCTTTGTCCCAATCCACCAACCCTATTAGTAACCATCAAACACATAAATAGGTCACGTAATACACACACACACACACCACATACTTAATCAACAGTTCCATGATGTCTTTCTTTTTCATTGTGGTTGGGGCATTGTGGTGGTCTCTTTTCTTATCTCTCCCCATACTTGTAAGTGTTATGTCACTTCTGCTCATTGCCCCCTTTGTTTCCTCTCCACCACTTCTTTTCTGCTCACATTCCCTGCTATCCTTTTTTTTGTTGTTTACAAGCAAACTACTGATCTTCTGTACACTGATATCAACATCAAATTACATTACAATCTGATATTAAACCCAGTTTCATTATTTAAAGTTCTAAGCTAAATTTAAATATGTGCGAGCTAATCAGATCGGGATTAACGTCTTCTGGTGTAGACGGCTGCACTTCAGATAGACCAGCCAAGGATATCACACCAGTCAATTTTGGTTTGATTAGTCACAGCTAGTTTTAATTTCCAGTCGTAAAAATAAACAAATAGAAATAAAATTCTTGCCTCTCCGGCACTAACGATACAGGAGCACCCTTTCTCAAGTGAGGGACCTTGTGTACCACACACATACAAAATACAAGACTTAGTGGTCACCGTTTGCAGTGTTTTTCAGGAGGCATCCAACCTCCTCCTCAGACTGTGAGAGACAGAGGAAACTGCCTAGCAGCTTATGGCAGCACCTTGCAAGTGCAACTCCTGATTAGTCTGCTGTGAGATTGGGAGATCAGAAGATCCAGACTGAGCCTTATGTATGGAGCCCACCCTTCCCTTTCCATACATAACCCCAGGGACCCTTACCAGCTTTTAAAGAAGCTGAATACACTCTTAGGGAAGATCCTTCCCATACAAGACAATCTCCCTGGGGTTTTAGAGCATACAAGACAAAAAACCTTGGACATATACTTTTGCCATTCAGCACATGTCGAGTGCTCCTCTCACAATATGTTCTTAATGTCAGCACATGTCCAGTGCTCCTCTCACAATATGTTCTTAATGTTTGTATAATTCATGTAAATGGGTCTGACACTACAAATCATTGTGTCTAGCATTACCATACCCATCAGCATTTTACTTGCATTACCCTGTATCTCAGTAGCATTTTTTGGAATGTTGCTTGTTAAATTTGCATGTATTTTAACGAATTGGAAAGCCTACAAACGCTAGTACAAACACAACTAGAAATGCATTATCAAACACTAATCATATGTGTTTGCTATTTGTTTTTACTAGCTTAAAAAAATGAATCTAATACACCAATTGGTATATACCCTAACAGATCTTAAAGACATTTGCAGTGCAAACACAATGTAGATCAGGTTGTAGGATTGTTAGACTATAACTGTAATTGCACATTTTTTCTAATCCAATCCTCTTGGACGAAAATAGGATGAAAAGTTTCCACCTAATATGACAGATTAAGTTGGTCACCTACATTTGATTTCACTGACCCAATGTAGGGAATATACATATTACACAACTTCATACATAACAATTGGATTGAATGCTTGGATTGTAACTTGTATGAACAACTTTGTACCTAATCCCTGTGTGTTACAGCTCTTTGTACCGTATTTACATATGTAGATCCAGCAAGATAGATTTACCAAACCTTCTAAAAAGAAAAAGAGGAGGTGTTGCCCATAATAACCAATCAGATTCTAGCTATCAGTTTCTAGAATGTAGCAGATACATGATAGCTAGAATCTGATTGGTTGCTAAGGGTAACACCTCCACATTTCCATTTTAGAAGGTTTGATAAATCTACCCCAGCATATAAACTTTTCCTACTCTACTTCTACTGTAATGAGACAAGTTTTTCCTGTCCTTCTTATACTTCTGGGGGTAAATGTATTAATGTCCGGATTCTTCAACTCCGGCGTGTTCAGCATCTTCGGCGATTAAATTGAAAGCGGCGCTGCATTGTAAAGGGAAACTTCCCTTTACAATGCAGCGCCGCTTTAAATTTAATCGCCGAAGACGCTGAACACGCCAGAGTTGAAGAATCCGGACATTAATATATTTATCCCCTGCTGTTTGCAACTTCTTTGTGCTGATGTATCTAGAGATGACCTGACTGCTTACACTTACTCGATCTGCATCCAAAAGTAAAAATGGAACAAATAAAGATTGTTGGGTGGAAAAATTTGTGTTATTTGCCAAAATTATTTTGCTGAGAAAGATGATCAGAGGCTTTGAACAAACCACAATAAAATACATTTATCTCATAGCGGTATGTAGTATACAAATGCCATATTCTGTGAACAGCTATAATTCTGTGCGCTGAGCACTATACAAGGTGGAGTGAGAGTGGGGGCCAACTCTGCAGACGTTGCATTCTACCACTTTAACAACTGCTGAGCATTAACAGAAATTAAGACGGACATTTATTTGCCGGCTCTTGAAATGTTTAAACTGGGATTTTAAATATTTAATAAGGTGCGAGGCTGCCGCAGAGAGAAAGGGAGAGAGTCATGCGGTGAGAAAGGAGGGGATGGTGCCGTACTCATAAGGGAGACTGCGCATTGTATTTTAACCCCTTAGAGGGAAATCATTAGCATTACTACTATTTTATTTAGTAATGTATATTATGCTTTTATTAGATGTCTACTGTCGCTTTTCCTATAAAACTGCTTAGTGTCAATGATACTATGGTGTGATCACAGGGTTGCCCTGTCCGTTTGCTTTTAGTTGTCACATGAGTCCCTGGGGGATTGAACACCTGGGGATATGAAAGGTGCCTCATCCTTAGTGTTAAACCATTGCGCACGCATTCTTGACCAATGTCACGCCAGGGCATGGGCTGTGAGCATTCACAGTCTGGAAAAAGGCGTACATGGCAGCTTGTAAAACCAATGGACTCGCAAAAACGGTTTATTCTGAACGAATATGCAAACAAAGAGTAAAGGTACGTGTAGGGTTTTTAAAAGTAACAAATTAAGTAAGACTGATTTTATAGGAATGTTTAACATTTTGAACCCTGTTAATGTATTCAAAATATATCTTTTATATTGTAGGTTTGACTGCCTGCTTATCTGTTCATCCCTAGTTTGTAATATGTGTGATTCCATAATAGTATTTTACAATGAAATATAGAATGTCTTCTTCTAATGAGCTTCCAAATAAAATGATTAGCTTGTGGAAAGCCATAATGTACAGGATTGGTTCTTGGGCACTATAGGTTGTATGTATACAGTATTGCTACTATTACAAAGCACTTTTCTGGAATATTAAATAACAGCAAGTGTATAGTAGATGTACAAACTCCACACCTCCTTCCATCAGCACAATCTTAAACAGCTGCCTGGAGGATGATTTGACTTACACTTCCCTCTTGTTCTGGTATCACTTACCCCAAGAGACACCTCACTCACCCTTGTCTTGCTTACTTTGCACTGCTGTGGACCAATGTAAGTCTACACACTCCTACTGTTCTGCCACTGTTTTATGGGTTAACATTACGACTGATTACAATCCAGTCCAATACAAATATTAGCTTTTATTTGGCAATAACAACCACTGGTGATTACCATTTGCTAGTATTTGATGTATGTACAGAATTATTTACATATGCAACTTTTTTTCTTAATAATATTGTATGTTTCTCTGTATATAATCTTATGAATGAAAAATATAGGCTCTATCAAGGGACAAAAATGTAAAACACTGTTTTCCCCAGCAGTGAATTAGTTAAGCTATTCTGGAGGCAGCAGCTGTCCCAAAACATTGTGAAATACATGCTAGGTACAAAGCAGTTAATTCCTTAGAACAATGAGGGGAGGGAGTGATAGAATCACCCTACAAACTCCAAATTCGTATTTTTTTATATATTTTTTTCCCCTTAACCAGCGTTTCTAAATGTAGAAAGCTCTGAGAGCAGTCATGTGCTTTCTAGATTGTACACCAGTGCCTATGCTGCACAGATCTGAAAGTCATACTAGTTTAGTGCTCACAAGAGTACAGCTTAACCCACTGGAGAACAGGGCATCCTTATTCCTTACAAACAAGTCGCAGCCATGAAGCAGAGTCTAGAATATAGAGTCCCTGTTTTGAGTATGAGGAATAAATCTGTATAAAGTTTGGGCATAAGCAGTAATTACTTGGCCCTATAGGAAATATTCAAAATGGGATTGTGCTGTTCATTTTTTGAGGTTGCATCAACCTAACACTGCAAGGCACTGATTCTATATAGTTCAATCTGATACAAGTGCACGATATACATTCCTGATTACCATGCATAGTTGCTGAATCTGAGTTCTTCCTGAGTAAATCAAAATGCAGCCATACAGAGCGGGTCCTTTGAGACACATTTTTATTTGGATTCAGGCCCTTTATCCTGCAGAGCCACATAACAGCTGCATACTGCTAGATATAAGGCAGTTCTACTCAAAGAAAGACCATTTCATGTGTGAGCGTTCTTATGTATTACAGCATGCACTTAACAATGAATGGACAGGTGTGTGTTAAAGCTTAAAAAACTCTTCCATAAATCTCCACTTGCAATTTTTTGTTTTAAGTTTAACATTAAAGACGAACACAGTAACAGTGACTTAAGGTAAGGAGTATCTATGCATCACAAAGACCCACTTACAGCAGTTTTACAATAGCTGCATGTAAGCTTCAATTATGCTTTCTCTCTAAGTGGGTGTTGGCACAGTATATGCTAAGCAAAAAGAAAACTGCATGATGACAGAATATTCTGCTCTATCTAAAACATAACATGTAAACAAGTTTAAAAAAAAATAACCTGTAAACATTACTGCTGCCAAGGCAGCTTATGTAATTAATCCAAGTCATACTGTTGTATTTAATAGTTGCCTCAAAACATTATTATAAGGGCATGTATATATGGGCATCAGGGGCAAACACAGGATTTGTAGAGGGGGTTTCCACACCACACGGCCAGTAGGTGTGACCAGTATGCATGGGGGCGTAGCTATAATTTTAGACAGTGCTTGGCTGCTCTCCAACCCTTCCTATCCCCATAATATACAGGCAATGCTGCATGCACTACTACTAGATGCACACAGCTCTCCCTTTTCAAGCAGAGTTGTGTGAAGTAGGAGCAGGGTCCAGCTACCTCAATTATACAATGCCCCAGGCTTGAAGGGGGTTTCCAGGCACAAGGAACCCCCCCCCCCCTCGGTTTGCCTATGGGCATTATAATAAAGGTCTTAAAGCATGTTTAACATACATCAACAAAGCCTAGTAAATGTTCTCTGATGCTGGGCATCCGAAAAATAATGTAAGCAAATGACCCTGTACACACATTTCTGTCAAGTCTTTGATTTACATCAATGTCAACTATTAATGCTTGGTAATATAATGGAGTTCTATGAAAGCTCATTTAGCGCCTGTGAAAGGACTGTAGTACATTATGCTGTAGTTCAGCTGAGGCGCACTAATATATGCGTCTCAAAGCTCCCCTGAAGTAAGGTCAAATTCAAATTACCTACACTTCCACAAGCACAGAGATGCAGATGGAAACATGGGATAAAGAGAAGGAGAGAGTTTAGAGAAGAGCGATACATTTGGGAGACATCTGAAAAGAGGTGGCAGTGGAGGACGAAGGAGCATGTTAGTTCACAGAGAGAAGAGGTATAAATAATAGGTAGAGGGAGGCAAATAGAATTTTGAGGGACCCCAACCCATACAGGGAGATGAGAGAAGGGTATGCCAGTACTAGAGGAACAGAAGGAGCACTTGGAGAGGTAGGATATGAACCAGGAGAAAAGACTCTAGAAAACCCCAAGTTCCATGCATACATAGCCCTTTAACTGCTATTATTCTGTTTGTAGTTTACGTTTAGATGCATATATTTAGAGATTAGATATCATGTATTTAGAGTCATTTACTGGAAAACACAACAGAGAGCAGAAACTGTTTGTTCCCTTTTCTGCCCTCAAATGTCTACATCTGAACCAGTGTGCTGACCAAGTGACCACATTCTGCTTTATGTGGCAAGATGAAGGCTCTTATACACGATTTCTATGCCAAACCAGCAATCTGTCTACCATCTCTTGTGACGAAAGTGCTGAGTGGGAATCTTGTATGTATATGCAGAGAGCCATCTAGAGTTAATGTTAGTGTGTATTTGTGGCGGCTCAGTATGCATTGATACTAATCACTGCTACAATGATAAGCATTTAACCAGGTGAATATACAGACAGCATGATTTGGGTAGAGGATAGGCCAATTTGCATACTTGACAAATCAGATATCAAAATGAAAAAAGAATAAAAAATAAGAACATGATTAAAAACATGTTAGTTTATATAAAGGAGACAATAATAACACAATACATATCTAGAAATTTTACAAAGTTATTTGAAAGAAATATATTTGAGTTAAAGTTGGCATTGTGGGGGGAAGATTATTTCTTATGCTGAGCAAGTTTCCTGTCATTAGACCTACTAAGGACACTGTAGGCATCCTCCCAAAGTCTGAAAGAGCTGATCAAAGGACAATGGTTTGCACCTGAGCTACACTGCAAAAGTAAATACAATGTCAAACACCTGTCTGGGGATTTTTTTACAGACATATTTGTGAACTTTAGCGGGAGCCCTGTTATATACGGTAACTTGTATTTTGAGTTTATTGCCCATTTGAAGAAAGAAGAACAAATTGAGAAGCTCAATCAGTTGTTAAAGCATAAGACAGAACTGGGATGAGATAACTGTATTTGAACAAAAGTACTATACATCAATCACTGTGGCCTGTGGAAAGTTCTAGGGCCTGATTCATTAAGGATCTTAAATGAAGAAGTATCTTATTTCAGTCTCCTGGACAAAACTATGTGACAATGCAAGGGGTGCAAACTAGTTTTCTGTTTTGCACATAAGTTAAATACTGACTGTTTTTTCATGTAGCACACAAATAGCAACTAAATTTCAGTGTACAAATAAGCTATCAAGTATTTGTGTGCTACATTAAAAAAGTCAGTATTTAACTTATGTGCAAAACATAAAACTAGTTTGCACCCCTTGCATTGTAACATGGTTTTGTCCAGGAGACTGAAATAAGATACCTCTTCATTTAAGATCCTTAATGAATCAGGCCCCTAGTCTCCATCTGCAATGCTGTACATTGTGACCAGACATACAAATTTCATGAAGCTGCCTCTGTGAGATATTTCATAACACATTTTCCAGAGACCATTAGAAACTACAAACAATGTTTCATTTTTCAATAGCAGGTATCTGGGCACAACATCCTTCATTAACGGACGTAAATGGTCATTTTGTGCATATAATCCACACAATTACTCTGACCTACACACGTATTCATCACCACCACACGTATCTTCCCATCCGCTCCTTGTTGAGTTCGGACGTGCGTATACCAGATTCATGTGCGTTTTTTAAAAATACGCACATTAAGTTCAGTATACGTGCCTGAATAATTCAGACCCATTATTTTTTCCCCTTGTATTGAGCTCATCTGCATGTAGGTAATACACAGAGGCATGGTTACTCATGATTTTTTTCTTTTATCACAAATGAACCAGGATTACTAAGAACAACATTTAGCGATGATATTGATAGATACATATTAGAAAAGTGAGGTCTATTTATGTTGGTGCTACATAAAGAAGCACCGTAGAAGTTTGCTATGCCGGGGCTGTTCTGGAACACCCCTCCTGAACTAAGACTTTTTTGTGTTCAGCGGCAGCCTATTGGTGCCGGCAAATGGAGAAAGTACTATGCACATATTGCTTTCTTCCAGGTGGGATCCAGCGAAACTCGGGAGGATTCAGCTGGATCCCACCAAAATAGAACAGAAAGATGTTCTGATAGGCACCTTAATTCATTAGTAGGTCCTCACCAGTTGATCACTGCAATCACAGTTTTGGAAAGCTTATGTAAACAGATTTCTGAATATAGCAGCTGAACAGTGGAAGCACGAGAACTAAATTTATAGTAATACACAAGTGACATAAAGAGCTAAAGTGCTTTAGGGTACAGTCAGAGATTCTTTACAAAAAGTCAAATTCACAAACAACTGGACGAGATTTTAAACTAACTAGCATCATACATTTGGAACAATATGGGCACAATATTGTACACAGTAAAAATCAGAACAATAATGTTACATTATTTCTTTGGTAATAAAATGGAGATTATTTGCGTTAGTAAAATTGAGATAATAAATTAACAACCACTTATAGAAACAAAATGTAACAAAACTCTATTTGGCAAGTATGTGGATTTTGACCCATTCAACCAGGATAGATCTTGTATTTACTTTTAATGAAGCTTTACTAGCTTTTAGTAGGTGGATTTGGAACCCTATTAATATTATTTTGAATAGTTAATTAAGATAATCTAGAAACAGCTCTAAATTGGTCTGACTCATAATTACAATGAAATAAAACCTTTTAAAATGCTGTGAAAATGGAAGCTGCAATGAATAATAAAATACAGTTCAGCTAGTGTACTAAACTAAACAACTGTGGTTAATTTAAATACCGGCTATAATCAATAGCATATATTTTATACTAAAATCTATATGTGTCAAGTTTTATCAATAAAATTGGAAAATTATAAAGGGTGTTTTTCCACACTGGCTGGTTGTATCTGACTGCTGGGCTTTCCTGACTGAGGGGTAAATGTATCAAGCTGAGAGTTTTCCGGCGAGTTTGAAAAGTGGAGATGTTGCCTATAGCAACCAATCAGATTCTAGCTTTCATTTTGTAGAATGCACTAAATAAATGATAGCTAGAATCTGATTGGTTTTTCAAACCCGCCGGAAAACTCTCAGCTTGATACATTTACCCCTGAATGTCTACTGATGAGGTGAGGTTCAGGGAAATACCGACTTTGATCATATTGCTGTTTATTTGACACATAATAAAAACAAGGGGAGCTCACTCTCACAATTTATTTAATACATACATAAAGCTAAACCAAGCAGTGCTTTAGGAGAAAAGAGAACCATAACCTTCTCTACCTTATATTTGAAATGCAAAGTTCTAAATATTAACCTATTCTATGAGCTGTCTTTAATGCATCCCCTAAAACAGCGGTGGCCAACCTGTTGCTCTAGAGCAGGGGTAGGCAACCTGCGGCTCTGCAGGTGTTGTGAAACCTATCTCCTGGTTATCTACTGGCAAACCATGCTGGGACTTGTAGTTTCACAACACCTGGAGAGCCACAGGTTGCCTACCCCTGCTCTAGAGCCACATGTGGCTCTTTAAGCTTTGAAATGTGGCTCTTGGCCAAGAGCATCAACGAAGTATAGTTGTCCAGGTGCCGACAGGGGTAGATTGGAAAATATTCAGCTGCTAAACTGACCGAGAGCAGCCGTGTCTTGTGACTTCCTCTGAACAATGCAGAGAGGCCACAGTGTCACAGACAAGCCAATCAGGGAAGGAGGAGGAGAGAGTGTAGTGTACTCTTCCTCCTTCCTCTGTGCAGGCAAGTAAGGAGCATGTGAGATATAATGGCATGTGAAGAGGCTGATGGGCATGTAAGGAGATGTGTTGGCATATGGGGAGATATGACGGAATGTGTGTAGGTCTATAGGCATGTGTGTGTGGAGGGGGGGTTGATTGGCATGTATGGAGTATATGGGAAGGTCTCATGGCATGTATGTTTTGGTATATGTGGGAAAGTTCATGGGTACCTAAGAGGCATGTGTGGACGTCTAATGGCATATATGGGGAATCTGATGGCATGTGGGGAGGTCTGATGGCATTTAACAGGCATGTGGTGAGATCTAGTGGCACGTGGGAAGGATTTTATGAGTATTCTGAACATTTTGGCATTGTGTTAGATATATTGTTTTTTTTGTTTAGCAAGTTATTTTAAATTATGCTATATTTTCAGTGTATGTGTGCTTGGTATGCATGCAAATGTTTATACTGCGTATATGTAAATGCACACACATAAAAAAGGTAAAGTTGGCTCTTTGCAGAACCTATAGATATTTTTTGGCTCTTGGTCTTTGACTGGTTGGCCACCCCTGCTCAAAAACATATACACACAATAAAAATCTGCAAAGAGATTCTCCAAAACTGTCCAACACTCTCCATCTGCTCTGTGTGTGACGCACCTCCTCCTGACATGGCAGCTCGCCTCAGAGGGGTAAAATAGAGCATGATGGAAATCTGTAGCTAAGCATAGACACTTATTTAATGTATATTATTCAGTAATATTCAGCCTTTAATAAATATTTAGGTCAATGTCTTTACCTGGTCTTTATGTTTATCCAGTATTTGTGAGATGATCTCATCTCCAAGCTTTCTATGCTAATTTATTACAACTGTAAGTTCATCTTGATGAACTGTGGGGGCAATAACTGAAAGCAAATAAAATGTGTAATTTATCCATTGCATGTGCATTGCATCCTATAATTTCTTTACCTTAAATCTGTCAGAAAACATAAGGATTGAATATAATTGCAATTTCAATATGCAATGCACGCATTGTGACAATTGTACAGTTTATGCACATATACAATGAAATAAGATTAACTATAAAGGATAACTAGGGCAGAATAAAATTTTACATGATCATTCTCCTCTCTAACTAGTTAATCTATGGCAACAGGATGCATATAAATCAACTTAACCTATTGTTTCAAGTATTCACCGATCATGCTTTTATTAATGTTTTCGCAGTTACCTATGTACTTGTTTTGGCAAAATGTGCCCTGGTATGTTATGTGCATGTGCAGTAAAGACCACAGGGGCTCACGGAGCATTTTTAAGGGGGGTTTCCCCTCCACCGGAAAAAAATAAAATAAAAAAAGCGAGCGAGCTGCCGCGCATGCGCAGCAGCTCAGTTTAAGCTGCACTGTACTATACAGCAGCCGCGGCGGTGTCAAAGAAGCGTCTGAAGCGGTGCTGTATACACCGGACGCTTCTTTGACAGAGCTGCGGCTGCTGTATAGTACAGTGCTGCTATATGGGGCACTTTTTTAGCGGAGGGGAGGGGTTTCTGGAGACCTAGAAACCCCCCCCTGCGTGCGCCACTGGACCACTGAAAGATCAAAAGGAGGAGCTCTGGTCAGTTATGAGAAAGAGAAGACTGCCCACATTGTTAGCGAACCATACATGGTGGATTCTACAAGGACTTTGCAAATTTTACTTGGTGGAAAAGAGGTAATGGTTGTACTACACTAAAAGAAGGAAAGGTGATCGCTACCATCAGTCCTGTGTCATGCCAACAGTAAAGCATCCTGAGACCATTCATGTGTGTGGTTGCTTCTCAGCCAAGGGAGTGGGCTCACTCACAATTTTGCCTAAGAACACAGTAATGAATAAAGAATGATACCAAAATATCCTCCAAGAGCAGCTTCTCCCAACCATCCAAGAACAGTTTGAGGACGCACAATGCCTTTTCCTGCATGATGGAGCACTTTGCCATAAGGTAAACGTGATAACAATTACCAGTACTATTCTACGGACATTTTGATTACTTGATATGGGAGCTGTGAACTCTAGAAATGGAGTGGAGTTGCACAAAATAACCTTGTTCCTATTTACTCAAACACTAAGGAACAGAAACCAGACTTAGTGGACAAGTTTTCTCATCTGGTCTGTCTTAGAGCTACATGTAAGTGCATTTATGTCAAGTTGTGTCTTGGTGCACAACTGACACACTGTGCATGCACACAACTTTCATCCATGTCTAGAGTTGTCTGTATCTACCAATTTCAGCCATTTGAAAAGGCAGATCAGGAACGTTAATGGGAAAAACTCAGTACAATAATGGGGTAAGAAACAAATTAATAACACATCTTTGATATGTGTCTTATTTTGAGTTACATGGATCCCGAAATGTGTTAGCTGCAAGTCCTAAATTTTGGACCTACAACCGGATGCAAGTTTTGGAGTTGATGTGAATCTATACACTAAATTCAAGGTTTCATGTATCTCAAGATAAGTGCATCTCAAAATACAGACACGGGAACGCAAGTGTGCAGGCATATCTTGGCTCATATGCAAATGTAGCATCTTTATGTTGGACACTAACCAAGCCAGGGTTTTGGAAATGCAGATATAAATGCACAAGGTAAATAGTTCTAATATTATTTTCAGCCATTTTTCAAGTATAATAATCCCTTAAGAATGGAGGTAGTCTGCTGATAATCATTACTCTGTTATTTGTATAATCATCTAAACATAACCTAATTAATAGACAAATAAGAACAAAGATAATCCTTGGTACCTTAACTTCATGTGTCTTAGAACTTTAGAGTAAGAAAATAGATTGCCAAAGACTGTCATTAGAAGGCAGGGTTGGATTAGTAAAGGAGACATTGGGGATCTCTCTAGCACATTCTCATAGCCCTGGAGAGTGAGAAATATTTAAATCCAGCGTCACCTGCTCAGGATTACACTGAGCCTCTTAAAGACATGGCAGCTACTTTGCCAAGATCAGAGTTAAGAGACAGGCGCTCAATTTGTACCCCTCAGATGTCAGTCCAGGGGTCCTGCCATTCTCAGCTTCACTGAGAGAACCAATCTCAAGGAATAGGAGAGCTCACTGAGATCTTGGCAGTCACTACTAGCTCTACATACAAGACTATCCAGTTCATTCACCCCTGCATTGCAAGAGACTTAGGATAACTGTCAGATCACTAAACATCTGACACATAATGGCACTCAAAATAAATGTGGAAGGCAGAACAGAACAGTCACACAATGATTGCAAATTAGTATGAGACAGAGTCTGCAGACAATCTAAGAAAACACGTTTTCACATATCCTTATTTAATATTTTAAAGGGAACCTTTTAGATTAATTGCCTTTTACAAAGTGCCTTTTTACATAGTGCATATTAAAAAAATAGTTTTTTTTATGCCCCTTCCACCCAGTACATAGGATAGAAAAACAGTGTGCACTGCATGCAAATGCCCTGACTCAGCTTGAGTAGAAAAGCATTATGCCCGCTCCCAGCCAGTTTCCTCACTACGTCACAGCTGAGTTGTGATCACTGAAGTCGAGGGTAGATGAGGGCCTTGTTTATCAGCAAGCATAGGAATTAAAGTTTCTAATGTAATCCATGCATGGAACAGCGTTACCTGCTTTGCTCTGGTGGGACCAGAAGGATAGACACAGAGCAGTAGAAGGAGACACAAGGACTTGAAGCAACTAACAGCTGGGTACTTCATGAATCATCCTACCTTAAGGTATCCTGCTGGACATATGAAACTTCCATGTATTACAGTAAATAATACATCACAGCATTGTTTTAGTACTGTAACATCCCAAAGAGCATCTTCACGCAAGACTCCGATGGCACTTTGCACACAATAGAATTCATCCACTGCAATGTCTGACTGAGCTCATTATTAGGTAGTACTGTACCTAAACATTTTTATTTTCCTTTGCATCTCTATGGGGTGGGAGGAAAAATCTGTGATGTTACATCACAGCAGAGAGCCTTCGAGACTGTTCCGAAGACCCTCCACTGCACATCACAGGGAATTGAATGCCCCCATTAGAATCTTTGCCATATTACAGTCCTTCACATTGATCAGTGATACCACCTATTTCTGCACACACACACAAAACATCACTCAACGGTATGATGGGGAGTGAGTTGTACAGTGGAGTTATATTTACATGTATACTTCCTCATCCGATAAACAATACAACCTATAATAAAGGAGAGCCCTCATATTAGAATGTTCATTCATAAACTGCTATTAAAAATGGAGGCCGCATTCTCCTGAGCTTGCCACCATTACCGGACTGTCAATGACAGCCTGGGAGTCCAGGTTAGAAAACAGAGACATAATCAACACATGCAGGCTGATATCTGTAGTAGCTATATGGCTTGGCTAGCAAGGGATAAATAATCATATAGAACTATTCCTGTCATTTTTGATCAGCTATATAATAAACAGTATGAGGTGAAAAATAAGTATTCTTTACATATTGCAAAAATGTATATGCTGGGCAAGCAAATTACACAGTCTAGCAGCTTGGGGAATATATTAATAAAGTTAAGCTACCAAGACTCTCTCAGGAATCTAGGGACTTCCTTGCGCTCCTATTACAGTGGAGGAGAATAATTACGCTATAGCCTCCTTTCCTAGTAATAAAGCCCCTACCTTGGAGGCATTTCATTAGTGTACAAGAAATTCAGACAATTTGTTATTCCCAAATTACTTGACACTTATAATCAATTATTAGATTTTGGCAATCACCCGCTTTCTATGTCAGAGGCAATAATAATTATGATACACAAGCCAGGTAAAGAAGCCTTGTATCCAGAATCATATTGTTCTATTTCCTTCCTTCCTACCTACCGATATCTAAATATTAGCTAAAATTCCTGAAAACTAAACTAAACATGGTCATAACCTAGATGGTCCATTCTAACCAGACAGGAATGAAGCCGGCGAAGTCAACCACTACTAATCTTAAGACACTTGTTTACTCAACTTCAAATAGCTCAGGACCTGGGAAAAGGGAAGTGGCAGTGTCTCTTGATGCTGCCAAGACCTTAGACTCTGTGGAGTGGGTATATACCTGGGAAGTGCTGGCACGATTTGGCTTGAGTGATGGATTTATCCAGTAGGTTAGGCTATTCTATTCAGCTTCTGCTGCTAGGATATGTGTGAATGGTCATACCACTATCTCATTTATATTAGGAGGGGGCTCTAGGTAACGGTCCTGTTTGATCTTGTTAGTGAGCTGTTGACCTGCTTGATTTACTCTAATCCAAACATCCGTGGTCTCCCAGTGGGCGACACGTATAAAATAGCATTATACGCGGATGATATGCTTTAATTTCTGGAAGATACTGATAACTCCATAGAAAATTTCCTTGACCCAGCGGATCCCTTGTTAATTTCACAGATCTGTGAATCAACTTGCTTAAGTCAAGTATTTTTCCATTGTGCTGGGTCAAGTTGCTAACTGTCAATCTCTGGTCTGGACTCATACATTTAATTATCTAGGTATTTGAGTTACATAAATCACTTCAGATTGTATTGTACTTAATACTGATCCGGTGCACTCATGGAGTAAGCTTTCCCTCACTGTGACTGGGAAAATAATTCTGGTTAAGATTGTCACCCAGCTCAAATACTTATATCCCTTGCAACATACCTCAAAATACCTATCAAAGTTTTTACCAATATTAATTTCATAACTAGTGTGGGGAGAGAGAGAAAAGAGCTTGGGTTAAGTTCAATACGTTATGTAGACCAAAGGGTGAGGTTGATCTTGTCTTGAAAACCTTAGAATATACAGCTATGCTAGTTAACTATCGCATCTTGCACACACACATGATCCATCATTTAAATTTGACTCAAAAACTGCTATTACAGATGGAAGCTGCGCTCTCCTGAGCTTGCCACCATTGCTGGGTTGTCACTGTCAATGACTGCCTGGGATTACCTGAGGTGCGGAGTCTAATGATCTCCCCGGTATTCACCAAGAACCGCCGCAAGGCGGGATGGGCTTTGCTGCCAGGAGTCGCAGGTCGCGGTCCTCCGGTTTGCCTCAAGATGTAGTACAGCGGAATAGGAGCAGGATGAGAATAGTCGGACAGGCCGGGTTGGTACACAGGTAGGCAATGCAGACAGAATCGGGAGACAATCTCGGAGTCAATCAAACCGGGTCGGTACACGGGTCACCAGAACAGATGCGAAGTCAGCTAGCCGGGTCGGTACACAGAAATGGCAGATAAACGTATAGAGGAAGGAGCGTCAGACAATCCGGGTCAGGAGCACAGGCAATCAGGGAGGTCAGCAAGCCGGGTCGGTACACAGGGGAAACATAATCCAGAAGGGTCAGCAAGCCGGGTCGGTACACAGGAGATCAATACACACAGGAAGCAGGAACCAGGAGGACACAGGAATCAGGAGCCAGGAACAGGTAAGTTGCTCTGACACTCCTAGAGTGTCAGAGCGCTGTTTAAATAGGAAGTCCAGATTTGAATTCCCCGCCCAGGTCTGGCGGACATGTGACTGCTGAACCCGGAAGTGCGGCTTCCGGGTCCGACGGAGCGGCAGGGGGAGCGAGGAAAGGTAAGTATCTTTACATGGTGTTGGACTCATTTCAATAGGTCATCTGTATAATGACAATTGTATTAAGTTCTTTGAGCAATTGAAATCTGAGTTTGCCATACCTAATGTACACAGATTTTTACAGTTGTGGTATTCTATAGGCTCCCATCTAATTGATTCACCTATTAAGAATATTCTAGATTAGCTGGGCTCAAACAATGTGATCTCAGTTCTCTACTATCAACTGTTATCACATATATTGTCTAACAAGGAAGGCTACTGCCTGTTTGAGGTATTAGCATATCTATTATTATATTTTCCATAGATTACTCCAACCGGTTTATATAGTATGGGTAGTCTGACTGACAACAATGTAAGGCCCCCTCTGGCATTTTTTGACATATGCTATGGTCCTGTTCGAGATGCTTAAACAATTTTGGATCAGAGTTTGAGCTTGCATTCAATCGACATTGCCGAGATGGCCTTGCTATGTCTGAAAGTTTGCCCTTTTGGGATCTCCTTGGAAGAAAATTTCAATAAATAAATATTTAAATATATTTTTAATCTGACTTCACGCGATAAAATCATTATAATTAGGAAATGGTTGGTCGTTGAACCTCCCTCGTATTAATTCTGCTTTGTGAAGGATACCATGAATCACAAAAGATTTATGTACACAAATATAAAGGCCATTAAGAAATACCATAACATTTGGTGTCAATGTTACAATTCTAGATTTGCATGTGGTCATTGGATGGGGAAGTGGATTAGGAAGGAAGCAGATATCCATTCTTATTTTGATTTCTGTGGAGCATTTAGCCTTGCACGGCATATTTAACTTTGTGGGCATTATCTGTATTATATTGGGTACTCAAGTTTATTTATTGAGCTAATTATGTTTTGAATTGTTCTTTATGCGCATTTTTGTACAAATACTAAAGTTGCTATTTCTATCTTTGATATTTTTATAGGATCTTTGCCGAGTTACTCGGGAGGCACCTCTAAATATTTGTGAACATTGTTAGTGCTTTGTGTTATTTACAAGTATGTATTGTAAAAATACAAAATAGTTTCAATAAAAATATACAATATAAAAACAAAAAAGGGGAAGTAAAGCCACCATTGACATATACCAAAGGCTGCATATTATTATAGTTATACATGAGATAACTGTAGTGCTTATAGTTAGCTAAATAGGATGCAGAGAGCACATTTTCAGTGACATTTCTTTCCATACAAGGCCAGCCTAAACTTTTAAGAACACATTGTCCCATTACCAAAGACTGCTCCCATGCACAGTACACTGTTTAAAAATAAATAAATAAAATACTAAAAAACAGGCTGTGTCCCAATCCCCCACCTTAAATCTTCAACCAGCCCCAGACAGCCTGTGATGGTTTTCACTATAACATAGAGACCATGAGTGTGGAGTCCCCCTACCACAGTGAAAGTCAGTCCCAGTGCTAAGAGCTGTTAAGGGCTGGTGCTTCCTTCACTCTTTCTGACCCCCCAGGACAGAGGGGGTTGAAGTAATTAACAAAATTGGGATCCCATGAGGGGGTTCGGGGTAGCGTAAAAACAGTATTAAATAATAGAGAAAGTAACAGTACTGCATTCAGAGCAACATATTCCTTGGCTAACCAGGTTTATACTTAAGACTAAGATAGGGAAAACAAACTGGGCTTCTTTTCATATAATTAACATGAAAACCATGTTTGAGGCAACAATTTGAGATAATTTTTGCATTGAGAAAAGACAAAAAAAGAAAGGTTACAAAGTGAAGACTTGATTAGGTACACTAATGGTGTCCTTAATAATAAATGGGAATCACAAAAAAAGACTGAAAAAAACCACACAATTTTAAAATTAACTTTACTTAAGGAAAATAATCCTTACCCTAGTTCATCCCTTTCTTCAATATAAAAAAAATTCTTTGAAAACAAGTCCATGTTGTTTAGCGCTGGCCTGGATTTGGGGAGAGGGTACAATGCCGGTTTTTTAAGTCCTTTTATTTATAACAGCAGAATATAAACAATGGTCAAATAGGATAAATTTGTAACTATAACAAAACTAAAGACAAAATCCACAATATGAGTCGCCTAAGAAAAAAATGGAATGAATAACAATATGAAATGAATATAGCCCTTGGGTCCAGCCCACTAGGACTAGGAAAACAGGAAAGAATAAGTGGTTAGAGCGGTGTTAAGTAGAGGGCAGAAAAAGAGACCTTTAGATAAAAGGCACACAGCTAATATTGCTGAGATTTTAGTATGTATGGGATCAAAAGGGGGAGGAATGTTAAGGGTATGTGTAGATCTCTGATTGTATCTAAGGTTTGTCACTTTATAGGTAGTAAAACTATGCTGCCAGATTTAATTGTTTGTTTAATCCGTCACAGATCTCCAACGTGTACTGGAAGGATGGAATTCCATAGGGTGAGGCTGGTCTAAGGCTCCTTGGAGGCCAATGGAAGAAACTTAATCACTGTCTAATCCAATGTCTACCCATTCCTTCCAACTTGGGCCGACATGCCAAGATAAGATGCGACTTAGTTGTATGGGATGATAATACTTCTGGGGAGACCGTGATCTGCATTTGCTGTAGATTCTGTTATAGAGATCTTTTCCCATTCCATAAAAATTTGCAGCAAATGATTGAAGACATCTAACAATGAGAGTAGGTACTTAACGGGAGTTGGTACTTTGGTTGGTAGCATTTGGAAGAAGCCTGGGCAGAACATTAATATTTATGGCATTCTACCAAACCAAGATATATAAAGGGGTCTCAAAGACTTGCTAATTATTCCCCCCTACTCAATAGCATTAAATGAGATTTAAAGGGGTATATTTACTAAACTGCGGGTTTGAAAAAATGGAGATGATGCCTATAGCAACCAAACAGATTTTAGTGACCATTTATTTGGTACATTCTACAAAATGACATTTAGAATCTGATTGGTTGCTATAGGCTTTTTCAAACCTGCAGTTTAGTAAATATACCCCTTTAAATCTCATTTAATGCTATTGAGTAGGGGGGAATAATTAGCATGGAATAATTAACTATAATTCTTACCAATTGAAATGCTTAAGTAACGAATTGAAAAGGGACTCCACTGGAATTGAAAATTAAGTTCTAACAGTTTTGCTGTGTGTGGGGAGAGGTTTAAGGCTAACACCTCAGACTTAGTATTATTTGTCTTATAGCCATAGAGACAGACGTAATTTTCAGTTACCTGAACAGGTTGGGCATGGAATTTGAAGTGATGCAAGTTAATAATACATTATCTGCAAATAGTGAGATTCGGTATTGTTTAGAATCAGTCTCGATTTCCCTTATATCTGGATTCAATCTAATCTTGGCAGCTAAAGGCTCAATACAAAAGGGCATAAATTAATGGAGAAAGGGGCAACCCTGTCTACTACAAATTCTCAAACCAAACATGGATGAATCAATCCATTGGTCTGCACTGATGTGGAGTTGAAATACAGAGCTTCTATAGCCTGTGCTATTAAATACAAAGTTTGAAACATAAACGCCTTCTCTGCATCTAAAGCCAAGACTACTGAAGGAAGCTTTGCTAATTAATATAGGAAATTAAATTCACAGTCCTCCTAGGGTTAGCTAGTGGTTGCCTTCTGGGGTACGATGCACATTTTTTTTAATTATTTTTTTATTCTAAGCAATACATTATGCCTTGGGATTGTTTCTGTTATTAGATATGCCAACTGTGTACACCAGGCTCAAATTTGTGGTGAGGTTATATAGGCCCGGGCCTAATATGGCAGGAATCATGATGTGTATGTTTTTTATACTAGTTTTCTGCAGCAGAAAACACCCAAAACAATGTAAGCAGGTAAGGAAGGCATAGTGTGAGTGTGGTGGTGAGTAATGATGTGTCAAGACCTAGGTTACCACATTGTCTGTTTCTCAGACTCAGTGCAGGAGTTCCTATTATTGATTGGCCATTGATCACAGTTGCCTGTTAAGTGTTGTTCCGACAGGTCATCACTGTGGAGTCTCAAATGAGCAGCAACATCACATCCCAGAAGAAGCCTGTGAACAGAGTACCGCACAGCCTCCCTTGGGCAGAATCATTTGTAGCCTTTATATTACATAAGGAGGGGAAGCTCACAACTACTCTGTGGAAATCAGTGTTCCTGATTAATTTATTTACAGCTTTTTAAATCCCTTTAGTTGCAATTCTTCAATTAATTTGGTTGATTGATTAGACTAATTTGAAAATATGCATTGCAGCGCAGTGAGGATCACTCTTCAGTTATGCTTTATCATACAAGGCACTGGAATAAAAACATGATTCAAAAATGATTTTCTTAAGCCAGTCAAGACACAGCCTTTTTGCTAGAATGTCTTTTTTGTCACCTCTATCCTAAATTATACCCACTGTAACACTATAGTGACCTTCAACATGTTTATGAAGATAATAGATGCTTGGATTTTAACAAAGTAGAAAACTATTCACCAAATGAAGCTAAGAGAAGAACGTTTTGTGGCGATTCAGAGCCTACTCTGTGAACATAACGCAGACAACTTTGCAGGATTGTGTGTAAGTGGGGTCCGAATTGGATAGAAAAGTTTTATTATTCAGTAAAGTATCATGCAGAGCTAGATGTTAGGTGTTAGCAAAGCATAGCATATAGTTCTGTAATTCATTATGGGGGCACCATTAAAGAGTTGTGTGTAAATGAGGTCTGAATAGAAATAACAGAGAGCTTTGAAAAGTATTATGGTGAAGCTCTGGGAGCAGAGCCGGAATTAGATATCCCAAAAGTCTTTTGGGGAACTATTTCTTAAAATGCACTTATTGTGGAAAAGTAGTGTTATTTATTGTTTTGTAGGCCCCCGTTTTGTTCTACTCAGCATATGTGGTTATATATTATTTATTTTCTGGGGGTGGAGGTATATCCCTATTAATTACAAGACATACGGACTCCCCCACAAAATTATTTAATCAATACAATTTTTTTTTCAATGGTCTCATCTGTTATAGCAAACCTATGGTGCTAACATAACATGCATTGCAGTACAGCCATGATACTTGCATGGGGAAGGTTTCTCTGTGGGATTAGGTTATTGCCAGCAGTAATAGGGCTATTAGGGTCTATAACCGCACATCATTAATAGGGAAAGCCCTATCATCGGCAAAAACATCTACTTTCACCGACAATAGAGCTTTCATGTTTTGATAAATCAGCCTCTAATTCTGTATGAAAGTTCCATTACTGAGCCTGAGTCAGTAGCAAATGGCATTCAATGGTGTGCAGAGCTAGTTCTGTCCGGAGGACAGATCTGTGTGACAGAGAGAGACCTGGCAGAGAACATTTTGCTCTGATACACTGCTGCATCTGCTTTCCTTTTTTTTTACTTTTCTCTTGTAGTTTTCGCTTGCTCTGGCCTTTTCTTTGTATCTTTTATTAGCTAATTAACGCCTTCCTAGAACTTGAGGACAATTAGCAAAGCTGCAAATACTCCTTTCAATTAGAAGTTTCACAGTGCATGAGGGGGACTCCTTTTCTACTGCGGGACAATTAACCCGCTTTCACATAAGTCTCTTAGTTGTTCACACAGCCGCAAGCTATTGGCATAAGCATCAACACAACAAGAAAGGTCTCCGCCAGGGAAGAGTTAATAGATGTATTACATTTGCAGACAAAACACCTTGTACCAGCAACCCATCTTTTAAGCCCACCCCTGTAAACTACAATTAGCATAATTAGTCACTTTAAAAAAAAGCAAGCTTTAGCGAACTTGCTATGCGATGTTCTGCGGACTTAATTACCTGTCAGCAAAACCAGGAAATGTCAACATAGAAATACCCAGTGGAATGATAGATTTTAGGGTTAGCTTGCATGGACGATTTTATTGCATAAAAAATTGCCTCTTATAAAGTCAACTGTTTAGTACACACTTGCTGTCGCAGTCAAAAGGAAAATAGGTTGACATGGTTTCCAACAACTACTGCTGTAAGTCATAGAATGAAAACAAAACTTACGTAAAAAGACAAAACCATGTAACAATCTCACGCAATGTTCATGCTGCTCTAGTCATGGTCTCATGTATGGTCAAGACATTGAATTTGCTGTCGCAGGTATAAAGAGGACTGGATAAACAAAGCTTACCCTAAACGTTGGGTGCTGCAATTCAACAAGCAGAAAGTGCAAGCAGGAAAACACAGTAAAAGCTATCTAATAGGCAAAAATCTTTAGGGGCCTATTTATTAAGGTCCCTTTAGCTTTAAATGCTCCGAAAATTGCCATTTTCTGGGGATAACCGCATTTTTAAATACGGTAGTTATTTATAATTATAGGATATCTGAGATATATGCTGCGGTCCCAATATTATCGTACTCAAAAGCAGAGTTGTCCGCAACAGCTAATGCCGCCTGAAGCTGGCGTTAGCCATTTAAGCCTATGGGGAGCGCATTGCGGTAAAGGGATCTTCAGATCCCTCACTGCAGCTTACCTCCTCTCCCCTCCGGTCACTATCGCGACTATGGGGCATATTTAACAAATCACGGTAGTGCACTATCGTGCACTTACCGTGTAAATAGCTAAACGAAGTGTCAAATTGACATTTATGAAAGGCCCATCGCACTGTTGAATCTTGAAAAGGAGTCATTTTCTCTGCACTTCGTTTTTGCGAGCAGTCACCATACAACAGTATGGTGACTGCTCGGGGCTGCCATTTAACAAGTCCCGGAAAAATATATTTTTCGGGAACTTGTTATGTAAATGTACGCCAGCTTCAGCTGGCGTACATCATAGGAACTGTTGCTGAAGCTTTTCTTCTTCGTTATGTCCAGCTCTGCCCCGGAGAGCAGAGCTGGACAGCGCATGTGTGGAGGGATCACATGATCCCTCCCTGTCACTCAGGGCGCTCTCTCTGCAACGATAGTTGCAGAGACAGAGCGGAGACTTTGTGCGCATGTGCAGTGCAATTGAATGAAGAAGAGGAACGAAGAGGAGATCCCGAGACAGCGCATCCGAAGAGGGGGGTAAGTGTGATTTTCTTCTATCACAGAAACAGCAGTTTATCGGAACTGCTGTTTCTGTGACCCCTTTTTAATAAATTTGAGAAATAGTTCAATCCTTATCCTTGCGATAAGGATTGATAACTATTTCTCACTTTTGCCGATTAATGATAAATGTGCCCCTATGTCTCATTGCATGCTTGACATTAGATCATATATGTGCAAAGCAACTTTGCAATAGTGACAAGAGAGAAGACTGGGACAACGGGACTTTTAAGGTAAGTGAAATCATCGCCGGGACAGCCTCCTATCAGATGCACTACCCCGGGACTAATGTTTTAAAAAAAATGCTCACTAAATATCATGTGTCATCGTTGGCAAACCCCCGTTAATTCATAAATATGCCCATTAATCTCTGCAAATTGCATTATGTTAACTTGTCATTCAATCTTGAATTTGTAAAGTTATTTCTAAATTAGAGTAAAAACAGTCAGAAACTGTTGTAATTAGCATTTTCCTCCTTTACCCCAAAGGACACTTTGCCAAGACCAACTATATTTCTCCACAAATAAGTGCTGAATCTGTACTTTCCCTCTCCTTTACAAACCCATATTACAAAACAAAAGAGAGGAGATAGGAAAATAATTTAAAAAGTATTTCTGTAAAAAAAAGCAAATGTGAAAGACGTGTGGGCCACTTATTATTATTTTATTATTATCACCATTTATTTATATAGCGCCACTAATTCCTAAAAGCGCTGTACAGAGAACTCACTCACATCAGTCCCTGCCCCATTGGGGCTTACAGTCTAAATGCCCTAATATACAGACAGACAGACAGACAGACAGACAGACAGACACACACACACACACACACACACACACACACAGACTAGGGTCAATTTTGTTAGCAGCCAATTAACCTACCAGTATGTTTTTGGCGTGTGGGAGGAAACCGGAGCACTCGGAGGAAACCCACACAAACATGAGGAGAACATAAAAACTCCTCACAGATAAGGCCATGGTCAGAAGTGCTAACCACTTAGCCACCGTGCTGCCCACTTACAAATAGGCATGACTTGCATGGCATAGCTCATTTATATTTGATTTAGCTTAGAGAAAGTGCTGAGGTCAGCACGAAACGCGTCAGCCGTCTATACAGATGCCGACACAAGGACATGGTCTTTTGATTCAATCTGTACTCCCATTGTAATCATTTGAGAGGGACATTTCTATCGTAATCTCTGTTTCCAGTCAGACAGCATTTGAGGGAATTCACCACCTGTAACACATTGCAATCTAACAGACGGACAGATGAGTCCGTGACCGCGCACTGGATGCTGTCTATTTCCAAATCCCCTCCGGAGGGTAGAGAAATTTTACTGGTACCGGTAAGAGGAATTATTATATACCTTATTTGGATATTGGAACAGAGATATTTATTTTGCAACACTTAATGAGTCATAAGGCTCATGTATATGTAAATACCTACTGTGTCATTAATACCAGGAATTTGAGCATCTGTTGCATCGGAACTTCTGTGAAATATGTACTCCTATGCAAATTTAACCAATTGTAACTATCATTTGAAAACTTGAGGAGTGGTTGGCTAAAAGAAATCATCTTTGCTATTCCTTAAATAAATGGTCACTGTTTACCATCTGGAGCTGGGACAGTACTAAAGGTTAAAAAATGTGACCAAGGAGTCAGTTCTATTTGAAGTCTCTTTTTGTACATTTTTGAATACCGGTATGTGGAAATAAATGTTTGTTTTTATTTTAAAGAACCAATCCAATTAGTTTGATGATGTGTGGGTGTTACTCCATCATTTAAAAGTTATCCACCTTCCACAACACAGTCTTTTAGCCACCTTCCACAGCACAGTCTTTCTTGTACAAGTGTTATATAGCTCATTTATATATCTCCCTTACTGAACAAGATAATGATTCACCTGTTATTGGCTTTTGAAGTTAGAATTGAAATACGCATTAGGACCACCATTACTAAGCATGGCCTGCGATTACTCTGACCTATCCCAATCATTTATTTCAACTTTTACTCTTTACTTCCCAACATAATAATCGTCTGATCCTCCTATGTTTTTACATATCTTTTGAAAGTAAAGTCTTATCAGATCTCCTTTATTTCAAATAGCAAACATGTGTATTTTTTCAATGCTAGTTTCTGTATGCATAGTTAGTTTCTGTATGCACAGAGTGTGCATTATTTATGCCTATATGGAGTAAGGGATTTAGATAAAAATATTGAAAAAGCACTGATTACTTCAAGCTGATATAAGTTTTAGGTCCATTTGTAAAACTCCAACACCTTCTAGTATACACAATCTCATCCCTCTCTGCTTACTCAAATATATTTGTTTGCAAAGAGAAAAGTAGTGGCCAAGTGGGAAATTTACTACAGTGTGTTTTTGAAAACCAACGCAATCCTCAGCATCGAAATAAACCTTGTGCCCACTTTGTATTATAAAATAAAAACTGGGCCCCTTGTATTACTAAATACATAATACTGCCCCCTTATGTCTGATAATACATAATAGTGCCCAGTTATATGTAATAATTATTTGGGATGTAGTCGAAATGGCGACAATTAAAATGTCGCCATTCAGAATGTTGACACCATACTGTCGACAATCAGAGAGTCGACAGTCAAAAGGTGAACATTCAGAATGTCATATGACATTGACCTCAGCGCTGCGGTCATGGGAAATCCCCATGTTATAAATAGCCCTAGCGCCAAAATGAAGTCATTACATGGCAGGGGCACTTTAGAGAAGGGCTAGTTTAGCATCGCCCTACATGTTTTATTTATTGTTATTTAGTATCTTATGCATTGTGCATTTTTTTTTGCTTACCAAGCAGGAAGTCCCTGGATGTATTTTGTTTTGTTCAATTTTGCCAAGCCAGGGTCCGATGAATGTATTTTGGGCTTTTTTTTTGAACAAGCATGAAGGCTGAAGACCCTGGATGAAGGGGAGTACTGCAGAGGGTGTTTTTTTTATTTATATCAAATAAAGTAATGTTTAAAAGGGGTGTGTGTGTGTTTTATTTACATTTTTATTGGTGCCATACAGGTCCCAAAAAGCTTTGGGTGCCAGGGCATGCTGGTACTTGTGGTTCACCAAGTGTCAGCATGCCCTGGCAGCAATGGGTATGCTGGTGTTTGTAGTACTATAAGCACCAGCATGCCCAAATATTTAATGGAAGTCTGAGCATGCTGAGATCTGTAGTGCACCAGGGACAATTTTTTTTTTTAAATATAAAATCTTTCTTATTAACCACCCACCCAAGGCCCAGGGGTGTGGAAAGAACTCTAGTGCTTTCAGCAGACGGCTGGGTACAAATGAGGGTGGTCTGCAATTTTTTTTTTGAGGACCTGGGAGTAAATGTATTAATGTCCGGAAACTTCCCTTTACAATGCAGCGCCGCTTTAAATTTAATCGCTGAAGACGCTGAACACGCCGGAGTTGAAGAATCCGGACATTAATACATTTACCCCCTGATCTCACTTGGGAACCTAGCTCTGTGGTGACCAGCCTGGGGCTAGTTTGACATTATGGCACCAGTAAAATCAATTGGGGGGACTGTATCACCAGCGGAGGCAGCATTGCCACTTTTAATCTAATGAATTATGTTGACATTGTGACTGTTGACACATAACCTATCAACAGTCACAATGTCAACAGTATAGTATCAACATTCTGAATCCCGACATTTTCATTGTTGCCATTTCGTGCTCAACCCGTACATTTAATTTATTCACCTTTTTTTAATGTTTATTATTGTGGGCCTTATTTTTTTCTGTAGGTCAGTGGGAACAATAATTACTTGCTTTCCATCTTCCTCTTTTTTGATCTGACATAATCCATACATAGTTTATAAAAACAGGGCAAGGGGAGATGGAAAAAGTCGAACCAGTAGTTGATTGAGTGATTGTACCCTTATAGTATAATAATTCAGTTAGGATACTACATTCCTATATTAGTTTTAAGGGGTGCATCAAAACCTTAGTTATATGGAAAGAAAGAGGAAGGAAAGAAAATAGGTTAATGAGACGCACTAAACACTCCATTGATATTTCTGTGTTGGAGCAACTAGGGATTGGTCATTATAAAACTTAACTTTTATTGTCATTCTCTAAAAATCAGCGAAATCTCTCATAAAATAAATAAGTGAAAAGTGAACAAGCAGTCCAGCGAAACGCGCGTCAGTTTCGCTGGTCACATCTTACATACTATTACTTGAATCTCGATGTAGTCTCAATAACAAATGTTTACAAGCAGACAGATATTCCTATAATCTGTAACTTAACACAGGCCGTTATTAGATCGAGACTGTATAAGCGCTATAAAACATAGTACACATCAAGGCGATCAACAAGGGGTTAAAACGCTAATATACTGCTGTAGATTTAGACCGTATAAGAGCTATATAAATATAGCATAATCCAAGGTTACCAATAAGGGGTAGAAATACCCACGAGGGTTTACCAATTTACACAGGAACCTTGTAATAAGGATACTGGTCCTACGGAATCTGTATAATTCAGAGTAAAACACGCTCAATACAAAACTTTAATAGGTAACTTATTTCCAAAGGGACAAGTAGATACAATATGATATAACTCATGTATAGGATTAACAATTTGTAATACCACTTTTGCGTTTATAAAGAACAGAATTATTCCGGTATCTTTATACAAGAAGGCGCTGCAATTAATTGGCATAAAAAGACATAAAAAGTAATACATTTATATGCAGTGTTCTAAAATCCCGAGTGGGAATTTTGCCTCTTTTTAGTCCCCCTTTGGGAGGCAGAGCGTGCTATCTTTAGGTATATTTAATGTTACCTCGGATTTATACTGCAAGAGTGATAAAATACATTATAACCCAAGGTGAGATATTATACCGAACATTAATCCCAGCAATAATTTTCTTATTTCAGCGCCCTTAAAGAATGAAAATCGTTCATGACTTATTTGATTTTCCTGATGCCCAGGAGGGGTGGCGCGGGTGGTTTTATGGTTCACTTTTTACACTATTTATTTATATATCACCTCTTTTTTTTCCAGTAGATTTCTGCCCTTTTTTCCTGTAGTTTGACAAAGTGGACATTGATAAATGTAGCGCTTTGTTTTGGGGGTTTTTCATACACAAAAAAACCAGGACTGCGATTTTCAATGTGCCGGTTTAGTAAATCTGGCATCTGATATGTGGGGAAAATAGGCTGACATCACAAAGCAGATAGAAAAGCTTTAGCTTTACACAAGACATTTTCCACCTTTATGAATGACCCTCAGCAAGTTTACTTTTCCATATTTAAATCACAAACCTACACCAAAATCACAATTCCCACTCATGCCTTGTAAACAAATGTATGGATGTTGGGGGAAGAGCTTACACTGTTCATTCCCATACTGCTGTGTGCTCCTCTATGTTTTTGTGCTTATGGATTTAGTCTTTGCTCTGGTATTATCTGTTACTGTCACAGTGTCCTTACTCTGTCCCCAGTTGTTCCCTCTTTTTCACGTACAGCAGAAAATGAGAACACAGTAAAACACATTAATATACTGCTCTTATGTGGAAGGAGTGATTTATTCCATCTTTCATGTCTTTGCCAGTGTCTAGAGCTTGTAACACATGAGGAGCAAAATATGTTAATCTCCCTTGAATCTTGTAAGATTCCTAAGGAGTGAGTGCGCTAGTTTAAGAGGAGATCAGAGGACAGCTGTGAAATGAGATCAGGACTACAAAGACCTTGCTGCCAGGATTCCTCCACACAAATTATAACTGTGCCCTATTAAGGTGGACTGCTTGAGAAAATGTAAAAGTGCAGACATGCATGCATGCACTTGTCAATGTTGGATGAGAGAAATCCAGAAAGTGACACAGATCAATCATCTGGGTGTGACCATCAACAGAGACGTGTCCCGTATCTTCGACAATGATTTCCAACCTATGGTTAACAAAATTCGCAAAGAATTTAAGATAATGGATTTATAAAAACTTTTCCTTGATAGGGAGGATCAATATTATTAAAATGAACATATTCCTCAGAATCCTATATATCCTAGAAACTCTCCCTATACATATCCTCAGGAAGTTGTTTGCAGAACAGTGTAATAAGAAAATTTGTGTAGGGTAGGAGAAAACCACAATTTGAACATGACATCCTATACAGACATAAGCATTTTAGGGGGTCTCAAACTTTCTCAGTTTGCTGCCTACTAAGATGCTGTTATGTTGGATAGGATTATGGATTGGACGAGACGTGGGATAGTGGATAGTAATAAAATAATCTTTTCTTAAAGTTCCCATAAAGGTGCTTCCATGGCAATCTAAACTTCCTATCATACAACATCCAACAATAACCCCCACATTGACCCAATGGTCCGCAAAAACACATATCCTCACCAACTTCACCTCTCACTCTGCTGTTTGCCAACCCGACCTTTCCTCCGGTTGTCTCCATGAGCATGTTTGGATGTTGGTCATGGGTACGAATCTCATGAGATTGCCAGCTGGTGGGCATGGCAGGTGTCCTTCTATTTGGAGATATACAAACTAAATGGGATCTGTCTAGCTCAGAACTCTGGCAGTACCTGCAGCTGAAACATTTCCTGATAAAACAGACATACACAAGAGTAATGAAGGGGGCACAGTGATGAAGGGGGCAGCAGTATAAAGAAGGGAGCACAGTGATGAATGGGGCAGCAGTGTAACGGAGGGGGCACAGTGTGATGAAGGGGCAGCAGTATAAAGAAGGGGACACAGTCTGATGGAGGGGGCACAGTGTGATGAAAGTGGGCACAGTGTGATAAAGCAGGGAGTAAAGTAGCAAAGTGCGATAAAGGAGGGGGCATAGTGTGATAAACAAGGTGGCACCACAGTGTGATGAAGAAGGCTGCAGTGTGATGAAGGAGCAGCCCAGCCTGCCCCTGCTCAGAAGTCTATTTCTGCAGCTGCAATGAGCCACAAAATCTGGAAAAAACTAGAGATGAGACAGATCCGGGTATTCCCGCCAATTGCAAAACTGAAACCGAGGCTCTGAGTCATAATCCCGCTGTCGGATCTCGCGATACTCGGATCCTATAAATTCCCCGCCAGCCGCCGCCATCTTCACTCGGGCATTGATCAGGGTAGAGGGAGGTTGTGTTAGGTGGTCCTCTGTCCTGCTATATCTCGTGCTGTGCTGTGCTGTGCTGGGGAAATAACAATGCCCTTAGAAGGACACAGCACAGCACGAAAAATTTTAAAAAAAGTTATAAAAAAAAATAAAAAAGAAATAATTATAAAAAAAAAAAAAAAAAAAAAAAAATATCCAAAAACAATCCTGCAGTATAAGTCCATTGGTACTGCAATATTACAAAGTTCACTGATTCTGCAGAATAGACTGGGAATTGGTGGAAATGATTGTTATTGAATGTTATTGAGGTTAATAATAGCGTAGGAGTGAAAATAAACCCAAAAACTTGATTTTAACAATTTTTATGTTTTTTTAAAATAAATCCGAATCCAAAACCTTAAATCCGAACCAAAACCTTTCGTCGGGTGTTTTGCGAAACAAATCCGAACCCAAAACTTCAAGCAAATCCGAATCCAAAACACAAAACACGAGACACCAAAAGTGGCCGGTGCACATCCCTAGAAAAAACAGCTGTTTTCTCTGGAGAATGTCTATCACAGCTCTTAAAGTGTTTCAACCAGGAAAAATCTAATTTCTCCTAACTTAACATATGTTCTGCTGGTTACTGCAGTGCCCATAGACCTCTATGGGGACTGCAATCTGACCCAATTTAACAAGCATTGTAAAGCCTTGTCTTAAAAAACTAACGCCATCTCAAGATGGTGCTGGCTTTGCTTTTTAATGGGGTCCATCACCACCAGAGAGACTGCTCTGTATCCCTCGCCGGATCCCATCACTATAGGCATGTGCGGCCTTAGCCGATACAGTCTCACTTACTTCGTTTTTGATCATTTAAGAGTGTGGATTTTGCCAGAGCTTGCCAATGAGCCTTAACATGATAAATAGCATCGATACTACATTTTATATCAGTGCCATATGCAGTGATACAAAATGATAGGTACTGCCGCACACTAGTCCCCAAATGGTAAATAGACCCTCAGGTGAGAAGCTCTGTGGTGCTTTAGGGAAATTTGTATATTAAATATATATGTTGGCACATTAATTTTACGTTTAAAGACAGCTTGTTTCAAGGGGTTGCTGTTAGCCCTTTTGTTATAGCAAATGTTACCTGCACTAGTAAGCATGGGTGGCTGCGCTGTCCTGTACAATTTATACCCCTTTCAACCTTCCTAAACTTCAGCAGAAGCACATCCCCATTTTTCTTTCTGATGTGCGCTTTACTTAGTTAACCTTTGTGTTACATTTTAATGGTTTACAGTCCTTCATAGAAATGGGTACTGCCTAATATGACTTTTGGTTCATTCGCTTACTTAATTGCAGTTTTCCTTTTATCCTAAAACACTGTTTGTTGGATATTTTGTATATTTTAATATCCTGCTAACTGAATGTAATGGTCAGTGTCTGATGACTGTTGCTTCAGAGAACATGTTTTGTGGATCCAAAAAAACTCTGCCAAAGTGGAAAGGCCTCCCAAAATGAGCAGGCTCCGTCTTTTGATGCCCACTACACTACCGCATCCTGCATAATTAAATCTGATTTCTGCATTCAACGAATAACTGCCCAATCTGCCCATGTACAGCTTATAAATCCAATCAGAATTTTGCTTCCCTCACATTCTCCGCCATTTTGATGTGCTACCCCATGCATATACCTGGCACATGAGCACAAAATCAGGCACAAAACATGAAGAAATGGCATTTGTACCATGCCTCTGCATTTCCTGTGTTTGGAAATTGTCTGGCTTTTAAATATACATTATCATAAAACACATCTAAGTACGTGGTTACAGAGACCCTAGAATATGCCATAATACATAGGAGTGTATTATATTTTACAGTTTGACGCATACATACACTTTTGGGACGAAATAAAAGCATTTATCCTAAGTTATCTGTACACAGACTGAAAGGTGGGACTACTTGGAAGAAAAGAGGGAGGGGGACTTGGATTCAAAAAGGAGACATTGCACTTTACTACCTTTCTTTTTCACGCCACTACATCTGTCTTTGGAACTCATTACACTATTATACTTCACTGTTTATTTGCTATTAAATCCAGCATATTATCTGTCCAATCCATTTGCTGTCAGTTGCCATCTTAAACAAAATCTAGTCGAGAGGGCAGTGCTACTTTGTACGGCATGCATGCTTGCACTCTTTAAACATAGGGAAAAAAAATTACAAAGCTGCAACTGGTCAAAATATAATCATGCCAAACACGATGCTGAAAGGTATATTAGATAAAATGTATTTATATATAAACAGTATTGAATCTAAATTGATGAAAGACTACCTTAAAAATACACATATAACACTCATATAAAAAATTACTCAATGTGAGCTCAAGATGATAAAAATAAACACAAGTGTAAGTTGTGATAACGCTGTTCAAATAACTTTGAAAAATGATAAAACTCAAGAACTTATTCTGATTTTGTAATCTCTAAGATCACTAATGAGAGTTCAACTAAGAAAATGATGCGTGGAGACTCTTAGGGAAAGTTGTGACGTGATTATATTTTGGTCAGTTGCAGCGCTGTAATTTTTTTTGCTATGTTTATAGTTTGCCTTATTTAGTGGGGCCTTACACACCCCTTATTTCAGCTGCGCTACTGATCAGCTTAAAAAATCATGTTTTATAACTATACTTTTATATATTTATTTTATTATTCAATTAGACCTACGGTACGCCAATTATATATTTTTTTTATACTTGCACTCTTGTAGGTAACAGAAATGTATTGTACAAAACAGTGTACTCACACACAGTTGCATGGCCAGTGATTAAGGAGCAAGCAATATATGATAATAAACATAATCTGTTTCTTTGCCGAATAGTATACTTGAAATAGCTGGAGAATTTATACTTGAGGAAATAATCTGATCTATTACTCTGCAGCAGATTGCCAAGTTAGGAGGAAGACACAGAATAAATGACAGTTTGGCAGACAAATGCAGTGTGTGGATTGGTTAAATCATACACAAAGGCAGAGTGATATCATAATATCTAAAATGAATGCATTCTTAACTTTTTGACTTGTATCAGACCCCTTTAAGATACTGTTGTAAGGTAAGGGAAGGGTTTTCTGTAATGAGGTTGGTTGTCTGTAATGGAATGTTGAATATCGTGTCCACTTTTATCTATCTTCATATCATAAAGTTTCAATTTTTGGGTTTAGTGGTCCTAACCTACATACTGAGCATTGCCATTTGAGCATTTACTTTTTATTGCCATCATTTTAGTCATTGCCTTAGAAAATATGGGATGTGTTTTGTTTCTGTTAGAGATGGAGAAGTCTATATTACAACACATTTTAAAGAAAAATTACAATAGAAAGAGTGAAACTGCACACTGAACCTCTACATTACCTTTTGTTCACTTATGCAACTTATTTGCCTGAATTGTAAGTTTATACGGCCAAGGCCATTAATACCCCAGGTCACAGTTAGTTCTCTTTATTTGTTGTTTATTTTACCTAGGGCTACAGATTGTTGAGTGTGGATGTACATAAATTATGGGTAGGAAGAAGCAGAACAAGAACACATTTTACTAGAAAAAATATATACATTTATTTTAAATAGTCAGGATAGGTGTAAACGCCTGTGATAGATATAGGTAGGATACATATGTTCGACAGTTACATGATCGAAATTTATAGGGTCGACACCATAATATTGACAAGGTTTGAAAGTTGACTATAATGACATCGATAGTATTATTAAGTCGGTAATTGATATCTAAATAGTATTATTATTTGAATTGTCGACCTAATAATACTGGCTGCATTGGAATTGTTGACCTTATAATACTGTTGACATTTCAATTGTCGCCCTAATAATACTGTCAACACTTCAACTGTCGACCTAATGTTGTCAAGTTTCTGAATGACGGACAAATAATTGTCTAACCCTCGACCTCATACCAATCGACACAATACATTAAAAAAAATCATATCTAGGTAAAACTGCCAGAAAGGAGGTGTTTGACCTTCCTACACTTTCTCCACCCTCTCCATCTCCATCCAGTGCAAGTGCTATAAACAAAACGAGAATATTTTGAATAATTTCTGTGTGGTTGAAGGGAATAAGTTTATTTTCCAGCAAGATAACTTTTCGATAAGTCCTAAGCCCTGCAGGAGGTGTCAGGAACACTGGGAATCAATGAGCAAACAGCCTGGAAACAATTGCAGCATCTATCTAGAAAAGAAAAGAACTTAGGCTTCTCTTACCTAGATTTAACTCTGTATAAACATTTCTATCTATCTATCTATCTGATCTATATTTCTAAGATATAAAACAGACAATAAAAAACAACAGAGAATTATATTATCTAATTATTTCAAGAATTTATGAGACTATGTGCAACTTTTAAAGTGGAACAAGCTTACATGCTCCAAATCAGTTAAATAGACAGTAACACACTCAAAGAGAATATATTTATGTAATATAAAGTGTTTCATTTTAGCAGTGGCAAACTGATTTATGACTGTTTATATATATTATGAAAACTTATATTAGGGAACACTACTGGCATGTAAACGCCTTGATTTACACTGCTATGCTCTAAGCTCATTATAGTAGTTAGTGACGCAGAATCTTATTTTAGCAATTCTACCATCCGTCAACACTAACAGTTTCAGTGAAAATAATGTCTCTATTTATTTAATAATAACGTAAATGTGATCATTGTTTGAAAGCATTTCTACTAAAAACTCAATCAACGCCTATCCGGTAAATCTCTTGTGCCTCTAAAGCGAATCACTACTCTACTCTTTCAAACCATGATACTATGCTCACCCCCAGTCAACGCCCCAACACAGTTTTATAATCTCTTCCAACCTAATTTGTCTTGCCCTGATCTTCTGACATACCCATAAATATGTGGTTCACTCATTCTATCTGTGCAAAGGCAAAACCAAATGGAAAGTAAAATGACAAGACGCTACATAAAGCATTCACTGCTGTGTCACAAAACAATGTCAAGGGGTTGGCCAGTGTTTCGGTGTGTACAAGTAGCACGTGATTTTTAGAGAAGTAAAAAGTTTCATATGAACCAGATGCGAGAACATTCTGGAGAAAATAGACCTAGCAAATGCATTTAATTACTCCTGCATTTATTTCTTCATCCTATGTACTCTGCAGTTGCATATTAATATATCTGCATGTGTTATTGCTACCTGGGAAGTGGCATCAGACAGCACTTGAAACACCTGCTGCTCTCTGATTGAGAAGCTTCAATCAGAATTCTTATATATGCTGCTTACCAAGAGTGCTGCAAAAATCAAATGTGGCTTTTCCAGTTAACACTAGAAATGAAATTGTTTTTCACTTAGTGTCAACAAATTTCTATAGTGTATGCACCTTAGTCTCTTTCTTATATGTGATCGCTGATCTGTCAGCAATGTACATGTTAGTTCCTATAATATTTATGCACTGATAACTGATCCCCCACATAACCATGGATTGGGCTTTTCAGGTGGGAAATAAAGGCAGTCTTCACCATTATCTTGTAAACTTACACCAGGCTTGCAGATTTGCACATCCTTATTGTACAGTATTTGTAGTTGAACGCACCTAACATGCCTCTCAAAATGCTGGGTGACCATAAGTGCAATTCAAAATACAGGCACAAATTATGCCCTTGCACAGTGCAACAAAGTTTAAGCAAAACGCAAAGTTATGACATACAATTACATTTATGTGCATTTCCACATGAGGCCCATAATGTGACAAATAAAGGAGAATCACACTTTTATTATCAAGAATATTAGAGCTGAAATATAACTTTTTATGCTTTTATGTGAGATTATTCTACAACAGTCACATTTGTATAAACCAAGTAAGTACATTTTTCTATGGTACAGAAGAGCCTAGTGAGGTCTTCTTGACGATTTTGTTTGCAAGCCTTGCAATGATGGCTGGAGTACAGATAAGGCATGAAATATGCTGGATGTTGCAGTGAAAATCTGCTTGTCATCTACCTTTCCACCCACACATCAATGTTTTGTTCCCTTATTACTTGGTGAGTTGCAGCTGAATTATAGGCTCAATTCAATTATTTTTTTTAAAAAAACACTTACAATTTTAACATCAGTTACCAAATTTAGCACTGGTTTTGAACAATTAGAAGGTAATTGATTGTGGAACACATGACCAGAATATATGTCATTGGTGAATGTTGGTAGGTACATAATCACAGATTTACCTTCATTAAGTCTAGATTGAGCAATGCTTGTAAATTGTAGGTTGCCAAAGATAACACACGCATGCTCACTAAGTATACTCACTTGTATGCCTAACCCAAATGCTAATTTGTTTATGCTGAATGCATATTGAGATGCGTCTGACTTAACATATGCAAGTAAATACGCTTTTACTAGCCTGTGTCTCTTCCTACCTACATTCGGGGGGCTAATATGTCCAATTCTTAATAAGGCCTGTTGTGATCAGGAGTTTCACTGCCTAGCCACCACACTAGAACTATGCTGTGACATTCAGAACATAAGAGGAGGCATCATGGACTTATGAATTATGGAAGAGATCATTATTTATTGATTAATGGGCAAAATTTATTTATAATTACCTAATGAGGGCAAATTTTATTTTTCATTATATTAAGGGTCCAATATTATTGTATTATAATATTATGAGGGCACTATGTAGTGCCACATATGTGCATCACAAATAATTATAGCTCCCAAAGCAATCAGAGTATTGCCCAGTTAATATCATTATATATTCATATTTCCCCCATTAATATAATACAATAATATTGTCCCCTTAATATAATGAAATATTAAATTTGCACAGCATGCAGTTTGTGCAATCTCGCTTCTAACAACCACCTCTTTTGTTTTGGCTGTTTTGCTGGTTTTCCCGGTGGTTTGTCAAATGGGTTGGGTACGTTATCCCGATACTGTGGATACCGACATCGACTATAGTTAAAAAAAAATAATAAATTAAAAAAAAGTAGAGTTAAATAACTGCATAATTATTACATACACTTACCTTAACACAGAAGTAGGACATTACCGAAGTAAGTGCAATGCGACTGCTACACAATCCAGAAAATGCTGGATGCCGGCGGTTTATTTTGACATCACCAATGTCTTTTCCTACATACATTCAGGGAGCTGATTTGTTCAATTCTAAATAAGCCCTAACATAAACACAAATGATACTTAATGGTACTATACCAAAGTTAAATGAGGAAATTACACCATTCTCGGATGGAGCAAATGCATATTGTACATAAATAGTATACTACATAAATTGTAGGTAAATGTATGAAACCAGCCGAGAGCAGGTAGACAACCTGAATGAGATATACAATAGTATATAGGTGTATGCAATAGTTGAGGAAGGGAGTAGAAAGAAAGAGGGAGGGGGTGATGAGACCAGACCTGGAATTCCCGGTGACCAACGACCAGCTAGACCGGTGAATAATTTATTATCCTACATAATAATAATAATAATAATAATAATAGAGTAGAATTTGGCGTAACCAACCCTGTTCACATGAAGAGAGCTGAGATATTTTGAGCTTGGTGAGGTAGTGGGACAGGGCCAGAGGGACTATTGTAAATGAACCAATCATTCCAAATTTGAGAGAATTTATGGGTATTCTTATTTAAGTATGCTGACATTTTTTCTATAGTCGCCAAAACACAGATTTTATTGAGGAGTTGCTGTCTGAGGGGGGGTCTGGATTTTTACAATGTTTCATGACTAGGCATCGAACAGCGTTAAGTAGCTGGACAGTTTGTCCGGGTATACAGCCAGGATCTCTCTAGAGGAACCCAGGACCATGGGCATTTGGGAACTTGGACCATAGTGACCTCATTGTTCAGAGCTGCTACATCATCCCAGAAAGAAGCGATTTTTGGGCAAGTCCATCAGATGTGGAGAAAGGACCCCTGCTTTACACAGCCCCCCAACATAAATCGGAGGTGGACCCATAGATCCTTTTCAGCCGGGTAGGTACCAGCGGTAGTTTTCAGCCTTTTAACTGGCACTTTGGCCTTTAGTAAAAAAAACACAGAAAACTGGTGGATTCATCAAACCACCCTGTAATAAAAGGGTGGGAAACAACAACCCCAGAAGTACCTCTGATGCACAGGACAGAACAATCTCATAAAGATCACTCTGTCTTTGTGCTCAAGAAACTGGTGTCCACAATGACATGATGGCTTACTGTATGTGAGGCGGATTTCTCCAGATTCACTAACGCTGGTAATCAGTTACTGATCAAGATTAGCGGGATGCTCTGCGAGCACCACAGTGACATAGAATTTACAGGACATCTTGTGTCCTCCATTTATAGATCCACATTTTCAATCTCTAGTTCCATGGATGTAATATTGTATGACTTTGGAGCTGTGTTTTAATTTTAATTGTGACACTAATAAACCCCTTATCTTCCTTAACTACAGTGATTGGAAACAAATGAGGCCCACCAAGCTTTTCTGTCAGTCTTTTTCTCTCCTTTACGCTCACTGGCTACAGCACTTATTCTCCATTATGCCCCACGAAAATAACCCACAGCCCAGTTGTTATTGAAATTCAGCAGGTCAAAAAGCTGAGAATAAGAGTGAACTTTTAAAATTTTATAAAATTTGCCTACAGCAGCTCTACATCACATGACCTCCTCCACACAATGCAGGGAGGTCATGCAGCACCAGCAGCTCACCTGAGATAAGAGTAGAGATGCGCAGCCTGCAACACATGGTCTCCCTCCTTCCACAGCGGGTAAGTAATGTGATCACTGCTTACTTCATTAAAGCAAGGTCAGGAATGTTTCAGCAGGGTTTTATTAATCATTAGAGGAGTAGTGGGTCACTGGTACTTACAGTGAGTCTGAGGGACATGAGGAATGTGAGGTTTGCATGGGGGCTGAGGGGTGTTATAGGGCAACTGCTAAGTATGAGAGGTGTCGGAGTAAATAGGGTACTAAAAGGCATATGAAGGTGTTCTGGCTGAGTGGGAGTTGCGTGCAATCTGATGTTTTTTGGGAGGTGCGTGGGAAGTCTAAAGGGTGTTTTGGGGCTATTCTTATGGAATTCACTGTCTCTTTCTTTGATTAAATGTACTGTTTTAATTAATTATTGAGACTAATGGTTATGTGTGGATCATTTGAAAGGTACCAGGCCGTTTACTTTTGCAGACATGTTCATTTCCAACGGAGCAACAGAACATTTTGATTCCTCCATTTATAGACCCACATTTTCAATCTCTAGTTCCATTGAATGCTGGCCAGACACAGTTCCGTCCAAGACAAGATCAGTTGGGGCCTTTTAGTGCAGGCATAACTTGTAATGACCTAATACTATCAGATTATTGTCAAGGATCACTCTTGTTTTGGGGGAACGCAAGATGCAATACTGGGCCAAAATGGTCAATACTGTCAGCTATTACACAACATGCAAGACCACATTTAAACTTAGTATGCTCCAATGCTAAAATAGGATTAATGGGAATTGTACACAGGCATTTCTATACACTGTAAATTTACAGAGAAGTGCAGCATTGTGATTGTAAAAAACTTTCCTCTATTCAGATACTACATTGAACTGGAAACTCACTCCCCAAGCACACAGAAGCACTTCCAGCACTTTATCTGTTAAAACACTGGGTGCAGGGTGTTGGCAGCTGGAATTCTATGAAAGCACTCACATGTGCCAGGGGAACAGGGTTCCCAATTGAAAACTATGTCTCAATAGTAAATCTGTTTTAATCAGATCACTGCAGTTTAAGTGTTTTTGACAACAAAGGTTTTTCTTTCTTTTATTGATGGTGGGAAATTGTATACTACACTGATCATACACGTGTTTGTGTGTACTTGCATTCATATTTACCTGTTTACACACCAACACTGTGGGGACCTGAGTCATAGTGGGGACAAATATTGAGGTCCCCACAAAGCTTCTCAAGGCTAATCAATGCAGGGGACCTTGCTGATATGCTCAGCATAAAAATCTGGTATGTCCCTGCGAGTCACATTTGTCGGAACAAAAGTGTGCGTGTGTCCCATGTGGAGGGGAGAAATGTTGTGTGCATCCCACCGCTAGAGCCAAGTATCCTGTCCAAAATTATAGCAGGAGTATGAAAAGGAAATAACTGCATCCTGCCAGCGCTTTGTACACCAAGCAGGTAAAGACACAGTCTAATCCGTCTACTGAAGGCAATGCGGGGCGAGTCAAGCATGTCAGAGCCCACTGGTAGCTCCGACTATAGCCCAGAGATCAGTGGATGTGAGTATGCCCCTGATACTTCGGAGGAGAGCGGTTCAGATACCAGCGGTGATGCCCCATTGCCCACCAGCGCAGCAGAGTGCAGGTACCCAGAGATGATTTCAATGTACGACCATTCTCGACCTTCTGCTAGCCGTGTTTTAAACACAGAGGGTCGAGAGACGACGCAGTGTCTGTCCAAACGCTATCCAGAAACAGTGATGGCTCCAGGGCGTATAACAAAAAGCAGTACTGCCTGTACTGTGAGAAGCCCCTCTTAAAAATTGCCCGGCACATGGAGCATGTTCACCACAATGAGACTGAAGTAGCCTGGGCCCTGAAATTCCCCAAGCACTCGAAAGAAAGATGCAAGCAAATGGCACATCTTCGCAATAGGGGCAACTTTGTACACAATGCTGAGGCAATGAGGGCAGGCCATGGCGTTCTGGTTCCGTGTAAACTTCCAGACTAAGAGATGGATGCTGAAGGCCTCATGCACTGTGTAGCCTGCCAGGGCTTGTTTGCAAGGAAATACCTGCGGCGACACATGAAGAGATGTAAGCTAAACCGAAGGGGCAACAAGCTCACACCTGGTAAGAACAGAGTCCAGTCACTGTGCGCCTTTGCTCAGCCTGTTCCACCTGCTCTTGAGTGACATGACCCACGATAAAGTCTTACTCACAGTCAAAAATTATCGATGCTTAGAGAAATGGGCAGGCTTCTGCTACAGGCCAGAAGAGCTACCCCTTTGGAGAGGATGGAAGACTTTACTGCACGTAGTAGACACTGTGAATCTGGTAGCTGGCTATGACGAGGAGACAGGTATTTAAGACACCCTCGCTGGCACTAAAAATCGGGCACGGCCTGCGAAAGATAGCGAGCATTGTGGAGTGCCGAGCCACGATGGAGGGCTGCACAGCTGCAGTTGAAAACACACAAAATTTCAGGAAGCTATATGAGGTGAGATGGAACAAGTTGATCTCATCGGCTGTCCTGAAAACTCGTAAGGAGTCCAAGTGGAACATGCCTCAGCTCTTACCTTTCACGGAAGATGTGAAAAAGATGCATTTGTACCTCGATGAGAAGCAGCAAGCCTACCGAAGTGGACTATCCACCCAAGCTATGGTTAACCACTGGGCACTACTTGCAGAAGTCACCCTGGCACAGGTGAACTTGTTCAATGGAAGAAGGAAAGGGGAAGTTTCAAAAATGTTGCTGACTAACTTCTTCTAAAGCGATACCTTCGATATCCACGAAGATGTATCCCTAGCGCTTTCCGAGGTTGAGAGTAAGCTCTGCCGGCACTTCACTTGCATTGAAATCCGAGGTAAACGAGGGAGAAATGTCCCCGTCCTGCCGATACCAGCCATGCAAGTAGCAATGGAACTTCTTGCAGAAAAGCTTGACAAATGTGGAGTGGATAGCCAAAATGTTTACATGTTCGCCAGACCAGCTGCCTTGTCATACTTCAGAAGCTCGACTGCATATGACTGTTTGCCCGAGAGTGTGGCGCCAAACATCCCCACACGCTGTCTTCCACGAAGCTTCGAAAGCACAAGCGTTTAGTCGACATTTCCATATCAGAAGAGAGGTGGTGTATGGACCTGGCAACACAGGACCAGTGCCCAGCCATGACTTCCACAGGTAGGTGTAGCACACCGTTTTGCTAGGCAGAAGAACTTTGCCTTCTCTATATTTTTCGGAGCCATAATGGACCACTCTATTTCCTTTCAGGTTGCAAAGAAATGCAGAGGAAATCCTGGGACAGAGAGGAGGTCCAGGCTGTGGAGAAACACCTGATGAGGTGTCACTGTCTGCCTCCGTCTGCTTTGCAACATCTCCCTTTTGAATGCTGCTTGCATCCTGCAGCCCCTGTTTGTTTTGAACTGTGCAGTATTTGTGTTCATTTTATGTGTTAGCAGCAGTACCTCTGATCACCAGAGGTGCTGCTATTGTGTCTGCTTCTAGTCCCTTAGGAGTTAACCATGCTGCACTAATTATCCCTGGCACCTGGGTGTTCACTATGTATACCTGTCTCTCCCAGCAGTCATTGCTGGTTATTGATGTTACACTCTGTGGTCACTTCCTCCTGTTGTGCTCCTGGATTTATGCTGCTTGAAAACTATCTCAACATACGTTATGCTGACCTGTTTCATCTGTGAATCTGGGACTGACCTGTGCATTTCCCTGTACTTGCTGCCTATAATCTTTCCTCACCTCCCATTTACCTGCAACTGCTGTATATCTGGTAATTTCTGCAAGCTTATTATTACATCATCTGTTCATACTCTCCAGCAATAAACATTGTATGTTTTTTTCACCTTATCCATGGCTCCTTGACTGTATTCCTACATTCATTTGTGACATGAGGTTTATACAGACATGCCGGGAGCGCGGAAAGCGAGACTGTGTTGCATGCCTCATGGCTGAATCATCCATACTGAAAGATCGGAACTGGTCGGGGGTGAAATTCTACATAAAGAACCGTATAACAACTTTAAAGAGGGATCGAACTTGTTGAAATGATGCAAAGTGGGTGAACAGGGCTGTAGCCTCCATGGCCTCGGTGTTAGTGTAAGAGAACATGTGGATGTTCTCAAACAGTCAAAATACATGACACTTTCCCCCATCTTGCAGTCCGTGTCAGTACTTTATGCAAAGACATTGTAAATCTCATGTGGTAACTCTGGTGACAAACTGCTCCTACACATACCCCGATTGTTCTGTCGACAGAGCATTACGAAAGGGGTGTCCCTATACACCATATTCCAGACATGGGTCCTCAGGATGCAATAAAATCAAGTGTGTGTGTGTTGTCGAAGTCGTATAATTGGATGAAGGAAAGTATATTGGTTAATATTGTCTTATTGGTCGATTGCACTCAGTATACACGTGGCATACGGTGATCGCAAGGAAAAATACGCACGTACACACTCGCATTATAACATTTAGTTATTTATATAATTCATATTCATATTGGTTCCGTTACACAGTAATTTATGAGCAGATAGTATTTAGTTTATTATTAGTTTATATAATAATAATATGATTAAATGTACACTTCAGTGTTATTTAAGGTTCAGGTTATAGAAAAGGTATCATGTCTAGTATCATATTAAACCCCTATTCATCAGCAGCTGTCCGGTGCATTCGGCGAAGAGATCGCACATTGCATACTCTAGTTATTGATGTTAGGGAATAAACCTTTTATATGATACTGACCATAAAATGCTAATAGACTAATTGTAACTGGAGATTCAGGCGGGAAGAACAGAGCTCATCCCCTGGAGAGATGACCCCCACCTTTGGATTCCTTAGATTGAACCAACCTATGACCTGTTTACCCTGGACCCATGTGAAGTCTGGACCTATAGAAGCAAGCCACGTCATCTCTATTGTTCACTCTGTAACGCTGACTGTATATATAATCATAGCTGCACCCCCACTAGCCTCAGTCTACTCTGACCACAGTATTCTAAACAGATATACTGTTCACTGGGGCCCGTGGTAGCGCAGCGGTATGTATGTATCTTTTGGTATTGGCTGTACTGTACTGTATCATAATATAATCATGTATTGAACTGTTAAACTTTACATCTGCTAAAATAAATCACTTTGTGCGTCAGAAACACAATACAATCGCTTGGGCAATGCTTATTTGTAAACGATAGAATTACTTTAATAATTTGGGGGCTCTGAGTTGGAGGTTACGTTATCGGCAGGTATGCAACGCTTACGGTTTTCGGTTCCTCAACAACGGGTGGATTGACGGACGCGTCTCATACGGGAAAGAACGCAATGTGTTCAAGACCTGTTGTTCACTTTGTGTTTTGCGAAACCGAATGTCCGTTGTTGCATAGTCTGAAGGTACGCTAATTTGAATCTAGGGACAAGAAAGAAAAATGTTTCTTTTTATTGTTGTTTTACGTTTTAAAAGGTATTGCATTGCAAAGCGTATGTGTACTTCCTGCTTAGCGTATGTGAACTTCCGGTAAGATTTTCCACGTGGTTGAACAATCGTTTTGAAAGTTATTATATGTGCATAGTATAATTACTTGTGAAAGCCTCTGAGACATTATTACTATTGTTGGGAACTTTTGATTTTCTGCGCAGAAAAGGTGTATATTGTGTGATTTTGTGATGTAGATACACTGTTTTATTGTTGATTGAGCTCAGTTGCTGTCTGACGAGGCAGGTTGCCCAACTGAAGGACGGCATACGGGGCAGGTATACAGAGTGCGAAAACTGGGTTTTCGAGAAAGCTCCACCAATAGATCGCAAGGTTTACTGATAATCAGTATTAGTAAGCTGTGCGATCTAACCGCACGGTAAAGACAACCGTGAGTGTAAAATTGGAAGTGTAGCGCAGAGGAATTATATTGGAAAGGCTGGGCGATTGTATCGACTTAGTGCTTCCACTGATAATAAACTCAAAGAAATTTGTGGTAGCTGGGCTATCGAGGAACTATTTCTGTGTTAGGGATTCTCGTTTGGAACAAGAAGAAGCGAGTGGACGCGGCTATTTGGAAATACGTCCACCGGGCATTAGAGATCTCTAGCAGTGATTGTAGCAACAGGGTTGAAATTGTTTGCTGGAAAGAACAGAGTATTGCGGTATATCTGTGCTCCACATGAAAGTGTATTGTTTGCTGGAAAGAACAGAGCATTGCAGTGTATCTGTGTTCCACATAGAAGGTACTGTTCAACATGGGTGCTAAGCATACGCTAGAGGTGGCCAGTGTACTGCCTAAGGAAGGGCCTATTGGTTCAGCGAGGTTTCTTATGTGTAAGAAATATGGTGAATATGCAACGGTTTATTTGCGACACGTGGGTCAAGATGACCAAAGAGTGTGTTAGGCCTTTCCCAACAATAGGGAGTTTTAATGCAGAGGTACTAAATAACGTAAAAGATAAAGTGTGGTTGATTAAGTCAACGAAAGTGAGAAATAAACATGATGATTGTTTAAAGTTGTGGCAAATGGAAGGTAACACGTGGCAGAGCAGCGGAAGTGTCGCAAAAAGTGCGCGCACAGCGGAAATGATCGTACCGGAAATGAGCGTTCTGGAAGTGTGCATTGCAAAGCGTGGAGAACTGAGCGCAAGCACGCCCCAGACAAATTCGGTCGGGGCGGAAAGTACAGCCAATACCAAAAATGTAAAAACTGTAACTAGTAACTTGTATGTTGTTTTAAATAGTGTTGAAAGTAATGTTTCAGGGCAAAGAATAGGAACGATCCCACCAGCAGGGGCTTAGGCTGAAAGTGGTGAGAATAATGTAAAGGTTAACACAGGGGGAGACATCCATTGTACTGCAGCAGCAATTTCAGCAACTAGTTCAGAACATAGTTATTTGGTAGACTTACATCCTGTCTGCACAACAGCAGTTCCCAATGGGAAAGCGGACATAGATGGTGACGTTCCCTTAAAACATGTAGCAAAGCATGATCCATGGACTAGGTCTGAAATATTGAGTATTGGTGAGTATTATTGAAGACCTGTCTTCCTCTCAATACTGATATACAAAAGTTAATTAAGGATTGTATGTTGGAGGAGGATATATCCTCTATATCACCTATATCAGCTATAGGACATGATAGAAGTATAAATAAACAGAAAAAGACACTAAGTGATAGGGTAATGATGGTAAGTATCCCAACTCTAGAGGGACTGCACACACGACCACTAGCATACGACCCACATAACAGGAAACCTAGAATATTGAGATGTTACAATTGCAGAGAAGAAGGACATATTAAAAGAGATTGTAAAAAGGAAAGACACAATACACATAGGGGTGGGTCACGTAGATATCCTCCAAGGAGGAATTCACATAGATTAGAAGACTCACACCTGCCCGCGCATGTTATAGCAGCAAATGCTGTGCGGGAAAGCAATAGTCAATGCTAGGAGTCAGGTCACACCTATAGTCCTACAACCAGGCGTGGTAAATGTTAAACTGTGGTAAGTATTAGTGTGCAGGTAACTGATTTAAAAAGTAATCTTTGTTGATTTTGCTTGTTTGTTTTATGTTGTCAAATGCTTGTTTTCCTAATCGCTGGCCGAGGGAAAAGAATGGAAATGTTTGTTTTGTCTGCTGTTTCAAGATAACTATCTTGTTTTTCTTCTCACAGATAAAGGGTACACAAAAGAAATATAGACTTTGTGTTTAATGGGGTGGGATAGAGAAATAGAAGAATTACTCTTGAAAGACTAATTAACAATGGATCATTGGAACACTCTTTGTTTTAGACTGCAGTGACTCATGATAATTTGTTTGGCTGAGAATTATTATCCAAAAATGAAGTATGTACATACTTTGCTCCAAAATATCGTTTTATGTATCTCAGATGAGTCATCAAGATTTAATTTTTTTACATTTCTCTGTCATAAGTCAGACGACACTGGATTGCACGGTTGACGTAAGACCCCCTAGTCAAGTATGGGGAGGGGTCATAGTTTAGCAAATAGCTAAGGGGATTAGTGAAATGAATACAGCCATTTTCCCCATAGAGTCCAATCCAGCTGTCATTTTTGCTGTAAAATCTCCCTTTCTGCATGTATGTTTGTTTTCAAACCTTTGTATTCAAATCTTTGTATTCCTATTATTCATTGCTTCCTTATTTCTCATTCTTTACATCTATGCTAGTATCTCTCTCTCTCTCTCTCTCTCTCTCTCTCTCTCTCTGCTCTGGTAGAGATAAAAAAAAAAAAAGGCAGACACAGTCTCATCAGTGGGGCTAAGACATATTTTTTACATAAGACAAATTCAGGGATACACACACTAGATTGACATGAGTTACAGAAACAGTCAGGGGTTTTGTTTTCATGTGTATAGAAGCTGCTGATTTTAAGCAGAAAGGTTCTGTTGTGGAAATACGATTCATGTTTTATAGATTGCATATCTGTTTCGTTTTTTTGGGGGTTTTTTTGTGGTTCGTGCCTCCTGTACAAAAATGTGCCTTTATATGGATGCACAAAGGGTGGGGAGGACAGGAGGACAGGAGATTGCTAGAGGTTAAGCATACAGATATCCATCTCTGTATAGATTATTGGCGTAGGATTTTTACCACAAGATATGACATAATGTGAAACCCTAGAAAATGTAGAATTTTCTTGTTTTATATTTTTTCACTGTTAGACAGACATGTACTGGGTACTGTTATATTTGAGGAAAGTATTATAGAAATAGACCCCTTTGTCTTTCTCACTTAGTCAAGTAGCTGAATGTGAGGTACTGAGAATGGCATGTGAGTTGGCAGAGGGAAAATCGATTGATATACATTGGCCTTCAGCACTTTTCTAGTCTAGGGGGCGATGTTGAGTTGACTGAAAAATCTTTTTATAGCAATACCAGCACATGAGTAGGACACTACATAGAGGACTTTATAGAGTGACACAGTTACCAACTGAAGTAGCTGCTAGTAAAGTCCACACTTACACACATGACCATACATGGCTGTCACACCAGGGCTAACATAGGTGTCAAATAGACAGCAGAGTTTTATGTGACAGCTAACAAATCTATGTTTTGTTTTGTTTTTCGTTGTATTGTTTTAGTTTTAAAATGTGAACACACACACACACATTCACCATACACATATTGGTTAATATATGAAGATTTGTGTTACCTGAAGAATTAACTGTCTGGAAGGTGAAGAGATGTGGTGAGGAGTCTGGTGGACTCTGGAGAGATGGACAAGGTAGACCAGTAGCTCCCAGAGTGTATCTTCCAGACCCAGCGGAGGCAGCACATGGTCTGGCTCAGCTGGGTACAGAAGGTATGTGCAAGCTGGTAAGAGTATATTGGGGTGCACCAGATGTTTCTCTCAAGCTAGTAGGACGGCAACGTCCTATCTTGATTAAGAGAATGTCAGGAAAATGATACCAATAGAGCCATCCCATATCCCTCCTGCAGATGGGGTTTTCTCCAGGTAAAACAAATCCACGTCATCCAATTACCACCATGCAGGATTCTCAAGTATACACTGGTGTACCAATGAAATATGTCTGGGTAAAGGTGTATTGAAATGTGTCTAATGTATTACTGTGTCATACTCAAAGATTTTGTTATTCAATGTGATAGTCCTAGAGTTATAATAAGTGATAGGGGTATTCATGTTGTTGATAATAGATGTATAATGTATCAGTAGTGGTAACAAATCACATACTTTCGATTAGCCACAAACCAGTGTGAACATAAAGTAACGGTACTCGGTAGAACGAATTGAATAGAATAAGAGTTGGAACTTGATTGAAGTGACTGATAGCTTCGGCCATTAGTCCATCTCCGCTATCAAAATCACTCCTAGGCAGCCTCTTAACCTGTCAGTTTTTGGGATGCTCTCGATCCCCCTTGAGATGAGATTGTAACTGAGAGGCTAGCTTAGACCTTGAGAGAAGGTAAACAGTGAGACGGCAACCGAGAACATCCAAAACACTGTTTCCTGAAAAGTCACACTAACTGTCAGGATGTTGGATCAGGAGAGGAGGTTGTGGAACAGTAATTTCTTAGGCTCAGGTTATTTGACAGACAGGTACCAGGTGTAGGCTACCAGCATCACGGCTTCAAGAGTAGCAGAGACACACTGTTGCCCATTCCACCCACTGCAGAGGAGCCAACATTCAGAGAAGGGTCCAAGGGCACTCATGAATCTGTTCTGGAAGGCCTCGAATACAGTTAGTAGCACCTGAGCCAAAGGCTAAGACAGTTGTCCAGAATGAAGTTGTAGTTTTTTCTGTTTTTGTGTTTCTCTCATTTCATTCTCTTCTCAGGACGGTCAATTATTTTAATTATTGGCAGGTGACAGAGACTGGTTCAGGTAATGATAATGAGGTATTGGGGATGAAGGAGAAGTTAGTAGCATAATCGGTCCAGCCAATTACTCTATTCAATTCAGAGGTAAAGGAAAAATTTGGAAACCCTGGAGCTTGGAGAAAGTGTGAGGGGCTATTGTCTGAGTAGCATTACGTTGACCACATAGATAAAAAAAAAAGAGGTACACCCAGCGATGCCAGTCCAGTAATATTCGGACTTGAGCAGGCATCCTTGAGAATGATTATCATTCTTGGGTGGGTAAGGTTTTAGACAAAACAAAGTGCTGGGCGTGCTCTCACGTGCCTCAGTGATTATATCAAGTAGGACTAGTTTTTTTTTCCACTAAATATTCTTGAGGTACCCGAATTATGGGTGGAAGGTCACTAAGGGAAAAGTACAACACCTAGGTCCCTTAGTCTGGAGTCTCCCAATATTTTGCAAGCCGATCACTGTTTCACGTACAAAGAAACCTGAGTATTGGGAGACGGGGAAGAACGAGCAGACAATAGCCCGCCCACAAGTGTTGATGAAAAGAACTGATGACATTATTAGAAGTGTGTATAGTAACGCAAGCTGAAGGAGATTGTATATGACATTATTGATAGACATAGGATGATGCTATTGATGAACATGAAGTGTTTAAACATATTCTGAGCTTAAAGACATGCGTTGGACAGATGAACCTGTTAAACTTGAAGAACTGTAGTAGAGTATTCTGGATAACTGATACATGTTCTATTGTACTCTGTACCTTTTCCAAATAATGTATTAAGTGTTTTATTGCACCCTTGAAGGGCATACAAAAGGTTATCTCCAAGCTCCAGAAATGTACGGTCTATAGTAAAAGAAGAAGTCGTTTTGAGGATTAAGACTCTCTCTTATGATAACTTGTTTAGATCAACAAACAGCGTGGTCATACCCCAAGGGGGATTTGCATTACATAGCAATGAAACGTGGTACTTAGATCCTGCATATAACATCTTTAAGGTGATAGTTTATTATACTATCAAAGGGTGGAACTGTCTAAGTCGTATAATTGGATGAACGAAAGTATATTGGTTAATATTGTCTTATTGGTCGATTGCACTCAGTATGCCACGCATGGCGATCGCAAGGAAAAATACGCACGTACACACTCGCATTACAACATTTAGCTATTTATATAATTCATATTCATATTGGTTCCGTTACACAGTAATTTATGAGCAGATAGTATTTAGTTTATTATTAGTTTATATAATAATATGATTAAATGTACACTTCAGTGTTATTTAAGGTTCAGGTTATAGGAAAGGTATCATGTCTAGTATCATATTAAACCCCTATTCATCAGCAGCTGTCCGATGCATTTGGCAAAGAGATCGCACATTGCATACTCTAGATATTGATGTTAGGGAATAAACCTTTAATATGATACTGACCATAAAATGCTAATTCCTTAGATTGAACCAACCTATGACCTGTTTACCCTGGACCCATGTGAAGTCTGGACCTATAGAAGCAAGCCACGTCATCTCTATTGTTCACTCTGTAACGCTGACTGTATATATAATCATAGCTGCACCCCCACCAGCCTCAGTCTACTCTGACCACAGTATTCTAAACAGATATACTGGTACTGGGGCCCGTGGTAGCGCAGCGGTATGTTTGTATCTTTTGGTATTGGCTGTACTGTACTGTATCATAATATAATCATATATTGAACTGTTAAACTTTACATCTGCTAAAATAAATCACTTTGTGCGTTAGAAACACAATACAATCGCTTGGGCAATGCTTATTTGAAAACGATAGAATTACTTTAATAGTGTGTGTGTGTGTGTGTGTGTGTGTGTGTGTGTGTGTATAAAATGGCGTTGACTTCATATTTTCCTTTTTAAATGCTGGGGTTCTTTTTATTTCTTTTAGAGAACTGTATACTATCAGTGATCTCTTACCGTTTAGATTTCAGGAGGATGGGATAGTATTCAGCATATTTAGGCAACTTGTGGCTTAGCAGCTGTTGTGGAACTAGCTGGAGAGCCACAGGTTGTCTAGCTCTGAACAATTAATGCAGCATTCTTAGCCAATCGTAAGCTTTCCATATATCTAAACCTACAAGTTACAGCATGCTGGGACTACTTGATCCACAACAGCTACCGCAAACGATTGTCATGCATTGGACATATTTCCATAAGAGGTGTGTGTGACAGGTTGCCTACACCTAAATACTATGCACATCAGCCCTAGCTCCACTGACAGATTCCGGACACATTCCCCTCTGCCCTAACTGCTACTTACTTAATTACAGTGAACATCTTTCAATCTCGTTAAGCACTAGTCTCTGCAGAATATACTAAGAGCAATTCTATTTTACAGAGCTGATGATCATAAGGAATCACAATTGTAAATAAGTAAGCAGCGGTCAAGGCTGACACTGAGAGCGGGTACCAGGAGATCCTCCTCTATTCCACTGCACCAGCAGTTACATTGCACAGCTTGTGATCACTGATCACAAGCATCTGAAGGAAAGAATATCTATTTTGCGGGAACAGGTGTTCACAAACTGAACATTGTATTTAATAATGTGGTGGTGAGGGCTGAGGATAGAAGGGAAGAGCAAGTGGGTCTGGCGTTTCAAGGGAAAGATTTAAAAATGGACAGAGAGGGAAGCAAAACTTATTGACCTCATGACTTCAATATACCTGGCTTCCAATTTCATATGTAACTTGAGACTAAATTCCAGTCCCATATGAATATATTATGCTGAGCAGTTTGCAGTGCGGGGGCAGTTCAGTAGACTGCAAACTGAAGAAAATTTAAAACGTGACATTTTTAAGCAGAAATGTAAACATCACATCAAAAGATCAACCTCATTCAACTTAAGAACCTTTCATTAAATAAAATGTTTCCCTTTTTATCCTAAAATACTGCTCGATTTAGCTTAATTTATGCCTTCAATTAATGATGAGGGTAAGTGCACATGCCTTTATTACATATGGTCCTTTAGTGCGTTTGAAGCTTTTCTTCACATTAATGTGCCTAGAAATGCCATTATCCACTGAAGAGCTACTGGACAGTGAAGTATGTCTGCCCACTGAGAGCTAGTGCAAAATGCAAGTGTTTTGCATAGTGAAAATGGCTTCTCATAAAGTAACAACACTAAAATGTGTCTTTCTACCCCTGCATCTCATTTTACTTATCTCAATGAAATCTCAGGTGTGCACTGCTTCACTAAACTACTTGCAGTGGTGTGCCTACTTTATAATTAGCCCGTAATTTCTTTTCTCCACCCGATTCCTCCCATAGGCCAGTGTAAACTTGCAAACACTGCCAACTTGCTCCGTGACACTACACACTTTGGCAGAAATGTAGGCGCATCAGAGAAAACCAAGGAGAGTCACATTGCCAAAGAGGATTTTGCACACCGCAGTGTTGATATCAGAATCACTAGGAGATAGACATTTGAGGACCTTCTGTTGAACACCGCTAGTTTAGTGCTTGGACCAATTTAAAGGGTTAATATCATGCCAAAGGATTGGGACAAGCAGCTGCAATACAGAGGGCAGCTTTTGTTTGTTTTTTTGCTTTGCATACCTAATTAATCTTAAAGGGGAATGCCAAGTTAAAGCAGGCTTGTTCTTTTACTCACTTGGATAATATAACAGCTAGGGTCAGGTTTCTGCACTGGATACACTAGCATCTGCAGAGTAAATCTGTTGTCATATCAAGGGCAACACAAATTGACAAATGTGTCTGGACAAAAGGTCTCAGAAGGTGGAGTTTCCTTTTAAATTGAGCTTGATCAATGAACTCATATTACTCCTTCTATGAAAGAGGAGATGCTTATAAATGTGTCATGTTTTACTTGCTAGAACGGGGAGCATTCTCAGATGCAGACTCCATTACTAGGAAGCAAAATGGTGGATACTGTGTACTAATTATGCCACGGCAAATATAGTTTTCATCCATTTATTAAAACAATCTGTCTAATAGTTCTATAGCATAGTGTTATAATACATCTGTTTCAATTAAAAACCAATATTATGAACTCCCATGAACAAATATATAAAACATAACTGAAATGCACAGTCACTATATTCTGCACAATAAATCCCCAACAACAGCAATGCAATGGAATGGAATCAGAAGTTTTGTAAAACATTGTCAATATGGGTCAATGCTCTCTACATTCTCATTATTAAGCTTTCGTTACCATCACTAATTTCACAAAATATTTCCGCTTAAGGGATAAAAGAGGTCAGCCGCACGGTAAAGGCTGTTATGAAGGTATATAGTAGACCATGGAAGACAGAGGTAAATTGCACTTTCGATCTAGCTGTCAGTGTTAATGCGACGAACCCTTAGCAGGTTCTCCCTCCGGGTTTGATTAAAGGATTATATGCCCACCTGCTTGTGTGCACTTTTCTCCTCCCATCACTCTAAAGACTCCAGTGCACAGACTTCTGGCCTTTTCTGATCCACTGACGGGAAATTACAAGAGGGAGGGGAAAGAGGATGCTCAAACTACTCTACACTTGTTAGGCAGCAGTCCATGGGTTAACAGCTTATTCCATTCCCTGAGCCAAGGGAATTGAGATGAAAGCTTGCTGTTCATTCAGAACTAGTAACAGAGCCCTTTCTGTACCCATATAATACTGAGAGGCCTCATGATGAGATGAAACAGATGCAGCAGGTATTCAAATGTTTGTGGGGACTCCTTGAGCAATTCTAGCAATGTGATCTATGGAACAGTCATAGGTTAAAAAATTCCCTTACTTTGCTTTTTAAAAGCAATGGACACTAAGCTGTAATAAAGCACAAGAACTTCTGTTTGAAGTACATAGTTAAACCAGCAGTGTGAAAAGGAGGGTGGCAAGACAGCAATACTTTGATGGATGAATTATTGAAGGGAGTTTCTGGAATCTCCATTTTCAAGTAATAAATATTTCATAGAAATATTGTCTCTCATGTGTCTGGTTATAAATATATAGCCAACGTACTTGTATCCCATAAAATGAACAGCCTGGTGCCATCCTATCATTGCAAGCATCATACTGTGAACACTGATGAAATGCACAGCAATTAGCTCACATTTTTACTGGCGCTTGTTAGCACAAAAATAAGCAAGTTGGTTGAATTACAAAAGTGACATAATATAAAAATATACAGGAGCAAATACTCGTATTTATTAGTGTTGGCTAAAAAAAACACCTTGTCAATAAAAGAATGAAGGAATAAACTTTTTCCCACCTGCAATCTACGGCATATTGACATGTTAATGCATGAGATTTTTTATAAACTGGTTTAACTGCGCAAATTTATACATGGGCACGCAGTTTTACAGTTTAGTAAATAAGTCCTGGTTATTTCTTTGACTGACTTCTCTTTTGCCCCAAAACCATGCTATACATATCTATAAAACAACACATATGCAAGAGCTGTTCTTTTGACATTATGAGGTAACTGGAAAGTTTGTCTTTAAATACCAGTCTAGAGAACCAGACATTACACAGAGCTGTTGTCCTACCAGAAACCAGAGGATATGCAAGCCATGCCTTGCAGTGTTAACATGTTCAGTCCCTGCCAGCAGAGCAGGATGTAGGCTAAGAAAGCCTGTATAATGGCAAGTCTTATAGTAGAAACTGTTATATTTCTTTTGCACTGTACAATTGTTTATTGAGTATTGTTTAACTGCGGGGGAATGCAAAGAGAAAACTGGTTAAAATGGGTATTCGGTTTACTGAAAGATTTAAAGTATTCTAATAATAATTCATCTAAAGCATAGATGCACTATCGATGGCCCACAGGCTACATTAGCCTTGAAAGTTATTTTTTGCGGCCCACAGGAAGAAGAACAGATACAAGAGGACCAGGAAAGCCAGGACATTAAGGCTACAGTACTATTTCTGTCCCAGAGTCCGGGGTATCCTTGTATTTGTCTTGTCGGGTTTCACTGTAGGTCCTTGGTTAGAGACTGTGACAGTGATATCAGTCTGGCAACAAATCAGAAGGAATCAGCTGCACTTCTATTCGCTGCCACACTGGCACTGTACTGCGGCGCTTATAGGCAAAAATGAATAAAGTGTCATCTTAGCAGACTGCTGCTGCCTGATTTGTCAGATCCATTCGGACTACTGCAAAAAAGATGATTCCGATTGGCTATTTATAGGGGTAAACAACAGATGTGGAAATGTTTGTATTTAATTATATTTTATATGGTAAATGTAACTTTTGGTTTTATTGATAACTGTGAAGGTTCTCTTTTGTGTATATGACACTTTTTACATTCTTATGTTTTATGCAAATAGGCTAATGCATTATTTTTGCAATCACTACTAATCCCATCAAACCATATCTTTATGCTATCATTAGGCGTAAGTAAACACATGTACATCTCGCATAAGTGCTACTGTTGATGAGTTGAGACACATGTTGAGATACGTCCGACTGCATATACAAATAAAGTGCGCTTTTTTGTGTAACTCTTGTTCTGCGTACATCCAACTCTAAATCTCATGTGATTACTCAGAGGTAATGCTGTCAGACTTCCTACAGTTTCTATCTGCCCAGAAGATGACTAACTTAATGAAGCGTGTAAAAAAAGATTAATTAAGCAGAATATATATACAGCTGTAAAACACTGTAACTGTAGCATATACTTAGTTATATGTTGTCTTTTCAGGTACTCGTTTAATGTGCAGTTGTGTGTAGGTGACAGGTATACTTTAAGGTGGTTAATAATGACACAACTTTCCTACCAGGAAACTGTCGTTCTAAAGAGATGATACGCTCACTCAGAGATCATGAAAAGAAAGAACAATAACAGTTCTCCTATAAAAAACACAACAGGCAGCACTTTGATAGTGGGATCATCACCACTTTTAGAACCCCCATTATTTCTTGGCTGGAAAGTCAGATTCCAGTAGATTCTACCATGCTGATAAATGTATTCGGTTTCTAATCCTTCCGCAAGAATATCTAAGAGATGTCTCCCCAGACACAATTTTTTCTATTTTCCCTCCCTCCAATGCCTTGGACACCACTAATTATGAAGATCCTTTAGCTTATGATGTTCAGAGAACTGACCAATGAGTGCTCTTAACACTTGTATTGGAAGAACTAACTTCAAAACTCCCCTCCATTGGTGGCAGGACAATTAGCTGATTGCAATTCATGGGGTATTAGACCCATGCAATTTTGATATATGGGGGCAAGGAGTATAATATTAAAAATGGTGTTTGATAACATTTATAACCATTTTTCAAACTACTACTTTTACTGCTATATTTCTATAGAGGAAGTATGCTTCCAGTATTAACACTGCAGAACCTTTAACATGTGACTTTGATTCTAATGCAGATTATCTCACTATAAGAAATATAAAAAGTACTTTGGCTTCTCGCCAAGATGAGTCCAACAATTTCCATTGCACTATTATTCTTGCACAGTGTATTTCGCCCCACTGTCAAAGCTACTGGCTTTCTCATTATAATAAATATTACCCTCACATAGTTAGCGTAATCCCTATGCATACCCTGACAGAACATCAATTTATGAGGACCAGAGTGTATCTACCATATAAACAGAGTGAGACACAGATACAGGACAGCACTATATAGAAGGAAAGGGAAATATTTTATTGGTAGTTACTTGTTGTATTTTCTAGTTTTTGCTAGTTGGTCAATGTCTCCTATCCATAAGGAGATGTTGAACAGAGCTATATGATGATGTGGTGGACACAATTTCCAATATATGCGTATTGATATAGACACGATGAAGCAGCACATGGTGGCAACCACCATATTTATGGCTTGTGCAGAAGGCCGTTTTGTCTACTTTCAGGTTGAAACACTATAGGAATGTGGAGGCTGGAAGGACCTTGTTCCTGCAAGCATGTAATCATTGTGGCTAGAAATGATGTCACTAGGGGTATGCCTTGGTCCAAAATAGACCAATCATTTGACAAAGAGCAGGCAAGTAGTGGCCGTCAAAACACCTTTTGCTTCATCAATTCAGCACTTAGAGCTGTGCTTGTGTTGCCAAGAGCTGTTAATAATGTATCATGTTTGGCTCCCTGGCTTGTCAATGACAGCTTGGCTTCATGACTGATGTTGCAATTTGAAGTGTGAGTCTGCCATATTGAGCCACAAAATTCTCCTGACCATACATCTAGAGTGGTTGGGCATTAAAGGGCGTTTCATGTTTTTAAAACATTTTAGTTGAAAATAGACACAATATTATGCATAAGCCAGGAAGCAATACAAACACAGAGAGATACAAATATTTGCTAATCACAAATCTGACAATATAAATCATGTGAATTAAGAATAGACGATAAGGAGTAGACCATTTTTTGGTTGTTAAGATGGGAATTGGGGGGGAAGAGGTCGTAAAGCAGTGATGGGTAATGAATACATGTATTGTTAATGTTATTACTGAGATTAAGGGTAATGTGCGCCCTTTCCTGAATGTTAGAGGTCCATAACATGCAGCCCTTGAAGTTTATCAGGTTGCCCATAAGTGTCTTAAAGGGATAAGAACAGAATAAAAACAGTAATTGTTATAATGTGGGCTAAGGGGAAGGTATATGGTCCATATGGGACCCCCTCCCCATGAAAACAAGCAAAAGTAAGCATGAGCATGTTATTATGATGTGAATGGTAAACTGAAGTTATGATGGGTTGCCCAGGGTTCCCAGATTATACAGAACGACTTAGAGCAGTTTTTAAAAAAAAAGAAAATGTTATATACACCATGTGGTAGGTGAGCCATAAGCTCCTGAATACTGCTGGTAGAGAGGCTGCAAGCTGGCATGTGGCCGCAGCAATTTGTGGGTTTTTTATAATGGAAGGCAGATGGGACGAAGTGAGAAGAACTTTGGTAAATGAAGGACGTCCACTTGGACCACCGATAGAATGAAGTCCATTATGAATCTCCAGAAGCTTGTGAATTTTGGACAGCCATACCCGATGTGCTGAAAGGAGCCAAGTTGAATTCAGTATTCTTTTTAGAGTATTCTTTTTAGAGCTCCCAAAATTGAGAGATGGGACAAGCTCATTTTAGGTCATTTAAAGATTGCACGCTACCTGCCTGCAAGGCACAGAAGGAATGTGTCCCGCAACCTGAAAGAAAGCTGGGATTACTCCAAAGTTTAATAATTGGAGAAGGGATGGGAACCAAGGCATAACTCTTGGAAGCATAATACCAGATTGATAGTGGAAAAAAGAGCACTGAATGTAATTTTAGACTGGGAGGTCAATGATGTCTTGGGAGTTAGAGGAGAAATGAGAATATTGGAACTTTGATAGTCTCTGCTACTATAATTGTACACACCTTGACTGAAGGAAGTGTGTTAAATTGTACATAAATAGTATCTTTTAAAGTATGGGATTCCCAGATCTCCATCCTGGGAAGGCCGTTGTAGTCAACATAGATTTATCCAAGGACGTATACACTTCCAGATAAATTGTAAAGCGTAATGTTGAAACTTGGAGGGACTTGAACTAGCGTCTGAAATAAGTAAAGGAATCTATGTAGCACATTCATTTTTATAGAGTTGATTCTACCAATCCAGGAAATCAGGAGCCCCCTCCAAATTAATTAGCTTGATAAGGCTGATGACAGTGTTTCATTATGTTTATCCCAAGCTTGCGAGATTGCCAGTTAAAAAAATAATTTTGTTTTAGACTGGATTTTATGTCTTTCAGCATGTAAAAATCAAGCAAATCAATTTTTTCAGAATTGACTTTATTGCCTGAAAGTGAAGCAGAAAGTTTAACTTATTCCAGAGATTTAAGAGTCACGATTAGGGATTAGCAACTGTGAGCAGAACATCATCAAAACACAGGGAGATTTTGTGTTCCGAGTAGCCAGAATTCATACCAGAAATGCCGGGGTTCACACAAATTTTTATGGCAAGGGGTTCTTTAACTGCTGCAAAAAGGTTAGAGTGGGTCGCCTTGACTCATGCCATAGAATATTACAAAAGGAGAGGATAAAACAACATTTGCTAAAATTATTGCAGAGTGATTTTTTTTTAATAACTTTATTTATAAAGTACCAACACACAATGAATACATAAAGCATAGATAGCCAAAAGTAGGCCAAAATAGGTGACAGTGTATACGTCTGGAAGGGGCTGAGTGTCAGCCCAAGCCTTTACATACAAGAACGTACAAAAAAGGTAACAAGAAGACAAATAAAGTACACACTCAATTAGATGGCCTGAACTGTATCAAGGTAATGAAATACAAAACCATTGAATGATATGTTGAAGTGTGAGGTCTATTTTCTGTAGTGTAATGAAGAAGGGAGGGAAAGAGAAGTAAGGGGGGGGTAGACTGAGACCAGACATAGGACTCCCGGCAGCCAATGTTCCTCTATTTGAGGAACACAGAATCAACATATAATATCAAATGTACAGGTCATAAGAATGGGGATGAAGCGTCCTGAGGAAGAGCCCTGGTGTTATGTGAACTGGAGGGACTATTATATATAAACCAATCGCACCAGATTTGGGAGAATTTGTGGGATTTATTGTTCAGGTATGCCAAGATTTTTTCCATTGATGCCAAGAACCAAATTTTATTCATGAGGTATTGTCTAGATGGGGTGTCTGATTTTTTCCAGTTCTTAGCCACTAGGCATCTGACTGCGTTAAGGATTTGTATGGACAGGTTCTCTGCATGCTTATCAAGAGTCTCTAGTGGAGAACCCAAAAGGAAGGACCAGGGCCATTTAGTGATCTCAATCTGTGTAACTTCACTGAGTAGAGCAGCCACATCATCACAAAACAGAGCAATCTTTGGGCAGGAACACCAGATGTGAAGGAATGATCTCCGTTCGCTGCATCCCCGCCAACATAGATCAGATGCGGTCCCGTATTTTGTAATTAACCTAGTCATGAAAAGGTACAAACTAAAATAGATTTTATAAGCATTTTCTTTCACAAGAGAGGAGATAGAGGTCATCGAGAACCACTTTCTGATTGTTGACCAGGTGTCTTCATCTGGTGGCCTGCCCACATCGGCTTTCCACTTAAGTTCATGAGCTGGGCAGTTGGTCTGTTTGGAGGTGACATGGAGGTTATTAAAGTTAGAAATAATACCTCTCTGAAGGGGATCTAATGTTTTACCTGAAGGTAAGCAAAAGGGCTGACTGACGGGAAATCAAACGTTTCTTTTAGGGACGTCAGTGGAATATAATGACCAGACTCAAATATATCTCTGATCAACTTGATACCCCTCATGTGCCTGGATTGAAAACGAGAGTGGCATTGCTCTAGTGAGAATGCAGGGTTATTGCAGAGTGATTTTAATACAGGGCTGCTACTGCTGTTAAAAATGTTCCCTAAAAACTCATTAAAGATAAAGTACATAACATAAATTGCCATAAAATATGAGCAACGGCTTTTTTGTCCAAAAGAAGTGGCGCTTCTGGATGAGGATATTGTGGATAAGCTCAATCGTGCATCTTGTGTTGTTTGATGCCTGACGGTCTGGGATAAACCCCAACTGGTCCGGGTGGAGAAAAAAAACGATTAAGTGGGTGACTAAAATTGTAGCATACGTGTTTTGTTTTCAAAATGTTTATTGAGAGATTGTTGAAATATTTTTAAAATCAACATTTAGCAGAGATTTGGGCCTGTAATTGTTGTATAAAGTTGGGTCACGTCCTGGTTTAGGAATGACAACCATTGTTGGCTTTAGTGGTGATGGAGTCGAAGGCTGCCGCCCTTTAAGGATGGCGCTTAAAAGGTAAGTCAATTTTGGGGCTATAATTTTAGTGCAGAGTTTGCACCCATTGGAGAACCTCTAATAGTTGCTTCCAAAGGCTTCCCGTGTTATTCTGATAGCAATGTCTGTTGAGTTAATGTCTAAGTTAATTGATGAATAGTCTCTGATCTCCTGGGCTCCAGATTAAGTTGTATAGATGCCAGCCAAATTGACGTGGTGAATGCTTCAGGAAATCAAGGGGCAAAAAACTCCAGAGTGGTCTATCCAGGAGAAGGGCAATATTCCTGCAGCATCGTTTTTTTGTGTGATTGAAGCTGAGACAAACAGCCCCATTGGAGCTTACAGTCTAAATTTCCTAACCCAGACAGAGAGAGAGAGACAAGGGTCAATTTTGATAGAAGCCAATTAACCTACTAGTATGTTTTTGGAGTGTGGAAGGAAACCGGAGCACCCGGAGGTAACCCACGTAAACACAGGGAGAACATACAAACTCCATACAGATAAGGCCATGGTCGTGAGGCAGAAGTGCTAACCACTACGCCACCGTGCTGCCCAATTCAACTTGTCTGATGAGATTAAATACTTTTGGAAAGTATGAAATGTAACTTGGACCTGATTGGGTGCCCTGGCTGACTCAAATGTAACTGCTTTAGACCAGAGGGTGTCTATGAATAAGGTAACGTCCATCTGCGTCAGCTATAGTGTGAAGTAAACGGGAAATTACATTTATGTGAATTAAAGTCGCTATGCTTCTCCTTTTGCAATTTGCAGAGGAAAAGAAGAATTGGGAAAATTGCTTGCCCCTGAGCAAGGTGTGAGAATGCGTTTCCAGCACAAAGACTATGTCTGTTCTCTCCTACAGGCCCTCAAGACAACAGAGTGCTTGTTAGGAAAGTTTAAACCATTTACATTGATAGAACATTTAAAGCCATGGCAGTATGAGGATGGAATGTATCTTATATGCTCTGCGTGGGTGACAGCATAGGATGGAGAGGCAGTACACCTTTGAACACATGAAAGAGGAAATAAATAGGAATAAGATCTGGTATTTACAAAGCCATTCATGCACCCTTTAAACTACTTTTTGGAAAAAGTTCAACATCTCAGACCAGACACAAACCATTACTTATTTTGAATAATTCTATATATAATACGGATAAGAGTGCTGATAGGATCATTTTCATTTAAAATTAACATCACAGTTAACTTATTAGCTTAACTCATCAATTGTTTCTCTACAAGGCAGGCTATGTATTTTTTATTTAGGTGCATAAAGTAAAATTGCCCTGTGAGACTGTTGAAAAGTCACTTTATGCTAGATTGCAGTATTCTATTTCCTGCAATATTTTTTTCACAATTTACATAGCTTCTACTGAAAAACAATTTGATTCTTTATAAATAGGCAAAATTAGCTAAGTAGTTATCTGAGCTGAACACAGTAAGGACTTGCAACTCCTAGCTATGTGCAGTGGGGTATTTATGTATTTAGTATTTATATTGGTATATTATATTATAGGTATTTAGTTAGTGGGGCATGATGTGACTAAGTAGCATGCTGCATTCTGCTGACTGAGGTGACAATTTAAATTAAGCCCCTCTCATTGTTTTTATCAAAATTACCATGAACGTGTCCAGATATGAGTTGTGTGCACTTTCAAGGATAAAAATTGTTCAAGTGTTATTCAATCTGCCAACACACTAATGTAGAATTTTGAATTGAGGAAATAGGAATTGTTGCAATAATTCCCTTAATATTGCTCCTCCAAAACACTGCCTGAGACAGCTGTCAGTTTGTCTTATTATTGGTACAACCTTACTGCTGTTGTATGGTGGCATGATGCATCTGGACCTCACTGGCCAAGTGCTATTATGTTAGCTATGTAACTATAGATAGTGGAAACTTGGACTGTATGTGGTAGGCATGGAAATGTATTGCATGTGCAGGACACTGGGCTGTACATTATGGAAAATGGTGTCCCATATGTACAGGAATTAGTTTATAGCAATAAAGCTAATAATTATTTCATCTTTCACTATACCATAAGCACTAATAATATCCTTTTACAGTGGTGCACATCGTAAACATTTACATTTATAGTCTAATACATACCTGCCAACCTTTTGGAACTTCTTTCCGGGAGATCCCAAGCAGATCCCAAGTCATTTTGACAGGAAGATCCCATTTGCTGGATATTTGCCTGCTCTCCCGGGAGTCCGGGAGACCTACCCGGATTTCGGGAGTCTCCCGGACATTCCGGGAGAGTTGGCAAGTATGGTCTAATATATACATTCTTTTCACTATAACACATCAGATATTTATTTTCTTCTCACATAAGGCAGGATAATATCTTTGTGTTGTCCAAGTACGCTATGTTATGCCCAGTGTGCTCACTTCAACTTTCATTGTTGCAGCTCATTGTCCACTCCACATAACTTTTACCATTCTCTATACTTTGCCATGGTTCACTGTGTGCTGACAAGTATGAACAAGTAATAATAATAATAATTTTATTTATATGACAAGTTTCACCCAGTAGGCACTTTACATTTGCATAATACATATGAAACATGCTGCCCCCCTTTATTGGAACGATCTCCCTCGTTCTATCAGAACATCCTGTAGCCTGTGCAGCTTCAAATGGGTATTAAAAACACACCTATTGATCTTGCCCCCCCCCCCAAGACAATGTAGCATGGGAGGACATGAGACTGGGAATAGCCAAGAGCTCCATATCAGCTAAAATTAATGACATTTCCTACAAAATCTATCATCACTGGTATTATACTCCCACCCAACTCCATAGAATGTTTCCCTTCTGCTCTCCGGATTGCTGGCGGGGCTGTGGCCATGGGGGCACTAAGCTCCATATTTAGTGGACCTGTCTGGTTAATGCCCCCTTCTAGGACTCGGCCCACGTCTTCTTAAATATACTTTCGAGGCAACCGTGACTAAAGACCCCTGGATATTTCTATCTGCTATCCTCCCCAAGATCTTGACAAATTCTCCAGGAAACTGACTGCGCACATACTGGCAGCCACCAAGTCCCACATAGCCTTGAACTGGAACCCCCCCGCTTTCCTTTCCCCTTCTCTACCTGCCCTTAAAAAGCAGATTTGGCACATTGCAGCCATGGAGGAAATCACCTATAATCTTCACAATAGAGGTCATGTTTTTAACCAACTCTGGGCCCCTTGGCTCTTTGCAGAACGTAAGTTTCTGTCCGATAGCATTACACGACCCATGTGCCTTCACTTGAGATTGTAAGCTCCTTTGAGCAGGACCCTCTCTCCTCCACTTTTAACTGTGCTCACCAGCTACTCTGCCTACCTCCTTCTTGGGCTTTCTGCCCACTGACTCCACTCCTGCTTTTCTATGCACCTTTCATTGGCTCTTAACCTGATGGCTGCGCTTACACTCTTGGGCACAGGTTTCCAGCTTGTGCTGAACATACCTCACTCACCCTTTCTTATTAGCTGGGTTTTGAGTTACCAGAGTTGTAGTGTTACATATTTATACAGCGCTGTGGACATTTTGTGGCATCTTATAAATAAAAATGAATAATAACAATAATGATACAAAATAAACATATAAGATATTAACAAAATACAAAAAAAGAGATCTAAGCATTGGGAGCTTTGAAAGTAGATGTGCATTAATTAAATGCTTGAGTAAACAGGTAAGTCTTGATGTGACTGGATCACTTATAAATAACTTATGGTATAAATTTATTTAAAGGAAATAGCACAGGGAGCTTATTTATATAATTGCAAATGTACTTATTTTTGATATTAAGGGTGTGTTGGTAAAATAGATATCTTTATTTCTGAGACCAGGGGAAGAAATTTGTTTGTTTTATCTTTGCTAGAGGAAATGCATGATTTCTGAGGTCTTTTATGTATCGTGTTGTTGGGAAATGACTTGTTTGGGGTTTTGTACCTTTCTTTGAGAATGTGTATTCTGCGACTGTCTGAAGAAAGGACTCATGTTAGCCTCATGTTAATTAGACCTTTTGCTGTGTGAGGGTCTAGCACCTGAAGGCACAGAAAGGTTTAATTTAGACTGCTGCTAGATTTCCTGTGTCCAAAATAAGATGCAGGAAATTACAGCAAGTTTTAGGATATCACAGATAAGTGTAAATATTGTTAGCTTGCATTGCATGTAAATCCATGTTTGAGTGAACAAATTGCATCCTGATTCTAAAAATAGCTCAGACTTCAGTGACCTGGCTTACCCTTAGAGGCTGTGTTCAAATCTGTATAAAAAGCACTGTCTTGTATTGAAATTTGTTCTTCTCGTTCCATCTGACCTGCTCCCTTGTACCTTCAACCAGGGTGAGCAAATAAACATCACTTGCTTCAAAGACCTGCTTGGAAACTTCTCTATTCCTGTGACCTACAGATTAGACCCAAAATCGAATGCGTTCCTGGCTGTTTCTGAGGTTTGGACCCAGCATCCACTGGCACCACTCTGCCCACTACCCAGCAGCTGTGGCTAGTATAATAGACCAGGGGGGATCCATCCAAAGCCAGCAACCCTGATCCATAGGAAGAGGTCAGGAGTACCAGTCCAGGTACACCAGTAACGGGGTACTATCGCAGCGTCAGTTACCCAGAAGGAACACGGTTCTGGATGCCAGTAAGTAGTCCAGTGGTGAAAGCATTTGTAAGCCCCTCCTACTGCGGCAAGAGTGCGTATTTGGGATAACAAAAGGGAACGGTGGTAAAGTAAGCCCAGCCGATTCCCAGCAGCAACAGACAGGGGGGCATAGGCGGTCCATCCTGTCACACTTGAGTTTGCTTTTAAAGATGTCTATAGTAGGGGCCTCATGTACTGTGTGAGGCAGCGGGTTCCAATGAGGAGCTGTAAAGCTGAAAACTCAGGGCCAAATGAAGTATAGGAAATTATTGGTACTGTTAGTAGTCCTTCATCTGTGGATGAAAGTGAGGAATGGGTATCTAGAGAATCAGAATTTGCTTCAAGCACCTAATACTCTGATTATGTAGGGCAGAGGTGCTCAATCTCCGTCCTCAAGTGCTATCAACAGTTCATGTTTTCAGGATTCTCTTTAATCGTAAGCAGGTGAGCTGATCTATTTGGCTGGGTCAGTAATTATCCCAACAGTTTCTACAGACAGAAAAGCTAAAAGAATGACCCGTTGGTAGCTCTTGAGGACTGGGTTTAAGAGCCTCTGATGTAGAGCATTGAAAGTCAATACTGTATGCCAATCCTGAAACTGATTTGCCAACTTACAGGCATGCCCCCAGTGAAGGAAATGAAGAGCAGGTGTTATGTGGCAAGAACAGGGCTGGTTAGTTAACATTCTGCTGCTGCGTTTTGTACAACCTGATTATAATATGAATGAAAACAAATTTAAAGTTGGCATGGATGAGATGCACCTGTCAACCACAGACTCGTTTGAAATGTATTATGCTATCTGGGGCCCATGGCTAAACCTTCTAGACTCTCCTGAGTCCCCAATCTCAAATTTGACTGATTGAGTTGTTGTGTTCCCACTTTTGCACCCGAGGGTTGGCTTGGTTGGGTGATCCATCTGGGTCTGCATCGTACCAGGCAGACACACAACCTACTAGGCTAACAGAGTTTTAAACTAAATTGAAGTGTTAAGTGAGGATTTTTGCCAGACCCCCTCCCTCAAATGTGTTTTCCCCTTCCCTTCTTTTCCTTTGTCTTTGTTTGTATGTTATTTGTAATATGGTTACTAGCAGGTTTGTGTATGGTATGGCATATCTCTTTTACAGGTTTTTGAGTACATTTTTGGACTGGAGCCAGGATGTCATGCTTTCAGTATTAATAGCCAACCATGCAAATTTGTTGATTGTGCATCTATAACCTGTTTATGTTGTTAAAACCCAATAAAAACTTAATTCATAAAAAAAATTAAAGTTGGCGGATCTGCCCTCCTACGTCAAGATGGATCAACTGTTGTTAAGGTTTTAACAACAAAAGGAGAGCTGATCCCGAATGTAGCTGTGGTTGAACTGATGTTGGACACTTATGTTACCAGAACCTAGAAATGGAAGACTTTCAGAATAACCTGTTTTATAAACTCTCATTTCCCAACTCATATCATTTATTGACATGCTTGTTATTAAAAGAGGAGGGCGTATAGCTGATCTACATTGGGCCTCAAGGCAGCAGAGCTGCAGCATAGAGTTAAACTGTACTTATAAAGCAGGAAGTGAAAGTGTCTGCATGTGAGTATGAGATTTCCATACAGCTAGGAACCAACTACTCAATAAGTGAGTGGCAATAGGAGTATATTTTTATAGCAGTGAAAACAAAAAAGGGGTAGGTTTCAAATAAGTATAGCAATACTCACTACCTATATCAAGGAAGTACATTTGACAGATGTGACCCACAAGCTACATAAATTCTGTAGGGTGACATCAATTTTTAATAGTATTCACAGTTTTAAATAGAATATGGCCTTCTTCATGGAGACTTGGACAGCATTGTCCTATATTACCTCCCAAGAATCACTAAAATACAATAAGTACACATCCCCCATTTTTTATGCTCCTGCTATGTACTGATGTATTGTTATAGTGAGAGTTCATAAATCTGCTTTCAGAGGTGGCTTCAGTACCCACATAATGTGTGAGATACGTCCATTGGTCAGTAGAATATTTTACAGAGCACACAAAATACAAATATCCCCACAAGCACATTTCTTAGTTTCACTAATCCCACGAAGCTTTTGGGATTTTTGTTTTGTTTACTGTAACTTTGTCATCCCTATATGTTTGAAAACAATTATATTTGTAATTAGCTCTTCTGTATTTAGGGGTTTATTTAAAAAGCATTGAAGAGCAAAAATGCCAGCGTAAAAGGCTCTATCACCAATTTTTCTTATTTAGCAAAGGGTTAACGTCAGAGAAATCAGAGATTCTTCCCACCTTAACCAATTTAGCAGCCCTTGTCATGGTTCCCATAGACCTCTATGGGTCAGCAGTATTAGGCAATTTATTGGGCTGCAAAAAGCAAAGCTTATCACTGCACAGTAAGCCATGTAAAGATGGGGTTACTTGAACTTAACATGGGATCCAGCTGAAGCCTCTCTGGCTTCGCTGGATCCTTATCCATTCAAAGCGTTATGCGCATGTGCGGATGTTAGACTCGCATGCGTATAGCACTGCTAGGCTGCCGGTGAAGAGGAAAAAGTCTACATGGAGCAAGGGGTTATCACAGGGGCATCCAGAGCAGCCCTGGCATGGTAAATAGTGGTGGTACTTCACTGCAAAACGATTGTTACCGCACCCCAATCATAAGTAGACCCCTAAGATAAGTAGAAGTAAAAAATTAACAAGTAGCAAGAAAAATCAGGAATCCCATATTAAACACCCCTGTCTGTGATAAGGTGCCTAGTAACATTGTAAATCCACTTGACTGCATAAGACTGGAAGAATTTCAGAACAATTTTAAATATCCCTTGTACAGCCAGTTATTAATATATTTTACAGAGCAGGAAAACTACAAATGACATTTTTTTTTATTAACCCCTATACTTTAATAGCATAAGGGGTTGTTGAAGGAACTCTATTCCTTTAAATAATTTCTTTAACAGAGTGCTCTAGCTTTCTTATTATTGGTAGACAGTAAGAGATCCTAAAGGCTTTCAATTATGTTGTTTTGTGCATAACAAATTACATTCAGTAGTTAAGTTTTCTACAGAGAGATGAGCTGTATGTACAGTATCACTATCAGGGCTAGATAATTACTCAAAATAAATCTGTAAAGCGCTAGCAGCTGGGTGGCTCTGCACATGCTTTTCTGCTACAATTACTGTACACACATTGCTGACAGTCAAGATTGTGAACTGTAAACACACCTATGCCAGCAGCACCAAGTGCCATGAAGGCGTACTCACATGAAGACATGGTAGATGAAGGCCCATCCTCGGGGTCGCTCCAGCACGTTGTACAGATAGTTCTGTAGCCGCCGGTATCTCTTGTGTGACGCGGAGCTTCGTGGTGGTCCCGGGAGCGGAGTACCCAGTAGTCCCAAACGTCTGGGGATGCCGCCCTCTGTCTGTACAGCTGTGAGGGCCACGAACTCCATACCGCTGTCTTGGCCAGAAATTGGGGCCAAGGACAGTGAAGGCACCCGGCCATTGTCTGCCTGGGGCTGTGCCCCCACTGCCATAGTCCCAATGGGGATGCTGGGCAAGAGGTCTCAGGTCATCACAAGGGGTGAGGACAAATGATCAGTCCTCCTAGTGAGCGGAGAAGATCTGCCAGTTGAGGTATGTAGAGGTAGTTGCGTTTAAGATGTCTGAAAGCAGGAAAAGTTTAGCTAGGACAAAAAGGAGAAAGCTTTGGATGAAGCTGTCATCGGATTTCGCATAGGATGTGGCGAGGAAAGTTGTGCTGCCATTACAGTAAAAAGTTTACGTCTCTATGGTCCAAAGAGGCTTAGTGCCAGTTTGTATTAAGTGCTCGCAGGCTGCCAGCCGGTGCCCACATCAACACTCACAACATGTTATTCTTTCCTATTAGATCCCCGCTCACTTTCCCTATGTCACACTGTCCCGTGTGCGTTCTCTCCTCTACCAGCCCTCCTCATTACAGAGACGCAGAGACCACCCCCTCTTATTCCACTGAGAAGTCACAGTCACTGCTGCGATCTCTCCAAACCTCAGTCTTCTCTGAATCACTCTCTCTATCTAACGGTCTCTCGAATGTTTCCTTCTCTGCCTGCAGTCAGTTCGTACATGACACCTCTATAGTTCACTTTTCTTTGATTTCCTTTTAATGCATCAGAGCCGAGTACACCCGCCTTCTCACCCTTTCCTCTGGTACCCGCCTTTTTATTAATCGTTGTTTCTTTATTTGCATGTGGTACTATCTATTTGTAGACCACAAATGTCTTACTTCCTCTGTCTTTACTGTTTTTTTTTACTTTTAAAAAAAAGCAGCCTGAAAATAAAAGTGGTAGTCACCCATAAGAGTCACTCCAGGCAGGCAGTGTATACTGGCACATGTCATTCTCCTAGCAGAACCCCGGGCCCCCTAATTCGTTGTGCCTGTAACATTGCCCTTACCACGATGTTACTATAACAATTGGGCGCTAACTTGCTGCATTCTGATACCTTATAATAGTCAGTCACTTTCTATTGCTATGAACACAGCGGAACAGGCGATTATACAGGGTGATTTAAAAGTCGCAGTACACCCTTATATTTCAAAAACTCTACAGGAAATTGGGAAACTTGAATACTCCAGTAAGGTATGGGTGACGTGGTCTATCTTTTACGGTATGTACCAAACATGGTCGCCATCTTGAAATCGGCCAATCGGTCCAATTCCTGTAGAGTTTTTGAAATAAAAGGGTGTACTGCGACTTTTGAATCACCCTGTATAATAATCGGCCAAGGATGCCTGAGCCAGGCGGGTTTTCCTCTTTTAAATTGCCAGTTAAATATTAACCTTTACGCTCAATCTGAAATGATTTGCGGTGCTAGCTGCCCACGCTGACTCTTCCCTGCATGCCAGTCAGTGGGCAGCTGTCGGCGTCTGCTGATGTGCCGCCAACTGGGCAGGTGGCATGAGTACAGATGATCCGAGCTGAGGAGACCCACAGCCACAACAAGGCTTCTGCTCGCCACTGGTGGTGACCATCAGCGTAAACGCTCTATACTGCCACACAAATCTTTATTCACTTACCATTTATTGTGCTGACTATAAACATTTGGGTCACTATTTGCCAAGCATTTATCTTTATTTTAAGAAATAAGTTAAAAAGATAGAAATACATTATATGCATGCCCTGCCTACTGCACCGTGTGAAATGCTGGGCACGTGGAGGTGTTAGGAGATGCCACTAAAATCTCTTCTTCATTGAGCCTCTAATATTAGCAGGCATCTGGGGCCTGTACTCCCCCTCCCAATTCCTGCTGTTACTTCTGCTCTTTAAATGTGTTTAGTAATGCTAACGGGGCATTTACTAACCAGTAGTATTGTTATTCCCTTGATGCCTATAATCTGCACGTCTCTTACTCCTTGCCCCCTCCACCCTGTTTCTTTTTTTTTCCTGTTAATCTGTGAGCATATTTTGCTCTTTACCCATTCCTTCCTCTGTATCTTGCATCTGCTTTACTGATTTTTGTGCAGTTAAAAGATGAATTCAGGACCCTCCCCTAACATCTGCTGTATAGATATTGTTTGCCTCTCTAATATCTCTGTGTGTGTGTGTGTGTGTGTGTGTGTGTGTGTGTGCATATATACACACACACACACAAACACAGTACACATGAAAAAAGCACAGATGCATAAGTCTTGGGGCTTGATTCATCTTCGGACATAAGTCGCGTAGCGTGCGGTATCTTGCGTGAAATTGCTCTGCGCATGCTCAGAAATGGACCTTACACCAGTGAACGCAATGACACTTTACAACTTGAAGGGTAGAATGGAGCGGGATGGAACAGACGCATGTAAGCAATGTACAGTAAGGGTATGCCCAGATCAAGCGCGGGTATGTGATTTTTAGCCATATCCCTTGCACCAGCTACAGGCAGGTGTCGGTGCCAACTGATTATGATGACTACACGTATGCATGCCAGACCATGTGTTTGCAAGTAAGAGAAAATATAAAAACGCATTTTATATATAGTATGCATTAAGAATATCATAATTTATGTATTTCATGTAAAATAAATTCTGTCTGTCCGCATACAGCAAGTAACGTATAGCCAGAGTGTACTTATACCCATATTCAAAAGGAAACATTCCTTGAGATCAGCTTGTACTTGAATACAGGCGTACGTGTGTAAAAGTTACTTCCAATTTATTTAAACGCCATCTGCATTTACATTGTGTTCCAAGATTAATCAGGCCCTTGATCCTTAAATCAGCGTAATCAGTAAACCAAACCCACATCCAGTTATATAAATTTACAGCTTGCAATATCTGTGAGTTTCAAAAATATATTTAGCAATATAGTGAAAAGGATAGAAGACACCTAAACACCAAGTTCCCACCTAAAGGAATGCACAGCCATAATATTAAAAGGACAATATATAGCTAAAGTTTTGTTGTGCACCTACAAACAAATTATAAACAATCACAAAACTCACATAATTTCCTCTCTCTGATCACCACTGTTTGTTTTCTTAAATTTATTGTTTTTTTTCAAAATCATTTTCAGTTTGTCTTTAAAGATCAATTCCTAAACTAATTCTTTAGAATGCCATTTGGACAGCCAACTTCTGTAATAATAATAATAGACCAGCCAGTACCATCTTATTCAGCAGATGCAAAGCAGACTTGATGACATAATTTGCTTACAATCAATCAAGACAATTTTTCTCCATTACTCTTGTGATCTGCTATAATATATATCCGACAGGATGGACCTCCTATGTTACCCTGTCGTGTTGCTGGGTACCGGCTATGCTTGGACTGCCACCATCCCATTTCTTTATCCCAATTGCGCACCTATAACCGCAGTAGAAGGGACTCTGCTGCCACCACTAGGCTTCTTAGCGGCACCTGGAACCGCTTCCTTCAGGGTAGCTCTCGCTGCGAGTGTACCCCCTTGCTGGGAACCTGGGCTGGTACTCCTGACCTCTTCCTTCAGATCACGGTTGCTGTGGATGGCTCCCTCTGTCCTATCACACTGGCCAGTGCATTGGTACTAGACATTCGATACCAACCTCAGAACAGCCGGCTAATGGACTAGATTGATCTAGGCTGTAGGTCACAGGAATTACAGCAGGTAAGTACTCATAAAAGCAGGATTCTTAAGCAGTGATATTTACTATCTCAAGAAGTCCTTATAAGGACAGTTGCCAACTAGTTTGAGGTACTAGTGATCATCCAGAAGTTAAAGATGTTGGGCAGTGGGAAACCCAGGCCCCTGATCCTAGCTGGTACCGCAAAGTCTGATATATTACATCCAATGTTTACCCTTAGAATGTAATATTCTCTAAACTTTAAATCTAACAAAATTAACAACAGTCTGTGGTTTCATTTGATGTTCCATTAGTCAGACAGGTTCTAAGATACAGGATGAAAAACTACACAGGATAGAAAGGTAAGACTCCCTGCTGTGTATTCAGACTAAAAACATATGTTGGTCACTCACAGATGAAAATACTTAATTTGAATAGGAGTGAGTCTCTCTCTCTCTCTCATCAGCTATTAACCCAGTCGTTGCTTCGGCAGTCATCTTGACTATGTGGGCGGTGAGGTTGACCCAGCCACAATATATTATATTAGATTAGATTTTATTTTATATATATATATATATATATATATATATATATATATATATATCTAATATATAAATGCTTAGTGGCGTCTGTCTGTCTGTGTGTGTGTGAAAAAAACAAAACAAGTTGCAGCGCCACCTGCTGGACGGAGTTATACACTGACTTACTAAATTCTTAGTGTGTGTGGGAAAAAAAATTCAAAAAGGGCTGAATTTTGGTAGGGCTCAAACTCATTTTCGTGAGGTAATTTTACCTCATTAACACACATGTGTAGAGGCGTGCGTTAGTGTGTGTGTGTGTGTGTGTGTGTGTGTGTGTGGAAAAAACTATTTTCTCAGAAAGGGCTCATCCAATTGACCTGAAATTTGGTATACTGACATTATTTGACAAAAAAATTAGAATAGTCATTTCAGTTAACTTCCATCATCTACCCTTCCCCCCCGTGGGAGGGGTAGTAAAGGCTAAATTTACGAGTTGAGGAGTCAAACTCATTTTCGTGAGGTAATTTTACCTCATGAACACACATTAAAGAGGCCGCTTGCGTCGGGAAGTAACGCTCTTCCCCTGAGGAGGCCTGGGCTAGGTCCAAATGCATGACAAGAACCTTTTTAAGACCTTAAGTAGCTTGATTTGACTATAATGCATGAGTATCATGCATGGGTTAACTTGTATATATATATATATATACATACATATCTCGTGGCTGGGTCAACCTCACCCCACCCACACTAATTAGTGGTTCCACATGTTTTCAGGGGATGGTTTGCAGGGAAAAAGATGAACATATAAAAAAAAGAAAAAAAAAATTATTTATGTGCATGTGGTAAGTGGGACGCAGCTCAAGAAGTGTAGCATTTACGTCAGACATGCATAAGGTGTAGCAAATATGTGCTATACTGTACAGATGGGCCTTGATATTGTTAGGAAAATCATTACCTTATTTATACACAATATAATAGTAATTTAATGAATTATAATATACACCAGATAGAACATTGTCTTGACAGTTATTTATAAATACAAAAGTAACATTTTCCATATGAAATGTAAGTAAACAAATTAAATACAAACATCTGTTGGTTTTCCATTTGAAAATTCAATGAAAATTTCTGCTGCATTACACCAAATGGAAATGTAAAGTAATACGAATAGACGGCTGCAGCTTCATATAATATATCCGATCCACTAATGAAGTAAATACTAGCAGCTGGAAAGGTCAATATGCAATCAGAAGGGGTTAGATAATGCTGCTGATAGTCATCACCATCATCATTTTGTATTGTTGTACCAGTCCCTCCAGCACACACAAGAGATATGTCTCCTTATAAGTGCATCCACAATATTAATATCTAATTATGTCACAATCACATGAACATGCAGTTACTGTACTGTGCCTATGCAACTCTTACTCAAAAACAAAAAGAAACACATATCTTCAGCTCTAAATTAGCTTATTTGTCCATATCATTTTTTCTCCATCACTTTGCATTCGTCTCTCTGTCTTCTTCTGCTATCCCTCTTTATGCTGTTTTCTACCTTCATCTGTGCAATCATTATCTCTACAGGGAGAGTCATTTACTAACAGGAAAAACGCGGATGCTCAGCACATATCTTTGCACAAATGCACTGATTTGTCTTCTGTGCTCATGAAAAGTGTGGCCCATTCCGCATTTCCCAATGGATCCATTATCAATGGAATCTAATGTCTTAAATAACTCATGACAATATGGAATATTGGTACTGTATGTAGTTATGTTTCTCACTTGTACATTTTAGTGTTATAGTTACACCAGTTTGTATATGCATATAAGTCAATTTTTCTGTAACATTAACTTAATGGTGCAAAAGATACTGTACAGAATACAAAGGCTGGCGCCTACTGTCCATTACCCCAAAAGATGTGCAAGTTCTGGTTGTTTTGTGACATTAAAAAGATTCTGTGATGAAAACGCTCTTCTAAATGTGCAGTCTCTACCCCTTGAAGTTCATTAGTATACCTTATCCTGCTAGGCAAAATATAATTTATGTACTTTGATTGAGAATCAGGCATTCAGCTGCGACTAGTACACATTCAGCAAGAAACTCCACAATTCAGTCAGCTCCTCCCACTATAAGGCGGAATATTTTGCACATGTCATTACGAAAGAAGGAAATCAACATTTAGGCTTTGACCAGTATGCTTTCTGATTTGTACAGAAATAAACCCTGACATATTTCCTTTTCTTTCAAAATAACAATACAGACTCTCATGTTCCCCATTCCAAGTTTTCAATCTTCTTTTGTGTGCCCTTTGCTTTCTTTTTACTTTATTTGATTTTTTTTTCCCCCAATATAATTGTACCCTGTTCTTTATTATCTTCATGTTTCTCTCTCTGTTTTTTTCACTTTACATTCTTGTTCCTTTACCTGTATTTTTCAACCCCTGTTCTCTCTCTTTGTATAACCCCCTCTATGTCATTTTCACCCGTACTCCATCAATATTTATGCTAATGCTCACACTGGTACAGCGCACACTTCTTAGCAGTATTTGTAATAACCCTGTGTGCCTGATATTTTTACCTCTGCACATAAATTGCTGACTCTGTATTCTTTGGCTTAAACACTTTTTCACACAGATGGGAGCCACCAGGCACTCTCTCTCTCTTTCTCATTTCCCTCTCTTATTTTTCTGTTTGCAAAAGAAAAGCATTTTAATCACTCCCTAGCTATGACACTTTTAGTAAAGCCAACAGGAAAAAAAAAGAAACAAGTCAATTTTATAGGGCCTACTTTGTAAACGTGGTGGGATTCACATTAATCTCTTTGGGAGCCTTTCACAAAAATATATGGTGTGAAAACAATGCACCTTTAACACTGTGGGTCGAAGTCACAATAATTGGTGTTAAAAGTGCCTTTTAATATTGTGCTAAAAATTATGGATTTACAGACAATTTCACAAACGCAGCAGACAGCTTTTCTGAATTTGAAGATAGTATTGCCAGGTTTTTAGTAAAATATCCTAGCATTTACTACATGGAGTTAATATAGCAATTGAAGAGGTTGCATTTATGATTTTGAGTGTAACAATTCTAGAAATCACTTTAGACCAGTGGTTACCAAACTTTTGCAGTTCGCGGCACCCTTAGAGTCTCCAAATTTTTTCAAGGCAACCCTCCAAAATAATTATTGAGCAGTCCTGTTTTAGAAGTAGTTGGGTCAAAAAATTGTAATAAGTATTTAGGTCAGGACAGAAATACTTATTTAGTTGTATACAAAAATGCCCACTCAGCGTCCAGACACTCTACCCTCAGGCACTCTGTCCCCTCTGCATCCAGACACACTGCCCCCTCTGCATCCAAACACACTGCCCCCTCTGCATCCAGACACACTGCCCCCTCTGCATCCAGACACACTGCCCCCTCTGCATCCAGACACACTGCCCCCTCTGCCCTCTGTCCCCCATCCTCTGCTCTGTCACGCTGTCCCCCCTCCTCTGCCCTATCACACGCTGTCCCCTCCTCTGCCCTCTCACACGCTGTCCCCCTCCTCTGCCCTCTCACACGCTGTCCCCCTCCTCTGCCCTCTCACACGCTGTCCACATCCTCTGCCCTCTCTCACACGCTGTCCCCTCCTCTGCCCTCTCACGCTGTGTCCCCCTCCTCTGCCCCTCTCACTCTGTGTCCCCCTCCACTGCCCCTCTCACGCTGTGTCCCCCTCCTCTGCCCCGCTGTCCCCTCCTCTGCTCTCTGTCCCCATCCTCTGCCCAGCAGTCACCATCTTCTGCCCAGCAGTCACCATCTTCTGCCCAGCAGTCACCATCCTCTGCTCTCTGTCCCCCTTCTATGCGCCGCTGTCCCCCTTCTCTGCTCTCTGTCCCCATCCTCTGCTCTCTGTCCCCATCCTCTGCTCTCTGTCCCCATCCTCTGCCCCGCTGTCCCCCTTCTCTGCCCTGCTGTCCCCATTCTCTGCTCTCTGTCCCTCTCACTCTGCCCCGCTGTCACCATCCTTTGCTCTGTCCCCCCTCCTCTGCCCCGCTGTCCCCATTCTCTGCTCTCTGAACACAGAAACTTACCAATCCGTTGGGCGCCACGATCCAGCAGCCTCCTCTCTCCCACAGCTTGTTACTGACATCGATATTCAGTGACAGCTGTGGGAGAGAGGAGGCTGCTGGGTCCCGGCGCCCGACGGATTGGTAAGTTTTTGTGTTTTTTCTTTTTTCTTTTATGGCTGGCCCGCGGCACCCCAGTGACAGCGCCGCGGCACAGTTTGGGAACCGCCGCTTTAGACTATGTGAATATGGAATCAAGCAAACACTTATTACCCAATAAAAATTAACTCCACTTTTGTGAATTTGGCTTAAAGTGCGCCTAACGAAACATATGAAAGATACGCACGTATGACCTTTCATCCAGCGCTTCTTTTGGAAATTACAACGTATTTAAGCACAGTGGGAACAGGCTATGTAATTCAATGAAGTTGCTATTATCAGAAATTATGAATGAGTAATGTAGCGTTAACATCTGTCCACCGAAAACTGTTAGGAGCAATGAATTTAACTCCTGTTGCTGAACTGCAATTATTCAGTGACCCACAGAAATGGACGTGTTAAAGTGGGAGTAGAGAAACAATTAACAGCAGCAGTTATGACACATTTATAACATTAGAAATACAGAGCTACATCCAAGAAACTATGACATTGATTGTGCATTATGTGCTCTGAGCTTTAAAAGGCTAGGGATCAAATAGGGTTTTAGGACTCAGAGTGTAGGAAAAGGGCAGACTGGGGGGGACAAGCAGCCCTAATCTGTCATTACACACTATGCTTTTCTGGAGCCAGGATTTCATATATACCCACTAAAGCACAGCATTTGTATTTTTAGGTTGTACACTCCACGCAATCTGTAATTTAATGATAAACACATCTTTTGGGCTCAACAAAAACTTGCTGAAATGATCTTAGTTGTGTGTAGTATAGCCTATCAACCATCCAGAAAGAATGCATAATTTGCTGTCACTATATAAATATATCTTAATTAATACATGTAAATGTTGATAAATATATGTTATTAATTAAAAAATGTAAATTGAATCTGAGCCTTTGTATAGTTAAAAAATGTTATGTTTTATTTTTTTCGGTCTGATACTCCAGCATATTTAAATTTTATTTAGGCTTTGTATAAGGGGTCTCATTTATTAAGAAAATTAAGGCAAAAAAGGAGTAAATTTTCACCTGGATAAACCATGTTGCAATGCAAGGGGTGCAAATTAGTTTATTATTTTGCACATATGTTAAAGACAATGTTTTTCATATAGCACACAAACACGTGATAGCTTTAATTTTTACACTTAAATTTAGTTGATCTAGGACATGCCCTACCCCAACTATAAATCTGTTCCCACATTTTAAATTTACCTCCCCCTCCAATGCAATATGGTTTTACCAAGGTGCCTTTTTTGCTTTACGTTCCTTAATGAATCAGGCCCAATTGGTTTATCACATCTCTTCTCAGTGCCCAGATTCGCAAACTTGGACCAGTTACTTTAGCCCTGCCCCTTCCATGATCAGGGTTGCCATCAGAAACTGTGGGACCTAGTACAAATTAAGCTGGCAGGGCCCTCTCTCCCCTCTTCACAATACATGCCCACCTCCCTCTTCAAGGTACATGCCCACCTCCCTCTTCATGGTACATGCCCCCTCCTTCACGATACATGCCTTCTCCCTCTTTACACAAATGCCCCATCTGCACAATACATGCCCTCCTCCGTTTGAACAGTATATTTCCCCCTCTTCACAATACATGCCTCCCTCTGTACAATACATGCACCTTCCTCCACAATACATGCCTGCCCCCCTCTGTACAATACATGCCCCCAATTCACTTAATCTGTTCTTGATGCAATGTGACAGCTCCCAGACCTTGATAGACTGGGAGCGCACCACGCAGTGATGATGTCACCATGTAGGGCACTCCCAGTCGATCAGTGACTGGAAGCCACCACATCGTAGATGGATGCAAAGTCACAGCGGTGAGACTAGGGGACCTGGACAGACAAAGGGCCTGTCTGGGCCCCCTAATCTGTCCAGTCCCCTTACAAGGGCACCATTGGACTGCGTGGTTCCACTGTCAGACCAGGGACAGAACGTCCGCCAAAGTTTGGCATCACTGACCGCTCTGCTACTCGCAGGTTCACACGATTGCACATGTAAATAGTACCATCCACTTCCACAATATAGGAGGATGGTGTTACCTTTCCCACACAGGAACCTAGTCTCCAGCAGCCTGTGTGGTTTCCAGGAAGAAGGTTAAGTTCAGGCAGTTTCTCGGCTGAAGAATCGTATCCCAATTTTAAAATCTGCCTCCTCTGCTGTAGTTTCTCTGGAACACCTTGTGTCACACTCGAAGTAATGTGTTGGCAACTGGCAAGGATGTCTTACGTCTCCTTGACATTAGATACTGCACTGAACTACTCACCATACTCTTTGTTGGTGTGTTCCTCCAATGTGATATGTCTATATTGTCATTGTCAGCTTTTTCGCATAGATTCTTTGCTCTCTTGACAGCCAATTCAGCCTTACCATTTGATTTTGGATGGTGGACACTCCCATTCAGCGGCAAACCGCCAAAGCTGCTAACATGCAAATTGTGGTCCATTGTCTGAAATCACTCGATCAGCCTGGCCATTATATGCAAATTGTGCCTTACAATGTTTGATAGTCATCTCTGAAGATAGGTCTGGGAGTAGCTCAACTTCCCAAAAATCAGAGTAGTGGTGAACTATCAAAAGAAATTTCTTGCCTGCGTATGTAAATAAATCCATGCGAACAACCCGCCATGAACTTGTTGGTAGCTAATGTGATATCATTGTTTCTTTCTGTTGTACATGTGCATATTCATTACATGCTGAAGAGTTGCGACAAAGTCTTTGATCTCACTTTGCATGTTGGGCCAGTATCCTTTGCTTGTCTGTAGTGTTATTTGAATCTATGCGTGCTAGCATCTCTGGCCTTAAAGATTAAAAGTTATAATGATCCTTGGTCCCTTATACAGGATACCATTCTGTGCACTGATTTCATCTCTGAATAACCAGTAGTCCCTCACTGTGAGGGGTGTCTGCTGTTTCAAGTCTGGCCACCAAGCCAGTACAATGGACTTCAGCATCCGCAAACTCTGATCATTCATGGAAGCTGCATGATCTGATGTAGTCACAGATCTGTGACATTCAGATACTTTGCTTGGTAGATCTGTGCAACGTCAGCCTGCACTTTGTGCACTGTTCAAACTGCAGGTTGACACTGGTCGGCTTCGGATTTTCCATTCGCAGCTGTTGCGCTGCCGAGAATGTCACTGATGTACATCTCAAGGCCTGGCCGGTAGATTACATTGAGGTTGTAATGTTGCCATGTCAGCATCATGATCTGAAGCCGTTTGGTGCACATAGGAGAGGCTTCTTAAAGATGGCAATCAACAGCTTGTGATCTGTCTCTGCTGTGATCATTTCCCTGCCATACAAATAATGATGAAAGCGGTGACAAGCATACACAATGCTCTGGCACTCTTTTTCAAACTGTGCATAATTCTGCTCGGTAGCGGTTAATGCCCTGGAAGCAAATGCTACTTGTTGACCCTCTTGCATCAGGCAACGTCCCCTTCTAGTTTTGCTTGAATCACTTTGTATAGTGACTGGTTTGGTAATATCAAAATACGCCTGTAACTGTAAGACCTTAAAGCAATAATGGATTAGGAAGCCAATCGTTAGGAGCTTATAGACACTCTCCAGCCATGAGACAGGGTCTATGTTGTGAACCTGATATAATTGGCTGATGCAGGTCTGCAGGATCTGATGGATTTTCAATGCTAGATCTGCTCTATAGTCTAACTAAAAATATAGAATGCACTGGGGAGAAGACAGAACAAATATGGTGAATAAAAGAGAGAAAAACATTAAGTTAGATTTACTAAAAGTTCTAAATAGGAAAAGGGGAGATGTCTATAGCAACCAAGCAGCTCCTAGTTATCATTTTCTAGAATGTAGTAGATACGTTGTAGCTACAGTCTGATTGGTTGTTATAGACAATACCGCTACCTTGCTTTTTAGAAGGTTTGATACATCTACCCCTTAGGGCCTTATGTAGAGACCAGGGTAATTTACGGCAAAAGCGTAGCTGTAAATTACGTAGTTTAAACGGACTTAATTTACGTAGTATATCGAAATGCACATATCTTAAAAACATGCTACTCTACATAGGATGCAAAATGCATATATTACTGTAATATATGTTTAAAGTGTTTCATACATTAAAAGCGTATCCTACAGTAAGGGTGCTGCAAGCTGGAGAAATAAATATATAATAATTAGAAAACGAGAGGCCCCATCCCCCACAAAAAAAGACAAACCTGCTCTAGTGCTGCCAGCCTAGGCTTGTATTGGCATCAGGGGGAAGAAAGTGTAGGTTCCACTGAAATGACCAAATGCAGCACTAGGCTATGCCAGCCAGGCTGGTGACACTATAGCAGTCAAACCAGCAGCATGCTGTCCACCTGTCATAGTACTAATCAGCCTAGTCCGCTCTGCATGTGGCTGAATTCCCTAGGAAGATGAGGCCCACAAACAAAATGCATTTTCTTCCCTAGGACAAACCAGCCCATGCTGATAGCACCAGGGCTATTCCCATTCCCCTCGACAGTGAGTGTGTGTTAATAAGTGAAAAAAAAATAATTAAATCTGCATTTTGTCCATGGTGCACTATTGGCCCCAGCATGCCCAGGCCATGTTTATGTGGCTGGGTATGCTGGTGTTGGCACTACTACAGACATCAAATTAAAAATAAATGTAGTTGAAAGCACCACACACAACCCTTACTGACCCTCTTTATTTCCTTACCTAAGTTAGAAAGTTGTCACCGTTGGTATTTTCATAAAACAATTCAGTTTTGGCAAAATAAAAAAAATCCTCATAGCCACCACAAATGATGGTAGTGCAGTAATATTTATATAGGGGGAATTTCCTGCATCCTGACCTCAGAGCATAGAGAAATTCAGCTCTGTTCATAGGGCTGCTTGGTAATATGGCGGGCGGCCCAGAACACAGGAGGAGCTGCTTTGACATGAGAAGCCAGCACGGACGCAGGAAGAAGGAGGAGGAAAAAGCTCTAGAGAGCTTAGGTAAGTAAATTACAGTGGGATGGTGAGAAGGGGAAGGGGGAGCTGATGAGAAAGGGGAGCTGGAGACTAGAAGGGGCTGTTGAGAAGGGGGGGCTGTTGAGAAAAGGGGGCTGGAGACTAGAGGGAGCTGTTTAGAAGAGGGCGGGCTGATGAGAAGGGGGGGCTGGAGACTAGAGGGGGATGATGAGAAGCGGTGGGCTGATGAGAAGGGGGGCTGGAGACTAGAGGGGGGCTGATGAGAAGGGGGGCTGGAGACTAGAGGGGGATAATGAGAAGAGGGGGGCTGATGAGAAGGGGGCTGGAGACTAGAGGTAGCTGATGAGAAGAGGGGGCTGCAGACTAGTAAGGGCTGATGAGAAGGGGGGTTGGAGACTAGAGGGGGATGATGAGAAGCAGTGGGCTGATGAGAAGGGGGGCTGGAGACTAGAGGGGGGCTGATGAGAAGGGGGGGCTGGAGACTAGAGGGGGATAATGAGAAGAGGGGGGCTGATGAGAAGGGGGCTGGAGACTAGAGGTAGCTGATGAAAAGAGGGGGCTGCAGACTAGTAAGGGCTGATGAGAAGGGGGGTTGGAGACTAGAGGGGGATGATGAGAAGAGGGGGCTGATGAGAAAGGGGGACTGGAGACTAGAAGGGGCTAATGAGAAGGGGGGCAGGAGACAAGAGGGGGCTGATGAGAAGAGGAGGCTGGAGATTTCAGAGGGCAGGAGGGTGGAGAGAAGGGAGGATTTTTTATAGTATGATACATACTATAAAAACATAAGTAATATAAAAAATAAATCGGTAAAATATTAATTTGCAATAATAATCTCTATTAAATGTGAGGAAAGTTGTAACCCGTAATTTGATTGTGGGGCTGGTGGGGAAATAGACATGTGTATTACATGGGAATGTTAATAATTTAATGTCGGGGATAGTGAGGGGTTAAAATCGGTCTGTTTGTTAAATGTAGAGGTTATTAATTTAATGTCTGGGCTGATGGAGGGGTTATGTTTGTTTATTAAATGTTATTAATTTATTATAGGGGATTGAATGGGGAGAAGGAGACTTTTAATTTAATGTTGGCTGGTTAGGGGGAAGGAGGCCTAATTATCAAACATGGGTGCTGTTAATTTGATGTCGGGGCTATATGGAGGAAAATAGATATTACACTTAAATGCTATTAATTACATTCTGGAGCTGATTGGGTGAAAGTAGGCCTGTTTATTAAAACAGAAAAAGCTACTGATTTAATGTCTGTCTGGTTGTGGGGAGGGAGGCCTAGATTCTTCACTCACTGCTCAACTTTTCAAAAGGTGAATAATAACTATCTCTTATCCAAACAGGACCCCAACATTCCAGGATCCAGCCAAGCAGCAACGGAGCATAAGACCAGCTAGCAGAAGACACCGGTGATGCGTAACCACTGAGAGGCAGCATCTACTCCGACAAAGGTATGTTGTGGAGGGAGAGAACCTAGTGGTCAAGTGGTAAACTCGGTGCAGGAGCCTATGCAGTCCGTGCATAGTCAGCAGCATCATGTACTACTTTATATGGCCGTGTCATCCAATGACAGATTATTGTACTACAAGCTGTATATTCTGTCAATGGGTGATGCTGCCAAATCCAGCAGTATGTTATGGCCACTTATGCGTGGACTGCATAGACTGCCTACACCTCGTTTCTCAAATGACAGTGTATAGTGCTCCTCCCCTAGACTACAGGAGCCTTGCACCAACAAATGACTGTGTGAGTGTGATCGCCACAGTATTGATGTTCCCAGGGTGTCAGAATATAATCCATTATAATCAGACAGGTATGTGAAAAAGGGAAGGAACATATATAATAAATAAAATACAATATAAAGGGAGGTTTGTTTTTTGTTGCATTATTTTTTTTTACAGGTACGTCAAATCTGGAAATGGAAATATGGGCGATAAGTGAACACAGTACTTAACAATGATCACGCAGTATATAATACATACATTATAATAACACATTACATTTATCACGCCCTTCACAGCATCATCACGCCACGCCCGAGCCACATCACACCAAAAACCAGCAACATCACTTCACCCCCCCAGCTATATCACACAGTGTGAAGTCACACTACCAGCTCCCTCTCCTCCACCCCCAAACCTACCCTGCGCGGGTGCATGCACAGCTGCGCCACCCGCAGGATGAGCTAAAAAGTAATTTCAAAAAAATAAAATAAGGCTCAGACAGCTCCCCCCCCTCTCGGCCCCCCAAAAACATACCCTTACTGTACATACCCTCCTCTGTTTCGCTTTCCTGCATGCAGAAAGGCGCAATGGAAAAATAAATCTCAGTCTGCACTCCTTTTTACTGAGCATGCACAGTACAGAAAAGTAAATTTGCACTTCGGTTTCGGACTTACATCTGACTCTACACAAGGCCCTTAATTGGGACTTCAAGTGAATGAATTAATGCATTTTAGAAGTATATCTGTGGTATCTTGGTACAAAATCACATATCTAAGGTTCAAAGTGCTTCAAACATGCCCAAAAAAGTCCATGTTGGTCATACCCTTACCTTTTTTATATATATATTTGTCACCCAGTAGAAAGTATAAGGTGGATTTTATATATTCAGCAAACTTCAGGTCACAAGGTAGATCCAGTTTTTCATTTAAGTATGGATTCACTAGTTATGCATCTTTATGTAATTTAAAATGGATGTTTAATTAAAGAACCATTGTTCTTCAATCAGTCAGACCCAAATAAGTGTAGAAATATGCAGAACCTGGCAGAAGTAACAAATTTGCAGCCTGGACAAATATTTTCTCTTATCCTCCAATATCCCAAATTTTCCATGGAAAAAAAGAGCATGTAGATAGTTGTAGAAAACAAAAATATATTTTCTTATCCTGAGGAAACCTATGTAAGCCAGTTTAAAGCACTGAAAGCATCATATGGGCACAATTAGTGTGTGCGTTCGCAGTCTAATCACACTGTCACATCGCAGGTATGGTCTGGCTGCATTTTCTGCTAGTTCTGGCCAAGATCAGCAAACATTTCCAAGTGTTCTGCTTTCTTATTTGATGTTCCTTTAAAAGCTAACGAAACCCCAGTTATAACAATTTCTTTAGTTTGATAAATACAAAGTTATTATGGATCCTGGGTTCGAGGATTTACTGAAATCTAGAACAGGCAGCAATTTTGTTCAATACTGTTTTCACCATTTCTTGCTGAGTTTCCCGAAATCCTTGAACTTGTGGTGTCAGCATTCTGTGCAGATCAAGAGTCCTGATATAGCCATCAGCCTGTAAAAGTTGGTACTTGATGCACTAACAAGCATTTGAGCAGTCTGGTTTGAAAAGAAAGATATTATTTGCATAGCCATTTGTAAACCCTATAACTATCTACCTGTGCTAAGTTTCCTTTTCTGCGCACACAGCATGTACGTAGCACTGATATCAATTCCTGGGGTATTGCTAAATTCAGGGAATCCCTGCCTTAGTATGAAAAGAGAGGAACCCCCTTATCAAGTAAGGAGATCCCCTTATAAAGTAAGGAAGCATGATTTTAAATATTATTTATTAAATTCAGCACCTCCTATAACCTTTACTTTGCATGAATGTCGTCTTTATTGTTGTCTTAGATCACTGTATTGTGCCAGCCTATACCTACTGTTCCCAATTAATTAGAAAATTAAGCCCAATGTTACATGTTTGAAATATTTATTTTATGTAAATAATTGAGTATTAACATACAAAATAAAACAAGTTATAAGAAGCAAAGTGCCATCCTAACACCCCAGCGGTTCTAGACCCAGTTAAATGGAGGGGTTACTTTGTTACAGTGAAGTATTTTCTAAAATTGATAATGCCAAGGAGGAGACACTTACACAAGATGAATGGTTTGTTTCGAGGCAGAGGGAGAATAGAGATATTTTGTTATACACAACAGACTTCCTGTCAGAAATCCCACTGAAGTACTCAGGTGTAACATTGAATTGCTGGTCCCATAGCAAAACTTGGAAGGGACCCTGTGACCTGCTATGAATTTCCTTTTTTCACTATTCTGGGCATGTCCGGGGGCGGTGGCGAAACTACAGTAAGTGTAAAGGGTGTGACCGCAATGGGATGTGAGGGGGGGCTGGCAAAGCTGGGTTACCCACTTCCCACTCAGAGCTTTCCCTAAGGCCCCACTGTGCATTGGAAGGTCCCCTCCTCTGCTTAAAAGATGGTCACTTTCTGATCTTTTTAGAGTAGAGCAGGGGGCCCAGGCAGCTAGAGTGGCATTGCCAATCCCTACTCTAATTTTGCTAAGGGGGCCCAGCAAAGCATAGTTCGACGGTCGAACTTCGACCCCCTGTCCTGGGTCCATGGCCTACACAATAATACCCTTGGGCTTGGGTTTTCAGTTCTGGTTCAAAAAGCCCATATAGGGCTTCTTTGCAATTGCACCATCCCCACACATTCTCAGAAGAGCTGAGCAGAGTCCAAAGTAGCAAATTAACCAGCACCACTGGGCCCCCTTTCACCAGCAGGCCCCATAGAAGCTGCATTGGCTTCTCCAGTGGTAGTTCTGACACTGGAAGTAATTGAAACAGAGAACACTCGGCTACCTAGCAAATGTAGCCATAAATATTTTCTTTTTCTCATTGTCTCCTATCACACTGAAGGGATTTTTTACTTATTTTTTCAGAAATATCCATTGTTTGTTTTCTTGAGTCCCTTATAACCGACAGACTTGGAACTTGTTTGAGGTTATCAATTATCAGCTACAAAGTATAAGTTGTACATTATCATATGATATTTAAGCACTACACTTGTCCTCAGCAGAAAGGAGACTGCCTGTAGCCTGTTTTTTAACTCTACACAAGTTGGTTCAACCTCCATTGGCCCCTTTCATCAACAGTATGTTTCCGACCACAATGCTGCCGTTAGCAGGATGTTATTTTGGTGCTGCTTCAATCTTGATAAACACATGACTTTGTTATACAAGAGAACCCCATCAGTGTTGATAGACTTATGCTTCTCATGTTGCCTATCTTTTAATTTGCACACGTGATGCAGTGATACTTACCCACTTGCTTTAATCCTTTTAAGTTGTAATATGGTAGGATTTACTGTGTAACTGGTTACATTGGTAGCCATTATTGCAAATCCGACAGCAGATGAACGACTCCAGCTAAAAACATCAGTAAGCTCGGGGAAACCCGACTGAAATACAAGAAGAGATCAGACATCCAGAAGGATGAACTGATCACACAGGCACAGGCAATCTCTCTGTCTCTTCCATGCTTAGCAGAAACCTCTGGGATTTCCGTGCAAGAAGAAGCCTCAGTCTGAGTTATAACACTCAATGTAGCTCTCCTACAGCACCCCCTAGTGTTAATAAAACCTAAGGCTATGCTGTTAACATATTCCCTAGCAAATACAATTAAATAATTAATAAATAACTTTCAAGAAATGAATACCTCTAAAGTTAAGCAAAATAAAGATAATAAAAGCTTTTAAATATACACATTGTTGTGCCTTATATGCGTAGATGACAGCTTTAATAAAAGCACACATTCTTGGTTTCCCTAGAAATGTTCCAGAATAAATTTAGGCATTTTCTTGGTGCTGTATTGTGTGAATGTATCTAAGGTAAGATTTGTTGTCACACTAGTCTCCGTGCAAAGTCCAAACAATTTATAGGTCACCAGTGATAACACAAACAGCATATGAAAAGTAATTGTATGATTCCCTTTTTTGTGTTGTAAAATATTGCTCTCATTTATAAACTTATTGTACTATCAGCATAGCCTTTTCTAACAGGTTTGTATTCTAATCATACCTGACATTTGTCCAAATTGGGCTGGACAGTCCTGAATTGGGGATGACTATCCCACCATCGAAATAGCCAGGACGTTTGTCCTGACTACTGGAATCAGCGTGAGAATCTATGCTGAAAATGACAGTAATGAGGGGCAGTAGGAAAAGAGGGTAGAGGGGGCAATCAGGATGCTAAAGAGATGAAGAGTGAGAGGGAGGATAGACAATGTGTTTGAGAAGGGATAGAGGAGTAAGATGAAAGGGGATTGAAGAGGTGGGTTTAGAAGGGGATTACTGCAAGGTATGATGTATATTAAAGGTTGGGTGATGTGCAAAATGGAGAGGTGAGCTGTAAAGGGGATCTGGGTTATGTGCTAATTATACAAATATATTGGCAATTATAGTGTCTAAAGTGACTCACAGCTATATACTATATTATTGCTGCAATATTGTTTGAGACACAGGGATAACAATTTGGTGGCTTGGGGAAATAAAATTTAATATATATATATAAATACACATATATACATACATACACATCGATAGGTCTGAGATCCAAGAGTTACTACAGATAAGCTATATCTGTCTTTTATCTGGTACGCATAAACATATCCACGGGGTGTTTTGGTGCTGGGAATTATCCTGAAGCAATATCACACTATTGTTGTTTTACACATGTTTCTTATATATGGTGTGGAGCCTTGGACAGTATCCAGGTGCAATTTGTGAGGACCACAACTTTAATACACCCGATCATATGCGGTACGCATATATAATATCACTTTTTATTTTTGGCTATAGTTCCGGAAATACTACACCATTAAGCGCTCTGCTTTCGTTTTTCTCCTAAAATATCTTTCCCGGACCTACCAGCCGGATGTTTTCAACACAGCTGCCGCTTGCATGTGAGAAGTTTTTTGGTGCAATATATGAACTACATTGGGACCTGATTTGAACTTGGCGCCCACCTATCTCTATGTACATATGTACATATATATATATATATATATATATATATATATATACACACATACATACATACATACATATACACACACACACACACACACACACTATATGCATAAAAGTATTTGGCCACACATGTTAATCATTGAATTGAGGTGTTTCAATCAGACCCGTTGCCAGAGGTGTATGAAATCAAGCACCCAGCCATGCAGTCTCCATTTGCAAACATTTGTGATACTAAATGAGTCATTCTGAAGAGCTCATTGACTTTAAGTGTGGTGCTGGCGCATGGAATGTAAAAGTCGCTAACGCTCTGCTGATTCAATAGCTGAAGAGTTCGGAACTTCCACTGGCATTAATGTAAGCACAAAAACTGTGCGACGGGAGCTTGATGGAATGGGTTTCCATGGCCAAGCAGCTGCATGCAAGCCTCACATCACTATACATAAGTGGTGTAAAGGACACCGACACTAAACTGGAGCAGTGGAAACATTCTGCGGAGTGATGAATTACACTTCTCTGTTTGGCAGCCAGAGCCTGGGTTTGGCCAATGCCGGGGGAACGTTACCTGCCTGACTGCATTATGCCAACTGTGAAGTTTAGTGGAGGAGGAATAATGGTATGGGGCGGTTTTTCAGGGTTAGGGCTAGGCCCCTTATCTCCAGTGAAGGGCAATCTTAATGCTTCAGCCTACCAAGTCATTTTGGACAATACTATGCTTCCAACTTTGTGGCCATAGTTTAGGAAAGGCCCTTTTCTATTCAATCATGACTGTGCCCCAGTGCACAAGGCAAGGTCTACAAGACATGGTTTGATAAGTTCAGTGTGGAAGAACTTGACTGGCCCGCACAAAGCCCTGACCTCAACCCCATCAAACACCTTTGGAATGAACTGGAACAAAGATTGCAAGCCAGGCCTTTTTGTCCAACATCAGTGCCTGATCTCATAAAATGCTCTACAGAGTGAATGGGCACAAATCCCCACAGAAACACTCCAACATCTTGGCACTCATAAATAACGTGTACATTACCCTGTTGCCTTCCTCGGTACTTCACTTGTGTGGATAGTACAATAAATAAGTTCCTGGGGAGACGTCACTCAAGGATTTAAGACAAATTGTAGTTCGTATCAAAAAGGCGTATTTAATCCATTCCAACGTTTCAGGATAGTCTCATGTCTCTGAGGAAAGTACTATACTGAAACGGAATGGATTAAATACACCCTTTTGATACTAAATACAATTTGTCTTAAATCCTTGAGTGCCGCCTCACCTAGAATCTATATTATATATATATATATTGTAATTTGAGGATTATTCAGACACTACTTCTTGACACAGATGTGGAAGAGAATGGTCTGCAGGGATGAGCTTTCTGGGTGCTGAAGAGAGGCCGCTGCTGCTGGGACTTGATTACTGCCAGTATTTTGCCAATTATTTTCACTCTACCCACCTTGTCCACAATACAAGCTTTGAGACCTAAGTTATATGGAATATTGGTATACAAACTGGTGATATTGAGTGATACAAGAATACAATCATCTTCAAAGATGCCAAAGGAGGAAAGCCATTGAAGAAAATTTATAGCATCCGTAATAAAATTACTAGAGGTTTGAAGGTATAGGTGCACGTATTGGGAAATTGGTTGGCACAGAGACATCCAGGCACAGATAATTGGTCTACCAGGAGGATCCACGAGGCATTTATGCACTTTGGATAATCTATACAGGACGGGTGTCTTGGGGTGCAGTTGCTACACGTTTGTAGCTGTCTCTTGATTGATGCAGCGTGTATTAAAACAAAGGGTAATCATTTTACAAATAGTTTTTTTTAACTTGTTGGTGGGATCAAATGTAAGTTTTGGATAACAAGTAGCGTCAGAAAGTTGTTTCAATACTTCTTTAGTACAGTTCTCAAGATCCTGTAAGACTATACTGCCTGCCTTATCGCCAGGGCAAAAAAAATCTAATTCTTATCCATATTGAGTGTTTTGATTGCTTCCCTCTTCTCAGGGCTGAGAATAAAATATTAGATTGTTTGTTTCTTGACATGTGTCAGTATCCCTTTTAAGTAATCGGATGAAACTATTAAAAGAGGGATTACTCTAGGTAGGATCAAATATGCTTATCTATTTGGGAGTTCTGTACCCCCTTGGCGGTTGTATTCGAAGCAGAAACTTGTTCAAGTAGAAAATAAGTAAATGTCCAAATTTATAAACATCCACCTTCCAGTCAAAATCATTTTGTTTTACAGTTGGTACAAATGTTAAACCCTTGTTAAGTAGGGATTACTGCTTCAGCAAGACAGTGTTTGGAAAGATTACATATCACTATCAGCTACAACCTTTCTATGATTGGTTCCACCGCTGCTGGTGGGTCTGAGGAGTGTTTTGGTTGTATACGTTTATGGCCACCACGTGGACCATCCTTGACATCCCACCTATACAGGACGCCACCAATATGTCAGAATCACTTGCTGACGTTTGTGACTTACGATCTAAATCTGAGAATTACACACCTGGGTTACAATTAGACACTGGAGAGGGGGAAGAGTGAGTGAACAGGTGGTAGTACACATACAATACACTAGAATTTACAGTATACAATTTGATATCACAGTCACAGTATACAAGTTTATAGCACATTCCCTTGAGTTGGGGAGTTATTGAGAAGAGGATAGTAGTTTGTTTGTGGTATCTTGAGGGATAGGATATTTAGATATATAATCATTCCAGACGAACCACATCATATGGGGTGAGGAAGCAGAAGATGAATATGGAACACCTAGTGTTTCCATATCACAGCTTAACTGAACTTTGGATATTACTTTAGTGACCAGGGGGAGAAAAGAGTTTATCCATGCTTGGGCAATCACCGCCCTAGTTGCTGTAAATATGTGACCAACTACATATCGGTCTCCAGAGGCTAACTGTGGTGGAAAGAGCTGTACAAATGCCACCTCTGGAGTATAGGGAACTGGTGTCTTAATAACCTGGGATACCATAGTATACACTGCAGACCACATGGATATGGGCAGTAGGGCAGCTCCAGAAAGTGTGTAGAATGTCACCTATCGCTCCACAATTCAGCCAACAGACCTTGGACTGTGCCGGCTACATTTTGTGGAGCCTATCTGGAGTTAAATAGAGTATTTGAAGTAGATTGTAATACATCTTTGAGTGATTCAGAAACTTTGACATTCAGTAAGCGTTTTGGAAGACTAGATCCCATTGATTCTCTTCTAGTACCAGGCCTAGGTCTCTCTCCCAAGTACATTGGGAGAAGAGTTTTGCTGGTTTGCTTTCAGACTTGAGAAATGTGTACCAATAAGATATGGCAGCCCTGTTAGCCCCTGTCATTAGTCTAGCATAAAGGTGTGGAGGGGGCTGTTGTAGGTTGAGGTGTTGGGAGCGTAAAGAAGTCAACCAATGACAGACCTGTAGGTATTTGCAAAAGTCCTGGTTTACTATCTGGAACTGATCTTGTAGTTGCAAAAAATATGAAATAGTCTGGCCCAAGAATAAAGTTTTAATAGTGGTAACACCTTTAGCAAACCATATGTTAAGACTGAGGTCTGGAATGAGTTTCGTTAGGGCAAGGATAGAGAGGTTGGATGTAGGAAGGGTCATGATTCCTGTGTGCTTCAAAGTCTTATCCCACACTTGCAACATATCTTTCGTGAGCCTAGGGAGTTTGGATGATGATGGGTGCCAAGGTTTATGGATCCATAGGAGATCTCCTCTCCAGGTCAACCCATGATTTATGGAGGGCTGAGAGAGACCAATCACGGAGCTGTGCCAGTATAGCCACTTCCTGGTATTTGACTATGTCAGGGAGGGCTAAACCACCCATTCTCTTGGAACGAGTGATAACTGTGTGGCATAACCTTGGGTACTTACCCTTCCACACGGAAGTGGTGAGAAGGTTGCGTAGCTTATCTATATATAATTTGGGTAGGATAAAAGGAAGTGTGTGAAACAGGTACAACAGTTTGCGTAAAACAGACATTTTAAATGCAGAAATCCTGCCCAGCCAGTAGACCTTGTGACACTGCCAAGACCTCTCCAAATTGGCCAATTGTAACAGTAGTGGAACGCAATTTGCCTCAATCAGGGTATCTATGCGGGGGAGTAATCAATATCCCTAGGTATGAGATTGACGAGGTTCTCCAAGAATACGAGGAGGACACCTTCAGGGCGTCTGTTTTGGATGTGTTTAATTTATAGTATGAGGCATTGACATAATTGAGTAGCAGGTCATGTAGAATCTGTAACAAGGTCTCCGGCTTAGTAAACAACAAAATATCATCAGCGAATAGGCATAGTTTATGTGAGGTTGTGGCCAGGGTAATACCAGGGAGGTGAGGATGTTGTCTGATTTTTTCAGCTAGAGGTTCCATAGCTAACAAAAATATGAGGGGCAAAAGAGGGCACCCCCTGTCTAGTACCATTCGTAATAAAAAATTTGTCTGAGGTTAAACCATTACCATGATTGAGTTTAAAATTTCATGACTGAATCCGAACCTGACAAGGATCTCCCGCATATATCCCCCAGTGGAGCCTGTCAAAGGCCTTTTCAGCATGTAGAGAAAGAATTAACAACTTGTCTAGGGTCTTATTCACTTGTTCAAGAATGTTAATTGTTCTGCATGTATTATCAGATGCCTGACAGCCCAGAACAAAGCCCACTTGATCTGTGTGTATTAGGGTTGGGATTAGGGGGCTAAGGCGGTTTGCGATTAATTTGGCATAGAATTAGTAAAAGCCTTAGCGAAACGCGCGTCGGCGGACGCCGCACTCGCTGCTCTGTCAAATTAAATTTTAAGCTATTTAGCGATATAGAGGATATTTAGTTAGGAATCCTCATATGCTGCTCGCTGAGTGAGAAATTGAGAGAAGCGAGACAGCCAGATGGAAGGATAGTAATAGCTAGTAGTGACAATCCTGATATACACAGAATATCTAGCGGGATGGTTCTAGTAACTAATATCCTACCACATTCTAATAGAAAACCTATCTAGGAAATAGCTAACCCGCTATTTAGGTTAACTCAGGGGTATGACCATTAGCTGCTTTAGAGGGAAATAAGCTGGCACACAGTGGATAGAAGAAATATATTCAACACAAAATAGTGTGTAATACCAGCAGCTCCTCTATAATCCTCATCAGTTCATCCCACTTTTGTTTCTGGTTAATAAGATGTAAGAATAAAGACTATTTTATGTTACACCAAGTCTTTCCAGAGGGATATGGTATGAACAGAACATTTATTATACATGTTACACAATAAATTATCAAAGTAGATTCCTAATCAGAGCAGTGTCGCGGTTAGACAAACTAGTATTTGTCTTTTTAACAGTTATCTTTATTCATGGTGTTATTCATATACAAGTTTTATATTTCGCTAATGGAATGTTTTAACAATGAATCAATAAAGGAGTATTTAACAGAATATTATTTATATAAATCAAAGAATTTCTGTCCATTTGAGTGCCCCACTTAGATCATATCTTTTTTCTCTCATGTTTAAGTCTCATCAAGGTCCCAGAAGGTAATACATTTAGAACCAAAAGGGAGAGCTCTGCACAAGAGCGTCTAGCTAAGATGGCGATCAGGCCACGCCCCAGCAGTTTCCTTCTTAATGTCAATCAAGTCTATTCCAACTTTCTCAATGACAAGAAACATGAGGTCATAGGAACATTTGTTCAGTATATTGCACCACTTTATATAAAAATCCTTTTTGTGATGGCCAAGTTTAGGTTGATTAGAAATTCTAAACCCTCTAGGTATTAGTTTTTCTTTATAGTACTCTGAGAGTGTGAGCCTATGAAGATGTAACTCCACTCCTCTCTTTTTAAGTCGAAGCAAGTCCTTATATAACTCATCTGGGTTTTCCTTATCAGAGTCATGACTATCCGTATCTGAAAACATCTGTATCCGAAAACAATATCCTGTCTGCATCCGTAGCATCAAATTGTAAAGTAAAACCATTTAACTGCATTCTACCCACATTGTCCTTAAACAGTTGATGGGCAGTGGAGCTTCTGGGCTGTTCATGTTTGGAGGGTGGCTTGATCAGCAGACTAAAACAGCAGTTCAAAGGAAGTGGGAGATTTGATACAGCCACATAAGTGGAAACAATGCTGTTGAATTCCAGGTATCAAACCTTTATCAAGCCTTCATGGATCAGAGGATTCAGAGTCAGCTGTGTCTGTCACTGACAGACAGTGTGAATAAAGTTCTTTCAGATGCCCCCTCCCTTTCCAGCATGCATCGCTCCGCCTCCTGTGTGAAGGAGCAGCCATTGAAAAGAAGAGAAGAGAAGAGAAAAAAAGAGAAGAAAAAAAGGGAAGAGAAGAGGTTTGAAGAGCCCCCCTGCCTCTACTGACCAGACTTCAGGAGAAAAAAGAGCAAATAAAATCTAATTATTTATTTATTTATTTTTAAAAAAGAGGGTGCCCAAAGTAGAATCTAGCAAGTAGGGAGGTAAAAAATGGGTGGGTGGGTAATATGACTTTTTTTGGCAGCTCATGCTCTATATTTGACTTGCAAACTATGGGGTAGAATTTCTACCCCATAGTTTGCAAGTCAAATATAGAGCATGAGGTGCCAATAAAATTGTAATTTTGAAATTTTGCCTAGGGCGCCGAGAACCCTAGCACCGGCCCTGTATGTACTGTGATAAAGTATGAAAGACAAAAAGCAGGGAAAAGATAATAAGGTGCACTGAAGCTCTCACTACAAACCTATAAAGAATGTTATGGAACCTGATTAAAATATAACTTTTATTGATGAATTTAAAACCAGCGAGATATGCTACAATATCCTCTATAAAAACAAATGTGTGATTAAAAATAACTAGATGCACTAATAGCCATATAATAGAGTATTGTATGGGGAATAATAAGGTTGTATTGAAGTGCTCAAATATATGGCTAATATATGCCAGAGGCTAATATGGAGTAGCAATACAGAAATCCTTCATAATCTGCAATTGCGCAGAATAAACTGCAGCTATAAATATACGGGAGGTGTCTTGCTGACTACCTAACATGTGCTCCACTAACTCTGGGTATAATAGAGCAAATCTACTCTATCAAAAAATAAACCCTTTAAAATTAATAAGATTGGCTTAAGCATCCAGCGAAACGCCGACGCATGTTTCACTGTAATTGTTAATTGTGGCAAGCCGAGAAATGCACTGACAGCTATTAAATACTGTCAGTGTGGGATAAAGTGAGTGACGTCAGGAGCTGCCTCCAATTAGAGCGGCGATTAGATATGAAGATTGGCAGAAAAATTAGCCAGTCCAGGAGGAAAGGGCAATCAGAACTCCTCCTCCTACCTTTTAATTGGTCGACGGAGGTAAGGTTCAGTGTCATGGAAACAATAATAAACAATAAGCAGTACGCTCGGTATATGAAAAGAATGAATGAACTAGGTAAGTTTGAATATGAATCATGACATTTCGCTGATTTAATTAGTAACCATCAGGTATGTTATAAAGATAATAGTGCATAAATGAAAATGCACTTCAAATATCTATTTAATTATTAACTTTAGTCTTATGTATTAGGTTCTAGATTAGTTTTCTTTATTTTTCGTCACTTCGTATATATGGATTTATTCCTATTAGTGCATCCAGTTATTTTTAATCACACATTTGTTTTTATAGAGGATATTCTAGCATATCTTACTGGTTTTAAATTCACCAATAAAAGTTATATTTTAATGAGGTTCCATACCATTCTTTATAGGTTCGTAGTGAGAGCTTTAGTGCACCTTATTATCTTTTCCCTGCTTTTTGTTTTTCATACTTTATTATTTCAGTGATAGTTTGCGCCCCTTATGGTAAATTATTACAGGATTTTGCCTGTGTGTATATACAATAGTGGGTTGTCGCTCTCCACCACTAGTGCGATAGGATAATTTTTTCCTCTTTTTTTCTTTTCTTTTACTATGATATATGTACTGTGATAAAACCAGCAGTGTAAGAACTGTGCAGGAGGAGTAAGTAGATAAACCTGCAACTAGAGATGCTCAGGCTCAATTCTCCGAGAACCGAGAACACCCGAACTTCGGCGATCCGAGTATTGAGCCAAACAGACTCTGTACTTTCGCACACTCTCAGAAGTGAAAACGTCATTGTTGCGTCGTCGGATCTCACGAGTTTTGTATTCAATACGTACAACCCTCCACGGCAATCCAGCGCCATTTCACAGAGACACAGAAGGAGTAGCACGGTTCTTGGCAGTCTCTAGGGCAGCGTCATATCTAAAACATAAAGAGGAGGGGTGGCAATTTTCTGAAAAGTCTCCAGTGACAGTCTACTGAGTTTTAGCTCTCACAGAAACAGGAGAGATCCATTGCTAATTGTCATTGCTGAAATAGAAATAAAAGGGCTGTCAGTGTTACTCAAAATCTGCAGACACATTGTACTGTGTTATTACAGCTCAGATAGAAACAGGAGAGGTCCCAGTGTTGTTGCCAGTCTACAGCCTACATGGCATTGGCAGTTCCATACATCAGGAAGTTATACACATCAGGCAGTTACATACATCAGTCAGTCATACATCTGTGGGCAGCAGGGTGGCTTAGTGGTTAGTACTTCTGCCTCACAGCACTGGGGTCATGCGTTTGATTCCTGACCATGGCCTTATCTGTGTGAAATTTGTATGTTCTTCTCGTGCTTGCGTGGGTTTCCTCCTGATGTTTTGTTTCCTCCCACACTCCAAAAACATACCAGTAGGTTAATTGGCTGTTATTAAATTGCCCTTAGTCTCTCTCGGTCTGTGTGACTGTAAGCTCCAATGGGGCAGGGACTGATGTTAATGAGTTTTCTGTACAGACCTGCAGAATTAGTGGCGGTATAGAAATAAATTGATGATTGCTCCATTACTAATTGTCATTGCTGAAATAGAAATAATAGGGCTGTCAGTGTTCTTCAAAATCTGCAGTCACATTGTACTGTGTTATCAAAATGGATTCACAGCAGTACACAGAAGACCAGGAGCACCAAGCAGCTGCCGGCACCTGTGATCTACACCCACAATACCTTCCTCATCAATATCCTCAGTAGCGATCGGAATTAGTCCTGCATCCAAGTTGCTAAGGCTAGATAACTCCTCCACTTGAGCATGAGTCCCACTGCTGCTGCTGTTGCTCGGGGTGGATCTTCATCCCAGAAGCAGACCAAGAAGAAGACTACTAGTAGTTTACAACAATCAGGGCCGGATTAACCATAGGGCTAACTGGGCTACAGCCCAGGGGCCTATGGCATCCAGGGGGCCCTTGAAAGTGGTCAGCAGCAGTATTGATCGGTTGGGGGCGGGGGCGCCCCCGGCGCAATCAGTGCTGCGGAGCACTTTCACTGCGGTCCTTCTCCGGCGCGCTGTAGTCTCCTTACTGAGGAGATCTCGTGAGTCTCACTTTCACGAGATCTCCTCAGTAAAGAGCGTACAGCGCGCCGGAGAAGGAGGTAAGTGGCGGGGGAGCGCGGGCAGCTCGGATCACGGGGGGAGGGGCCCTCACGGGGGAATCGAGGCCTCCTTAGCCCAGGGGCCTCCATTATCTTAATCCAGCCCTGACAACAATTGACTGTTAAACAATCCTTTGCAAGAGGAAGCAAATATGAAAGCTGTCATCCACTCGGATGACAGGCGCCATGGCGACTATGCTAGTATTAGATCTGCGTCCAATATCCACTATTAATGCAGCTGGTTTTAGACAGTTAATTGAGGTCTTGTGTCCCCGTTACCAAATTCCATCATGACACCATTTACTAAAAAAGCTATTCCTTACCTCTACCAGAAGGTTCGTAATAATGTAATTATTGGGCTACAAAATGCTATTCTACCCACTGTACACTTAACCACAGATATGTAGACAAGCGGAACTGGGAAAACTAAAGATTATATGACTGTGACAGGCCACTGGGTTGGTGACTCGCCTTCACCAACAGGAACAGCAGCAGCATGTACCCAAGTACGTCACATTTTTCAGAGGCAGGCTACTCTGTGTATCACCAGCTTCATTAAGAGGCATACAGCTAACAATCTGTTACAGAAACGAAGGAATGTTATTGCAACATCGTTTATCCCGCTTGGACTCACCTCAGGATATGTAATTTCTGATAATGCCACCAATATTGTAAGAGCATTACAGCTGGGTGAATTGCATCACATTCCCTGTTTTATCACACCAATCTTCAACCAAAGGGCTAATTTCAACGCTTTACTACGAACTTGCTCCTTGGTGAGGAGCTCTCGGAGGAGGAATGGTCTGACATTTACGATAATGCTGCTTCTAGTTCCATCTGCGTTAGAATCAAGGAGAACGTCTACAAAGTGCTATACCGATGGTACTATGTGCCTTCGCGTCTATGCAGAATTCTCCATGACTCATCCGGTCGGTGTTGGCGAGGGTGCTCCCAAGAAGGCACATTCCTCCACATATGGTGGTCGTGTCCAAAATTATCAGGCTTCTGGGTTGAGATTAGTGGCCTGATTAGTGCAATTATTCAGGTGGACATTCCCCTGGAACCCAAATTCTTTCTACTCCCTTTGGGGGCTCCCTCGGCATCCCGACACCAGAACAAACTGATTAGGCACATTGTTTCGGCAGCTACTTGCCAAATAGCGGCAGTCTGGCGTATGCAATCCCCTCCCTCCATGCAGACTCAATGGATGGAGTATATGACCAGCATTATTCGGAACACTTCGAGAGCTTTCACCAAGGTTTGGGATCCATGGCTAGCCTTCTTTCAGGCGTGCCCACCCTTTACATAACCCAGTTCTAATACCTCACCTCTTTCTTGGACTTCTCTCCTTTTACAGTGGATCTAGTCACCTCTTACCTTTCTTCCTTTTCTTCTTTTTCTCTCACCCCTTTCTTTCTCTATACCCTCTCTTTCTTTCTCTAATCTCTCATTAAAAACTTGGGGTCATTCCCTGCTACTACATTTAAAGGTTGATTTGACTAAGTGTTTCGCTGGATCTTTGCTGAGCAATGATTTGATTACTTTTTGTCTATTTCTTTCAACTGTATTCTTTTTGTCAAACGTCTCTTATTGTTATACTAACCTTGCAAAATAAAACTTTAAAAAAATAAATAAATATCTGGACATTTCCAGCAGTCAGCAACAGCATGTAGGAGATTGCAGCAGCTACAAGAGCAATTTAATTTGCCCTGCCACCAACTAAGGCAAGAGGTGCTAACAAGGTGGAATTCCACCCTGTACATGCTTGTGAGAATGAAGGAACAGCAAAAAGCCATCCACGCTTACTCCACAAGCCATGATCTTGGGAAAAGAGGGGGAATGTATTTTACTTAAGCGCAGTGGAGAATACTTTCTGTGTTGTACAAGGTCCTGAAACCATTCAAAGTAGTCACCTGTGAAGGAAGTTCAGCCACCGCTAGCTTGAGCCAAGTGATTTCCTTAATTAGACTTTTGTAAAAGCAGCTTTATAAATTGAAGGAAGAGATTAAACAAAGCAATTACGCTATGGCAGACTTGTAGATCAAGTACTTTATTTGCGTCACCAGGATCCAAGAGTTATCAAAATCTTGAAATTGGATCACTACATTTTGGCAACTGTGCTCATTGGCAGATCCAGGGGGATGATCGGGGCGATTGTTCCCCCTAGCAGGGGCTTGATGCCGGCAGCTGTACACTATGTGCAGGTCCGTTAGGCAGAGACAGGCAGACAGAAAGAGTACTGCTCGGCTGCTCTGATTGTGTTTAAAACATAATCAGAGTGGCTGGGCAGTATACTTTCCCTGCCTGTCTCTGCCGAACGGACCTGCACATAGTGTGCAGCTGCAGGCAGCCTTACTTGTCAAAAAGGGGACAGGGACTAAATCACCCCCCGTAAAATAAAATTCTAGATCCGCCCCTGACTGGGCTTGACCCTATGTTTAAGAGGTATGTCTTCTCTTTGCTTACAACTGACCCAGATCTCAAGAGTTGCAAGGAGCTCCTGGTGAACAAGATGACAGCTCAAGTGTTACGTGACAGGACATGCTGTAACTCCACGTGATCCTACTATCAACATCCACAGGATGGTGGAGGATTATTTTAATGACAGCATAGAAATAAACACATCAGACAGTCCCTTTACATACTGGGAGGAAAAAAAGGGAATTTGGAGACCCATGTACCATCTTGCTTTGTACTACCTAGGCTGCCAACCCTCCAGTGTGTACTCGGAAACAGTTTTCAGCACAGCCGGGAACCTTATCGTTGATCGGCGTAGGAGGCTACTTCCTCAAAATGTGGAAAAGATGATGTTCATCAAAATGAACTACCATTTCCACGAGGAAGGCCTTTCCCGCCAATTACTTCAAAGTACAGAGACTTCTGTAATGTTGGATTCCAGCAGAAATTAATTAATAATGTGTGAAGATGGTGCACATACTGATGAGGTTGAGAATGAGGCTGAGGATGATGACGACAACAACATCTTGACACAGTAGAGTTCACTAACAGCACTGTTAGCTTAGCTGCCTTAAGGCCATTGTTAGCTTGTTTTGTGTGGGCCCAAACAAACCAAGCATTTCAGCCACAAAAGTGTCACTCCTTGACTGTTTTGTTAAAGTGTGCATGTCCTGATTAAGATCCAACATAAGAGTGGGTGGGAGGTCCCAAGGACAATCCCATCTTGCACCACTTTTCCTTTCAGCTACCGCTGTGTGCCAATGTTACCTACATGTGCTATATACTGTTGTGTGCTTTGCAAAACTCAAAGACACCCATTGATGATGCAGATGACTCGGCACAACATTTTGACATCTGGTCTGGTCGACTGTAAAAGAATTGACCAAAATTAGTAACACCTCTGCTGTAACTGCACCTGATCCAACTACCAACATCCAATGAATGGTGGAGGATTATTATTAATTATTTTGAACAGTATAAAGACAACGGTTTTATTAACAAAGAACAACAGTCTTATTAACAAAGAGCGTAAGGTATATATTTATGTATTGCTGCAACCATTATGATTATCATGCTAGAGGAAGAGGAGTGTAAATAGAGAGTTCAGTTTGTGAAAGAGATGATCTGGCGCCCAAATCATTCTGACTTTTATTTGCCTGCGCCACAAAGTGACATCACCTTTGTCCCACTACCTACAAAGAAAAAAAAATACCACTGGTCAATTACACCCATGCCCATCAGCTAGCCAGGGCTTGATAAGGAGGTGCACTGCTTAACTGTGAATCTCACACTTGACACAGGGTTTATATATATATATATATATATATATATATATATATATATATATATGTCTGTGTATATTAGAGTGTGTATAATGATATATAAATATATTATATGTGTAGTGGTGAAGGGCACATGCAATACATAGGAGTCCGATTAACTAGAAAATGACCTTGCAGATGTCATATAAAAAGGTGTTTGTGCATTGTATAATGGACATTATAGGAGAATGCAATAAGTAAGGGAAGCTGCACATTGTATAAAGTGGTCTGTGCATTCTATAATGGAAAATAAATGGGAATTGTACATTTTGTAATAGAAATAATAGAAATTAGTGGGGTGCTGTGTAACAGACAGCTGTGTATTGTGTAGTAGACATCAAGTGGGGCCTCTGCATTGTATAGTGTGTGGTCTGCATTGCTCTTTGTCTGTTCGGATACTCAGGTGACTCTGAGACACTTGTCTGAGTACATATGGTCAAGGACTGTGTCTCTGCGATAATCTGTGCTGAGTAACGAGTGGCTCAGAGCTGCTTTGACTGTCAGTACTCACTGTCTATATAGGAAGAATGGACAGGGTCTAGGGAGGGAATTGGAAACCAGTATAGTGCTTGTAATAGGCTAATGCCCTCTGTGGACTTGACAATGAGTTGCCCATGCTTCCTCTGTCAGTGCACCACCTACTCTCACTCCCAACAACATAGGGAGGTGCCAGTGTTTTCTCTTGCTTGGAGCACTGAAATGTCTAGTTATGGCTCTGTAAAGGCATCAATTTAGAAAGCTTTTGTTGATCTGATAAAATTAGTGTTTATCTCATCCACTAAATATTGTTGATAAATGGCCCTACGGGGGAGAAAATAAAAATGTCCAGGGGCACACGCCAAGGCTGCCCTATGTCTGTACTACACTTTCATTTAATCTTGGACTCCATGTTAAGGGTTGTACACAACTGGTCTCTAATGCGAGGCCTTCAAGTAGAAAATGATCAAACTTGCTGCCTTCACTGATGATGTCATGACTTACTTATCTAACCCTAAGGGCTCACTCCGACCACTTATGAAGAAGATTGAGGAATTTGGGAATGTGTGAGGCTTCACAGTCAATTTTGAAGGTCTGTGGCATTATTTTTGATAAAGAGACAAGCACAACCACATTGGGAAAGGGATATTAAGATAGCATGGGCCAAAAAAGTAGTTCCCTAATTGGGTATACAGTTACCTAAAAATATTAATCATTTATATAAACTAAATTTCACAAAGACGATCAACTCTATAGAAAGAGAAGGACACGATGGTGCCTTCTAGATTTATCTTACGTGGGGAGATCAAATCTGCTCAAAATTATTAAATTTTCAAGATTACTGTACCCCTTCAAACACTACCCTTATTGACACGAAAGGTTATCTCAAATATAAACTCAACAGGACCGTTATACAGGAAAATAAACACAAACCAAGTAAAACGGGGGAATAAATGTACAACCAGGCAGCATATATGCACCATCTTAAGGATTGTAGGTCTATGCTTGCTAATACATCTCTAGAACAATATTTCTTGCCTGAAATGCACCTTCTTTCACTCATTCACCTTCGTGACCAAGAACAGTCTAATCACAATCCGCTTAATGTCCACAAGGAAACTGTGGCTCCAGTTAAGACATTATTACGGCATTAACCACTATGTTTTACTAAACCTCCCTCTTCAGTATAATCCACAGGGCCTGATTAAGGGTTCAGGCTCCTCTAGGCTAATATACTCATAGCGCCCCTCGCATTCCCCACCAGCCTAATAAGAGATAGGCAGAATCAAATTTGTCCTTAATTTAAAATCTGGCTTCCTTCACCCCCCACTAAAGTATACATTTGCATGTTTTTGAAACCCCGCTCCACTTAGCTTCGTAAAAGGGTCACAGCAATTTTTGTCACTCATTTCATTTATAAAAGGAAAAGGAAAGCGCGCTCTTGTATTATATGCAGCACCTCTTAAAAGTGGTATCGATCAAAATAAAAATAAATAGAGAGGGCGCAGAAGATATACTAAAAGAGAATAAGGTAGGTGTTTATAGCTCTTCCATGATGATGTAGCGCTAAACTGTGTGATTACACAGATAGCGATATAGAGATTTGCATAAAACAGTAGAATGAATAAACGGTATCTTACACTATATAACCCTATATAAGTCCCGGGACTCAGTCCATTAATCCTCCTCCGTTAGACTGTGTTGACAGCGTCTCGCCGCACACCTAATGCGGAAGCGGGGTACTGAGATGCAGCTACCGTGACTGTGTGAGATCAAAATTCACCCAACGCGTTTCATCCAGTTAAAGGACTTTTTCAATTAAACTCAGAACTATATAGTGGAACGAAGGTGTGACCGAATGTTACGGAGGATGAAGATGGGGAGGGGCCTGTCACACTAACGCCTGTCATGTACTTGAATCTCCTACTCTCTAGCCCTCAAGCACCCACCTAAAGATGACTCATTGGCTTCAGCCTTTAACATGGCAATACATCAAGATGAAAACCTTATTACATTTTTCTTTCATGTTTTCTTTTTACTTTGAAGAACAAGTATTCTGTTATATTTTAAAATTAATTTCAGTCTATGCTCTCACTGTCACAACTTTGCCCCCCTCAAAAAAACTTTGCACCCTAGGCTGCAGCCTAGCCAACCTATTGGATAATGAGGCCATGGCAATCTAGGTTTTCAGGACTGCATGACTGCCTACTCCTTTACACTTTGGAAAAGAGGGGAAATTAAAACTTTTGGACACCTTCTGGATGAAAAAAAGGCAAAAGTTCTTTGTTATTTGCACAGGAACAAGAAAAATATGAAACAATCAGCCCATTCAATTTGGCGTTTGACAATATCCTAGCAGTGTAGTAAAGAAATGCTCACAACATGACTGGCGCAATCCTCTAGATAAGCAACTTTTTGACCCAATATTAAGATGCACAGCAATCTCAATCCACTACAATAAAGTCAAAACCGTGAATAACACAGTGGACAGAGACTTCCAAACACTGTCAGTGTATACCTTACTCCACTCCTTGGAGGGATTGATTAGGATTGGTGACTTATGTTGAAAAACATTTATCACAGGGGGCATTTGTCACCTATTTGATGCCATAAAATAAGTCTAACAAACCTCTCTGGTTCACACTTAAAAGATTTTGTACCAAAGTCTGAAGATTCAACAATGATTACTATTTCCCCTGAAGTGGGTTAAGTTGGGGATTTTGCCCATAGACTTCAAAATTTCATAATTTTATATAAAAATTTATAAAAAAAACCTCTTGCTGGCTGTTCCGGCAGTTGTAAGGAAGAGTGTTCTCCAGATATGGGCACAAACGTACCCCTTTCCATATTCAAGGAGAAACTCTTCCATGTGCTTTGTGTGGACTGAATAGAGTCCTCATTACAAATAGAGACCCAGGTAAAAAAAAATCTTCAATACTTCAGAAAAGCTTAATTGACATTCTCTCAGAATCCGTGAAAACACGGATCTGGAAATGTTTCCATTCATAAGTGTGTTCATGATCCACCAATATCATTGGCTCCCACACACCTCACTGTTAATACATTTGTTGTGTGAGCATGAATAGCAAATGTTATCAACCCTATTATTGCACTCATTTCATGTATCACTATATATATATATATATATATATATATATATATAGTTGGTTATCAACGTTGATGGCCAAGGTAATAATAGATGTACTCACTGTCATTTAATTGTTTATTAAACAGTGATTTCAACATTCGCTAGGTAGAGTACTTTGTATTATGCATTGTATGTATTCATTATTACATGTTTCAATAAAAATTATTTTAATTCCCCCTTTCCTTCCCCCTCGCTATCCCTGTCCCCCTTACAAAGAAAAACCCAACAACATGGTATCTTGGGACTAGTTATGCCATGTGACATTATATATATACACATATACATACACACATTAGTATACCAGTATACCATTTACCTTAAATTGTAAGTATGTTCTGTAAGTGGGTAATATCAATGAAGTCCGATACTCCTTTCATTTTAAACAGTATTTTTTTTAATAAACTGGGTTTATGCACTATCACACCCATACTTGCCAACTCTCCTGGAAAGTCCGAGAGACTGACGAAATTCGGGTCAGTCTCCCGGGCTCCCGCGAGAGCTGGCATTTCTCCCGCATCCCGGAATTCACCGAAAATGACGCGATTGGCCGCGCCCCTCTCCCGGAAACAAGTTGAGTAGGTAAGTATGATCACACCTAGTGAAAACTGCATTGCAATGGTGGTAGCTCTGCAAGCATAGTAAATAGCTGGAGGAATTGGGTGTGTGGAGTGGAGAGTGAGAGACAGGGAGATGGGTGTGTTGGGGTGAGGCAGTAAGGAATAAAACGACAGTTGTGGATAAAGAAAACAAAGTTAAAGTGTATCATATAAAAGAATAGCTGTGTTGAAAGGTAAAATTGTTGACAAGCAGATTGTACACAGGCGAGTAGCTGAGAGATAGTGAAAGAGACACAGGATGTGAGACATATAAAGATATAAGTGCTTCATAAACTGATGATCAGCTAAGTGTTGCATTCATAAAACAGTTATAGTTAACACAAACCACAAGAAAGACAGATAAATGAGGGAAGTCCATAAATATCTATTAAGATTCAGTTTCTATAAGACCCAATTGATACTTACATGTTTATGGCTATATTCAGTGTAAAATGAAAAAACTGTCGTGTAACTAATCTTCTAGACACAGACCTGATTCATTTGTAAGAGACTCCAAAAAAAATTAGGGTGCATTGCTGATAATTCTTTCTCGCCAGACACTGTAAAATAGACTAATATTGATATTGAATATTCACCTTTTCCCAGACTACAATGATATATACCAAGAACAGTAACAATTTTAAACTGAACTGAATTGAGAAATTGTTAATTGTGTGGAGGATTTGAAGTACTAATGAAAAAAGCAAAACATAATTTAATAGACTAATTGGAATCCATGTAACATTTCTTATACAACAAACCGTGTCAAGCTGGGAGCTTGCAATAACAGTTATATATTTAATGGTAACATTGGTTATGTGTTTAACCGCATCGAAGTACACCAACACTCAAAGAGTAAAATGTGTTCCTATCCTCCCCCTTCCCTATCACTAATGGAACAAGGCAGGGGTGCCCCCTTTCTTCCCTTATGTTTGTTATGGCCATTGAACCTTTAGCGCATACAATCAGACAGGCTTCTCATTTCCCAGGCATTACTCTTCATTCCTATACACATAAATGATGTCTATTTGCAGATGACGTGTTCCTGTTTGTCACCAGCCCGGAGACCTCGCTGTCAGCCTTAAAATGCATTCTGGACGATTACAGTTCGGCCTCATTGTACAAACTGAATATAACTAAATCTGAGGCTCTACCTATTAATATACCGCAATCTTCACTATCATCTTTGCAAAAGAAATTTCCGTTTGTCTGGGTAAAAGACTCTTTGCCATATTTGGGTATACATATCCCCCTACCTTATCCACAGTGTTTGAAATTAACTTCACTCCAATTTTTTCGCATCTCGCCTCTCTAACTAAGAACTGGCTTAACTTCGAGGTCTCCTGGCTGGGTCGCATAGCTGTCTTCAAAATGATGCTACTACCTAAACTAATGTATATTTTTCGCACTATTCCATATATAGTACCTAAACGAATGATGGTCCGCTTCCTTACCCTAATGATGTCATATGTGTGGCATCAGAAACGCCCCTTACTCTCCCATAAACGCATGGCCTTATCCAAACAACGTGGGGGATTGATGCTTCCTAATTTAACTTACTACCAAGAGGCCTGCATATTGAGTCACCTGGGTGATTGGGCGCTCCCGCATACTTCGAAGTCATGGGTGGATTTGGAAAAAGCTTTGTGCCCTAGTTACCCACTGTCAGACCTTCTCTGGACACCAAGATCCGCTCGCCCGTCAGCTGTATGCAGGCTACGGTCCATCTCAGATGCCATGCAAGTGTGGGATAGGATCATTGGGCTGCATGCTAATTTTGCACTCCCATCTCGTAATTTATCTCCTAGGGCAGTATCTCACCTCATCTCAGATTTAAATCTGGTGGTTTGGAAGGATAGAGGAATTTCCTACCTATCAGACTTGTTTGCCCAAAGCCTCTTCCTTCCTTTCTCTCTCCTACAAGATCGTTATAGTTTGCCATCCTCTGAGACATACAGGTACTTACAAAATTAGACATTGGGTTGAAACGGTCTCTAAGACTCCCCATTCCCTCATGTCGCTCCCATCGTCGATCCTGGATAGACTGACAAAGAGTGGCATTAGAGGCGGAATAACATTCTGGTTCCACTACATTTACTCCCTGATCCCCACAAGCAAAACTCCTGCACAAACCCAATGGGAAATGGATGTGAATCTAACTCTTTCCGAGAAACAATGGGAAAAAAAATCTATGTAACCTCCCACCGTATGTCTAAATGCATTAACCATACAGAGATGCAGGTCAAATTTATTAACCAACTGTATCTCACTCCAGAACGGTTGCACAGGTTTTGGCCAGGTCAATCTAAATTCTGTTGGCGCCAATGTGGCCAAACAGCGGACATCTTCCATGTCTTCTGGACATGTTCGGTGCTTCAGCCGCTGTGGAGTGAAGTATTTGCCTTAATCTCAGCTGTCTTAAAGACCCCTGTTGCTCCAGATTCGGCTTTAGCTTTACTCCATCTTTACCCGACATCCATTCCAAAGCATGATCGGTACATAGTGGGTCACATACTAATAGCCGCTAGAGCGGCAATAGCGCAAAACTGGAAGTCCCATGTTCCCCCAACTATTACTTGAATCATTTCTAAGATACAATATAGCTTTGAGATGGAAACAACAGATACGCCCTATGCCTCATATGCATCAGCCCCTATTATGAGATGGTTTAGTTGGCATGAATATATCACAGATGGCCCAGGGGTTCCCCAGGATATCTATGGCTACCCAACGACTCACTCACCAGCGGCCCTCATAGAACTCCCCCAGCCCACTGACCAGCCCCCATCCCCTGGTATTTTCCCCTTAGTGGAGCCTTCTCCGGTCAATCATAGTGAAAGTTAATATGTCTTACCGTTTTCTATATTCCTGAATATATATATTGTTGATACTGTGCACCTGGTTTAACTGAGGGATTCTCCTCCCCCTGCGTGAGGATTCCTTATGTGTGTCCCTTTGTATGTATTTTCTTCTTCCCCCTCCCCTTTTTTTTTGTTCTGTATCCCATTTACTTTTGTAAAATCTCAATAAAAATATTGATGCAAAGAAAAAAAAAAAGGAAAAAAAAGAGTAAAATGTGTATATTTTAATTGTATAAGAACATTTATTCACTGATCTAAAGAAAATTAATGAATTGTTGTATAAGTAGTAATAAGGTAAATTTATGTATGATATTAAACTGATAGTGATTAAGAATTAGTTCGTTTTTATGGATTATATAATAATATATAGAAACAGGATTTTATAGTAGTTTAAGATTAATTGTAGGTAGACAGAAGTATTATGTCAGAATTCCCAGTATAAAAACCACAGAGAGTGTAAGTGGAACAAAGTGGTTTATTATTTCACAACTTACACAGGTTAAGGGTGCAATAAATGGAAAGGCATAAAATGCAAGTCAGCAGAATATAGCAGTTATCGCAAGGATTACTCAGGAAGCCACAGATAACTATGATAATGGCTCTGGCAATGAAGACAATGGCTGCAGGTTCTCTGATTCAGTAACAACAACTAAAGTGTTTTCTTATAAGTTATCGATAAATGTAGGGAATAGAGTTAATGTTGTAGCCTTTATTGGCATATAGAGCAGATTTCAGTTGCAAGTTTAATTCATTCTACTCAAGCATGCACTAGTATACTAGCTTGCATGCCTGATGGTTATACACAGTATCATGATTAGTCTAACACAAATCTGACATCTTTCTACAGTGTGACACCATGACATACCTGCAAAGTATCCTTCCTGTTTACTAAATCACCTGTTAGCTTTGCATACAAATGATCCCTCTATTGCAGTGGTTCCCAAACTTTTGCAATTCGCTGCACCCTTAGTCTCCATAATTTTTTCAAGGCACCCCTCCAAAAAAATTACCAAGCAGTCCTATTTTATAAGTAGCTGGGTCAAAAAACATAATAAGTATTTAGGTCAGGACAGAAGTACTTATTTAGTTGTATGCAAAAATACACATAAATCCAAGGGAAAATAATATTTTTATATATTTTTTTCAATTATATTTCTGTCAAAGAATAATTTACAGCTAACTTACTCTGTGCCCCCTCTGCATCTCCACACACTGTGTCCCCTTCATCCACACTCTCTGTGCCCCCTCTGCATCCACACTCTCTGTGCCCTCTCTCTGCATCCACACACTCTGTGCCCCCCGCCGTATTGGTAATTTTTTTTTTTGTCTCTTTTTATCCTCTTTCTGTCCACGGCACCCCTGTGACAGCGCCGCGGCACCTCTGGGAGCCGCGATGCACAGTTTGGGAACCTAGGCTCCATTGGCTTAATTTGCATTTGTAAGATTACATTTTTTCTGTCACCTTCAAACCGTTTGGGCTATGCTATCTGCAATATTTTAGTCCTACTTTTTGTATAACTCTCATGGGGAATGTGGAGGTATCTAAAGAAGAAGTGGGCATGAATTGATGATGCCATTTGCATCATCAAGTGGGCAGGGCAAAGTGTATGATGATGCTAATAAGTGTTAACTGAGGTGAGCTGGACTTGGAACAGTGATGCGAGAGGGGAGGAAGAAGGTATGAAGTATTGCGGCCTGTCTGTGTAGTTGGAGGAGCCACCAACTTTGGAATGGTCATGCCCCTTTGGCGGCTATGGAAGACGCCCTAAAAAGTTGTTGTACCGCGGTCCAAGATTCCTCTTGGCAGTACTGGGCTTCAAGAACCTGTTTGCTTCATTTCTGCAAATTCCTGCCCAGCTTGCAGGTACTTCAGAGGCCCTGCAGGAGATTGCCTGTTATCTCAGGTTATCCAGGAGGTCTCACCCTAATTCTGGAAGCTCCCAGACATTCCGAAACAGTAGGAAACAATAGATTTAGTGATATGATTGATTGTGTTGGAAGTAATCACATTGTAATACATGCCTGGTGTTACATCATTATTTAGGATCAAAAACTGTGACTATCAAGTTCATCATTTTATCCTCAAACACCCTAGCTCCAGGTGAAGGCAAATAATCCTTATAAAGTTTAGTACAATTTTTACTTATGAGGGGACAAATTGTTCTTTACCCTATTCTGGCAATTATACAATTCCCTGGATCAACATATTATAATGTGTTATTAATCATACTTGCCAATTCTCCCGGAATGTCCGGAAGACTCCCGCATTTTGCAAGAGTCTCACGGACTTCCAGGTGAGTGTGGCAATCTCCCGGATCTGCCCACTTCACTAGAAAGTGCCCACTTCCTAGTGAAGTGGGCAGAATTAGGTCCCAAACGCCACGATTATATTTTTTTTTAGTGTTTACTAGTACCAATGCTTCTGGGAGTGCATTCCAGAGTTTCATGGCTTTTACATTAAAGAATCCTTTCTGTAGCTGGGAACTTTAAACTGAATGCACTACCACAGTGTTTCTTCATGGGCCATTAAGTTATTTATACACAGTGACCAAATACTCTGCAATCTTCTCTAGTGTAAATAAATCAAAATCGGACAGTCTCTGCTCATAACTGAGACCAGACAGAGGGCAATGTTGTTGCCCATTTCTGCACCCTCACCAGGATATCCGTTTTGTGAATTGGTGCCCCAAATATAACTGCCTATTCAAAGTGAGAAGTCACCAGCGCTTTATACAGTGGAAATAGGATGCCAAAGCACATGGGTACGTTGTCTGCATTTACACCAGCCTGGGATGAGTTGTGCTGAGCAAGGGAGCTCCTGCGTCTACATGTATTTAAACGCATTTCCAGGTCGTGGAGTGAGATTATTTAAATTAGATTACGTGATGGAGATTGCACAGTCTCAGCAAAAACACTTGGGGCTAGATTTACTAAACTGCGGGTTTGAAAAAGTGGAGATGTTGCCTATAGCGACCAATCCGATTCTAGTTATTTATTTAGTGCATTCTACAAAATGACAGCTAGAACCTGATTGGTTGCTATAGGCCACATCTCCACTTTGAAGTTTTTTTGCCTTGCCCAGTTTTCATAATTCAATTGAATTGGTGCAAAGAGGTGACAGAGTTTTCATACATCCCTAGTCACATGCAATTTATTTTGTAGTTCTTGCCTTTGGCTTCTAAATCTTATTAAAGTAATTCTATCGTTTTAAAATAAGCATTGCCCAATCAATTGAATGTGTGTCCAAAGCACAAAGTGATTTATTTTTAACAGATGTAAATAGTCAACAATTCAATACATTATTATATCATGATAAAGTACAGTACAGCACAGCCAATACCAAAAGATAAGTACATACCAAATGCAATCGCTTGCGCACGCTGCGCAATCACCGGACCCGATGGACAATATTCTGTATAGAATATTGTGTCAGAGTTGACTGAGGCCCCAGTGAGATGCAGCTAATATATATACAGTCAGTGTTTCATTGTGAACAATAGAGATGACGTAGATTGTTTCTATAGGTCCAGACGTTGGGTGGGTCCAGGCCAGACAGGTAATAGGTTGATTCAATCTAAGGAATCCAAAGGTGGGGGTCTTCTCTCCAGGGGGTCTGCTCCTTTTCATAGCCAGTATCATACAAAGGTTTTACTCTCTAATATCAATAACTAAAGTATGCAATGTGCGATCTCTTCGCCGACTGCACCGGACAGCTGCTGATGATTAGGGCTTCAATATGATATCAGGCATGACACCTTTCCTATTACCTAAACCTTTAATAACACTACAATGTACATATAATCAACATATATCTATATATATGTATATATATATAGACTAATAATAAACTGAATACTATCTGCTCCTGAATTACAGTGTAACAGAACCAATATGAAATTATATAAATAACTAACTGTTGTAATGCGAGTGTGTGCGTGCGTATTTTACCGTGCGAACGCACCACGTCACGTAACACGTGGCGTACGCTTCGCAATACGCACGGCAAACCAATATTAAACCAATATACTTTCGTTCATCCAATTATACGACTTCAACAGTCTATAAAAACATCCATGTTGTGTATTGTATATTACCATATGTGTTTTTTTGTATTTGTATTTATAATTATCATTTTTATTAACCTTTATCTATATAGGGCCAACATATTACAGTGCTTTGCAGAGATTGTTTAATCAGTCACTGACCCAGTGGAGCTCACAGTCTAGATTCTCTATAACACAAACACACATTAGGGTAAATTCTGTCAAAAGCCAATAAATCTACCTGTATAATTTTGGGCTGTGAGATGAAACCCATGCAAACACATGTGGGCAGCACAGTGGCCTAGTGGTTAGTGATTCCCAACCATGGACTTATCTGTGTGGAGTTTGTATATTCTCCCGGTGATTGCGTGGGTTTCCTCCAGGTGCTTCGGTTTCCTCCCACACTCCAAAAACATACTGGTAGGTTAATTGGCTGTTATCAAAATTGACCCTAGTCTCTCTCTCTCCGTCTCCTTGTCTCGCTGTCTCCCTCTGTGTGTGAGTGTGTGTGTGTGTATGTTAGGGTATTTAGACTGTAAGCTTCAATGGGGCAGGGACTGATGTGAATGAGTTCTCTGTACAGCGCTGCGGAATTAGTGGCGCTATATAAATAAATGATGATGATGATGATGATGATGATGAACTAGGATGGTCAATGGTAGCATAGTTCAAAAGAGGCAATGCTGATTAGCCGGAGAAACCACGGGTGTCAGGATACCTGGTTTATTCTGGAGGTACCGGATGAGTCAATAGAGATCTGCTGATCAATTAGCAAAATAAAAATAAACAATTATATTGTCATTCAAAGGCATCTTTCATATAGCATTAATACATTGTGTACTGTCGGGGGGAACCCTTGTCTTTCCACTTTGGTGAGCTGTATGCAGAACCGAATGCATAGTTATTGGACCAAAAATTGAGTGTTACAGTACAACAGGCAAGTACATAACCATTCTGGTTACACAGATAACCACATGCGTACCACAATAGTGCCTCTTTTGAAGTGCACTTAACTAAAGTCAGATTAATATGTATGTGCTCATTTGTCACCTCTTAATCATTCATAAATCCCATTTTGAAGTAGGTGGGGATAGAACAACCTCTAGGTCTCCTGCTCAACAGAATTTTTCAGTATTTCCAGGGATGCATGCCAAAAAGACAAACAGGAAGCCACAGACTAAAACTTAAATTATGGAAGAAGCAGGGTCCCCCACTACCAGAGTAATGATGTGAGGTTCCTGATGTACTGGTGTGGGATGAGCAGGCCCAGTGTTGCCATTTGGCAGAGTTAAGCAGCTGCCTAGGGCAACCGGGCTCTGGGGGCACCACTGGTGTGCACTAATGCTGTGCGGTGGCCGGCTATGCTTAACTTTCACAGCCCCCGACTGCCGCACAGCTTCAGAGGGGGTGTGGCATGTGATTGCACCCCCCCTTCTGGACACTGCCAATGGTATTGTCCCGCCTCCATTCTCTCTCTCACCCTCCCCTTCACTGCATGTCAGGCATGAAGTCATCATCACATCTCGACATTGTCAGTGAGGAGCCTGGCAAAGAGGAGCAGCAGCACTCTGTGTGTCAAGAGAATGGTAAGTGAAGAATTGTGTGAGCAGTGTGAATCAAGAGGTGGAGTCAGTGTGAAGCAAGGGGGCCAGTGTGAAGCAATGGGGAGCGGTGTGCTGGATGGGGGACTGCAGGGGGGGACACTGTGATGAAGGGGGTAGTGTGGTAGTGTGCTGGGGATGGGGGACATTGTGATGCAAGGGGGGGCAGTAGTTTGACGCACAGCATATATAAGTGTGATGCACGGGACATATGTGTGATGAAGGGACATGTTAGGGCTATCTGTTTGGATTACTTGTCATTTCCATTTGGACCAATAAAGGAGAGAAGATACCCATTGCTGTTAACAAGTGCATTATACATAGGCTTATCGTGTAAAGTTTTTTGTTTCCGAAATCTAATGCCTGGATACCTCCCTTCCAGAAATCCTGAGTTCGACCCTGGGCAGCAGTGGAGTCTGGACAGCGTTCTGCATCAAATATCACAGCATCTGGACTGATGGAGGAAGTAAGACATTTTTTTTTTTGCAAAAGTCAAGTGTATTTTGGTCTTGGAAGTGGGTATTTGATATGTGCAGGGGGGAAAGGGGGGTTTGAAATTTTTCCTAGGGTGCTGAGAAACCTTGCACTGGCCCTGGGGAGGAGTATGGCATAAGAAGCAACTCTATATAAATGAACGTCTTTGACAGAGCAACAGATTCAGAGTAAAATTGGAAGGACCATTTACTTGCTGGTCAGCTGAACTGAATTGTTAGGGAATCTGGGCCTGCTCCCAGCTCTTATTTTTACCAGTGAGCCAAAAGAGATATGGAGATAGAGGGGTGAATATAGCTATACATTGATTGACCTCCAAAACATTGTCAGTTATATTAACCCATGTAAAAACAAAACCCTAATGCTTCAGGAACCACCGCTGCACTACCTCCAATACAGTGCACAGAGGTTCCGCCCCCGACCGATCAATACTGCTGCTGAGCACTTTCAAGGGCCCCCTGGATGCCATAGGCCCCCTGGGCTATAGCCCAGTTAGCCCTATGGTTAATCCGGCCCTGCCCATATCCAAAGTAAAAACTAACCAGCTACACCATTGCATATTTGGAGATCTCACAGAGGTAGAGAATAAGGAGCATCTAGAGTTTCCATGTCGCAGTTGATTTGCACTTTAGATACTACCTTATAAACAGAAGAAAGTACATCCGACTTTTATGCCTGTGAAATTACGGCCCGCATAGCAATAAAAATATGACCATCGACATATTTATCAGAGGCAGAAATACCAAATGGAAACATCTGTAATAGGGCCACTTCTGGCAACATTGGTGTGGATAATATGCCCAACTTCCCCACACTTACACCTGCAATATTTTGAAACAGGAGGCCACATTTTATGTAATTGGGCCAGAGTTAGATAAAGCCAGTGGAATAATTTAAAAAACATCTCACTATGGTTTATCCTGAACTGTAATAAATACATGGAAAGGGAGTGGAGGGAGGTTAAGAATTGCAAATAGAATGCAATAGGAAGGGTTAGGAAAAACCAATAGGAATGCAACAGGACAAGGGAAAGGGTCTGGCTTTAGTGGATTACATGGATTTAAAAGGAAGGCAGGTTGCTAGGGACAGTATACTTTGGATATGCAAAATTCCCATTATCTCATCCCATGCATGGTTGCAAGACTTCCGACACGCAGTTCTATAAAGAACTCATTTAACCTGACCCATTGACCTTTAAAATCTTTAACTGGTCTCTAAAGACTCATTTCTGTGAAGAAATCTTTGTATCGTCCATTATTTAACCACTGTTTTTACAAAAATTGCCTTAGAGATGCCATTCACACTTTCCCCACCAATAGCTGCAATTGTTAATTTGCTAAATTATGTATTAAGTGTTTCCCCACACCTCTCAGATCAGATGTAATTATAAGTACATGTTTGTACTATGATCCCTTCAAATTACAACACTGTACATCACACAGTTGCTACACTCTACAAATGTGAAGATCTATTTTATTTAAAAACAACACTAAGCAAAACATCTGTCTAATGGTGGCCAAAAAAACTAATTTTAGTAGCAATAAAAATCAGTCAATAATATTTACACATTACTCATTTTAGTCTGTGGCACACATACTAAAATGATGCTGCCTAATCCAAAAAATAGTTCAATTGTATGGTTGTCCATGTTTAAATATGTTGATTTCTATTTACTTTTAACCAAATGTATAATTATTTTTAGTTTTATTATTTGTGGGTGTTGGCATACTGAAGAAAGCATACTGTACTATGCATGTTCAATACACATTATGATTGTTCTTTGCCTATACATATCATTGCATGAAAAGATATTTTAGAAATCGAAGTCATAGGGGCATATTCAATTAGAGTTCCGGTTCGCGGTAATGCGCGTTATCGCAAAACTGGCGCAGTATTGCCGGTAATACGGTACCGCAATAATGCGGATTTTAGTACGCAACCCTATCACATCCTCCCATTCTCGGTTACAGGATTTTTTCCGGGCTGCACCTACTTTGTGGAATTCCCTCCCGCGCACAGTAAGACTTTCCTCTAGTCTTCAAACCTTCAAGCGTTCACTGAAAACCCACCTCTTCAGACAAGGTTATGAAATTCCTCAACCACCATCTTAATTCCCTAGATTACCCTATTACCATCCTCTACACAGCTAACGCAAGACAACAACCCTCTGACCAACATTGCAACACACACAGCCCACTCAATACTTTTACCTTTGCAGTCTGGCTGGTCCATTGTGCAATATGATGTAGCACATGCCCTTGTATTTCTAACTCCCATTGTCCTATAGATTGTAAGCTTTCGAGCATGGTTCTCTTACCTCTCTGTCTGTATGTATTACCCAGTATTATCTTATTAATGTTTGTTCCCAATTGTAAAGTGCTACGGAATTTGCTGGCGCTATATAAATAAATGTTGAAGATGATGATGATGATGATGATGATGGGCATGCAAACGAAAATCCACGTTATTGCGGTACCGCGGATTGACTTTGCGGCCCGTTCCAGCGCGATCCCGCGAACCGGAAAGCTAATTGAATATGCCCCATAGATTGTAAGTTCAATTGGACAGTGCTTTACTTTCTGTTGCAGATGATTGTATGTAATTTGTATCTTGATCCAAACACTGTGTAATATATTGGGGCTTTATAAATGTAGGTTAATAATATTAATTCTAAATAAATAGATGATGAATTATATCTTTTGATCACAAGTTGTACAAGCATTGCATGTGGGTGCAGCCAAGGGCAGGCTTGGATGGGGGGGCATCTGCCCCCTGGGTCAGTCCCATAGTGGGCTACCTTGGGCTGGGTAACTGGGACACCTGCTTTTTTTTCCTTTAAAATAAGCTGCTGAGTTGAGTCTTGCCCCATGGGTTAAAATTTGCAAGCCATTTGGGTACTGCTTAACACTGCCTGCTTTTGCGAGTGTACCAACCTACTGCAGGAAACCAATGGCACTGAAACACAAGTTTGTATTAAGGTTAGGTGGGAGGTTCCATGATTTTAGTCTTGTAGGACAAAGCATTTCATAAAACATATAATTGGGGATTTAAATTCTAATACCACAACCTGCAATGAAAATTTATCCTAAACATATTCAGATTATTTTCCAAGAATTCTTACCTAGACAGTTTCTGGATAATGTTATCAGTTCTCCTTGTCCACAATTGTCACATGCAAATATGTAAGCAAATGTTAAATCTAAAAAAGATCTATTACACCTCAAAACTTAAACCAATCTGGCTGATTGACAATTCTGCCACATTATAAAATTAAGTTAATGCGCTGTTACAAACCTCAGTGTTTAACAATTTACAACTATAATTATGTTTGTCAAATACAATTTTCCCTTTAACCATAAATAAATTACAGACAAAGAGATGGGTTGCCCTCTTGTGGACACTTCTGGATAGAGAAAACATTCAATACAGGACACACATTAATCTGCTTTTAGACAGCTTGAGCTAGAGCTGTTGCCTCATCTCCTCTTTTGAAAAAAGAGCAGATTCAGTTCTGGCTATAATAATGGGGCTGATGTAGAATTAGCCGCAACTACACCCTAAATCGCAGGTGCAAATTGAGTTCACTTTATAAGCCGCAACTGCGGGCATATGCAAAGCTGAAACCAGTAGCATATGCGCCTGGTTTACATCAGGAATACATTACATACACCCTTCTTTAGAACCATTTGCTTTGTTTGCAAGATATGTATTTTCATCAATAGAAATGTAAAAACTATCATCATCATTTATTTATATAGCTCCACTAATTCCGCAGCGCTGTACAGAGAACTCATTAACATCAGTCCCTGCCCCATTGGAGCTTACAGTCTAAATTCCCTAATATAGACACACACTCACACACAGACAGACAGACAGACAGAGAGGGCGACTAGGGTCAATTTTGATAGCAGCCAATTAACCTAGCAGTATGTTTTTGGAGTGTGGGAGGAAACCGGAGCACCCGGAGGAAACCCACGCAAACACAGGGAGAACACACAAACTCCACACAGGTAAGGCCATGGTCGGGAATTGAACTCATGACCCCAGTGCTGTGAGGCAGAAGTGCTAACCACTAGGCCACCGTTCTGCCCCAAGAAATACACTAGAAACAACTCTCCGTCAGTTGAGCATTTGCAAATAGCCAATCACAAGCAGTTTGCTATTGCTGGCAACCATTATCATTATCTACTATTTGCATCTGCCCTTGACCATTCGCAAATCAGTGGCGCTATATAAATAAATGGTGATGATGATGATGATGATGATGAATACGGCTTGGCAGTCATGTATGCATATGCGTCCCAGTCTGGATCTGTTCGCAATTGCTCAAACACACCCTTACTGTACTTTGCCTAGGTTAGAACGTTTCTGCCCTCCCCTGTCCCGACTCCCCAGGCAAAAGCAGGCATATACCAGATTTCCACAAATTTGCATAGGCTCATATGCATGTAACTTTTCTGGGCATGCACGGAGTAATTTCAACCAAGATATTCTATGCACGCTGGGGTAGTACTCACTCATCAGCCCCAATGCATTTACTATGCACTAGTTTGATGCAGAGACATAGTAGTAACCAATGTTGATAAAAAAAATAAATAATAAAAATACATTTAAAAACAAATCCCGATAATAAACTGTGCTTTTCCTATCGAATAAACTAATCACTTATCAATTTAACTGTATTTTTAACAACATTTACTAAAGTTTTATGAGCAATATATTGTATTTATAAACATTTTACCTGTGTTTCCAATTATTTTATTTGTTAAATACGTTTGTGCTATGTCAAATTGATCAAGATAACATTGTCATCTGTAAGGGGAACTCAACAGCTTCAAAGACATCATGGGGCGAGTTATGTCCTGGGATATTGGAGTGGTTTTTGGCACCTAAAGAGTCATCAAGCAATCGTCCTTACAGGGGGCCTTACACAGAGAGAGAGACAGAGGTATATTTACAAAACTGCGGGTTTGAAAAAGTGGATATGTTGCCTATAGCAACCAATCAGATTCTAGCTATCATTTTGTAGTATGTATTAATTAAACAACTAGACTGATTGGAAGCAGGTCTCAATTTATTTGGGCAGGGAAACGACCTCGCGTGCAAGCCCGCACGCTTCATTGTCGAACCTCGGAGGGGGGAGTGGGCCTACCAAATATTTCTAAGTACTATATTGCTGCACACCTAACTCAACTAGTACTGTTCCATTCTCCTCTTGGTACGAGGCTATGGGTTGACATAGAAGCTAACCTTATGCACATTCTTTTGCCCTATACCCTTTTATGGATATCGATCAAACACCGACCGCCTCTCTTCTCACTTCCACCTACTACCCGTCTTTCACTCCAGATATGGGACTACTGTACCCGAACATTCCACTTGCTAGCGCATCGTGAAGTTATGCTTCCATTATGGAATAATCCAGCTTTCCCCCCTGGACAACAACAATCCTTTTATCAGCTCTGGTCTTCATGTGGATTCAGGTTCTTGAGAGACATAGCCCCTTTAGGTATTTTTCCTGAGTTTGCGGACCTCCAACGTCGGCACGGCATCCCACATAACCGTTTTTACCAATACCTACAGCTAAGACACTTATATCATTCAATTCCAGCACTTAAAACAATTTACTATCTTACACCCTTAGAATCCTTCTGCGAAAGCAAATCCCTCCCTACTGGTTTAATTTCAACATTTTACAGCATCCTGGTGGCATTTTGTCAACCCGACAAAAATCGGTATGAGCTTAAGTGGGAGGAAGACCTTGGTGAAGTATTAGAGGTGGAGGAATGGGCTAGGATTAGAGTGCGTGTCGCCAAGAGCTCTATATGTGTGAAGACTAAGGAGAATGCTTACAAATTACTTTATAGATGGTATTTAGTCCCTACTCGCCTAAAAGCCATTTATCCTGATTCCTCTTATGTTGGAGGAGCTGCGGGCAAGAGAGCTCTTTCCATCACATATGGTGGTAATGCTCTAAGATGGTGGGATTCTGGCAAAAAGTCCATAATCTAGTACACAGAGTAACCACGCTACAACTACCGCCCTGTCCTTCCTACACACTCCTACATAGAATTGACCCAGGCATTGGCAAACAAACAGCAGCGCTTGTGGGCCATATTCTGAACACCGCTAAAACTGCAGTGGCAGCAAACTGGAAAAAAGCAGAACCCCCCACTCTAGCTGAAATCATAAACAGAATATGGCAGACGTATCGTTGTGAACACATCACAAGTATAATAAATGATAAACCAATTAAGTTTCACAATACCTTGGCTGGCCATCTACGGAGCAGTTCAACCAGGGTCCAATCAAAATCAGAGTTTAAGTTAAATGAAAAGTAAGATATTGTGACCTCGATTGCAAATGGTTTAATGAACGCTTTGCTGTCATCAGGATGCCGGGCTGAGTTTCCTTCCCACTCTCCCTTTCATTCTATTTCTGTCTTTTTCTTTTCAACTTCAATTCATTTGATATGTATCATCATAACAATGTACTTATTAGTTTACTTTTATTAACAAAATGTTTGATTCATAGTCTAACCTGTATGCTGTTGAAACTGTAAAACTGTCAATAAACTAGACTGATTGGTTGCTATAGGCAATATCTCCCCTTTTTCAAACCAGCAGTTTAGTAAATATACCCCATGGGCTCTGTGATTACTATATTTTATATAGGCAAATATAATTCCATTTCCAAAATACCACTTACAATCAATATACATAGGGATTAACCACATTCATAAATAGGATGTTGAAGGGCAACCATACGTCAAATAAAGCTGTCTGTGATACAGGAAATGAGAGGAAATTAATATCAGCTCAACTTAACCACTTGACCTCTCTCTGTTTGGTATCTTTAGATTGCTAAATCCAATACAGATTTACCAATGAGGACATTAGGTCTGTGTGACACTCCTCAGAAAAGATATGTTACATTTTAGCATTGGGGATTAAACAGGTAAGATGTAAATTGTGGTTGTAAAGCTTTGTTCCAGCCCTCCCCTGGAGACCCAACCCTGTAGGAAGGGAAAGGTGAAAAAGTTTCTTGAAAAAGTCAGACCACTTACAAAATATTGTCTATTTTCCAACCCAATTTCCCTTGGCACAATCAGGATCTCCATAATGGTTATGAGATGAAGTGCACAGATTGGAGGGTAAATCTTTTAATTTAGTACGTACGCATGCTGATAAGGACTTTTATTGTTTTCCAGTTGTTCGTAAAATCGTTACAGAGAACACATTGGGCGGAATATTCTGTAGTGTGTATCCAGCCTAAGCCACACTCACTCTTGTTTCAGCTGTGCCCTCTTCCACTTTGAATGTAAGCTCTCTAATGAGCAGGGTCCTCCATACCCCTTTGTCTTCATGTCTGCAATCACAGTGCATCAGGAAAGTATTCACAGCACTTCACTTTTTCCACATTTTGTTATGTTACAGCCTTATTTCAAAATGGAATAAATTCCTTTATTCCCTCAAAGTTCTACACACAATAACCCATAAAGACAGCGTAAAAAAGTTTTGTTTTTTGGGGGGGGGGGTTTTGTTTTTCTTTAGAGATTTTTGCAAATTTATTAAAAAAGCAAAACAAAATTTAAGAAATCACATGTACATAAGTATTCACAGCCTTTGCCATGAAGCTCAACATTGAGCTCAGGTGCATCTTGTTTCCACTGATCATCCTTGAGATGTTCCTACAGCTTAATTAGAGTCCACCTGTGGTAAATTCAGTTGATTGGACATCATTTGCAAAGGTACACACATGTCTATATAAGGTCCAACACTTGACAGTGCATGTCACAGCAGAAACCAAGCATGAAGTCAAAGGAATTGTCTTCCGAGACAGGATTGTCTCGAGGGGAAGGGTACAGAAAAATATCTGCTTCTTTGAAGGTCCCAATGAGCACAGTGGCCTCCATCATCCATAAATGGAGCGATTGGGGGAGAAGGGCCCTAGTCACGGAGGTGACTAAGAACCCGATGGTCACTCTGTCAGAGCTACAGCATTCCTCTGCGGAGAGAGGAGAACCTTCCAGAAGGACAACCATCTCTGCTGCAATCCACCAATCAGGGACAAAAACAAATTTCACCACACCAGGCTGAACCCCTTATATGTAGAGGAGATCTATATCTCATATAATGGGGAGGTGCTCCTACACATTATAATAATACGTTTGAAAAAGGGGAAGAAGAAAGGGAGGGGATGGGAATATGTGTATATAGGGCACTCTTTTTAGATTCAGTATATATAGTAAATATCTGTTAAAGGTAATATCTTTATTTTAATAAACAGATGATACATTAGCGAAATAATTAAAAACACTCAGTGAATGAACATGATGACCAAATGTACTAGGTGAAACACTGTTAAGAAGTAGTAAAAAAGACTACTATGCTGTCTCACTGTGTTCTTTCAATAATGATGAATAATACGCTGTACCAATATCACTTGGATAATATAATGATATTGGGTGTATATTGTAAATAGATTTTCTGAATAGTATGTCCAAATCTATCTATCATATTGTAGTATTGTTATAGGATACCATGTATCTCATATGGACTCCTATACAGATTACCTCTCCTAGGAAACTAGTCCCTTATAGTCACTCCTAGAGGTGGAGTAGAGTACTACATCAATTTGGTATATAGTGAGTGTAATAAATCCAATCATGTCTTAGTACACATTCTCACCTCTCTGATACTAAATAGTGGCAAAAGTATAACCAAAATTACTAGAGTGCTAATATATAGGGCAATAATGGAAGCTAGGGTTTGGTATCGCTATGTATCCGGATACCTGACACATCATCAGTTATAATTATAGTGGTAGAAATACTCTGTGGTCTTTAAACCCTAAGCCCAACAAACTGGGGAGTAGCTATGTGGTAAGTAAGCAATGATGGTTAATCAAACCTAGCATACTACTCTACTACCCAGCGTGACACCATGTGTCTCTAAATCAGGTGAGCCCATAGCTAAACAGACTGGGGAATAGCAGGTAGTAAGCTGATCTGAATATTGTAGGTCTATAGCACTCTTATCCGTGCCCTGCTTAACCCCAATTGTCTAGTGGAAAGGAGAGGAGAATGGTATTGAACAGCTATTGCATTATGATAATAAACACACAAACAAACAGTGAGCTCAGCTGAAGGCCAACGCGCATTTCGCTAAGAGCTTTATCAAGGCAACCCGATGTTCTGCAGTGATAGGCTATTTAAGCGTGTAATCACGCCCCTCTATGACGCTGCTTCTGTCTCAACTTTGAGTGGCATCGATGTTGGAGCCAATAGGGACTGTTTCTATGTACATGTGATCCAGCTTATGTGCAGATGACGGGCCACCTACGCTGCAACATAAGTTTCCATGGTAACAAAGCAACAGCGGCACTTGTAGGGGATATTGTACTTCTTAAATATGAAGTGTTGATTCCTTAATAAGCCATCCTCTGGGATGATAGAAGTGGCGATGGTTATTTCATACATATCCCTATACCAAATAGATGTTATATATAGAGAATGATGACTAATTACTTATATATTTGTTATATATATTCTATTTATATTTTATACCTGAAGGGAGGTTGACTCTCAGTGTTACCTAAGAAAGGGCTATTAGAGCGCTGTCCTAGTGTAGTTTAAAAAACGTAACTTAGTATGTGAAAAAATAATAACATTTGTGACATTATGTGCACAAGATTATTTTTATGTTTTTTTATTGGAGAGCATAATGACTTGCTATTACATGTGTTATTACCAAAAAAGGTAAGTGAGCAAGATATTTTTTAATGATGTGAAAAAAGTTAAAAAACGTGACAAAATAGATACTGTGATAGGATGGTAATAAAACTTATTTCAGTGACACTGTTTAATATAACTGTCGTTTTATAGAGTTACATCAAAACTCTGTATGTATTTTTTGTATATAAAGTGATATTTCTATGTGGAACATAACTACAATACCCCTGTGTTTATATTGTTAGTATCGAATCAACGCATGTCATTGGTATATTATTATGTAAGAACATTGATTATGGAGTCTCATTTTATTATGTATGGCAACCATTTTTATATATCCTGTCGAATGGTCTGGAATTCTAGTTGGTATATAATTCACGTAAAAGTAGTGCAATCTTCTCTATATTGGTCAATACTGATCATTCTTGTTATACACTTTAACAGTATGTTGGTATTCTTGCCATTTGTCATATGGGATAGTTTACATATATAGAAAATTAGTGATTTATGATACATCATTTTTTACTTTTCCATTGATCTCTTACATGGAGATCTATATCAATGTTTCATATTGTATATTATGAAGCAAGGTGAAATACCAATAACATACTGTTACAATATGCATTGTATATGAATAAAACAATTAAGTAAAGACCATGTAGTTGCTGTTGTCATTGAGGCCATGGTATTTATAGAAATGTCTGGCTAGTGTGGATAACGGCCTCATATTGGTCTTATCCTTGCCAGCATTCTTGATATTGTTAACATGTTCAAGAATCCACCTTTTCAAGGGCCTGCTGGTCATCCCTATATATCGCAATTTACATGTACAGTTCAGACAGTATATCACATTGCATGTATTACAGTTTAAGAATTGATCAATCCTCCAAATCTTGGAGAATCTATCCTTATACTCCTTTGTTTGTACAATGTAATTACAGGCTTTACATGTTCTAAAACAGCCTTTCGGTCTGTCTAATATTCGTTCTCGTTGTATTTGGGGTGAGCTGTGTACCAGATTGTCTCTCAAATTTTTAGAACGCCTCCATGTGATAGACACTCTGTCTTGTAGGGTATTTTTAAGATCCTCATCAAGCAACAGAATGTGCCAATGTTTTTGAAAGATCTTATTTATGTCTTTCCATTCAGTGTGTTTACTGAATGGAAAGCCGTTATCCACAGTAGCCAGACATTTCTATAAATACCATAATAGCGATCCGAAATTTTTGACTGCATTTGCTATGGAGCAAGTTATCTTAGGCCTAAGAGGAGGAGATATACATACAGAACTCCTGAAACACGAAACAAAGAAAATTTTCCTCATGGGGAGTCTAATTCCCCATGGCCTCAATGACAACAGCAACTACATGGTCTTTACTTAATTGTTTTATTCATATACAATGCATTTTGTAACAGTATGTTATTGGTATTTCACCTTGCTTCATAATATACAATATGAAACATTGATATAGATCTCCATGTAAGAGATCAATGGAAAAGTAAAAAATGATGTATCATAAATCACTAATTGGCTATATATGTAAACTATCCCATATGACATATGGCAAGAATACCAACATACTGTTAAAGTGTATAACAAGAATGATCAGTATTGACCAATATAGAGAAGATTGCACTACTTTTACGTGAATTATATACCAACTAGAATTCCAGACCATTCGACAGGATATATAAAAATGGTTGCCATACATAATAAAATGAGACTCCATAATCAATGTTCTTACATAATAATATACCAATGACATGCGTTGATTCGATACTAACAATATAAACACAGGGGTATTGTAGTTATGTTCCACATAGAAATATCACTTTATATACAAAAAATACATACAGAGTTTTGATGTAACTCTATAAAACGACAGTTATATCAAACAGTGTCGCTGAAATAAGTTTTATTACCATCCTATCACAGTATCTATTTTGTCACGTTTTTTAACTTTTTTCACATCATTAAAAAATATCTTGCTCACTTACCTTTTTTGGTAATAACACATGTAATAGCAAGTCATTATGCTCTCCAATAAAAAAACATAAAAATAATCTTGTGCACATAATGTCACAAATGTTATTATTTTTTCACATACTAAGTTACGTTTTTTAAACTACACTAGGACAGCGCTCTAATAGCCCTTTCTTAGGTAACACTGAGAGTCAACCTCCCTTCAGGTATAAAATATAAATAGAATATATATAACAAATATATAAGTAATTAGTCATCATTCTCTATATATAACATCTATTTGGTATAGGGATATGTATGAAATAACCATCGCCACTTCTATCATCCCAGAGGATGGCTTATTAAGGAATCAACACTTCATATTTAAGAAGTACAATATCCCCTACAAGTGCCGCTGTTGCTTTGTTACCATGGAAACTTATGTTGCAGCGTAGGTGGCCCGTCATCTGCACATAAGCTGGATCACATGTACATAGAAACAGTCCCTATTGGCTCCAACATCGATGCCACTCAAAGTTGAGACAGAAGCAGCGTCATAGAGGGGCGTGATTACACGCTTAAATAGCCTATCACTGCAGAACATCGGGTTGCCTTGATAAAGCTCTTAGCGAAATGCGCGTTGGCGTTCAGCTGAGCTCACTGTTTGTTTGTGTGTTTATTATCATAATGCAATAGCTGTTCAATACCATTCTCCTCTCCTTTCCACTAGACAATTGGGGTTAAGCAGGGCACGGATAAGAGTGCTATAGACCTACAATATTCAGATCAGCTTACTACCTGCTATTCCCCAGTCTGTTTAGCTATGGGCTCACCTGATTTAGAGACACATGGTGTCACGCTGGGTAGTAGAGTAGTATGCTAGGGTTGATTAACCATCATTGCTTACTTACCACATAGCTACTCCCCAGTTTGTTGGGCTTAGGGTTTAAAGACCACAGAGTATTTCTACCACTATAATTATAACAAATGATGTGTCAGGTATCCGGATACATAGCGATACCAAACCCTAGCTTCCATTATTGCCCTATATATTAGCACTCTAGTAATTTTGGTTAGACTTTTGCCACTATTTAGTATCAGAGAGGTGAGAATGTGTACTAAGACATGATTGGATTTATTACACTCACTTTATACCAAATTGATGTAGTACTCTACTCCACCTCTAGGAGTGACTATAAGGGACTAGTTTCCTAGGAGAGGTAATCTGTATAGGAGTCCATATAAGATACATGGTATCCTATAACAATACTACTATATGATAGATAGATTTGGACATACTATTCAGAAAATCTATTTACAATATACACCCAATATCATTATATTATCCAAGTGATATTGGTACAGCGTATTATTCATCATTATTGAAAGAACACAGTGAGACAGCATAGTAGTCTTTTTTACTACTTCTTAACAGTGTTTCACCTAGTACATTTGGTCATCATGTTCATTCACTGAGTGTTTTTAATTATTTCGCTAATGTATCATCTGTTTATTAAAATAAAGATATTACCTTTAACAGATATTTACTATATATACTGAATCTAAAAAGAGTGCCCTATATACACATATTCCCATCCCCTCCCTTTCTTCTTCCCCTTTTTCAATCCACCAATCAGGCCTGTATGGTAGAGAGGCCAGACGGCAGCCACTCCTTAGTAAAAAGCACATGGCTGGCTGCCTGAAGTTTGCCAAAATGTACCTGAAGGACACTCAGACCATGAGAAACATGATTCTCTGGTCTGATGAGACAAAGATCAAACTCTTTGGCGTGAATGCCAGACATCATGTTTGGAGGAAACCAGGCACCGCTCATCACCAGGCCAATACCATCCCTACAGTGAAGCATGATGGTGGCAGCATCATGCTGTGGGGATGTTTTTCAGCGGCAGGAACTGGGAGACTAGTCAGGATAGAGTGAAAGATGAATGCAGCAATGTACAGAGACATCCTGGATGAAAACCTGCTTCAGAGCGCTCTTTACTTCAGACTGTGGTGACGGTTCATCTTTCAGCAGGACAACGACCTAAGCACACACCCAAGATATCAAAGGATTGGCTTTAGGACAACTCTGTGAATGTCCTTGAGTGGCCCAGCCAGAGCCCAGACTTGAATCTGATTGAACATCTCTGGAGAGATCTGAAAATGTCTGTGCACCAACGCTTCCCATCCAACCTAATGGAGCTTGAGAGGTGCTGCAAAGAGGAATGGGCGAAACTGCCCAAAGATAGGTGTGACAAACTTGTGGCATCATATTCAAAAATACTTGAGGCTGTATTTGCTGCCAAAGGTGCATCAACAAAGTATTGAGCAAAGGCTGTGAATACCTATGTACATGTGATTTCTTAGTTTTCTATTTTTAATACATTTGCAAAAATCTGTAAAAAAATTTTTTACGTTGTCTTTATGGGGTATTGAGTGTAGAATTTTGAGGGGGGAAAAAGGAATTTATTCCATCTTGGAATAAGGCTGTAACATAAAATGTGGAAAAATCGAAGCGCTGTGAATACTTCCCGGATGCACTGTATTTTATCTGCCTTGTATGTCCTTGTTTTATGTATGTCCCGTTTTCCCTACGGTATGGGGCTGTAGAGCACTCTGGCGTCTTACAAATTTAAGATAATAATAACAAATAACAATAATAATAATACAGGCCTATAAGAGGATGTTAGGGTAATTTACCTTTCCTTTATCAAGTCCCTTCAGATACCTGTGACATAATGCTGGTTAACCAGAAATCAGTAATCAAGACACAGACATGCCAATGTCAAGATGTATACTGAGCTGAGCTCGTTTATTCTTAGATTACATTTATACTTTGATCTGGTTATAAGGCAAGCATATGATTGATATTTATCTGAGTAAATATAGATTATGTGACAAACCTAGATAATTATTTCAGTGTCCCCTTTTATGGCTTCTGCTTATCCATTTCCGCAAACGCCAGTACATCCAATTTCACCATCTGTCTTCTCATGGTCTAGGCCTTCACTCGGGGTCCTTGTGATATTTTAGACTGGAGCTGGTTTTTCCGCTGATTATGCTGAATATATATTTTTTAAGGCAACAACAACATTTTTAACTGCTTCACATATCATTACTACCACTTAGTACTCAGGAGCCTAAAGGTCCCTCCACATTTTCCCTCCTTTTCATAATATATATAAGGTTAAAAATGTTAAGGCCTGAAATGGTGACATCTAACGCAGTCCAGACTACTTTTGAACAGTCTCTTGTGAGACAGCAAGGGTATTTCACCAGTTGGTATTGGTCACCACTTTTGGCTGTAATTGTAGGATATAAAATCAAGTTCTCAATTGCAATATAGAATTCCCCAATTGTGTCTTATTGGTGCAGACTATTGTTCTATCCTGGTAACTGGTGGCATTATGGGTCTGATTGTATCCTATTGTGCTGGTTTTATTCCAACACTGATCTATTTGGGCCTTTGCCTCTGCACTTTCCAACCATCTCAAAAAAAGGTGCTTCACAGCATTGTCTCTCGTTTGTGCCTGTGTTTGTCAATTCAAATGTACTGTTAGTTTCTGCTGCCCAAATTACATGAGTTGCAGTATCCCCTAGAATTTTGTGTACTTTACCACCTTTTATTTTCATACTTATATTATCACATGGCCAGACAAACTCTGATGCTGCTGATTTATCGGTCACTGTATCTTCCATTTCCCAACTTCAATTCTCTAAGTAACTTTTAAAACACTCCCTTGTTGTTACATTTCTCCCTATGTCTGAGAGATCAGTAACATTTGTCTTTTTTAATTCTTCATGTATGTATATCCAGTCCCTGTGCAGTTTGCCATGTCAGCTTGCAACAATCCTGGAGTCGCTGCCGTGACTGCAGCTACATAAATCATGAAAAGGATATTTCTGATCATGATGCTGTGTCCAGTGTGACCAGTGTCTTCTTGCAGTGTTATGCGTGCACCCAGGAGTCTCAGTTCTGCAGTTTCACTAATGTGGGCGTGGTCAACAAGACCTGATAAGGACCCTGGAATCTGGGTTCAAAGGTTCTCCTCACGTGTTTCCTTAAGTACACCCAATCGCAGGTTTCAGCTTATGTGGCTGTAAGTCTGAATCGGGCTCAGGAAATCAAGACTAAAAATGGAGACAGGTTCTAGGTGCTGTAGATTGTGAAATAAAAACAAAAACACTCTATTTGATACAAACAATGTATAACACGTTCCGGCCAGAACATAGGGTAAGTAGCGCATATATTCAGGGGTGCCCAAGACGTTGCTAATATTTGCATATAAACACAATGGTGTGGTTAGTGCTTGATGCACAATAATGTCTTGATGATTAAGTAATTGGCACCAAAAGACAAGAGTAAATAACACGTTGCAAATATTTGCATGTAAACACAGTGGTACACAATGGCGTGGTTAGTGCTTAGTGCACATTGGATGTCTTGATGATTAAGAAATTGGCACCAAAAGACAGTGATAGATGACATGAAAATAAAATATTGCATGATAACATGTCAAATTTTGATACACAAGGATGTAGCAATCGCTGTGTTGTAATCAAAAAGTTTGAACATGGGGTGGAAGTGATCCAACCCGCTGACGGATTTCGTATATTGGTATGGCAAATGGTAAGATGCAATGTCCAATGGAATCCAAATAGCATATGAGTTTCAAAAGTTCAACAAGTGAAAGTTTACTCGTCTTTTGGTGCCAATTACTTAATCATCAAGACATTATTGTGCATCAAGCACTAACCACGCCATTGTGTATTATTGTGTTTATATGCAAATATTAGCAAAGTTTTGGGCACCACTGAATATATGCGCTACTTTCCCTATGTTCCGGCCGGAACGTGTTATACATGGTTTGTATCAAGTAAAGTGTTTTTATTTTTATTTCACAATCTACAGCGCCTAGGACCTGTCTCCATTTTTAGTTTCCACCTCGGGAGGGTAAGGGATTTGCCTCCACACACTCGCAGGTTCTAACATTTGGCTGCTTCACATATCCGAAGGAAGCGCGACATATCCCGGCCTCTCTCAGGAAGTGAAGAGAATGCTAGAACATGCAAATAGCTCAAATGATCAGTTAGACTTCTCATATAGCTAGTTAAATCTCCATGTTTATGTTGTAATCTCTGTGGATAATAACACTCTGTCTTTGGTAGTGTTCCAAAAAGTATTTCATAAGGAGACAACTTGCTATTCCTATTTTGCACAGTTCTTACATTGAACAAGCCTATGTTTTTGTTTTTTTTTTCTGAATTTTCAGTTTCAATGTCCCATTTAACCTTTCTACTCGCCCACTGGCCTGTGGTCTGTACGGCGTGTGAAAGACTTGCTGTATGCCTAGATCTGTCATTATGTGTTGCATTATTTCCCCTGTGAATTGTGTACCTCTATCTGATTCAATTACCTCAGGGACACCATACCTGCACACAATCTCACCAATCAGTCTTAACGCAGTTGCTTTTGCTGTTGCCTTTGCTACTGGCCAAGTCTCCGGTCATTTACTGAAAAGATCTGTACAAACTAGAACATATTCATATATTCCAGATTTAGGCAGTTGTATATAGTCTCTCGGTAGTCTTTGAAAAGGGTAAAAAGCTTTTGGAGTTGTACCTTGTGACATTTTTACCCTTTGTCCTGGATTTGAAGTACCACAGATCCAACAGGCCTGAACATAGTCTGCAGCAGCTTTAATGAATCCTGGAGCTATCCAATGTTGATGGACCAGGCTAGTCATCTGTTCCTTCGCCAGTTGAGGCTGTCCATGAGCTATCTGTAACATGGGAGGGAACAAAACCTGTGAAAGACAAAGTTTATCATTCAGTTTCCACATACCAGTGCGATCTTCTTGTGCTCCTAATCGCTTCCATCTTTCTTTCTCCAATGGTCCGGTCTGCGGATAAAACTTTTTTAGATCAATGTAGTCAGGCATTTCTTTCTGTACTGTATATACTTCTCCTTCAGGCTCCCTCTTAGTAGCCTTTTTTGCTTCTGCATCTGCAAACGTGTTCCCCTTTGTTTCAAAAGTCTCATTCCTTGTATGTGCTTGTATTTTAATTACGGCAAACTTGTGTGGCAATTGCAATGCTCTAAACAAGTCAAACTAGACTGGCATGCTGTATGTCCTTACCACTAGAAGTCTTGAAATCTCTGCTCTTCCATATTGGACCAAAGTCCTGTGTCACTCCCCATATCTGGAATACGTGTAGATATTGGTTCCCTCTGCATATTCCAATGCCTTGGTGAGTGCTATCAGTTCAGCAGCTTGTGCTGACAGTATGGATGATAGTGGTCCTGAGTCAACTACTTCATTTTCTTTAGTCACCGCGTATCCTGTAAATGGTGATCCCTTATTATAATACCTGGAACCATCTACAAAAAGTTCATACACAGCATTAGACAAGGGAGAGTTAGAAACATTTGGAAGAGTCTGTGCTTCCATATCCATAAGAGCGAGGCAATCATGTGAAGAGAAAAAAATCATGGTTAATATTTTCACACAGTTCACTGTCATCGCCTTCACTATCACAATGTCTTTCTTCTGACGGCTTTTGTTTTTCACTATTATTCCCTCCTTTTGAATTTTGAGATTCATACATTAGGGGTAACAATGTAGCTGGATTTAATACGTTTGATTGTGACATGTGAAGCACTTAATAATGCTACCTCGTACTTAGTAAGTCTGGCTGATGAGGTGTTTTGTTTTTGCTTGTTGTAATATTTCTACCACAGCATGTGGGACTTGGATTGTTAATGAGTGATCAAGGACAATATCTGTGCTTTTGTCTTTGAGGATTGCAGCAGCTGCTACTGCCCTTATGCATGTTGGTGCGCCTTTAATTATAGGATCTAAATTTGCTGAATAGTACGCCAGAGGTCTTTGCTTGTGTCCAAGTTCTTGTGTAAGGACCCCTGCTGCATGTCCCTGGTATTCATGACAAAAAAGATTATTTGTTATAGTTTGGCAGTCCCAAGGCTGGAGAATTCATAATGGCCTGCATAAGATATTGTACTGCGTTTTCAATTTATTGTGTGGTTGAGTATGGGCCCTCCTTTTTTGTACTGTTGTATAGTGTCTGCATGTATACTGAGGCTAATGGAATCCAGTCAATACAGTAGCTAATTAGGCCCAAGAAGCCCCTTGCTTGTTTAACAGTTTGAGGTGTTTTTACCTGTTGTATCGCTTGTACTCTTTGTAGCGTCAGATGTTTAGTGCCATGTGAAGTGCAGTGTCCTAAGAAAATTAACTTCTTCTGTGCTGCTTGGAGCTTGGATTTGTACACTCTGCAGTCCTGCTGGGCCAAAAAAGTTAGTAGAGAAACAGTTTCTTCCTTACATTGTTGTTCACTATCAGCAGCTATCAATAAGTCATCAACATACTGCAATAGTCGGGTAGTTTCAGGGGATATTGCAGTAACCATCCTTGTAAAACAGTGGACATTGCTTCAGAGAATTCTGAAGGGCTGGTGGCTCCTCCCTGGGGAAATCTGGTCCAGCAGTATTGTGTTCCTTCATGCGTAAAAGCCAGCATCTGTGAATCGTTAGTTATTGGTACAGAAAAGAAAGCATTTGCTAAATCTAGAACTGTAAACCACATAGATTTAACAGGAATTTGAATGTGGGTTTGGGTCAATGGGTGTGTTCACAACCAGTCTTATTTATTTCTCTGAGATCGTAAATTAACCTGAATTCTGGAGCTCCTCCCTCTTCCTGTTCTCTTTTCTTTACTGGGAACAAAGGTGTGTTAAAAGGTGATCGACATTTCTATACTATACCTTTGCTTTGGTATTCTTGTAATCGTTTTGGGATTGCTATATAACTTTTAACAGTCCCACATCAGTTTTTCCCTTTGACCATATTTTCTCAGGTACATCCTTCAGCCACTGTGATAGTGGTGCCTCATCTTGAGATGTGTTTTCACTTGATTGTGTCAAAAACACCTGTACTGCTGCTTCTATCTGATTAGATATGTTGTCTGGAAGTTGACTGGTGTATTCCATCCCTTCTGGGGTGTATTTAATGCATGCTCTCATTAACTGTAATATATCTGCACCCAGTAGATTTACAGGACAAGTGTTTGAAGTGAGAACCCTATAGTGACAGGAGTACAGTCTTTGTTTATTTGTAGCTTTACTTTTTTACTTTTCCTAAAGTGAATGGGCTGTCCTGCCAACCGTGATGCTTTTACATAATCTGAGGTCACTTATTCTTGTGGTACTTGATTTTGTCTCAATACTGTTTGGCTTGCCCCCGTGTCAATTAGGCAATCCAATTGTTGACCAGTGGGCAATGTAATTTGCACAGTAGTTCCAGGCAGCTTACCATCTTCAGGGGTGTTTACAAGAACTGGACAAGGTGTTGACAACGGGGAGCCATATCTTCATTGATTGCTGCTTATGGTGCCCTGCGGACCGCCGGTTTCTCTTTGCTGCTGCTGCCATTTCTTGTATTTCCTGCAGTCCTTCATGTGACCTGGTAATTTACACAAAAAACATCTGCCAGTCATGTCCTCACCTTGATGCCTTTGTCTTGCACTTACTGTTTCTGTTCCTTTGGGCTGCTGCCTTACTTGCCATGTTACTTTTCCCTGTACCAGGTGTACAGTTACCTGAGGAGTCTTTAGGGCCTTCTTTTCCCTTTTTTCTGCTTCCTGGTTGTGGAGCTTAAGGAGGCTTACAACTGGTCCTTCAAGTACCTGTGGTAAAGATTACATTTTCATAGACAATGCCTCAGGTCTGACTGAAAAGAGTTGGCTTCTTACCTCATTCCTTAGACTATTCAAAAACTTTGTTTTCAACATTCTTAGACCATCTGGGTTTTCTGTAGAAAACCCATCATCATTTTGTCTGGTAGTTAATTTATCCAAATACATCCTTACTGAATCATTTCTCTGTGTTATGTCTGGTGCTTTTAACTTTTGTTCATGACACCACCATTGTACTCTGGCTAGAAATTCAAGACCACTGTTATACATATTTCTTTCTTCTACAGGGGGTGCAGGATGAGTAATAGCCCCCCCCCCCCCTATCACCTTCTGGTGTTTTTGCTATTAACCCCATTATTTGAGTCATCACTCCTACCCCAAATATCTGTGTGCATACTTGCTGCAGGTCTATCCAACAGGGATTCCACACTGTCTGCATTCTGGTTAAATAGGCAGAAAATGCTGCTGGACTTTTCCTAGAGTCTGGTGCTTCCTGTTCCATTGTATGCATATCAGACTTATACCAGGGTGAATAGGTCTCTTCTGGGTTAGGCAAGTGTCTCCTATTATTAGGACCTTCTGCAGTATCAGTAATAAAATATGGGTTAGTCATCCTTTGTATTCTGACTGGATACATATTAGTTTGAGCATGTAATACTTGTTTTTCCGATGTTATTCTCCTTCTCACCCCCGGATCTGTTGTTTCTCTTAGTGGACTGGTATTGTGATCCTTCAACCGGCTTACCATCATTGGTATCTTGGAAACATTTTCCTTTTTTCCTGCAAGAATTATATGTACAATGAGGTGCATCAGGTTCTACTGAATTATCACAAGATGGACATTCATCATATTCTTCTGGGACACATTTTTTGCATACCGGACACTGATAATGATGAAATAAATGATTATCCTGAGAGACAGACTGAGGGTGGATTTGACTTGGGGGTTTGTAACGTGATTGGTGAAGTGTTACCTGTGTCCACTGGGGTCACTGTATGAGTTTCTAATTGTGGATGTGTATCCTTTGCTAGTTGTGATGTGTGATCTAGCCGTTGAGATGGAGATGGTATACCTGGTCTATTGTCGGGCTGCTGTGGTGGAGCTGTAGGATCAACATAAGGTGGTGGCATATCTAACAGACCTGTATCTATATGTGGATTCTCTCTTCTCTTCTTTTCCTTTTCTCATCCTCTACCTCTAATGATACTGTATACCACATGTTAACCACATCTGCATGTCCTTTTCTGCTTATCCATGCTTTATTGGTGTTTTGAAACCTTTTCCACTTTTCTGGATCTAGTAGGAAACCTGCTCTGTCAAATATTTGTTTTATACCTTTTAGGGACTTCTTCCCTTCTCTGTATTCTAGTACCTCTGGGTTTTATAGACCCAACAACCTTGCTAGCTTGTGCACCCATTATTCAAAGTTGATCAATCTCTGAATATACTGTACTGTTGGGTTGCTTTACCGCATGCACTCTTATAGCAGTTATCTGTATTTTACAGAGAATTATACCGCCGTTCAAAAATCTCTTAACACCTTCTATTCTGGCTGTAAAATACTTGCACACTATACAAATAAATATAGCTAGAGAACAGACAACAAGAACAATCATGGAAATCTCCGTTGTAGCTGTAACCATTTTTGCTTTCTTATTTCATTATCAGCAGGATGTCCTTTTACAATTTCATTACGTAATGGTAATGGTGGTAATTTCTTTATACTGTACAGATAAATAATCACATACCCCTTGAGGGGAAGCCTAACTGGCCAATATAGTAACACTTGAGACCAAATATATCCTATATTTTGCTGCAATATGTCCTTATTTAAATGCACATTTACCGTACAATAATTTTGGTTTGCATCCACAAAACATCCAAAAACAGTTCTATCAATTAAAGCTTCCAGTGTAGGAGCAGTACCACCAGGATGCTTTCTAACTATAACAGCACAAAAACAGTCTGGACAATAACAAATGAATTCTTAAAATGCAATCGTGAGTACTTATGACTTATTTCAGATTTAACCATATGCGTAGCGCTTTTATGCTATCAAACAGATATCTGGGTTCAAAGAATCTCTCTTACCAAATACAGATGAACAGGTTTCAGACACAACAAGAATACTGGAAAGAGTAAATCAGTGGAAAAATCACAGCTGAATATTTCTCACCATACAGATTTAAACTGTCCCATGATTCTAGTCGATGCTGTAAGCGTTGCTTGTCATATGTACAGGTTGTCCGAGATTCCGGCTATTCAAGCCCCCACGTAATGTTAGGGTAATTTACCTTTCCATTATCAAGTCCCTTCAGATACTTGTGAGATAATGCTGGTTAACCAGATCAGTAATCAAGACACAGACATGCCAATGTCAAGATGTATACTGAGCTGAGCTCGTTTATTTTTTAGATTACATTAATACTTAAAAAGCCTTTGATCTGGTTATAAGACAAGCATATTATTGATATTTTCCTGAGTAAATATAGATTATGTGACAAAGCTAGATAATTATTTCTGTGTCCTCTTTTATGGCTTCTTCTTCTTATCCATTCCCGCAAACACCAGTACATCCAATTCCACCATCTGTCTTCTTATGGTCTAGGCCAGGCCTGTCCAACCTGCAGCCCTCCAGGTGTTGTGAAACTACAAGTCCCAGTATGCCCTTCCAGCTATCAGCTGGTTGCCTACCAGCAAAGCATGCTGGGGCTTGTAGTTTCACAACCCTTGGAGGGCCTCAGGTTGGATAGACCTGGTCTAGGCCTTCACCCGGGGTCCGTGTGATATTTTAGGCTGGAGCTGGTTTTTTCGCTGAATATATATTTTTTAAGGCAATAACAACATTTTTAACTCCTTCACATATCATTATTACCACTTAGTACTCAGGAGCCTAAAGGTCCCTTCACAAGGAACAAGTGGGAGGTGCCAAAAGTTTTAATGACACATTCAACAAGGGCTTTTGTGACCCTATGAACACATATAGCTCAGACTTTGGCAAAAGACAGATGTAGAGATGATAGCTGGACTTTGCAATATACTTTTTCCAGACATTATCATCTAGATGTTGCAGCAACAGATGATACACAATTTGGAAGGAGGATTCTCCAAGCTGTTGAACAAGAAATATGCTTATGTCCAGGATATCTATTGTTGAGACCGACTATTCCTGTTGAACTCACGCCAAGGTACTGCTTGGTAAATCACATCAGGAAGCCATGGATTAGGAAGGGGAAATAAGCAAATTATACTGATTTTTCCTCAAAATACTCAGCAGACATAATAAACCATCCTGTGTTGTAGATGGTTACCTTCTTTCACAGGCAGCTATGGAAGACAAACTATGGAAGACGTTACATTATATACCTTCCAGGGTGTCAAAGTTTCTTCCTGTCTCTATTCAGCTGAATAAGGGATAACCCATCATTAGGGCAGCCATGGAATATCTAAGGAAAATAACATATTGGCAAGTATAATTTGCTTATTGATACAGATATGGCAAAAGAGGAATTTATTAAATTAAGCATTTATATACACATTTTAGTTTTAAATACAGCCCTCACCATAATATACTGCATATTGCCAACCACAGTATATATAGAACCCACTGCACATACCAGCCATTTCACAACAATTGTATATATGCAGCTTATTATGATTATAACCTAATCAGGATAATTAATATATTAATGAAATCACGATATATACACTAATATCTGCAGTTTCTTTAGGCAACATGGTTTCCAGCAACTCACTGTGAGAGAAAACAAAGGGTTAATGAATTTTAATGTACTAAACTCCTTGTTTCAGACACCTGCTTTAGGTCACCTGACTGTTTACTTAGAGAGGTCACAGAAAGGCTGTCAACCCTTTTGTTTATTGCCCAGTTAAGAGCCCACTGTCAGGTGCTGTGTTAGTACAGTCCCATGATCCTTATGGGCAATATAGTGAATACAAAAAAAATACTTTCCACAATCCCACCATGTATGAGAAGACCTCTGTATAAATTTGTAACCATAGGAACTAGCCAGATAAAATGGTCCAATGACATATATAGGCCAGGATAAGAAACCTATATGGATAATGTATCCCCCCAAGGAATCAGTCCACAAGAGCTACCAACAGGTCATATTCTCAGTATTTGTCTGTAGAAACAGATGGGATATTTACTGACCTAGCCAAATAGATTAACTCACCTATGCATGATTAAAGAAATCCTGAAAAGATGAACTGTTAGTAGGATTGAGTTTGGCACCTCTGCTCTATCAGTATCTTTCAGGTGTATGAAAGGTATGGTATATACACCACATAACCAAAGGTTGGGAACACTTCAACATCACATCCATATGTGCATGTTGAACATCTCGTTCCAAAACCATAGGCATTAATATGGAATTGGTTCCCCCCTTTGCTATTACAGCCTCCATTCTTTCCACTAGATTTTGGAACATGGCTGCAGAGATTCGCATCCATTCAACCACAAGAGTATTAGTGAGGTCAGGCACCATCACCATTTATATAGAGCCACTGATTCTGCAGCGCTGTACAGAGAACTCATTCACATCAGTCCCTGTCCCATTAGAGCTTACAGTGTAAATTCTCTAACATACACACACAGTCAGACTAGAGTCAATTTTGATTGCAGCCAATTAAACTATTAGTATGTTTTTGGCGTGTGGGAGGAAACAGGAGCAGCCGCAGGAAACCCAGATAAACACGGGGAGTACATACAAACTCCTCACAGATAAGGGCATGGTCGGGAATCGAACTCATGACCCCAGTGCTGTAAGGCAGAAGTGCTAACCACTTAGCCACCAATGTTGGATGATAAGGCCTGGCACACAGTCTGTGTTCCAATTCTTCCCAAAGGTGTTCTATGGGATGGAGGTCAGTAAATTTCTCCCACAAAATCGGGAAATCAATTTTTGATGGACCACGCATTCTAGAGGAGTTATTGTCATGCTGAAACAGGAAAGGGCCATCTCCGAATTTGGGTGCACACAATTTTCTAGAATATATTTATATGCTGTAGCATTAAGATGTAATTTCAGTGGAACTAAGGGGTAAAGGCCAAACAATGAAAAGCAGCCCCAGACCCATTATTGCTCCTCCATCAAACCCAGTTTCCTCTGTCAGACTGACATATGGTGAAATGTACTTTGTCACTCCAGAGAACCAGTGTCCACAGGTTTGTTCCAATGCCAAACCAATTCAGTCATTTTCCATTGTACATGGTAATCCGAGGTTTGTGTGCAGCTGTTTGGCCATGGAAACTCAAATAACGACGCTCCAGACTAAATGTTCTTGTGCGGACTGTTGCTTCCAGAGGCAGTGTGGAATGTTGCAATCTGAGGACATATTTTAGCACACTACGCTCTTAAACAGTTGACGGTGCATTTCTGTGACCTACCGATTTGCTGCTGAGCTGCTCTTAGACTTTTTCTACTTCACAACAACCGCATGTTTAGTTTACCAGGGCAGCTGTAACAGGACAGAAGTTTGATGTACTGACTTGTTGGAGAGGTGGCATCCTATGGCAGATTCATGTTGAAAGTCACTGAGCTCTTCAGTACAACCCATTCTACTGCTGTTTGACTATGGAAATTGCAAGGCTGTATGCTTAAGTTTATGCACTTGTTAGCAATGGTTGTGGCTGGAAGAGATGTACACATACTTTTGCAACGTAGTGTGTGTCATATTTATCTATTTCTAGGACTGGACAACCATGCATATTTAACCCCTACACTGCTAAGGCGAGAACATGTACATCAAAAATGCTAAGGGCGACTCCTAATCCTGGCACCTACATTCTCGGGGACACCTGTTGAAAGAGAGGAGTCCTCATAAAGCGTCTGGTGATCAGTGTGATCACCAGTAAGTAATCACTATACTACAGATCTCTGAGGAAACCACAAATGACAATGGAGAAACGCGTCAGTAATTTATGATTATTTGGAGTTAGAAGCCTTTTGAGCTCATTATTTGTTCTGTGGATTAAGCGAGACAGGTTTGGATTCAGTCATTTGATTGCTGTGCCCCATAAAGAACAATTACCCGGACTACAGACATTTGATCTCATTATATACCATCTATTCCCGGGAAGGGAGTGTAACAAGCCGCTGTCCTCTTCTGCTGTGAGATCGGACGATACATCACCCACAAAGCTGGCAAATAGGACGGCTGATTCAGTGAGTACAATCTAAAATAGGAGGCGGTTTGTAGAATGCCAACTCAAGGCAGCCAGTTTATATAAGCATTTCAAGAGGTACTTTCAAGCCCGTAATTATCGTGATTTATTGTTTGTCCATGGGACAGGAGTTCTATAGAGCACAGAAAAAGAATCAATCTGTATCAGTTATAAAGGTCAAAGTAGTATTTATATATTCATCATCATCTATTTATATAGCGGCAACATATTACGTAGCGCTTTACAATTGGGGACAAACACAGTAAACTAATAGACAAACTGGGTAAAACAGACAAAGAGGTGAGAAGGCCATGCTCGCAAGCTTACAATCTATGGGACAATGAGGTTAAGTCTACATTTTGCATTTCAGCCCAGCCAGACTGAAAAGGTAAAAGTGACTCATAAGCTAAATGATCCTGTCACACATTGTTGGTCAGGGGGTAGTTGTCTTGTGTGAAATTGTATAACGGGTGGTAATAGGGTAATGTAGTGAGGTTCAGAGGGTGGTTGAGGAATATTATAAGCTTGTCTGAAGAGGTGGGTTTTCAGAGAACGCTTGAAAGTTTGTAGACCAGAGGAGAGTCTTATTTTGCGAGGGAGAGAATTCCATACAGTGGGTGCAACCCGAAAAAAGTCCTGTAACTGGGAATGGGAGGATGTAATAAGGATGGATGAGAGGGACAGATCTTCTGCAGAACGGATTTACCGAGTTGGGAGATATTTTGAGACAAGAGGAGATGTATGTTGGTGCAACTTTGTAGGTTAGTAAACATATTTTATATTGGATTCGGTAGAAAACAGGCAACCAGTGTAGAGACACAGATTGATTCAGCAGAGGAATAACAATTTGCAAGGAAAATCAATCTTGCCACTTCGTGCAAAATAGATTGTAGGGGTTTGAGTCTGTTTTGGGGAAGACCAGTAAGAAGGGAATTGCAATAGTCAATGCAGGAGATGAGTGCATGAATTCAGGTTTTTGCAGTGTCTTGTGAGAATTCTGGAAAGGTTTGTTAAATGTATGTAACATGATTTAGATATAGAGTCAATGTGGGGAACAAAAGATAGTAGGTGAGTCAGGGATTACACCTAGGCAGCGCGCTTGTGAGGTGGGATTTATGGTCATGTTATCAACAGAAATAGAAATGTCAGGTATGCTCTTGTTGGTGGGTGGGAATATTATTAACTCTGTTTTTGAAAGATTAAGTTTGAGTTGGCGAGAGGACATCCAAGTTAAAATGGCAGAAAGACAGTCAGTTACACGGGACAACACAGATGTCGAGAGATCAGGAGAGGATAAATTTGGGTATCATCCGCATAGAGATGACTGAAATCCAAAAGGAACTTATTAGATTTCCAAGAGAAGCGGTATAGAGAACAGCAGAGGACCTAGCACTGTGCCTTGCGGTACTCCAACTAATAAAGGACGCGGAGCAGAGGTGGCAGCAGAGAAATTAACAGTGAAAGAGCAATTAGAAAGGTAGGATGAGAACCAGGATAGAACAGTGTCTTGAAAAGGTTTAATTTTTGATTGGTCAAGAGGATAAGTGAAAATAGACAGTAACACAGAGAACATCATATGCCAAATACAGTGTGACCACATGCATGAAAGCAATGTGTAAGAAGTATTAACTATGAAAATGCATCACCAACTTTTAAGTTCTAAAGAAAATGTTATAGTAAAATGGGTGGGGACTAGAGGGGAGGGAGGTGCATGACCAATTAAGGAGGAAAGTGACATTTTAGTTGCTCAAAATCGTATTCTTAACAGGGTTCACTAAAAACAAAGTGTACAGAGAACATGGCATCACAAAGTGAAAAGGAGTCCTTAGGCTGGGAATCTTACTCACATGTGGAGATTATTGGGATAGAAGAGGAGGATGATAAAACACCAGCACTCCGCAAACAGCAAAATGACCCATACTTGGTTAAACATATGGCTTCTATAGTGAAGATAGTAACTTATTTTGTCCATATTCGCTATATGCCAAATTTTTGTTTTTAAAGCTCAAAGAAGAACACTGGGCACAACATCTGTCGCTTTTTGGCTAGCAGGCATTTTTCTGCCACTAGGATGTGTATAGCAAGCTTTAGATTTTAAATCTGGGATACCCATACTATTACTACATATTTTATTCAAAAGTCTTCTGGAAAAAAGGTATAATTTGTGTGGGTACTGCATAAACAAATTTGGGGATTGGGGTGTACTAAAAAAAAAATCTTTAGCAAGTAGAGCAAACAATTTGTCTTCACCATTTTCAAAAATTCCTGTTTTGTTTATAAAGCAGCCTTTTGTCCCTCTGAGTAGATGCAAATACAGAATACTACCTAATTCAGTGTATGCTGCTTGTGATTTGAGGAGCATATAGTTACTCCGTGCCCTAGCAATTTAGACTTCAGATCGGATGCCTCTTGTTCTGCCTTCCTATGATGAAATGAGACATGAAATAAACCCTTTGTATGTCCTCTAATTGCATCCCACCTTGCTTCCCGTGGTGCTGCTTTGTCATTTTGTTCCAAAATATTTTAGTATGTTAAGTATGCAGTCATATTGAATCTGATTTACACATTATGGGCTTCAGGCCCAGGGCTCGTGCCACTTGAAATATGTCTCTCTGACAAAGTTCTGTCCTATTAAGATTGTTTAAACACCCATAGTCACAATGTGGCAGGTCACAGAAATGTAGTCTTGGAGTGTCTATCAACCCTGCCGGGAACTGTAACGAGTAAGCACGGATGAAAAAACAGAAGAAATGTTAAAGCATCTATTCCAAGGGATCTGCCGTGTGGTTAGCCCATGAGTCCAGCTACACAAGAACAGCATATGGAGCTCAAACGACTCTTGTATGTTGTCCATCAACAGTCCTGAGTGGTGAAGGGTACAACATAGTATATTTAATATTCACTACTGAGCCTTTTCTTTGCTTCTAATAAAGGTCCATATATACAGATACTGTGTGGTTATTTTTAGTAACTTCCCTTTAATCTCTCGGGCAGGTACCAGATTGATTATTGTGGTCGTGGACAAACGCATCTTTTCTTCAGTATAGAACTAGTTTTTTTTCTGGAGCCAAAATGCATAGTTTTAATATCTGGTACTGCATGGTTGCTTAAAAAAAAAACAACTTTGTTAAATGTTAACACACTATTGATAATTCAACCATCCTTTCCAAATAGTAGAGCCTCTTTCCTGTGACCACTTTCAGTTTTGGATTAGATGCCAGCTGCATAACACATTTATGATAACATTTTCAATTAAACCTACCCTGGTTTTTGTCACTTGATGTTTATATTTCATGTAATTCTGACACTTGGTGCATCTCGATTAACAGATATTGGAATAGGTTCCAATGACTGCTTTTGGCATTGGGTAAAATAGATTGAAAACCTAAAGCAAACAAAACTCGGAAGCGAGCAGCCTTTACCGAGAACATCTTCATTCCACGGTGTTTCTATGTCTCCGGGCTTATTAATTTGTTTCATGTGCAGTCCTTTGGTCCTGCTAGATTGGGACTTGCTTTGCATTTCAATTGAAACATTATCAATTATATACGCAATTGAACTGTAATTTTTTGTGATGGATCCATCTGCACATATAATGGATCCCCATCTAAATAATTTCTGATGGATATGTTAATACAAGGTGAAAAACATTTATCTTAATTATATTTGTAGTAGCACCCTATTTACAGCATCTTTACTATTTATTAATTCATATGTGAAGGTTGCAACCTCTTGAATTAATGTTTTATTGTATGTCAGTTTAATAAAAATATTTCTATTGCAAGTTTTAAACCATTTTCTCTCAATTTATATATGCCTTGGGATATATAGTTTGACGCCTCATTTTTTCCAATTACTACTTAAACATTAAATCACATGGGTGTCCAAGTTTGAGGTTTCACAAATTTGGAAACACAGGGGCACTTACACCTATGTGCTCGTGTAAGTGTTTTAGAGGACAAGATCAGAAAACATGCGCCCAGGAATAAAACAAAATCAGTGAAAATACAAAGGAATACAATTTGTATCTAAAATGGAACTTTATTGCTGTCTGTGCAGAGATTCCACATGCGTTTAATGCAGACAAGCACAATACTTTAAAAAAAATAATAATAAAAAAAAAAAATTACATTTCTCTCTCCTGCTCACATTTACCAAAATGGATCACCGACAAACTGAACAAGAGACCTTTTATACTTTGGGTAGCCAAAAGGGTTAATGAATGGCTTTTCCTTCCTCCAAATCTTAAGGGGCAGGATTGTGGAGAGCAAACAAAATAGGATGGGAGACGGGGCAAATTTGGGTGCAAAAAAGAAGCTTGACATGTTCAGTCACTATTACATTTTGTAGAGAAGGCAAACGGGTAAGCCCTTGCAGAACCCCAGATGACATTTAGGATGCATTCCACTTGTGTGTTTGTTAACTCAAATTTAGACTGAAGTCTGGGCAGAATAAAGAAAACATTTGTTACAAACATATCATGAAAACAAGTGCAATTGGCTCTTGAAGCTCTTTGTTGCCTGCGGATGACTAAGACCAAGCACAGGCAGTAAAACTATAGGATGTTCTAGCTGAAAACAAAAAGAGGAGGCTTCCTCTTCCGATTTTTGTTGTGCACAATGTTCATAACCTAAAACCTTTGAAGTGTGCACCAAATATCCTGCAAGGAAAATTGAGTTTCAACTTCATACGATTTGGGACTAATCATGAACGGTTTTGTCCCTTTAATACATTGGAGCCAGAAACGCACCAGTGCGTGCAAATGTTTGTGAGTGCCTGTGATCTCCCATTGCCTCCTTCATCCCTTGTCATCTCGTCAGTCTCCAGTGACCTGTGTAGCTTGCCCATCAGCTGCTTGACCGGTGGACTGAATGAACAAGGGCTGTGTAAGGTCTTGTCCTGCTGGCATGGTAACTTGCTGGATCTGATATAATTGCTGGAAAGAGAACAATGACTTTTTTTTAAAAAAAACACACATTTTTTTTAATATACAAGTGAAAGATTAGCTGTCAATTCCCCTCTTATACTGTTACCTGTCCATCAGTGAACTGGCTGAATTGCTGCTGCCCTTGTTGGACATCTGCCTGTGCAATCTATAAAAGAAAAAAGTATCCTTACTGCAAGCCAAAAGTAACAAAAACAAAGAAATAAAAGACAAATACAACTAGTAAAGCACACCAATTGGAAAAAAAATATATATAGGAAAACCAATGAAAGCACCAAAATGCTCCGTATCTATAAACACCACCGACCATATGACATCTTGCATTGGTTCTAGCCCTTTTTTTTTTTAAATACATAAACAAGGGCCCGATTCATTAAGGATCTTAAATTAAGAAACTTATTTCAGTCTCCTGGACAAAACCATGTTACAATGCAAGGGGTGAAAATTAGTTTTCTGTTTTGCACATAAGTTAAATACTGTCTGTTTTTTCATGTAGCACACAAATATCTACTTTAAAATTTCAGTGTACAAATAAGCTATCAAGTATTTATGTGCTACATGAAAAATACAGTCAGTATTTAACTTATGTGCAAAACAGAAAACTAATTTGCACCCCTTGCATTGTAACATGGTTTTGTCCAGGAGACTGAAATAAGAAGTTTCTTAATTTAAGATCCTTAATGAATCAGGCCCCAAATGTTTTAGTTTTCCTCTTCATTTGTTTTTACAGAAAAAGAAAGCATTCACTGCCAGGTATTAACTGTGGTGATTGATTTGAGTCTGTTGTTTGTGTCAGAATAAAAATATGTTCATTTTACAAACAAGTTATTATAGTGCTTAAAAAAACAACACAAGAAACAAGAATTGTGTGTATATTTGGGATTTCATTTAATAGTTTGTACTAAGAATGTATATTTCTATTATCATAAAATTCAGTAAAAAGCTATTATTTTCTGAAAGGAAAACTAACATTAGGAAACCTAATGTAAAGTATATTAGAACGAATACAAAAATCTCAGATATTTTATGTATACATACACAATTATAATTTGCACAAGTACCTAATGTTTGTCCATTTTCTTAATGTAGTTGACGTGTATTATTCAAATACATCAGCTACTGTAAGTTACAGATATTAGAAGTCACCTCTGATTACCGTGACCTGTATAAATGTAGTCTGCCTACAGCTAGCTGCAAGATTTTACATGAAAGAAGTCCTTGGCAACTGCTAATATCCATGTAACATTTCCAATAGTGTATTTTCTTTATGTTCCTTAGGAAAACTTGTGTACTATAAGGAACAACTAACCCCAAAATGGTAAATATCTCCTCAGTGACTTCTAGTACTGTTATAACGTAGCAGACACATTACATAAACCCGTGACATAATGAGCCATTCACAACAAGGCAACCACTGCATACAGAGTTTCAGGTCTTATTCTGTTCATGTTGTCTTAACAGACAAGAACAGAGCCAATTATTCAGCACAAACAGATTAAGGATGGTTTTTCATTGGCATCATAATCCAGGTCCTGCATGGAGGTAAATGTGGCGTCCCACATGAGGGGCTATTCTTACAAAGAGGACAAACATTTTAATCTCTGAAGCTAAATCTTATTGTGTGTGAAACAGACATTATTTTGTACATTCTGGATTTAAATGTATTTTCACCCAGCAAATGAAGCGACAAATTAAAGGCCATCTTGACTACATAATCCCACAGCTTGGAAGAAATACAATGTAGACTCATTTAAAATAACCTTAACTTATTTTGAGTGACCGGTCCAATCTATCATCAACCTTTATTTATATAGCATCATCATACTATGCAGCAATTTACAATGGGGGACAGACACAGTAATAAAGACTAGATATTAACAAGCAGGCAGAGTTATGAGGGCCCTGCTTACAAGCATTCAATCTGTAAAACTAGAGAATTTATACAAATACTGTTGCAATAAAATGTGAATTAGTTCATGCTGCAGAGCTAAACACTAGAGGTGGAAAACCTAAATGATCATATACTCAGTGGATTAGTCAGTCTCACATGTTCATCTAAGTTACTGGACCAGGGCGAACCCAAGCTTGGGGGAGGTTTAGTAAGCTCATACATTTCTCATTCTCAGAAGACCCAAGTTCTCCTCCATCCTGTCCAATTTGGTGTAAACGAAAGGTGAACACTGACACACACACACACACACACACACACACACACACACACACGACAGGACAAAACGGTGGAGAATGCTGCTTGGCTGAACAGGCAATGTTAAGCAAATCCATCTTTTCTACAGAGTCTGTGTTCATTACAACAGCAGATGTAAATGAAATGCACTATTTAGCCAAGAGCAAGCCTTGCCTTCTTCGTCACAGAAAACAGTTTGACCTGTTACTTTGGGTTGACACAGGAGAGGAGTAAAGAAAGAAAAAGTTACCTGTTGTGCATTGGCTGCTAAGGTCTGGATCTGTCCCTGCACAACCTGTGTTCCAGATACAGGTTGGGCAAGACGTATGTACTGCAGCTGCCCTGTGTTAAGCTGAACCTAGAAGCCAAAAAGTATACAGTAAAAACCAAGCAATAACCAAGAGGTTCAGAAAGAAAACAAGATTGCTTGAGCAGGCTTGTAAGTTTTAGTGTAGTATGGGAAAAGCTGCACTATTAACCTTTTGACTAGGAAGAAATGAACCCCCCCACCACCACTCATCCAATACCACATATACATAAAACAGGCTTTAGTGTGTACCTGCTGTTTAAAATATTAGTGGATTTCCTTATTCAAGATGCGCTCATTTATACAAATGTATTGTTTATATAGTAATCATGAATTACGGGTCTAAATATTTATTCTGAGGCAATACAGATTAAGGGGGGTATTCAATTGTTAGCGTTAACGAAAAAAACGAGCGCTCCAAAAATCTTAGCGTTAATACGGTAATTACTCGCGGAATTTCAGCTCGCGGCGAGCTGAAATTTCGCGAGTAAACTACCGTATTAACGCTTTTCGCGCGCAATATTACCGTATAAACGGTAATATATTTTGAGCGCTCGTTTTTTTCCGTTAACTGTAACAATTGAATACCCCCCTAAGATTGGAGAAATAAACGTTAGGGAAAACTTCTTGGGCCAGAGTCATTAAGGAGAGCAAAGCATAAAAAAAGGAGTAAGCTTGCACCTTGGCAAAACTATGTTGCATTGGAGGGGAGGTAAATTTAAAATGTGGGGACACATTTATAGTTTCATTGTAAAAATAAAACCATCACGTATTTATGTGCCACATGAAAAAAAAAACAGCCAGTAATTCCTTATGTGCAAAAAAAGAAACTAATTTACACCCCTTGCATTGTAACACGGTTTGTCCAGGAGCAAACTTACTCTTTCTCTTGGTTTGCTCTCCTTAAGGCCCCTTGCGTACAATATGTGTAGCAATGACAGATTTTGAAAAAATAAAAATAAAAAAACCAATAAACAAAAAACATCCCTAAATAATAATTAAAATAAAATATTACTAACACCACCTAATCCATTACAGACTAGGAATACAAAATTATAATTAACTAATTTTAACGAACATAAAGCAATGACAACTAGCCAATTTACTATATAAAACACCATGGGGGGTATTCAATTGTTAGCAAGACGGGTGAAAATCCTGCACTCGAAAAAATATTACCGTTAACACGGTAATTTGCGCGTAAATACCGTTTCAGCTCAGGGAGCTGCGAGCTGAAATTCAGCAAGTAATTACCGTATTAACGGTAATATTTTTCGAGCGCGTGATTTTCACCCGTCTCGCTAACAATTGAATACCCCCCCATGAGTCCCAGTTCTACACTCTACTGTAAAAATAATTATTTGCTCAGTCATCAGTACATAGCGAAAACTTTGCATAGTGGTTCAAATCAGGACAACTAATGACTACGTGTGTCAGTATTTCATTTGGACACAACTAAAACTATGACTAAACATAAAAATGAATCTAGCAAAGATGGGACACATCCTGGCACATTTTCCATAACTGTCATTTTCAACCCTAAATTATTCTGACACATCACGTTGAGCACGTGACACAAATATGTCCTGAAACACAAGTTAAGAAATCAAATCCAAGTATGGAGCAGAAAGCGACCTGTGCAGCTGCTTTTGGATAATGTTCCCATTGCCTAGTTTCCAAGGATGAAGTTGTTTTTCCCACACTGGTGTATATATAAACCAGTATTTTCATAAGAATGTTATTGTTACATGGCTTGAGAAAGCACCTGTTGACAGGAAATGTTACTATGTCATATTCTGTGACAAGGTTTTACTTTTTCTAAAAGCCATGCTATAATGATTTTTTTTTGGTTTTTTTTTTTTTTAACATGTCTGTGTTCAATGCACTTACATTTTACAAATGTGAAACTACTGCAGAATAAGGATTTTGATATAGTGATGGTTAACTACTTGACGTGCCATAACTATTAATGACTGTATAAAACTGAGGAAGCCACCTTAAGTCCTTTTTGTCTATGGATCTGTCCATGTTCATCTTAGTAGTATACACCTGATCAAATCCATTATTTCCACTTGGGTTAAATTTTATTACGTGATACACATAAATTAGCTATGCAAAGACTGAGTAAAACTGAACAACCCTTCATCTGTAATTAAACTTAAAGAAAAAGCACATAAACTGTAAAAGTAGTCCCTAGTTTATTCTCAAAAGACCACATTCCTATTCCATTTTAAAAGTACTTCCTAGCCAAAAAAAAACCTAACTCGTCAGTTACTTATATAACCAGGTACTTTGTGACACTGTTAAACAATTTGATAATGGGGTGCAATCCTTTATTATCTATTTTTATCCTAAAAATTTCCGTACCACACAATTGCATTCAATTTAGCATTTCACACCTTATCCACATTTCTTGCCAATGATTTCTTATTTTATTTTGGGAGATGACATATAAAATGAGATACTAGATAAAATAAAAAAGTGATCAGCCACAACATTAAAACCACCGACAAGTGAAGTAAATAATATTGATTCTCTCATTACAAAGACACCTGTCAAGTGGTGGGATATATTATGCACTCTGTTCTTGAAGTTGACGCATTGGAAGCAGGAAAAATGGACAAGCGTAAGGAACTGAGCAACTTTGACTAGGGTCAAATTGTGATGGCTAGATCAGAGCATCTTCAAAACGGTCCAATCCAATGAAAGAGCTACTCTAGCACAAACTGCTGGACAAGTTAATGCTAGGCTATGATAGAAAGGTATCAGAGCACACAGTGCATTTCCGCTTGTTGCGTATGGGCCTGAGTAGACCCAGACTGGTCAGAGTGTCCATGCTGACCCCTGGCCACCGCCGAAAGTGCCTACAATGGGCACGTGAGCGCCAGAACTGAACCATGGAGCAATGGAAGAAGGTGGCCTGGTCTGACAAATCCCATTTTCTTTCACGTGAACTTCCGGGTGCATGTGTGCTGTTTACATGGGAAGATGCACTGTGAGCAAATGGCAAGCCGGCGGAGGCAGTGTGATGCTCTGGCAATGTTTTGATAGAAAACCTTGGGTCCTGGCATTCATGTGGATGTTACTTTGACACATACCACTTACCTAAACATTGTTGCAGACCAAGTACACCCCTTATAACAATAGCCTCTTTTAGCAGGATAATGCACCCTGCCACAGTGCAACAATTGTTCGGGAATTGTTTGAGGAACATGACAAAAAGTTCAAGTGCTGACCTGGACTCCTAATTCCCCAGGTCTCAATTTGTGGGATGTGCTGGAAAAACAAGTCCGAGCCCTGAATGCCCCACCTTGCAAACTACAACATTTAAAAGCATCTGCTGCCAACTGCTAGCTGTCCGATATCACAGGACACTTAGAGGTCTTGTGGAGTCCATGACTCGACGAGTCAGAGCTGTGTTGGAGGCACGAGGGGCATCTACACAATATTAGGCAGGTGATTTTAATGTTCTGGCTGAACGGTGTATATTTTTTTTTACTTCACCTATGAGCATAATTTCTATAAACTAGCCTGGAAGGAATCTTCTCTCATTTAAAAATATTTAAGTACTATTGAGAAGAACCAAAAATGGCTTTGTCATGTTGCTACACACAAGGAAAGTTTATCTATGACAAAACTGCAGTTAGTTTGACTTTGTGGTACGCACCGGAATCTGCTGGATTTCTCCTGTGTTCGTTATTATTTGCTGCATAACCTGCATGGTCTGTCCTGTTCCGCTTTGACCTTGCTGATTCTGACCTTGGGGCTGGGCCTGAACAATCTGAACCTGCTGTCCTTCTCCAACTTGCATTGTTACTGGTGCACTCTGAAAAAGAAATAAAAAAAACTGAAGGCCTAAGTACTTCAACCTGACAGATTAGACAAGCTAAAATCCCTGCTTGAGCAAGTAAAGCAGTAACAAGGACACTCAAACATTGTGTCATCATCATCATGTATTTATTTATATAGCGACACTAGTTGCACAGCGCTGTACAGAGAACTCGTTTACTTCATTCCCTGCCCCAAGAGAGCTTACAGTCTAAATTCCCTAACATACACACACACAGACCGACTAGGGTCAATTTGATAGCAGCCAATTAACCTACAAGGATGCTTTTGGATTGTGGGAGGAAACCGGAGTGCCCGGAGGAAACTCACACAAACAAACATGGGGAGAACATACATACTCCATACAGATAAGGTTATGGTTGGGAATCGAACTCATGACCCTAGTGCTGTGATGCAGAAGTGGTAGCCACTAAGCCACCATGTCTATTTTCCCATTTCTATAAATTGATGCTCCAGACTTGGGGGGTAATTCAATTAGCCACAAGATTCCATAATAGCCTCACGTGTTGTGTTTATGCACGCAAAGCTGGCAATGAAACTTTGTTCATTAGGAATGAGCAAAAAACATTACCACAACATCACTTGGAAACACAACTGATGAGGCTATTCCAGCACCTCACAGATAATTGAAATGGCCCCTTGAAGACAATGGACAACTTCCACTCCATCTGAGGTTTACCTTCTAGGTCCTTGCTTAGGATTAAAGGTAAAGAGATTCGGGAGTGGAAGTGAAATGAAGCATACAAATTTAAAACAAAACACAAAACCATATATTATAATCAAGAATAGCAACATATGGCTAACCTGTCCTTGTTGTGGCTGAGCAATTATAATCTGCCCAGGTTGGAGGGTAGTTGTAGAGGATGTCTGCTGACCAGTTGCCTGACCCTGTACTTGCACAGCTGGTTGCTGAGCCAGTGTAAAATAGTACTGGACGGGTTCTGCTGGGGTGACCGCTTGCCGTACCTCTTCCTAGACAGACAGAAGAGTACAAATTTGTAAAAACAGACATAAGAGGAGACCAAAAAGCTAAAACACTAATCAGCTTGAGATCTATTAGAAATGCACTCAATTTGATGTCTGAAACATATAAGTACTTGCAGCTTTCACCAGACACTTTCACAACATTGTGATTTAGTGCCTCTAAGGAGATCACAGTGAATTTCATAAACAAGGGAACAGTGTCTCATATGTGCCTAAACCTAAAATACATTCATGACTGAAGAGAAAGCATTTCACACACAAGCAAAACACCCCTTAACAATTTGACTGTTCATACTTCAACCACAACCAAACCTCCCAATTCAGAGCATGTCACCTGTGTAGAGATAATTATACTGTAAACATTTATACAGAATTGCATGTGTGGCGTTCAGTTCTGTGCATGATTTTAGATATAACTTTACTAGCGATCAGTGGGAGGCCTATTCAGGACACAATCTGTGTGCTGCTGCCACTTTAACAAATTGTAGGAAGCCTGCCAGATGTTTTCAAACACACACAGAATAGTTTTCATGGAGGTTATTTGACTCAACAGCAGACACAATTAAATATTTCAGACTACCATTAACTTAAACACAGAGCCAACACAATGATTGAATGACAAAAAAAAAAAATAAGTAACACAAGTGTTTTTAGACACAGAAATAAAACTGTTTTTAGTTCTTTGCTTTTAACCAAGTGGCACAAAATGAAAGAACAATTCATTTTATAGTTCAGGACCCTGAAAGACAGCCTGTTGGCAAAAAAGACTCCCCAGTATTATTTTTTGATTATTTTTAATGGCCCCCAACCAAATATGACAATTTGCCACTGTATAACAATTTATTTGATATTCGGCCGGCAAGTACACAGCTGAAACACATTAGCTCTTACCTTGTACTCTCAAAAAGTATTGCTCTAGATAATTATTCACATGTGCAAGAACATTATATTGACCAAACCATTATTTCAATAATGTATGACTAAGGAAATCCTCATAGAATAACTGCTGTTTTTACATATCAGAGGACAAACGGTCTCATCAAGACTAGCCAAGTATTATATCACCAAGTGATATAGTAAATGATTGGTAACATATTATTGCTGGTAAAAATGTAAATAAGTTAAGGGAAAATGTGAATAATATGAAAAGAGAATCTAGCTCACGTTGCAGATCTTGGGTAGCCCGAGGAGGTAAAAATGCAGACTGCGATTACTTTATGATTGTTTATATATGCGCCCATTAGTCTGGGGGTTATTCCATGGCAGAGGGAGTAAACACCCTTCTCCCAGCCATCTCATATTCACAGCTGAGAGTGTAGGATGTTTACAAACACTGCATCACAGACATATGAAGTAGTTAACATGTTCCTAGAAAACGTAACATGTTCTGTGTTAGAGAACAAAGATTGTAAACAAACTTGCATCGCACAGCTGGCAAGACACCTAAGTAAAGCTGCAGAAAAATGTAGCTAGTTCTGGGCAGTATGTGCTATAAAAAAAAAATGATTACAATCGAGACACTTTAGAAGTACACTTCAGCTTTTCCCTGAAATGTGACAGACAGACACACGCCAAAGTAAAATGAATGGAAAATGTAAGTGAATGGATTTGATAGTCCCCCCTACGGCGTGTGTGTGTGTGTGTGTGTGCATATAAAGAGCTGTACATGATTTGTATAAAATGATCTGATGTCATAGCGTGTGTGTGTGTGTGTGTGTGTGTGTGTGTGTGTGTGTGTGTGTGTGTGTGTGTGTGTGTGTGTGTGTGTGTGTGTGTGTGTGTGTGCATATAAAGAGCTGTACATGATTTGTATAAAATGATCTGATGTCATAGCGTATATAATGGAGGAATTCTGTGTCCACTAGAAAACCTTGGGTTTTATAAAGAATAGACACCCTACTGTAAATTGCAGGTAGTAGAATCCTGTCCTGTATCATCATGGTCCCGGGACTCCATAGTGCAGTCTCATCCCACTATAATTTCCAGCATGGAGTCCATCATCTATAACAAATTGCATGTCTTATAGTGTGGCTTTCTGAAACCCAATCAAAAGCAGATTAGGAATATAGTGAGTTTCTAAAAAGACGAATGTTCTGGTTTGCAAATGTAGCAGTACTGCAACACTCCGGTAAGTTTACCAACATCCTTTTATACCACTGTCTTATTTAAATATTTGAGCGGTACAAGTGCCAAACAATTTTCAGCTCACAGGCCCTCACATATATAAATATGGAAAACTAGCTTTCATTTCCATCCTGCAACAATGTCCTCAATAAATCTGTAACTCACTGTAGCAAGAAAAAAAATTATGCCAGCCTACTGCTTCAGGTAGCTTGTCTCATTTGAATGATCCCATGTTACCAGGTATGGAGTCACTTGTTACACTGTAGTAGATAACCTAAACAAAGTACTTGCCATTAAAGCAATAGAATAAAGTATGGACAAAACTCCTTTTAAAATGTAAAGGAGTAAGGAAATATTAATGCAGTGTCTACACATATGATCTGGGTGTAGCAGCTATCTTGAAGTCGGCCATGTTGGATGCAACTCATTTTTTTTTTAAATGGGAAGGTAGTCATGTGACATATCAAACAGATGCAAAATTTCATAAGAAAATGGTGTTCCTTTGTTTTAACGTAACTTTATTCATTCTCAAGTTTTAACAGTTTTCTTTTGCTGGTAGTGACATTAAGGACAATGGCACCAACACAAACAGATTGTATTGAGAGATTGTCTTGATATCTGGAGAATGAAGCACACGTGCTATAGAAGATTATTTCAACCAACTTCACCCATATAGGCTACCCACTAGTCACAGTGCAGTTGCCAAACTCCTTGCCAAATTTAAACACCGGATCAGTTGCAGATAAGCCAAGAAATGGACGAGCAGAAACAGTTACAGATGAAGCAACTACTGCTGTGCTGACATCATTTTCAAAGAGCCCACAACGTAGCCATCATCGTCCGTCTCGTGAATGTGAAGCTCGCCGTACGGTAATTTTGAGAATTTTGTCTACACATAAGTGGTGCCCCTACAGGATTCAAATGTTCCCATGTTTCCAGACTGTTGGGTGGAGTTTGCACACTGGGTAACACATCAATTGAACCCTTATTTTCCACACTAGGTATTGTTTAGCAATGAGGCAAATTTCTTCATCAATGGTGAGGTAACCAAACAAGACCACAGGTACTGGTCAGAGACAAACCCTCCCTGGATGGATTTCTGTAGGGTTGTAGCCTTGGCAAAACAGTTACTATGGTGCGGTTTGCGGGGCACCCGTATTGTGTCACCATTCTTCATTGATGAAACATTGACAGCCGCACATTACAAGAGGTTGTTAGATGAAGAGATTTTTCCTTCTTTGTTATCAGAAGATGGGTCATATCCTAATTTCTTCCAGCAAAATGGTGCCCCACCCCATTACGGACTCGTTGTCACAAATTATCTTGACGTGCAGTTTCCCCAAATGAGGTTTGGCCGTAGAGATCCAGTCAGGTGGCAACCAAGATCCCCAGATTTAACCCCATTTAGATGTCTTTCTGTGGGACGTGTTTTTGCTGTGAAGAAACGGGATCGCAATCATCTGCAACAACCAAGTGTTGATGCTTGTGCTCAGATTCAGCCAGACATGTTGGTCAAAAGTCATCAAGAAGGGGAAAAAGAAAAAGCTCAACACTGCAACATGGTGGACAGCACTTCGAACATATCCTATAAACATTACGTTAAAACAAAGAACATTGTTGTTTTTCCTATTCTGCATCTGTTTGATATGTCACATAACTACCCCCCCCATTTAAAAAAATTTAAAGTTGCATTCAAGGTGGCCACCATAATGACCATATACCCTAAAAAAAAAAAAAAAAAGATTTTCCACCTCACCCAGATCATATGTGTAGACACTGGATTAATATCTTTTTACTCAGCTCCGTTTTAAAAGGGTGTTATGGACCCAATATACTAAACTATACACAAACACACACACACTTTAATACTATGCTGAGCTAAGTAACTCTGCTCATGTCTTTCAACTGATTGTAATTACCATCATGCACAGCTGCCTGTGCCCTCAAGGGAGAATTGCCCCTCATTCCACAGAATTAAGCTGCTGACGGAATTAAATGGCAACTTTTCATGCATGCTCTATATGTTAACTGGGTGTTACTGCAGTGTGCAGCTCTTGAAATGTACATGTAAAGGCAGGACTCGCAGAATATTTCTGAACAAACTATTCCGTTATATGATGTGAAAGGGTTACAAAATAGGGCTGTCCAGGGAAACTGACATTCACCTAGTAGGTGAACAGGGTGTTCTTTTCACTTGACCCATGAAACTGAACCTTGTCAGATGAGAGTAGCAGCCAACAGCTGTAAACATCCGACTGAAAGCTCTCCATAATATCACAGCTTCCAGTCAAGGATGTTTACAGCAGATGAAACTGCCCACAGATAAAAGGAGCAAATTTAGTTTAATTATGAATGTCTAAAATCAGGCATGATGTAACTCACAGTACATCAGAATAGAAGCAATCTATTTGGCACAAGAGGTGAGTTAAAGAACATTTGATATGCTCTATTTAGAATAATTCTGACATCATGTTGGGACTTCTTTGACTTCTCTGGTGATGAAAGGTTATCAAACTAGCTATGCCAATTGACTTCTCAAGCTATCAAGCAAAACATTTTACATGTGATGCAATGTTATATTTTAGTAAAATAAAATTAATTGTAAAGAAAACCCAACAAATCTCAAAATACTAAATATTGCTCAAAGCACTTCCAAGACATGTTAGGTTCTAAAACATACTATATTATTTGAATGTTTCAGGTTAAGAGCGCTGATCCAATTAGCATTATAGACGTATGTTATGAACAATCCATTGACATAGTCCTTACCAAGGAGTTACCCACTTATGCAAATAACCACCCACCAGACATACATTAAAGAACCTAAGACGAGAACAGAGAGAAGGTGCCATTCATGACCGGGGCATATATTTGAAAATGTGTTCAGATAGCCATGGTTCACATAAATAAACTTTTCATAAAGGAGTGAGTAATTTACCAAATTAAAAGCAAGATAACGGAGAGGAGAACCAGTGCAAGGAAAATGTCTTTCCAGCTATGAGCCAAAGCTTAATCATAATTTCAACTAATCAGAATAGACCCCACTTCTCAATTAAATGAGCGGAGACACACCTTACGTGGTATTGGGTTAATCTCTTTTCCCCGCACATAGATTACTCGGCTTACAATCCTATAACAGATTCACTCGCTACCACCTGTAGAAAGCTTACCTGGCGTTTTGGGGGCTTTAATTCGTCCCGGGGAACGATATCAATGAGAAAATCAAATTGGTCAAACTTTGTGATTGCCATGGCAATGTCATTCCTCTAAAGATATAAAGAAAATGAAGTTAGAAATCACATGCTGTTCTGTAACCCCTTTAAGTTGATGGAAAATGATAAACAATATAAAATGAATCATGTGCAATGTCCATCTGCAGCTGCATATATAGACTGATGTTTTAATGTAATATAAAATACTCAAACTTCATCCACAAGAGATTTCTATAAGTGGATTCCAAAAACTACATAGCACAAGAAAACAGAGAAAATAGTGCATGCGGTCACACGGATAGCAGTGATACATACAGCAGAGATGTCTACATCAATTTCTCTACGTGCCGAATAGTCGCTGTCCATTTGATCAGCTTACTTCATTGCATAGGGGTGAAAGGCTGCACTGTTTCCCCTGCGTTCTTCAAAGCAAAAAGAATAAACTATTTTGTGGGAAAATAATAAAATTATAAAAAAGGGATATTTAGTACTTTATATGTGAAAGACTGGACAGCAACATAAAATGAGTGTTTGCTATAGGCATACTTTTGAAAGCAGGAAGTAAAAGCAGGAAGTACATTGCATTTCTGTTTGAGGTCTCAACACTTTTAAAGAGACTGCATCATGTTATAATATCATACCCTGATCCAATTAGTGTTAATTACTATTAACAAACATAAACCTTGGCAAGTACCACACCATGGCCTTACAGTCATGACTGGGACACACTAGTGTTACCAAGGCAGAGCGCCTAAATTGCAATCCAACTAAGAATGTGCAACAAAGCGCCAGATATCCAATTCCACCAATTGTAGTCTGAAGCCACAGAGCATAATTGCAGCCACACATTACATAGGTGTTCTTCACCTAAAATGATTTCACATTAGACAGCCCTGCAAATGAGAGACAGTGGGTAAAATGACCTGCAACGTTCTTCTCTTGTTGTCCTCTGTGTGAATCCAGGCACGCAGGGTCAATTCTGTTATGAAAATCTGAGCAGCTTTAGCGAAAAGAACTGGAGCTTCAGCACTGATCATCTACATTGGAAAAAAAGAACATTTTATAGAGGCTCAAATATCTTTAATAAATAAAATCCTTATTTTACTAATATATTTTTACATTTCTAAGCTTTTTAAATCTACCAACATAGAAGTAGCACTGATCCAGCTTATGTTTGCATCAAGAAAACTGTAATTTTATAAGAATTGTCTTAGGAAATACAGGAAGAAAGTGCAATATCACAATAAAGAGACTAAGGAGATAATGGTCCATACCTGCTTGTTATCATATTACATCTCCTTGCAGACATCACTAAATCCAGTAACAACTACCGTACTAAAATTGTGAGGAGTTAGTTGCATCTCATAAGTGAATTAAGGTTCATAGGTAATTATGGATATGTAAAATGCCAGTCACTACATTACTATTGTAGACAAAATAAAGCAAAAAACCCGAGAACTAAACAATATGAGCTATATGGAAGGCAACTTAAACAATATGTCAAAGTATTCATTCTTACGGACCAGTCTCCATTCTCAACTAGCAGAAGGGAGTGCCACGCAAGGGAATCCACGGCCCTGAAATACTCACCTTTAGTAACTCAGATCATCTCCCCACGTCAAAGAAACAGAGGAGATGAAATCAGTATTGTATTAATTGAGCCACCACCCCAATTAGAATTAGAATTAGTATTCGACATTAACATGTTTTTATTTTTCCAAATCTGGCATGTTATCGAGTGGAGAGAATCCAATGCAGCACTGCCTGGGGTGATTACTCCTGACTGGCAGGACATTAACAGTTAGATCAACATTTCCACTTACAAACTATCTAAACATACATTAGCCCAGGGTACAGCAAACATTTATGTTGAGAAGTAAAAGCTCTTACTACTTATGGGATAAAAAAAAAAAAAAAAAGTACAGTTTTTAGTTTCTCTCTAACTGTATTCTAACTAAGCAACAAAACTTACATTTAAAAGGCTGAAGTACTTGTTTAATCATTGTGTGAATACACAGCATAAAAATAAACTTTGGAAACTTGCAATAGAGAATATATCCTAATGCATTTGAATATGGGCAAGGTGGATTTTAATTTCTGAAAACAATGATTTTTTTTTTCTTTTTTACAAAGCTGTACCAAAGTAGACTTTGTGCAATATATGGTATTAATATAGACAGTGTCTGAGGGGACTGTGATCCATCAGGTTGCAGGCTTTATGAAATGTAATGGGTGGCTATAGCAGATTCCCCCCCCCCCCCCCAAAAAAAAACCAAACAAATAGATTGTGGAAAAGCAGGAGAAAGGAGGAAAGCTAAACGCTTCAAAAAGCACTGGGAACGACTCAGTGAAATGTAAGACTGAAAAGCTCACCTTAACATCTTCGTCAAGTTTCATGATTTTTTTGATACGAGCCAATGGAAGCTCCTGGACCCTGAAGTCTTTCTGTGTGGAGAACATACACAAGAGCTGTTAAAATGTGACACACAGCTCTATCTACACTCAACAGCTGTTTCATTGAGCCTTAGGCTGGTATTACACAGGAATACTTTAACGTTGCGCTTTTCCAAACTAGAAGACATTCATAAGAGCTTGTTGCCATGGTGGCGAAGTGGAACACTCCTTTCCCTATCATGAGGGCGTTATTCTGGGAAACCGTTGCAGGCATAAACGCTGATATAAGGCACGAAATGAGGATAAGATTTTTAATAACGCAGTCACAAAAATCAAATACGAAAACGTATATATTGTTTTTCTTAAAACCGCATTAACTAGTGCATTCTTATATACAAAACTGCATTTTATACAAAATTTGAGGCTATTGACATTCATTGTATACATATTCACATGTTATAGCGATCTAGGGTTACTGATCTCCCCTGTTAGGGCTGCAGTCATACATTTACAATAAGACAGTTTTGTTTCTTTTATAATAGCTGTGCTGCATTGATCAATGGGACACAATAGACTATTAAGAAACACGCAACTAACTATAGTTCAAACTGACTCACAATACAGATCAGATGTGGGCAAAATGCTGCTCTCTAGCTGCTGTACCCGCATATTGAGCATACTGAATTTCAGTTCCACTATGGTTCCATGGGTTACACCTACTGTATATAGAGCTGCCTGATCTTTTTTTGTGTGCATGTTTTAGTTTTCTATTGGTGGGTGAGGGGGCATTTCTTGTACCCCTCTCCACTCCCCAAAAATCAGGAGGGTTAAAAGAGTCAGTGCTGAACTTCTTCAAAAAAAATAACTTTTTTTTTTTTAACTAAGGTTTTTTTTATTATTCTTTCAGCATAATGGTTATGCAAGCACCATAGGGGCTTAAACGTAGGCACTCTGGTGTCACATTCATCCACCTACCCCCCTTTGCTGACTGGTCATGGTTATAACAGGGGGCACCATACTGCTGGTTTCCTCTGTTTTAGTGACAATCAAGTCAAGAGACTGCTAGTGTTCACTATACAGTAGAATAAAAACAATAAAAGACAGCATATCCCCCCCAGCTCTAACATTCTATAATGAGCCTGAGCTGATTATCACTATAATTGGAAACCAACATCTGGTAGTACTGACCGACCTGCAAAAAATGAAGGAGAAAGTGGAGGCAGATAATAGTTGGGAAATAGGAGTCTCTGTGCAACGAAAGAGGCTGGGATGTGTGTGTGGGTTTTCTGGTCAACAGAGAGTCCGGCAGCAGTTGGAATGTAGGAGTTTCTGTACAATAAGGTAGCTGGCAGTTAGTGTTCTGTGCAATATGTGGTTAGCAATAGTGCTAGGGTTGGGACGGTAGTTTCTACAATAAGAGGTTTGCAATGTGTGTTGGAGAGAGAGAGAGAGAGGGGGGAGATGGGACGGTGGTGTATTTGTGTGCAAAGTGAGCTAGTAAATTAACACAAACTATACAAAATGTAGATCCTGTGTCACAAAGTTCTTGGCACCCCTGCTGTAACAGCTACCCACTATTGGAAGCACGTGCAGAGCCAATGCAAGCTGGTGCTAATAGTAAACTAACAAGTATTTATTGCATGTATTCTTCATGGATTTATGGTTGCGGTCAGGTAGGTAAGAGCTCATTCAGGTCTCCCAAGTCTTTAGTGTCTCGTCCCTGTGAGAAGTGGTGTTTGCACACAGCATACTGAATACAGTGCATAATGCAAACACAATCAACCTGGTCCTAGCACTGCCTGTCACTGACAGCTGAGGATGATGCTCAGTGTCAGTAGCAGTCAGCACCATCTTGTAAATAGGGGAAATGTGAAACAAGGCTTAGATCTCAGTTAGACTAGGCTAGGATCAACCATACATAATTCACTTTTGGAGGGAGGATATATGTACAATATAGTGTTATGGCAGGATCTAAAATGTCTGAGGCCACCCAAGCAAGTACTGCTGTGTGTAATATACCCAAACAGGATTAGCACAATCCCCATTTTCCTCCTATTACAATCTTACTGCAAGGTATATTCCTTGCATAACAATTTTATTGAAATCATGGTTCCAATGCCAAATTTAGCCTGTATTAGAATAAAATAGGAGCACCATGCAATTGCCAAGCCTATTCCCTCAATTACAGATATGTTTCACAATGTAAAACTGGCTTAATACGCACATATAATTGGAAAGATGCTTGTGAAGTATCTGAATGACGCAAGAATATGCAAAATGTATGATCGGCACCAGGCAAAAATGTGCCATGCATATAAATTCCAGAAGATTATCCCGACAAATTTGTTTTATATAATCTTCTAAGATGGTGCTCTCCCACAATAAAGTATCCTCATCACCAGAAGAAAAAAAAAAATAAAAAAAAATTATGTGGCACTCTCAATTCAACCAGTGTTATTTAAGTAAGTTTGCTAAAATCATTTTTTTTTTTTCTTCACTATATCCATTAAAAAAATATATATTTAATGTCAGATTATTAGTTCTCCCAAGTGAAATACTAAAATTACAATCAAACAGTGATTAGTAATAATGAAAAAGTTATGCGGAAGATTTAAAAAAACAGGGTGTTTGCAATGTGTATGTTGGCAACAACGCTGGCCAATTGGCGCAATATTCAGCACACTTGTACCAAGCAGCTTGAGTCTTCTGCCAGTCTACAGGGAAATCTAAGCTGCTATTTCTTCTCTCCATCAGGTTGAAGATACAGAAAATGAACCACCACTACCATCTTTTGATACTGGTTTTAAATGTGAACCAGCAAAATTATGTATCGATCAACTCCAACATTATCGTAAATAACCCCAATCCCTAAAATCTGAGAATACAGAATGCAATGAAATTAAACAAATTATACAAGTATTTGCCTTTAAGATTATTTTACAAGCAAAACATACAGATAGAATATGGCTCTTTATTTTTATGCCCTTCCCAACTCTTACCACAGTTAAGTTGCGGATATCTTCCATGACCCTTGGCCAGAATGACTGCAAGCTCTGCTGAGCATCACTGTTTCCTGCGCCGAACCCTCCATCTGTAGACATGTTCAAATCTAAAAGACAAAATACAATATTCTGATCATTTCCACTCAAGAACAAGTAAATAAGAAATAATAAAAAAAAAAAAACTATAGATATTGTAACACTAATGTGGCTAATTGAACTGAACTGTCATTGTGCTGCAGACTAAAACCAAGCCATCCTAATGAATATTGTCACTTTTATTTGTAGTAACCACCTGAAACTGAAAGGCCTGCAGTGCACACTTCTGTAGCCTGATGCAGATCTGCAGTGCACTATAGAAATCCTAACAAAGGGTTCATTGAGGGAGAGGAGCTCCCTCTGCATGAGTGAGAGAAGTGGAGCACAAGGGACCTCAGATGAACATGTGCAGAAAGACTTTACAAGTAACAAACCTGTCTTAGAAGGGTGTGTGTGGTGGCAGACAAAATTACTTGGTCCACCCTGACTGTCCTTTTAACACAATTAAAAATATAAAAATAAAAAAGTCTATTATCAGCTGAGGGACAGGTATATCAATGAAAAAGGACTGTGAAAAAGTGTGATCACAAACATGTAAATGTTTCCGGGTCATACATAAAAAGAATTCTAGTTGCTCCTAAAATAAACTCTAAATTGCATTTGTGGTATCACAAAACTGTTACAAATTCATGTTTTATACATTGCCCATCATTTACTGCAATTACTAAAAAAGCATAACAAAACCTGCACGCAAAATCTTCCAAAATCTTGCAAAAAGGTGAACAAAACAAACAAACAAAAAAAAAACTTTAATTCTGTATGTTAAACTACTGTTTCACACACTGAATATGATTAGCCATGGGTGACAAACAACTTCCATCACCCAGTATTATTTGCCGCCACAAAAAGCAGTCAGATTCTATAAATATCTTGTGTCTTCTCTTTCAAGCATTAACAAAACCTTTAAACAGCTCCTAACATATGCCAAGCGTACTATCAGTTATGAATCATAGATGGCGTGGAGCTATATTTGGCTCAACACTGCGAGCTTTAGATTCTGTGATCTTAAAACTGCAATAAGTAAATCAGAACCCTAAACATTCAACAAATTGACTGAAAAAAATAAAAAAAAAATTCTATTGCTCACTGCTGCTACTGATGAAAAACAAAAGCATCCTCCTACATTGTAGTGACAACAAGGAAGCATGCTTTTTGAGTGAAAAACTCAAGAAATAAGCTGTTGAACTTAATTACTACTAGACTAATGGAACAATTCAGTTAGCTCTATACATTAGTTTCCCTGCGTACAATTGTTCATGTTGAACAGCTATTGATACTGTGCATGGAGCCAAGTGTATAAGCAAATACAAATGTACCAATGTCTTAGTCACCACAAGCTTTGCACTAGGTTAACTTCACATGCATCACTAAAGGCTGGGAAAATTGTAAATAAAGGTTTCCAATCTACCAATCTAAAAGCAGCGTTTCACCAAATCAGATGGACTAAATGAACCATAGTCATCAACAGTCTGCAACAGCAATAAAAGCATTAACAACATAGAGTTAATGTATTTTGCCGAAACTTGCATTAACAATAGGCACCTCACATCATTCCAAGAAGCCATCATCATCTTTGGAACTCATTGTTAGACAAACACTGCTGAGTGCGAGACGTAAAATGAAGTCTATTAGACTTCATAGAGCATTTATAAATTAAAAATATTACACTGAAGTATTTAATACATGCTGGCAGTGTATTAAGAGTAATGCAACTTAGGTGTTAACAGAAGAAACACAGATTGAAGACATTATGGTACGTTTATTCATAAAAATGAAATCATTGAAAATGAAGTTTTCAATGGTTTGCAAACAAAAAAAAATTACTCTTTTTAGGGTTCCTGTACATGGACACATATAGAGCTATTGGCATCCATGTGGAGGTCATGACCTGGCTTTAGGTCACAGGGAATCGTATTGATTTATGCATACTTGGCCCCTTTGAACCTGAATGGAAAAATCAACTCTTGTTTTCTTTAAATAATTGTATTATTCTCTTTAATTTTTGCTGTGTTTATTTTGGTTGCAGTACTTTACATTTTAGTTCATTGATTGTTTAAAGATGTGATGTGTGCACCAAGTTCTCACATTTCATTAGCCAGGATTTGGGAATTGTTAGTTTCTACCTCTGCTGTTATTACTATTTGGACACATCAGCTACATTCAATCCCCATATAAACAATGTTAATATATTCCAGTGTGTGGATAGGACCTGTAACATTGAACGGTGTTAATAAATGTTATTTAAAAATCCACGGGTATGCCCCCAAATTAGGAACTGATCCTGTTGGTCTTGCTGAGCAGAAGAAACAAACTATCATGGGCAGCGCAAACATTTGAGAAGCTCCTGGGCTTGTCTTCTTTAGCATACTTGCACTCAAACTACGATGTGAAAACTATAAGTGAAAAAGTTTGGTATATAAATTTATAAACTATGCCAAACTGCCTATGCTGTGCACAAAGACAGAAAAGAAACGTTTGACTCAGATGTTACTGTAAGAAAATGCCATCATTGTGAACAGCACAGAAAGCTTGGCATGGAGATCAGGGGAACTATTTTGGGTGGCAGGTTCCTTGATCTGCATTCGACATGCAACACAGCTCAAGAAAATGCTTATGTAGTTTAGCCATATCCCATAGATTGTAAGCTTGCGAGCAGGGTTCTCTTACCTCTCTGTCTGTATGTATTACCCAGTATTGTCTTATTAATGCTTGTTCCCAATTGTAAAGCGCCACGAAATTTGCTGGCGCTATATAAATAAATGATGATGATGATGATGATGATATGAGATAGTTGTGATTATAGAGGAAGATATTTTCCTATACCCAGCAGACTTCCTCCGAGATACCTTCAAAGTACACCTGTCAATTTATTGCAGCAGATGACTCACAACTACATAATCCCGCACTCAGCTGCAAACATTTAAACATTGCAAGTTCTGTCAAGGTATTAAAACTTCTACTTATCATCAGCTATGTATAAAGCACCACTAATTCTGCAGCGCTGTACAGAGAACTCACTCACAACAGTCACTACCCCATTGGAGCTTACAGTCTAAGTTCCCTAGCACAGAGACAAACTAGGGACAATTTGATAGCAACCAATTAACCTAAAAGTATGTTTTTGGAGTGTGGGAGGAAACCAGAGCACCCGTAGGAAACCCACACAAGCACAGGGAGAACAATCAAACTTCACACTGATAAGGCCATGGTTGGGAATCAAACTCATGTGAACCCCAGTGCTGTGAGGCAGAAGTGCTAACCACAAAGCCACTGGGCTGCCCATATGTACTTGTGCATGAGTAAGTGGCTTTTATTAGGCAACTTGTGTGTTAGCTCATTGTATTTATTAAAAGGACAGCTAAACTTTAGACAGGAGTGCAACAAAAGTCTCCCAGACATTAACTGAGGAAGGGTTCAGGGAATGCAAATGTAAACCAAAGCTGTAAGGATCCACTTAAGATGCAAATGAGGTGCAAGTAAATATTAGCCCCGTCCCCCTGGCATTCGGTGTGTCTAAATGACGTGCAAGGAAATGTGCACTGAATCGAATCCCCCCGACCAAAAAGAATACGGACCCTCAACCTTAATATAGTCATCTATCTCACTGCCCACTGTTACGTTTGCAGGGACACAGTGTTCCAATATGTGGGTCCACCAATCTGCACGGAAACTATGGCTTAATAGTGATGCATCTGTTTTGTTTCATTGTGTTAATCAATCCTATCATACTCAAACTTCATATTACATCATTGATGCCACATTTAGTGGAGGTGCCAATTATAGATAATTAATGTGAAAAATTACGACAGTTGAAACATTACATTTTTAACCACATGGAAGATATCTTCCAGTAAGATAACGACATCATCCATGAAATATCTAACAAAGTAATGTATCCTATGGCTCTCTAGCTGATCAACAAGCTTGGAGGAGCATGCAGCAAAAGCCATAGGTAACTGCTGCCTGGCAGAGCATGCAGGAGGTTGTGGCTTAACCCAAAACAAAAAAGCTACAAGTTGTCTATTCCTCTTTAAAATAAAGCCTACTTACTGGATCAATACTCATACTGGGATGCATAAGGACACGCTATATAGCGGGTGAATTAAGTATTGAACACATCAACATTTTTCTCAGTAAATATATGTTTAACGTGACTATTGCAATGAAATTGACACAAAATGTCAGCAACAACCCTTCCAATCCACACATGCAAAGAAATCAAACCATAGATGTCCATAAATTAAGTTTTGTGTAATAATGTGAAATGACAGAGGGAAAAAAGTATAGCACATATGAAGAAAGGGAGGTGCAAAAAGGCATGGAAAGCCAAGACACCAGCTAAAACCTATCAATAATTAGAAAGCAGTCCTTCCAGCTGGTGGCCTATAAAAAGGTGTCTCATTATGAAGGTGTCACACAAGAACCATCTCATGATGGGTAAAAGCAAAGAGCTCTCTCAAGACCTTCGCTACCTTATTGTTGTAAAACATACTGATGGCATTGGTTACAGAAGAATCTCTAAACTACTGAATTTTCCATAATCTGGAAATGGAAAGAACATCATTTCACCATAAACTGGCTACGACCAGGTGCACCTTCCAAGATTTCTGACAGAGGAGTGAAAAAAAAATAAATCAGAAGAGTTGTCCAAGAACCACTTGTGGCGAGCTTCAAAAAGACCTGGAATTAGCAGGTACAATTGTTTCAAAGAAAATAATAAGTAATTCACTGAACCGCCATGGCCTGTATGCACGCTCACCATCCAAGACTCCTTTGCTGAAGAAAAAACAATGTTGAAGCTCGTTTTAAGTTTGCTGCACAACATTTGGATAAGCCTGTGAAATACTGGGAGAATATAGTGTGGTTAGATGAGAGCAAAATTGAACACTTTGGATGCCATAAGATGCACCATATTTGGAGGAGAAATGGCACTGCACATCACCCCAAGAACACTATACCAACAGTGATGTTTGAAGGTAGGAACATTATGGCGTGGGGGTGTTTTTCTGCACACGGTACTGGCATACTGCAAAAGGGGTTGAAGGAAGAATGAATGGAAAAATGTACAGAGACATTCTTGATAAAAATCTGCTGCCATCTACCAGGATGCTGAAGATGAAACAAGAGTGGACATTTCAGCAAGACAATGATCCCAAACAGCTTATGACACTCTCAATTGGTTATAGAGAAAGAAAATAAAGCTGCTAGAATGGCCCAGCCAATCACCTGACTTGAATCCAGTTGAAAATCTATGGAAAGAATTAAAGATCAGAGTTTATAGAAGAAGCCCACAAAGCCTTCAGGATTTGAAGACATTTGCGTTGAAGAATGAGGCAAAATTCACACCTGAGCAATGCATGAGACAAGTTTCTCCATACAGGAGGCATCTTGAAGCCGTCATTACCAACAAAGGCTTTTGTACAAAGCATTAAATACATTTCAGGAAGCTTGTTCAATACCTTCTCCCTGTGTCATTTCACATTATTACACAAAACTTAATTTATGGACATCTATGGTTTGATTTCTTTGCATGTGTGGATTGCAAGGGTTGTTACTGACATTTGGTGTAAATTTCATTACAATAGCCACATTAAATATATATTTACTGAGAAAAATGTGGATGTGTTCAATACTTATTTCACCCGCTGTATATGCAATTAAAAGGATTTGAAAAAGGTAGTTCGGAGTGCTATATTTAGTAGTTACTACTAATGCAACTATATAAAAGATTGTTAAAATTTTTATTTTTTTATCATATTAAGGTCTAAAAAAATAATAAAGCTCAATGTTAGCAGAGACAGATGTAATGGTAGAAACCAGCGTATATGGAAGAATACATAGGTGCATCAAGCAACTTTGCTAAAAGGAGATGTCCAACCATAGTAAATATGTAATGTTAAATCCTCTCTTCCCCAACTACCAGAATGGCTATTGCTGCTGCAGCCATGTTGTTGGAGAAAGTCAAAATAATTCTGTGAAATGCTATATGGGAGGTCTCCAGATACCTAGTTGCTGGGGCATTTATTATGGATGGCAATCTCTTAATATTTCTAACAAACTGGTTAGACAGTGATCCACTACATGTATATGGACACCTTTTAATTTCTGTGTTTGGTCATTTAACCAGACCCATTGTTAACAGACACAAACTCTAGCATACAGCCATGCAATCTCCATAGTCAAACATAGCAGCAGACGAGTTGTACTTAAGAGCTCAGTGATGGTCAATATGGCACTGTCCTAGGATGCCACCTTTTCAACAAGTCAGTTTTTTAAATTTCTGCCCTACTAGAACGGCCCCGGTCAACTGTAAGTGCTGTTTTTGTCATGTAGAAATATCTAGGAGCAAGAACAGCTCAGCCACGAAGTAGTAGGCCACACAAACTCACAGAATTGGACCATTGAGTGCTAAAGCAAAGTCATCAGTCCTTGTTTGTAACATTCACTACAGAATTTCAAACTACCCCTAGAAGCAACAACACCACAAGTACAGCTCATCAGGAGCTTCATGGATTGGTTTTCCAAGGATGAACAGCCACACGCAAGCCTCTGAACATCATATGAAATGCCCAATGTTAACATAATTAGTATAAAGCACACTACCACTGGACTCTGTAGCGGTGTACACTGCCACTTTCAAAGAGCAAATTAATTCTCCCTACTTTTCTCTCCATTGTTATGGAAATGCAGCCTGTTCTGAAATCATGTGTCCAGGATAGAGCTGGGGTCCTGCAACTGGAACTTCCAAGGACAGCATTATGAAACTCTGTGCTGTTATAGCAGCTAGAGTCATACAATGTTTCATTATAATGTGGTATTGGCTACAGTAGTCATAATAGAGAGTCTGGGAACTAAAATTGTTGGTAACTCATCCCCCAATGGTTCCTGGAAGATGCGCTAGAAAGGGGCAGGAGCCAGTACTTTGCATAGGGGATCACAGGCATGTAAATGTCATGGGGACACAAGCTGGCTGGCAACGTGTGACAGACAGCAGAGTCTAGTTGGTGATTTGTGTTTGTAAGTTCTCCCTGTGTTTGCGTGGGATTCTTCCGAGTGCTCCGGTTAACGCCCACACTCCAAAAACATGCTAGTAGGTTAGTTGGTTGCTACCAAAATTGACCCTAGTCTCTCTCTCCGTCTGTGTGTTAGAGAATTTACACTATAAGCAACATGAATGAGTTCTCTGTACAGCGCTGCGGAATCAGTGGCGCTATATAAATAAATGATGATCATGATAGACAACAGACAGCATGGCTTTATCATCTTTAATCACTACCAAGCATATCAAAAGATAAATCTACTGCTACATCAGAAGACCATGCATGAATTTTTGAATTTAATCACAATAAGAAACAAATGTATTTGGGATGACCAAGGTTCAGTATTAAACATGACACTTTTTAGGACTTGCTCGCTGAGCTATTATGAGAAAATCAAGAGCAAAACCCAGCACAATCCAAGAACAAAAGGAGCAGGGTGCCCTCAACAGAAGAGAGTAGTAATGCAAGGTTGCTGTTATACTGATGTGAGAAGATTGTGGTGTCAAATGCACCTATACATGAAATTATGCTCAACTTGCTGAATGAGATACCTGTTACTACATTTGAGAAGATTGGAGTGTTTCATAGCAAAATAATACTGGTAGCATCTAATCAATGTAAAGGTTGTATAAACTGCAAATGGACAAACTCACTTCAGCCAGCATCATGATAATGTAATAGAGGGCGGAGCAGACATTTATAAATAAAAGGCATGCATCTCTTGGTCCATTAAAACTAAATCTGTTTAGACACTTTCTACATTCAAAGTTAGAAACCCTTCTAAAGAATGTATTACATAAATAATAGCTAGAATAGGATTGCCTGCTATGGGGAACACTTCAACTTTTTACTATGTTTGATAAATCTACCAGAGTTTACATTTGAAACAAGTACAAAGTACAAGATGGTACATGCATGTAAGCAAGGATTTTCTAAAAATTGATTATTTTTCCTCCCCAAACCTAATTTTTTTTACCCTTTGTTTCATTTGCCTTTGCTGAGTGAAATTTATCTAAAACACCCATAAAGTGTTCAATAGGAATTTGACAAAATAAGCACAATAACCTCAAGATAATAGAAACAAAAACAGGTGGTACAGAAAAGGATTAAACCGCTATGTCCACACACACCTCATTTTTCACATTGGAGTATATTTAGAAGAGTGCAGTTTGTATTGTTCTATATTATCTTTCTCCATCTCAGAGCCTCTGAAGTGGACTACTTATATCACTTATATGCTGCATATTACTAAGCTGAATAGTATTTACTAAGCTGAATAGTATACATAAAAATAACAGAAGTGCTTATACTAAAGTCCACCAGGCTCTCTTTCACTCATATGCAACTGTTCACCATTTGAGGAAGGTGCTTATTGGAGATTACAGTGGAGGCAATTCAATTAGGAGCGAGGGGTCTGTCGTTCCCTAATGTTATTTTTGCATGAAAAAGTATGCCAAAATCTACTCATTTTTGCTTGCAGGAAAAATCTAAGCATATTTTGTCACCCGATCAGTACATTACAAATGCCTAAAATTATGCGTGAGGCATATACGGCACTATCAATCTTAATTGACTTGCCCCCAGCGTCTAACAACTTGGCAGCCTTGCATTGCAGAAAGGCACCATGTTCATTGGTTGACTGGCCCAGTGATTTCATACTAGCTCAGATGAACATTCTCTATGCTTTTTGAGGTGTATCAGATTCTACCAGAACAGTGCCTACAAACATGAGAGAAGCTTCAAGTCACTGTGAAAGAGTTGGAAGGTTATACAAAGCTTAAGTGGACTATCAGGTTAACACTGCACACAGTATTTTACCTTCATGGTTCATAGCAGAAAATTAAAATTTTCTTACAAAGCTGAACAAGAGTATATTTCTCACATTTTGCTGCGTTGTCACAGACAGATCAATTCTACATGAAGCAGATTATCGAAGTCATGATGCAGTGCATTAAACCCTCAGCACATATAGCAATGCACATTTGCTAATTCAGTCAATGAATTACCAAGCAGTGGAGTAAGGGGATACGGTGTAATTAACCATTCTACATCATGTTTTTGAGAACCAGCTCGTGCACATGTGGCACCAACCTAAATAACTCTACAGCACAGAGTACTTTCCAAGAGAATAGTTTTGGCGCTTCTGTAATTTTGTAGGGCACATTTACCTGGTATGGCTTGGGTGCAGACATTAGAAGACAAGGTCAATGCTAATCACTACTTAATGGTCTTCACCCATGTCACACCATTTCCATTCAGAGTGGAGGTAAGTGTTCAAGTTGACAATGCCACCATCCACAGTAAAATGCAGTTACAAGTGGTTTGAGGAGAATGACAGATTGTATTCATGTGTCATGGCTTTCCCAGAGCCCAGATCTGAACCTAATGGAGCTTTTATGGGATATTCTTGAATGACACGGGAGACAACATTTTTAATGAACGGAAATCGGCATCAGTTGAGCGACTCATGTGTAAGGAAAGTGCTATATTCCCCTACACAATTGCAATAATTGGTAGACTCCATGGCATGGCACATACACGCCGGTACTCTCCACACATAGTGGCCAAACTTCTAACTCAGTAACTCTATATTGGTGGTTCCATGTTTTATCCACTACCAGTACATGCTAGACATTTGTTTGCTATCCGTTTCACAAGCTATAAAATTCAGGTAATCTATGATAATCTATGATCTATGGCTCCTATTATTCTGAAGTCAAAAATACTCATGTAACCTGAAGTTTGCTCATGCTACAAGATCCACATTACACTAATCTCTAGGTCCCAGTATTGTAAAACAGATACATGGATCCATTCAGACTTAACGGAATTTATCAGTAGTCTAAAATATTGTAAAATAAGATGTTGAGCGTTAAAGTTTTTGTGTGGAAAAAACAAGGCACATGGGAGCCATAATTATACCCCACCCTTATGTCATACACATCTCTTGCCACTAGACTTTGCCCTCTAGTTATTGTATTACTGAGGTGCAATAATACTTTTACAAGTGACAGGAAAGCTCTGGGACATAAGGGATTATAGTGAAGAAAAAAAAAAAACAACAAACTGTACTGCAAGCAGAACACAAACATAGAAATTAGTTCAAGTTCGGTCAAGTTCTTTAACAATAATAATTTTACCCTTTATCAATCACCACCACTAATATAGCACCACCAATTACACAGCACTGTACAGGGAGAATATTTGTCATTCACATCAGTCCCTGGCCCACTGGAGCTTACAGTCTAAATTCACAAACACCCACACAGACACACTAGGGTCCATTTGGTCAATAGCCAATTAATGGCTATTATGATTTTGGAGTGTGGGAGGAAACCCATACAAACACGAGGAGAACATACAAACTCCACATAGATAAGGCCCTGCTTGAGTATAAAAGTCATGACCCCAGTGCTGTGAGGCAGACGTGCTAACCATTGTTCCACCATGTTGCCCAAGTGAATATATTTTATCCCCACACCCCTGCAAGAAAAGCTACATGTGCTAATCAGCACTTCATTCTTAATCATCTCTGCCAAGACAAATGCTATAGACTGGGCTATTCTAGGAGACTGCTTCATATTTTAGAAGGATTTAACATGTGTATACAAGTAGGGAATATGATACACAAAGTGTTTAAGAGTTAAACATCCAGTGCCCGATCAGCCATACAAGCGTGTATGTGCATTTCTGGTCTCCTGCTCGAGGATTCTTTTTTTCTACTATCACAACTCAACATTCTGAATTAAAAGCAACATTTTGGGTCTCCATTCAGCAATTCTCCATTCAGATCAATCTATCATTGCAATAGTAAGTCAACCTCAAAAAAAGGTATTTCCCCCTGAACTACACTATATTATGACTAGATAGATAATATATGCTGCCAGAGAGTTTCTGGTAACAGCATTATTTGATTGTGTTCACAGGCATCACCAGAGTGTTGAATTTGAAACCCACGATTTCCCAATGAAAATGCAGGAAAACTTATACCCCATTCATACTGCACCAAAATCCCGGGTTTTTGACGGGGCGAGCTCAAACGACACGGGTCTTGGTGCAGTATCAATGGTATTTATTGAGGGGTAATTCCCGGGTCGGACCCGGGTTGCCTGCACTATGAATGGTGCAACCCGGGTTTTTCAACCCGGGTTGCACAGAAAACAAGCTGATTGGCTGTCTGCCTGTCTCTGGAGGATGATGTCATCGGTGGGAGCCCGTGGAAGATTCGAGAAGGAGTTTAGGAGAAATGGTGGATGGTGGAGTGCAGATCAAGCTGAAGCAGAATCGGAGTTTGTTGGAGAAAATTGCTTTTATTTCACTGAAAAAGTGTGTATTTTTGAATCATCTTTATGCGTCAAAAAACCAGTCACCTTTCAATGACATCACCATTTTTCAGTCAACGAAAACTGCTCTGGTGATGACTCCCACAAATTGCCAGGGCACAGACTTGTGCAGTATGAATGGGGTAAACCCGGGAAATTCCCGGGTCCGAGGTGCAGTATGAATGGTGTTTCTGAGCTGGGACGCTCCGAGCCCCGGCAAAAACCCGGCTTGAAAAACCCTGGGCGGCAGTATGAAAGCGGTATTAGTGACTTCAGGACATCGAAGTGGTCTTCTGGCAGTAGGCCATGATAAGGTCCAGGAAAGATCTGTGTCACATATCCCTTGCATTCAGAGCCAACTGAATACCAATGGCATTCTAATGCAAGCTAGCACGTAGCGGTTATGGGGAAATATGGATAATCCACCTCTATGAGAGAAAAATGTAATTTATAAATATAGATTTAACACTAGTCCCCGATTTCTACAACATGACATATCCAAAACATTTTGAATGGGGTTGGATGTCAGGGCCTTGAACAAAAATATAAAATTTGGTTCTGATCTCACAAAAAGACAACAAAAGCCATATTTATCTGTTGTACTCAACCTTATAGCCTCAAACAATTTGTGAACTAATAAAATACCACTGAAACCAGTGTAATTGTACCTTATTAAAAAATAAATATTTAAATGGTCAATCTTGATGTGTTCTTGTATTGTCCCCAGGATAAATGGATGCTAAATGATTACACCAAATCCAAGATATAAAATCCAGTTAGAGTAGGAGGATGAAAAAGATTTTAATACTCTAACCGGAATTTACATCTTGGATTTGGTGTAATCATTTAGCATCCATTTATCCCAGGGACGATACAAGAACTTTTGTTTGCCACTTGACTATTTCTATCCTTCGGTATGAGTATTATGTTATTGGATTTTTGACATGTCCATATATGTTGTTTCTATGTGAGTGTGTTATCCTGATATTAAGAATTCCCTTTTTAAGAATACTACACTAGATTCTTTTTCTTTTAATTTTTTCCCTATCAATACAGGACACAAATATCAAAGAGTTGTGTTCCATATGGAGTTCTTTACATCAAATGGACTTAATATCTATGATTAAGGCCTGATTAGATTCCAATTCTGGTAAGTTTGATACCATTGGGGCATTAGGGGAAGCCATATCATTTTCTGGAGTATAAAGCTGAAGAACATATATACATTGGGTTTATTTATTTATACACATTTGAATTTTGTTTCTACAGGCGGTATTACAGTATTTGAATGCATACTTTTTTACAAGTCCTCATTGGATTTCTGAACATGAAACAAGACATAAGACATCAAGATTGACAATTTAAGATTTTTTTTTTCAATAAGGTGCTATTACACTGGTTTCTGTGGGAGTCAGCAGAAGTGCTTAAATCACTTTATTTTCTATTATATGTGTTTTTCACAACTGGTGTATGCTTGTTTACAGATGAAATTAAGCTGCATTTGGTTACAGAGTGGGTGAATTTCAAACACTTCATTTATCAATAAGTAAACTATGTGTTTACTCCCAGCATACCTCCAGAGCGGGGAGAGAAAGTGCACAATTTTGTACTTTGTCCATAAACCTGTTTCTGTGAAATGTATCTTATGCTTAGCTTGAATGCAGCATCTCTACCTTCAGGGGCCTGTGCATATGCACTCTTCTATTTATGGTTGGTCCTCGCCAGTGTGTCACAAACACAAAGTCATTAGGTTAGTAGCACAAATAACAGTACTCCAACTGAGGACGTGCTGACATTGGTTAGATGACACAACAATGTGGGCCAGCCTCTAGAAAGAAGCTAAATGTATATAGCAAACAGAAGTGTACAGTGGGCTGGATTTGAAAAATAGATCTTTTAAGTTGATTTTGCACATTTAACCCCCCCTAAAGTGGTTACAAACCATTACATTGGAAGCTCCCACTTGTCGACTGAAAGGTTCTCCCAAATCTAGTATGCTCTATTTTAAAATTTGGGCTTTTGTATTAAACAGTTTTGATGCCTTGTTGGTATAAAATGGTATAAGTGGCAAACCAATTACATTCAACTAAAAGGTAGTGGAAAAAAGGATGTGAAACTAGGCTCCTGTTGATGGAGTCTTGAATTACAGGAAAATGCTGATGGGCACACGGAACAACAAATATGCTGCAAAAAAGTGTATACACAATATGAAATTGAGTAATACATACTAAGAGTGGTAGCAGCTGGTGTCAAAACAAAGCAGTCAGTAAAGCAGGATAGCACTGCAGAATGCTTCCTCAAAGAGTTACATTCCAAGTTCTCAGGTGTGCAGACCGCTCTCTCCTGACTAGATGAGGAACATGCCTCATTGTTTCAGGGTACACAAGACACTTTCTCAAATAAAAGACTCAGAAACATTGCGTTTCTCTTATCTACAACAGTTTCCTCCATAATCTTTATTACTCATTTTCTACTAGTCTGTCATTATACATTGTACAATGACCTTTTTGCAGAAGAAATACTGGCGTGTCTTTATTGTCAGCTTTCAACAAATAGCTTATGTTCAAAACATAAGCGTGTACTAAAGAGCTCCTGCAACCCCATGTGTAGCCTTGCATTAAAAAAAACCTCTTTTCCCAATATTAATGATATTTGTACCAAAGCAGCCCAAGCAGTTTGCTTCATCTTGGATAAGCAATGGCCGAAGCCTTCAAATCTATGGACTTCAATTTTTCATTGATCATGAGCTGGTGAATAATTTCTGAAATGGAATTCTAGAAGATCTTATGGAACAGATCTTGCCAGTTCAGTCATTGTGTGGCCTTGACTTCTACAGTTAGTTCAGACATCCCCATTTATATCAGCTTTGCTTTGAATTTCCATTCTATCCATACTAAAGTTACCGCATTAGTTCTTTGAAATGCATGCTCCAATAAAAACGCTGGAAAATAACTGTAGCCATTTTATGAAAGAAAATCCATGGTGCAATTTCTGCATGTTTTTGCCCATTTGTGTTGATGCACATTTTAGGCTAAAATGGACATGCTACTTTTTTTTCACTCATGTTAAGGCTATGCAAAGAGTGTCCTTCATTCTCCCAACTCCAAAACAGTAGCATTTCAAGGTCATACCCACTGAAATAGGCCTATCTCCAGGAGCATGAAGTAAAGCAATCAGACTGCAGCGTAACATGAAATAAAAATAATTCCATAAAATGGCACAGTAATCCCTGCACAAATTTACAGAGGTTCTCATTAAAACAAAAAAAAGGAAATATATATATATATATATATATATATATATATATATATATATATATATATATATAAACAAAACCCAAACATTGCTGACTGGAGTATTTTCTCTTGGCCTGCAGAGTTCCTAGCGTCTGGGCTGGAATGTGTTGCTGCACATCAAACATTCCAATGACCTTCATACCTTATCTGAAACTTAACTAGAATACAGTATACCTCTCTCAACAATTAGGAAACACACTTGTACATTACAGGCTTGCTTTGCCACAATTCCTGTGCACATTAGTGCGCAGTCTAATGATCCTATTATGTATACAGGATATACAAAACAGGCTGGCTTACCTGCAAGGCACAAGGGCAAGGGGGGGAGCAAAATCCACTACACAGAATGTACCCTTCAACACACAAAGTAAACAATTGGTAATATGATTTCTACTATTAGAGAATAGGCAGATAATTTCTTGCAGAAAAATGAATGCAATATTAGAAATTAAAATGATGTGGCTATTGGAATGTAAGAAAAAGTAACAGCTGTTCTGTACAGTAGTAGTTACACACTTACAACCATTTATTCATAGTTCCATAACCAACAAGGTCTTCAACATAAGTAGTAATCGGGACATTAACAATACACAAATATATGCTCAATGTTATAACTACTATGTATAGCTACTTGTATAATATTTGTGATCCACTAAATACATTTTTTTTTAAAATCACACACAATGTTCACAGAACATTCCCTTGTAAATTCTTAGTTGCACTTTGCACATGTTCTTATCACTACATATCAACACAAGTGGAAAAAGAAAATCCACACAACTGTGCAAGAGGTGCAGCAGAAGGTATGCCTGGAATGCAAGGGGCCATTTTCTTAGACAGTACAAACTTGGATTTCTCAATGAAGGGAAGAGAGAGAGAGAGAGAGCGAGCGAGCGATAGAGAGAAAGAGAGAGAGAGAAAAAAAACGCACGCGTATACACTTTAACATACACAGAGAATATTTTTTTAAAAAAAGATATAAATATAAAACTTACCAATGTCACCAGCAAAATTTCAGGAAATTCCCATTTCACTAGTCTACGGCTAAGCTTAAGCACTTATATTTTCACCCTGCAGCTCCACTCTCACTAACCCTCCCCCCTCTCGGGAAAGAGAGAGAGGGAGACAAAAAAAAAAAAAAGGGGGGGGAAAGAAACAGAAAGGACAAAGGCAGGAGGACATGCAAGGACGATACTGTGCATTATCCATTTCAGAAACCAAACAGACAGGGTCTGCTCTCCTTTCAAACTCCTCGCCATTTCTCTTTGTCTTTCAGCTGACCCCTGTCTAAGGGAAAAACTCCCAAGTCTCCAATGAAAAATCCTGCAGCCTCCTTCCACTTTAACAGTCAAAGGCATTCAATCTAGCTTGCTATATGACACTAACACCCGCCTCTCCTCCAATCCTATTTGCTGTTCCTTTATATTTGAGAGCACTGCTCAGCTGCTATTGGTAGATTAAACAGTCAGTCTCCTCCACTGTAACACTTCCTGTTTAAAGTTACCTTGAGACAAACAGGGGTCAGACCAAGTGACTTTAAAGAACAGAGTACATTTTATTAAACTCTAATAAATATTCAATGCAGCATTGTTCTGTATCACTGACAACCAAACATTTCTGTTGACTGCTCACGGTATATACAGAGTTTGTATTTTCACAAACGATAAATATAACATGATGTAAGGTGGGAGATTTTCTTTACATAATTTTACAATTTTTACACACCCCCTCCATGAAATATACTGCACACATCTGCTACAACTAGTGAAGGAAGGATGCGGAATACAACAAAACAAACACGTGTAACAGACTGACAACAATTATCAGGTTTCTCCAGACAGCCAGCTCCAGAACATGAGTGTAACAAACCTTCACATTATAGAAATAGATCTCCCTCATTTCAAGGTCAAAACATACGTTTTGAAGGATGCATAATGAAGCCAAATTTAGATGAGTGAAAAAATAGAAAAACACCAAAATACAAACAGGTTTAATGGTAAGTACAGATTATTTTTTTCTTTAAAAAAAAAATAAAAATCCAAATAATCTCTAAAAGGGTCATTGACCCCTTAATGCTGCATTATGTGCTCCTACCTGTCCGCATAGCACATCAAGCTTTGCGGTTATGCTTTAAAGTGCACATTGTAAAAAGAGTGAAACTTTACAGCCCAAACTCTTACTACTTAAGGTCACCCACATATATTTAAAACTTCAGTTTTTCACTTAAAATGTTCGAAATGTGACTAAAAAAAACAAAAACCAAAAAAACCCAAAACACTCTTTTGAACAATAATGATAATGCAACTGGAAGATCTAATGTTTTCCATACAGCTAAAGCATAAGACCTGATCTCCAGCACCTCGGAGGTGATGGAAAAAATAAAGTCCTTTGCGGGACAACTACCCCACCCCCAAAAGCATCCCCTCTATCATAAGAAAAAAAAAATCTTGCACCAAACAAGTGTTTACCACTCGTTATTTATATAACACCACTAATTTCGCAGAGCTGCACAGAGATCTCGCTCACATCAGTCCCTGCCCCATTGGAGCTTAGTCTAAATTCCCCAACATACACACACAGACAGACAGAGAGAGAGAGAGAGAGACTAGGGTCAATTTTGTTAGCAGCCAATTAACCTACTAGTATGTTTTTGGAGTGTGGGAAGAAACTGGAGCACCTGGAGGAAACCCACGCAAACACGGGGAGAACATACAAACTCCACACAGGTAGGGCCATGATACAAACATAAGCTTAAGGAACAAGTTCCAAAGAACCTTCTCTCTGGTATGAGTGGTTTACTCCTTTTCCTCAGTGGTGGATTGCTTGTAGTGATAGAGAGTTCTCTGTGCAGCGATGCAGAATTAGTGGTGCTATATAAATAGCTGATGATGATTGGACCCTTATGGGTGAGCATGAAACATTTGGATGGCTGTTCTACAGTGACAGTAGTAACAAGTTGAATGTATGAACTTCACTTTATACAGAGATGCATTTGACATTGTCTGCAAATTCTAGATAGTCTCCATTCCCCTAATGACAGGGTTGCATGCAGCCTTGTCCTCATTAACAAATCACAAGTCAACCGGTCACTGACGCCTACAAGATCAGCAAACTTATATCCTGGTGCTGTGGGCATTCTGATGATCCATTTTGCCATGTTGTAGGCATTCCAATGATGTGCTAACAAGGTACACAAGGAGAAGCAAGAAAGACTGAATACAAGAAGGTGGTCAGACTCCAGCCAAAACACAACTTTAAGGGGGAATTAAAGATAGCATACAGTTTTGAAATTACATGGAATAAAAGCCACTTTGGTAACAGAAACTTTCCAGAGCCATGAATCCATTTATTGGCAAGACATCACGCATAGTGGATAAACACACCTGTGAGATTTGTGAATGAGAAATGAAAAGCACAATTTATGAGTCTACTTTGGAAGTCTTTTTGAGGCCATCAGAAAAACTTTTCATATTGCAAACGACCAATGAGATTGAACTAATTTTCAGTGACTGACAACTATTCTTCATCTATATCCAGAACTCAAGGACAACGGTATGCCTGGATACCATGGGAAATATAATATGACCCTCTGGCTTGATCTAGTTGCCATTATCAGCCTGCAGCCTTGTTTCCAGCCCTGAATCGAAAACCAGTGGTCTATAGCAGCAGACTCTGACCACACAACAGAAGAAGCAAATGGCAACAACCATACCATGCAAAAACAAGTGCATTTCGTGTTGGGGAGACAAATGTATATGGGCTCTATAATGCTGTACGTTACCAGAAAGGATGAACACTGTAGAAATTCAGTTCACGAGCTAGGACTACATAGAGGCACTTTGCCAAGTTCGAATAAAATGTATTAAAAACAGAATTTTTAATTTTTCCACCTAGATGGGATCTAAATAGACTAATGTAAAGATTATGGTTGATTATATCTAAATTATACCTTGAATTTTTCTCTTTATATATGTGGTGATCCAAAATCTTGCATATCCTTCAACAGAAATATTGCCAAAAGCCGTCAATTTCTGTCCACAACCATAGCTAAACCCTCATGAATGCCCTCATTTTTTCAACTTGGGCTACTGCAACATCCTACTATCCTAACTGGCCTACCTGATACTCGCTTTTCCCATCAAGCCGATCTTCAATTATAGGATTGTCTCCCTCTAACAGAAAGTGTTCTACTCATTCTTTATAATCTGTCATGGCTTCCCATCAGTCACCAAAAATCCTCCCCTAGATGTATATACAAACATATGACAGAGCTCCCTCACCTGTCTTCTGCAACCACTGTTCCCCTGCAGTTCTCTTACCATTACACCTCTCTAAAGCAGACTCATTACATCACAAAATGACAAACACTGAAAAAAAAAAGTAAGCACCACAGCTCTGCACAGTCCAGTAATACACGTAGCCAAGATATATTACACCAGTGTTACTTAAATACTGTTTATTTCCCATCTCTACTGCAAATTCAAGCAAAAAAGTTTTTCTACTTGGCTGTTCCTAACCTCTGGAACTCTTTAGCATTTGCTACTATGCTGTTTACTATTATGTTTCAATACTAATTTAGACTAAATCTCTTTGAGTGAGGTACCTCAAATTCTATGTTTTTCTTTACCTATTACTTCTTTTATATAAATATGTAAGGTGCTGCATACTGTGTGTGAATGAACATAAATGTATGCATACAAAAAGACAATATAAAAATCTTTGAGAAAAAAATAAATAAAGAAGGGTGGTGGATAGGACAATGATGCCAAGCCTTTTAGAAAGGTGGCTGAAAAGTCATACAAATCAAGAGTTGCCCATTGGGATAAATCTTGATTGCAAAAGCAAGTTAATTAGAAGAGATGGGCATATCTGATGTGTCAAGTTCTGAAAAAATGGCAAACAAGCCCATCTCAAGCTGGGTACACACTACAGAAATTTCGACCAACTTTTTATGCGGAGCAATTTTACATCAGACTGATGGTCCGATCGCTCGGTCCATTGACTGCATACACACTAGCCTTGTTTAGGACGATAAAGGGAAGAGCGGAGGTCCCTTTAGCGACTTTTTACAGCCATGTTGTCGTGAGCAATGACAGTAATTTCGTACTCACTGTTGTGGATCGGTCGGAAGTTTACACACACTACACAGCGGAAACGAGATTGGAACGAAAATATTAAACGGTACGACCAACCAAATGAGGTGACAATCGTCCATTTGGGCAGACTTTCGACCATCGTGTCACTGCACACACTGACCCGACTTTTGAACGAGTGGTCGTATGTCGGCTGTTTGAGCCAATTATTGGATGAAAACAGTGTAGTGTGTACCCAGCTTCAGACATTCTATGATATTAACATTCTGGTGGATTTCAGGGATGTATCGAGATGCAATATAGATTTGTATGACAGGAAGGTTTTCATTCAAAAGACCTGCTGCAAGTTTGAAGGTACAGACGAGTTGTGGCCAGACTTTTGGACTCAAGTAATTGACTTAAAAGACAAAAAATCTTTTGTGATCTACCATAGCACATAATGTAAATATTTACTAGGTCAAACACGCAATGAAATGTAAAATAACAAATCCTTCCAATATACACTTGTATTGATCCCAATCAATAACAACACATATTACAGAAAGCACATTAGTTTCACCAATGTAGCCCCAATCTGCTTTGCCCAATGTTACATGTCAGTGCACAAAATCTGAATAATTAATGAAAATTGGAAGGCGATATTGATAATTGACATTATTAATGGGAAACGGACGCGTTCATTATATAACCCAAGCATAATGCTGCAAAGGGGCTAAACAATCGCTAAACTCTTGCATCACAGGGTTATCTAAAACAAAGCAGATCAGTCCCAATCATGTATTTGTAATCTATTGCTGTATTGAAGCACCAGAGAACATTCAATGGGCAAATAACAATGCAGCTCGCTTACATGGAGATATGTAGTGAAAAAGCCCCATACATGCAAATTTATCCGGTCAAAAGCAAAATGACCCTACCTTGCAGAGAAGTGTAGAGAGGTGTCTGCTCAAATAAATCTCTCCGCAGTGTTACTGCCCGCAGAAGCCAAGTGTCTATGGGCTTCAAGCCTGTCAGCAAGCCGGAGCCGCGATCTACTGGTAGAATTCGATCAACTGTTTGAGCATGCCTGCTATAGACAGTCACCAGCAAGCTATTGATAGTAAAGCAAGTGATAAGTGGCTAATGATTGAGACTGAAGGCAAAACGCTGCAAATGTAACTGCAGCTTTACCATAAAAGTGACACTTAATGCAACAATAAAAAATAAGAAATGGCCCACCAACACATCTAAATCATTTATAAAAGTCTCACAGCCACCCCCTCACCCAAAAAGCTGAAAAGAACGAGTTTAAGGGCTTGTCAAGACAAGCACCTTTCCAGGGAATACTGGTATAAAGTGTATAATAAAACGTAATATAAACCACAGTAAACAGTTAGCATGCAAATCATCACATGAATACTATGTCTATATATGTACTGAATCACAAAGATCAATAGATTTTTAGTTGACAGCATTTTACAGTTTGGTACACAATGCCTTCATGAAGAACAGCACTTTTTTGAAAGATCTAAAATACATGTCAAATCTTTTCAGATTCTACATCGGTCTAAGACAATTTAGCTTACAATAAATAAGCATCATCTTCTCTATACATCTAACTTTGCTACATATCAATTATTACAGTGGACATAAAAAAAAATATACACACCTTTATTGAAATTGCAGGTGTTTGTGATGTAAAGTCTGAAATAAAGATGTATCATATCACAACGTTTTCCAGTTTTTATGAGACACTGTTTTTCACTTGAATTTTTTTGGTTTCAAAGTTTTTTTTAGGAAAAAAATGTGAAAATACAAAAAAACCTACAATACCTTCATTATATAAGTGTGCACACATTTCATAATGGAACTGTAGCTGTGATCAGAGTTCACATACAGAATCATGTTAAAAGGTTTCTAATTCAATGATACAGATAGCCTGTTCACTGCAACCTAAGGTATCTCTGTCTCTGAATTAGATACCTATACAGAGTGACAATATTTTAGCATAGTCTGCAATGGATAGTTAGCTCAATATATTAATTCATAACACCGACTTGCTGTATGAAAAATAGTCGATTCATGAATGTGAAACAATGGTGAACAACATTATCAGAAATTCACAATTAATAGACAAGCATAATCCAGAGCTTCCTTATTGGTGCCATATAATTTGTGGTTTACCATATACCCAGTATAGTTTGGAACTTATTTGCAACACACAAATAGAAAATCTATAATTATTTAACTCCACGACTTAAAAAAGTATAACTAATAGCTCTTTAGTCAGTGATCACTAAAGATTCAACTATCTTCATAATTAATTCACACCGATTCTCACCTTAAGGACACATTAGAATGCATTATTTGGATACAGATTATAATAATGAGACTACTTCCAACATACTGTTTTTAATTCACTACTCTTAGTAAATGTTAATTTGCTGAAACACTATTCTAGCTTAAGAATATCTGATCTTATTTTTAATAAAGATAAAAAAAAGTTGTGTTTTTAAATGATTATAAGCTACATAGAACAAAATCCATATTGTTTACTGTACACCACATCATAGCACTTGCTCCCTCTTCTACCATTGAAGAACTGATTATTTCCTGCATGTGATAGCAATCTCCCATATTCTTCACATGTCTGGGCTAAAAAAAAACAAAAAAAAAAACACACTTCACATAGCCAAGGCAGTCTAAATTTTGCACAGAAACAAATAAATTGAATCACCCCAAACTATGTGGGAAAATGTGCCTTATGGTCCGAAGAGTCCAATGTAGAACTTTGTGGCCTTGATTCTAAAAATATATATGTTTGGTGCCAAGACAACACAACTCATCAGCCAAAGAACACTATACCTACTGTGAAACATTGAGGTGACAGCAATGTGTTTTGGACCTGCTTCACTTCAGCTGGGACAGGGGTTCTAATTAGGATAGGGCATAGTGAATACCTCCAAATACCAAGATATTTTGGCACAAATCCTGCAGGCCTCTGTCCTAAAGCCAAAAAAGAATTTCAACTATAACATGATAACAATACAATCTATACACCCAAGTCAACCAATGCACAAGAGACCCCCTTGCAAGTTGATGAACCAATTTTTTTGCAAGGAAGGGTGGCAGTGTCCAAAGAGCTTAAAAAGAAGAAGAAAAAAAAAATAAAGGAAGGAAAGGAACAGCTAATGAATGTTCTTCAATTAAATTTGAGGTAACTTTCTCAGAGTGCTTTAAGAGCTCATTAGAAACAGAAATTTAAAGACATGCATTCTTCTTACTGCAATAAAAATTATATAAAAATTAGGCATGAGCGCTTCTGAACCTAGAAAAGCACCAACATGAAAAACATGTGATACTACCCTGTATTTTATATTTAATGTTAAATGTATGATAAGGTCATGTGATCTTTTCCCCACATACAACCCTGTTACCAAGTCAATTAATCCATAGGGCACATATTAGTAATATATAATAGACTTCTCCATTACATTGATATTTTATTAAAGAGGCCAGTTAGGCTGTCAAGTTTATCATAATGGTTTTGCACCTTTAAGTCAATGCAATAAGTTAATAGCAACAAGTACCACTTGTCTGGTCCATTTTTGATAGCCATACCCATTTCAACAAAGAGAGCTGTGAGGAAGAATTGCAAGCTATGGGAAGCATTTGAAATATTTATTCTCTATGCCAATTGCATTATGCTTTGGCCAGACATGAAAGACTCCTATTTTAGATTCAGGATTAAAGATGCTCTGGCCACGCGGTTACTATTGCTACAGAAACACTGAGAACATGGCCTGCGCTCTTCAGATGTGCTTTAAGTTAAAAATAAATTCTGGAAAAAAAAAAGAAAGAAATCATGTTTAGGAAGGCTCATGGAAGCAAGTATTCCCGATAAATTAAAGAGTTTGAGACCACAGTACAAACCATATTAATAACTACTTTCAAAAACAAAACTAAACCCATCAGTCTCTTCAAAATTACCTCCACTCCTCTTTCTGTTAGACAACTGATGCTGTCTACTGCATCTTTAAGACACTGTCCTCAATGGTGTAGCAGACACAGCAAAAGATGGTTTGATGGCTCAAAGATTTTAAACTTGGAATAGGGAGTGTGGGAAAGGAGGATGGATCGAAACAGTTGGCAAGGTGCCGTAGTTGGTAAGCAGGGCTTAGTTGAGGGAACTGGGAAAGGAGCGAAAGGTATGGCTAGAACAAGAAATATGCGATTTGCTTAAAATTAAAACGGACATAAAAATGAAAGCCTTCCAAACAAGTTAGGTTGACTGATTGTTAAAGTCATGAGACATGATAAAGTAGGCATAACAGAAACACGTGGGACTGAGCAGCATGACTGGGCAGTACATTTGGGAGGGTCTCACACACGCTTAGGAAACAAAAAAAAAATCAAAAAGGAAAGAAAGAAAGTGGTTTCCAGTTTAATAGGACCACCATACTCCAAAATTGAAATTCTAAGACACAAAACGAAAAGGGTCATATATTTTTCAGAATTAAAGACATTCCACGGTACCTCTGTTAAAAAAAGAAACCAAGTAAAAAATAGTCCCACTCCATGACAGACATCTGAATTCCTCAGACATATTTAGATCATGTACTGATGACATCTCACAAAGGTTGTCGTGTCATCAATGGATGTGCTTGTGTGTATAAACCAACCAATCCACAATGAGCGTTTCTACAAAGCAAGTCTACCTAGCAGTCAGACACTATCCGCTTGCCCCCCTTCCTCACATAGTAACCTGCTGTGGAGAAGGGAAAGCATAAAATCTCCAGATATTTCATGTATATTATTCAGTTTAGTAATATATAGCTCTTTGAAATATATTGTCAAACTGTGGCTTTACACACTAAATAGGAAGTCCATATTAATGCAAATGGTAAAGGAAGCAAAGCATACTGGGATTCTATGGGTTTTTTTTATTGCTTTTTTTAAACTATCCATACGTAAATAAAGAAACAATCTCTTTATATAATTATAAAAAGATTACAACTACCTATGCCTGATGGTGGGAGAACCAACTACAGAGGGAGTATTATAGGACTTGGTATTCACTAACAGAAAATATACATTTAACGTACAGATAAAGTGGCATTTAGGTAACCATGATCGTCAAATGACATTTGACCCATGTGTAAGATGATGTTTTTTTGTAGCCATAAAAAAGTAAGAAACAAAATCCATGAATTTCAGAAGAGAGAACATTTAATTAATTTAGAACAGCATTAAAGCTCAGACTGGTATAGTACCAAAGCAAAAAAAAAAATCCTAGAAGGGTAAATGAAAAAAATAAATAAAAAAGAAGTACATTTGCAGGTATACTACTTTAGCGCAAAACAAGCTCTAGTAATAAAAAAAGAAACTGATGTAAATAAGAAAAAAATGTATTTCACAACTAGATATGTCTACGGAGACATTGAGTAAATACAGGTAACGTAGTATTTGAAAAGAAATCTGAACAGCAATTGATTGCTAAAGTAAGTCCTTTAGTTTTACATAGATATAAAATTATAGTATTTGCCCATTAATAGACAGACATGTGAAATTACGGGAGATAATGAGAAAGCTGAACTCTCAAATACATTTCAACCAAATGCTCAAAAACGCAACATGATAGATGTGTTGTGTAGCTCTGACGAATGGATGGACCGCCTATGCCACCCTGTGTTGATGCTGGAAACCGCTTGGGCTTACTTTGCCACCGTTCTCATTCGTTATCCCAAGTGCGCCTTCTAACAGCAGTAGAAGAGGATTAAAATGCTGCCAACACTGGACTCCTTTACGGCATCCAGAACCGCGTTCCTTCTGGGTAACTGTCGCTGCTAGGGTACCCCCTTTCTGGTATCCCTGTCCTCTTCCTATAGATCAAGGTTGCTGTGGATGGATCCCCTCTGGCCCATCACAATGGCCAGAGCTGCTGGGTAGTGGACACTACTCTGGCACACTGGCCAGAGTAGTGGTACTGGAAGGCTGGGTCTAAACCTCAGAACAGCCAGTCTAATCTGTAGGTCACAGGAATTTCAGCATGGAAGAAGTTGTCAAGCAGGTCTTTGAAGCAAGTAATGTTTTATTTAGCTCAAATGTCCTGACAAGGACAGTTCACACTGGTTGAAGGTACCAGTGATCAAGAGATCAGAAGAAACAATAATGCATTTCAATGCAAACCAGTGCTCTTTTTATACAGTTTTTGGATACTAGTTTAGCAGGAGGTAATCCATCCTCCTGTCCCTTTAACCAATCTGGGCCGATTCATGTAGCCTAAACATGAATCAGCCCAGAGAGGTTAACACCTTTTTAAATAGTAACACCTTTTTAAATAGTATACTTCCCCCTGTCCACGAGCTGCTACGGAGAGGGGGTTCAGCCCACTCTCCTCCCTGGTGCCTGTCTGTCCGAGACTGGAGATTTAGCTTTTAAATCGCCCACCTAAACCTACTTCTAGGGACCCTGTACAGAGGTCTGGCTCTCAACCCTGGCCAAAAATAGTATCAGGGGAGAGCAACCAGATGTCGGGGCTGCAGTCCTTGCCCTGTCGCTAGCTGAAGTTCTTTGAGCTCAGCTATGTGGCCTAACCTCCGGGTACCCCCAGGTGGCAGTGTACCTCCTGGATCTATTTGATTCCAGGAGGCAGGTGTGAAAGTCCCTCCGGCAGCCACTGAAGCTGGCTGCCGGCAGATGAAGGAGATCGACGGCTGGCCGTGCCGGTCCACCATAGACAGGGTAAGTACCTTTTACACATTACATTTTAAATACACATATCTACACACCTTACGCTAGGCGCCGGGGGTTAAACCTTGCTATACATCGGCTAACTACCAGCTTTACAGCACCTATACACATTCTTTTTATTTACATGCATTTTTTTTAAAATACATTTAGAACCACTGGCTTCACTCTCCAGCGCCTAGCATCGGGTGCTACTCAATCAGCGCATACATGAAAAAACATTTTTCATTTATAATAACACACTCCCCTATATACTTTATTCACGTGGCGTCTAGCGCCGGTGATTTAATCCTGCCGGCACTCGGTATTAACCCTTCCGACGCCGGAGTCCATTTCAAGATGGCCACTGCACGAGTACTTGGGACCCAGCCACAGTAGCATTAACCCATGCACTATACTAGATATTACTTGCTTAAATGTATAGCGGCTTTCTCCTGACCTAAACAAGTTTTAGATGGACAAATCACATGGTCCAGATGACACACTCTTGTGTTCCAAATCAAGTTTAGTAAAGTTTAGTAATCAATCGACCACTATTTCTTACATCTATGGAGTTGTTCACATCAGTACCACATAATGGACATAAAGCAAATATGGTACAAAGCAAGGAAATTAGAGAAGTGAGCTCTCTCTTGACATTAGTTGTGGCTAAGAAAGGGAAAAAAAAAACCCAACATCACACTCCTGAAGGAATTTTAGGGATGCTATTCAGGAATGTTTTCTAGATCGTTCATAACACAATGTTAGCATTACGTTCATAAAAGATTGTGCACCAAACCAATAGAATTTGTTTTTATTAGAAGGCACGCTACAAACTGCACCTGGGATCGGTCAATGGACTGAATATATTTCAAAAGTATTTTGTATTGTCCAACATACCATGAGTATGCTAGCACTAAGGTCAAACTAGATAAATATAATCTCTCGCTGGCTTAAGGACGGAAACACAGGTTTATCATCAATAGAAATATAAAGTTACAGTTGCCTAGTGGGGTGCAGTGCAGGTATTGGACGCTGTCATATAGAATATTTGTTTATTACAGACATGGTAGATGGTGTATATGCAGATGACCCTAATCTACATAGTTATGTAGAGCCATTAAAGAGCAAAAAACATAGTATGTTGCTGTAAAAAGATTTTTACAAACTATAAGAGTTAAACAGAAAAGTGGCATATGAAGTCTAACGAAGATAATAATTTTATAAATTTAGACCATAGCAGTGTTCTCCCCCAGCACATTTTTCCCAGGTGATCCACCCGTCTGTTTTTACTTGCCACCCAGCTCTTGGAGTCCAACAGAGTCCTATTATAATAGAATAAACCATTGTTTCGCCTATTATAACAGGCATTATGTGAGAACTACAGCCAGCAGTGTGTTAGACCACTGACCACCAGTCAGACTAGTCCTGGCAGTGGGCAATAACCTCAAACATTTTTTTGCAAAGTATTACAACTGCCGCCAACTGGCTAACAAAATTTTCTGGGGTGAGCACTGCATAGTAACAGTTCTGCAAATAATACTTTAAATGGTATGGGGAAATCAGAAAGGATTTAAGAATGCCAGTAGATCACAAACTGAACAGCAGCAGCTGATGCCAGGCAGTGGCAACATCTTCTATTATATTACATATATTTCTACCCAACATCAAGATAATTGAGCGCAATTTCCTTATTTTTTCCTCTAGTGGCTGCAGAGGCCAACAACATTATGAAATGCATATAAAGGGGATGCAAATAGTTTTATTGGTGTTTAAGTCTGTTGTCAGACATCTCGAACATGGGGTACAGTTTGGACACTTGGCTCCAAGAATGAAATAGAGATTCAGATGGAACAAAAGAAGGCTCCTGTACAAATTGGAGACTTTGGGTCAGACATATGTCCGTTTTTACAAAAATCTACACTCATTTTTCTTCGTGCTCAATAGAGGTGGGACAAAAAATAAACTGAGATTTCTTATTGTAATAGCAGGCAATAGGCACATCTGAACATCAAGGCAATGTTCATTGGGACCTCGGGCTGAATTGAATCTGCCCCTTTATATCAAAAAGAATCGTCAAAAAAAAAAAAAAAAAAAAAAAAAAAAAAAAGATTTTTTCTTTTCTCCCTTTAACACGGCAAAAAAAGGTGCCTTAAACTAATTAATGTGTGTAAATACATGGTGGTCCGTAAGTGTGGAAACACCCTTTTTAAAACAGAAATGAGTAAGGAAATATTAATCCAGAGTATGTGGCCAGTATGGCGGTCATCTCGGATGCAACTCAAATTTTTTAAATGGGAAGGTAGTCGTGATATATCAAACAGATGCAGAATTTCAAGAAAAACAATGGTGTTCTTTGTTTTAACAAAACTTTATACATTCTCAAGTTTTAACTGAGTTTTCTGCTGCATGTAGTGACATTAATGACAATGGCACTAACACAAACAGAACGTGTTGAGATTGTCTTGATATCTGAAGAATGAAGCACACATGCTATAGCAAATGTTTTCAACATCACCCAAATAAGCCACCCATTAGTTACAGTGAAATTGCCAGTCTCATGCTAAATTTAAACAAACCTAGACCAAAAAGTGGACGAGCAAAAACTGTTCAGTTGAAGTTGATGCGTTACCCAGTGTCCAAACTCCACCTGACGGTCTGGGTCATCCTCAATCAGGTGTTGCAACATCTGAAACTTGTAGGGGTGCCACTTACATGTAGACAAAATTCTCAAAATGGCCATACAACTAACCCCACATTCACGGGACAGACGACCAGTGCTACGATGTGGGCTCTTAGAAAGCATGAAGCAACAACAACTGCTGTGCTGGCATCATTTTCAGACTGCTTCAACACTTCATCTGTAGCAGTTTTTGCTTGTCCACATTTTGGCCTATCTGCAACTAATCCTGTTTGTTTAAATTTGGCAAGAAGTTTGGTAACTGCACTGTAACTAATGGGTGGCATTGGTATCTCCAGTTACAATTACTAGAATGTATTACTGGGTGGTAACCAGGGAAATAAAATCATTGGCGTTTAAGGGGCCATGAAAGAATTTCTTTTCGCCCACTGGTTTGCTGATGTATTTGCCTTTTGCTGGTTCAACACAGCTGGTCCATATATATTGAATGTCATGGACTTTTGTCTTGTTTTTTCAATCTTGCTAACTGTAATAATGATATAGTATAGAGTTCAAAAAAGTGCAATTGTAAAGCACCTTAGGTCAGTTAGCTACAGATTAGTAACTTAGCACACACAAGTCTGTACATACTGTTTCCAGCTTATATACTAAAGAAGACAGTGGAATTTGAGCATAAAAATAGAATACAATTCATTATTATCAGCATATATCAGCAATTTGGCCTCATATTCCAGGGAATTAGCAGCCATTACATGTCCCCCGTGTAAAACATTTTTCCCCCCGCCGGTTCTCATCATATCCACTCTGTGTAAAATCAAGATTACAGCAAGTTGGGGCAGGTCTTCCGTTTCTCAGGTACTTCAAAAGCTAAGCTATAGCAGAGAAGATGGCACGTTGAAAGGGTGGCTGAAGATTTTTAAGAGTTTTACACAGATCTTCAAAAAGAATAACTACAGTTAGAATGTTTATTATGTGGAAATTATATTGTGCAATCGTAAACAGGGAAGTAAACTGGATCGCAGAGAATGATTGGTTCATGAAACAATAAAGATTATTACATGAAATGTTCACTCCAACTGCCTTTCTCTGGGTTCATATAATAAATTAAATTACCTAATTATGCATGACTATTCCATAAAGCAGAACATGGTGTGCTCTCTGTAAAGGTTGCATTAAGTAGTGAAGACGTTAACATTTCAGCCGCTTAACATGGACACTGCTTGAGCAACCATGTCAAAGAAAAGGCATATTTCTCTATCTTGAACTAATATATATATATATATATATATATATATATATATATATATATATATATATATATATATATATATATATATATATATATATATATATATATATATATATATATATATATATATGTTCGTTCATTATAACTGTCCTCTAAGTAATGCAAGCAGACAGAATTCTGTATTATTAGAAATACTCTACACCAGTGGTTCCCAAACTTTTGCAGTTCGCGGCACCCTTAGAGTCTCCAAATTTTTTCAAGGCACCCCTCCAAAATAATTATTGAGCAGTCCTGTTTTAGAAGTAGTTGGGTCAAAAAATTGTAATAAGTATTTAGGTCAGGACAGAAATACTTATTTAGTTGTATGCAAAGATGCCCCCTCTGCATCCAGACACACTGCCCTCTCTCACACTGCCCCCTCTGCCCTCTGTCACGCTGTCCCCCTCCTCTGCTCTGTCACGCTGTCCCCTCTCCTCTGCCCTCTCACGCTGTCCCCTCTCCTCTGCCCTCTCACGCTGTGTCCCGCTCCTCTGCCCCACTGTGCCCCTCCTCTGCTCTCTGTCACCAACCTCTGCTCTCTGTCACCAACCTCTGCCCGGCTGTCACCAACCTCTGCCCGGCTGTCACCAACCTCTGCCCGGCTGTCACCAACCTCTGCCCGGCTGTCACCAACCTCTGCCCGGCTGTCACCAACCTCTGCCCGGCTGTCACCATCCTCTGCCCGGCTGTCACCATCCTCTGTTCTCCTCCTCTGTCCCGCTGTCACCATCCTCTGCTCTCCTCCTCTGTCCCACTGTCACCAACCTCTGTCCCGCTGTCACCATCCTCTGCTCTCCTCCTCTGTCCCGCTGTCACCAACCTCTGCCCGGCTGTCACCAACCTCTGCCCGGCTGTCACCATCCTCTGCCCGGCTGTCACCATCCTCTGCCCGGCTGTCACCATCCTCTGCCCGGCTCCTCTGTCCCGCTGTCACCAACCTCTGTCCCGCTGTCACCATCCTCTGCTCTCCTCCTCTGTCCCGCTGTCACCATCCTCTGCTCTCCTCCTCTGTCCCACCATTCTGTCACCATCCTCTGCTCTCCTCCTCTGTCCCGTTGTCACCATCCTCTGCTCTCCTCCTCTGTCCCGCTGTCACCATCCTCTGCTCTCCTCCTCTGTCCCGCTGTCACCATCCTCTGTCCCCCTCCTCTGCCACGATCCCTCTCACTCTGCCCCGCGCCAGCCATAAAAAAAAAAACACAGAAACTTACCAATCCGTCGGGCGCCGGGACCCAGCAGCCTTCTCTCTCCTGCAGCTTGTTACTGACTTCGATATTCAGTGACAGCTGCAGGAGAGAGGAGGCTGCTGGGTCCCAGCGCCCGACGAATTGGCAAGTTTCTGTGTATTTTTTTTTTATGTCTGGCCCGCGGCACCCCAGTGACAGCGCCGCGGCACCCCAGTGACAGCGCCGCGGCACCCCAGTGACAGCGCCGCGGCACCCCAGTGACAGCGCCGCGGCACCCCAGTGACAGCGCCGCGGCACCCCAGTGACAGCGCCGCGGCACCCCAGTGACAGCGCCGCGGCACCCCAGTGACAGCGCCGCGGCACCCCAGTGACAGCGCCGCGGCACCCCAGTGACAGCGCCGCGGCACCCCAGTGACAGCGCCGCGGCACCCCAGTGACAGCGCCGCGGCACCCCAGTGACAGCGCCGCGGCACCCCAGTGACAGCGCCGCGGCACCCCAGGGAGCCGCGGCGCACAGTTTGGGAACCGCCGCTCTACACACATACATACATACATACATACATACATATACACCCAATTAGCTACAACATTAAAACCAGCTGCCTAACATTGTGTAGCCTCATGCTGCCAAAACAGCTCGGACCAATTGAGGCATGGACTTCACAAGACCTCTGAATTTGTCCTGTGATATCTGGCACCAAAACGTTAACAGCAGATCCTTTAAGTTGGGTCCTCAATGGCTCGGACTTGTTTTTCCTGCACATCCCACAAATGTTTGATCGGATTGAGATCTCAAGAATTTGGAGGCCAAGTCAACACCTCAAACTCTTGGTCATGTTCCTCAAACCATTTCTGAACAAGTTGGTGATGATGGTGTGGGGAATGTTTTCTTGGCACACATTAGGCCACTTAACACCAACTGAGCATTATTTAAACACCACAGCCTGAGTATTACTGCTGCCCATGTGCATCCCTTTTATGGCCACTGTCTACCCATCATCTAATTGCTAGTTTCAGCAAGAGAATGCGCTATACCTATCTATCTAATATATATATCTATATATTATTTTTAGATGGGGCAGATTACTGATTGAAGTCATCAAGTTTGCAATGTTACTTGTTTTCTTCATAAAACAGAGTATTTAGCATTAACTTTACCAGATTTGCACTGTTAACATAGACTTATGAAATCAAATGTTTGGGTCTAAGGGGTATATTTACTAAACTGCAGGTTTGAATAAGTGGAGATGTTGCCTATAGCAACCAATCAGATTCTAGCTGTCATTTTGTAGAGTGCACTAAATAAACGAGAGCTAGAATCTGATTGGTTGCCATAGGCAACATCTCCATTTTTTTCAAACCCGCCGTTTAGTAAATCTAGCCCTAAGAGTCTAGCTAGACATTGATGCCTGGCTGACTACAATTCCAAAATAGGAAGTTTAAAGATCTGTTTCCACTGAAAAAAAACATAAAAAGGCAATTTTTCTGACTGTATGGTACAGTAACAATTCGAATATCAGGGCAAATACAACAATGGATTACAGGTTTGTTTTAATTGAATGTTATAGCTGCTTAGATATACAGTATTGGCGAAAAAACGTGAAGCTAGGCCTATGTCTCAGGGACTGAATGTCTAGCAAATAGACAACTGTAGCGCTGGAATCTCACGTGGAGACCTAGGAAAAGGAGAGGGAGAGAGACACACCAACCCAATGTGATTTGAAGCCACTAATGCCACCTGGAATGAAATTAAAAATAGGATGAATGGTTTCGCTTGATCATACCATTGAGTTCTCTAAAATGTTAAAATAGGGCACAAGCAATTTCTCTTGTCTTGTGTGTACTACTGGAACTACAGACTGCACTTTAAACAAAAGTAAGATATTATTCAGTAGTAACGGGCTGTGGAGCACTGCATCAAGGTGCTTCTGGCAATGACTGGGTGTTATAGATGAAGGCTTGCTATTTGTAATCAAATAAGGGCAGGGATGCTTAAGGCTTGCTATAATCAGAAGACACTAATTTATTATGACAGTTTGCTAAGACTGCCCTGCAGTTCCCGTCATGAGCCAGGAGCGAACATATTCTTTGCTGCAATCAGTTCTTAAAAAGGTACTCTCTATTAATTCAGTGGCACAGAAGGCAATCCGTTTTATTTATTGTGTTGCTTTAACCAGTACTGTGCTGTAAGACCCATTATTTTACCTGTGACCCAGAATAATCCAGGATAAATGCTTAACATTAAATGTCACTTCCACCCTATAGGCGAGTCCCCAGTTTAATCACAAGATGCAGTTTGAGGTGAAGCATTTATCCAGCACAGGAATTAAATATACAATTTGCTGCACAAAAACAGAAATTTCTATACATCCTCACTTGCTGAAACCTCGCCAAAAATTATAAAATGAATCAAGGCAACATTTAGTTACTTCAATAGTAAACCTGTATTTTAAAATTATTTAGTTAATGTAATTTTTCACATTTACTTCATGCATGCCAACTTCTTCTCCTCCCCCAGGAGATTTCGGGGGAGAAGATATGTGACCCATGGGCAGGAGGGGGGCGTGGCGACGTCGCATCACCATAGCCCCAACCCCACAATAAAATGCCAAAATTCATGGCATTAAATAGTGGGGACAGGGCTTAATGACGTGATCAAGCCCCGCCCTTCAATGCCGTGAATGTCGGCGAATATGGGAGGTTTGCCTACTCTTTCAGGAGTCCGGGAGGACTACCCAAAATTCGGGAGCCTCCTGGGAATTCTGTGAGAGTAGGCAAGTATGATTTACTTTCATACACAAGCTTAAATAAGTAGGTATCCACTTTAGGAAAACCTTTACCCTACCTGCAAGCATGTCACCCCTTACGTGTGACCTAAGCTTCCCCTTCTCTTAGACCTTAAACATCTAACAGGCAGCCAATGAAAGTTGGCATCCCAAGTAATTGCCCTCAATGCACTCCTAAAGGAAGCAAGCTGGATATCAGATCCCTCTAAGACCCCCCCCCTCAAGAAGGCACTATGATTGCCATTTTCAAATGGTAAAACAAATTGTAACATATAGTTGTTAAAGCAAGGGAACAGAGGTGTTGGCTTTCATAGTGTAGAAGCAGAAAGATGAGTATTATGATACTCCACCTGAAATATCCTATTTAAAGACGAGGTAAAGTTCAGATTCAGGTCTTGTACCATGAATAATGTATTTGGAGGTGTGATGAGGAATGTTCTAAATCATTGTATGTTAGATAGCAAGCCCTTAAAATGACTAGAACTTCACATTTGTATTTTTCAATGCTTATTCCCAAGTTCTCCAGTTGCATATTCATTAAGCTTCTCTTTGACCCAAATTGCCATTTACTTATGGTGTTCATAACAACTTACTTTGTATGCCTGCAAAGAAATTTTCAAGAGTTAACTAGCATCTCCATAAGACATAAAAAGGTAACATAGTTGATGAGGTTAAAAAAAAAAAAAAAAAAAAAAAAAAAAGACACCAAAATATTTTGGATCTCCTGCGATCTCCCACTTATATTTGAAATTGATCCAGAGTAAGCAACCACCAATCTGCTTCAATTGTAAAAATCCCCCCAGACCCAATATTGCAGTTTTATTTTTACCCTATATCCACTATTATTCTTCATTGTAATTAACGGTCGTAACTCTGGATACAGTTTTGCACAAAAAAAATTGTCTAACCCTTTCTTAAACATATCTATTGAATCTGCCATCACAACCTTCCCTGGCAGTGAATTCCATATCTTGACTGCCCTTACTGTAAAGAACCCCTTCCTTTGCTGGTTGTGAACCTTAGGGGGTGGCCGCATGTTCTGTATATAGTCCTTGGGGTAAAAAGTTCCCATGAAAGTTCTCTGTATTGTCCCGTAATGTATTTGAACATAGTAATCATATATCCTCTTAGACCAGCAGTTCCCAAACAGTGCGCCGCGGCGCTGTCACTGGGGTGCAGCGGGCCAACCATAAAAAAAAAAAAAAGAACACAGAAACTTACCAACCCGTCGGGCGCCAAATTAGTAAGGTTCTGTGTTTTTTTTTTTTTATGGCTGGCGCCTGGCGCGGGGAAGAGTGAGAGGGATCGTGACAGCGGGGCAGAGGAGGGGGGGCAGCCTGACAGAGGGCAGAGGAGGGGGGGCAGCGTGTCTGGATGCAGAGGGGGCAGCGTGTCTGGATGCAGAGGGGGCAGCGTGTCTGGATGCAGAGGGGGCAGCGTGTCTGGATGCAGAGGGGGCAGCGTGTCTGGATGCAGAGGGGGCAGCGTGTCTGGATGCAGAGGGGGCTGAGGGCAGAGTGTCTGGATGCAGAGGGGGCTGAGGGCAGAGTGTCTGGATGCAGAGGGGGCTGAGGGCAGAGTGTCTGGATGCAGAGGGGGCTGAGGGCAGAGTGTCTGGATGCAGAGGGGGCTGAGGGCAGAGTGTCTGGATGCAGAGGGGGCTGAGGGCAGAGTGTCTGGATGCAGAGGGGGCTGAGGGCAGAGTGTCTGGATGCAGAGGGGGCATTTTTGCATACAACTAAATAAGTATTTCTGTCCTGACCTAAATACTTATTACAATTTTTTGACCCAACTACTTCTAAAACAGAAAAACAAACAATGAGGGTTGCGCTGTAGGGACGGCACAATATACAATAGGTATTATCGTGGATGATTGCTTAAGGTATAGAGAGAGGCACTGAACAAAAAAAAAAAAAAAAAAAAAGATTTTATATATATATATATATATATATATATATATATATATATATATATATATATATATATATATATATATATATATATATATATAGATATATATATATATATATATATATAAAATCTTTATAATGCTTCAACCTCGAAGATATGACATAATATAAAACATGACATAAAGAGATCAATAATATAAATGCGTGTATCACACATATAACACAATAAAATATAAACCAATGATAAAATTGGCTAGAGACAACCGCAGGTGTATAGTAAAATCAACTAAAATGCGCTACTTGTATGGAGTGTGGCCATCACTCAAACTCAGTCCCGAGTATAACTCATATCCAAAATTAGCACGTTAATTTCTGCAAACTCAATTCATCACAGACGTGACAATAGATAATATCCAGCAATGAAAAATACTCCTTTAATAGTAAATAGAATCGGGTAGTTTACCCGGTCACCTGAATCATGGAAGTCTGTACGGGTAAGCCTATGAGCTCACACTGCCTGTGGTTCTGTGACTCCCTCCTTAATTAGCAGCTCCGGCTCCATACGGAGCACACGAATAACAAAGTTGGAATCTTACCACTCCAGACTCTAGCGTGAACTACGCAACAGTGTAACAAAGTCTTGTGGCAGATAAAGTTGATACTTATCGTAAATGCCGGCAATAGTGATCGGAGCCTGACAGGCCAGTGATAGGAGATGAGTACAGATGATCCTTCCGTGACAGGAACAGATGGTAGTGATCAAAGTAAGGAGGCACTTGAATATCCGGATCCTACTCACAGAAACCCCGCTGACGCGTTTCATGCCTATGCAAGGCACTTTCTCAAAGCTAATGGGGTTTGGTGAGACTTGCTTGAAATAGTCAGTCAATCAGCTGGTGAAATAGTTAATTGGACACCTTGTAGCAATCTTTGAATGACCACAGTATAGGCTTATCAATGCAATAAACTCTAAGTGGTACAAAACTACGTATAAACAGTTAAAAACCAAAACTGCAGTGAAAAACTCTCTTATAAATATATATATATATATATATAAACATATTTTGAATCAGCTCAAACACAGGCCAGTGTTAATAAGGCAGAGATACATAGACACCCACAGTCCATTGTCACTAGACCTCAAATCAAGAGTTAATACACTTCTATATATAGATATTGAACATATGAAATGTTCAGAGAGCAAAAGTTATTCCAAAAATTCATGTAACCTATGGAGTATATATATATAGAGAGAGAAAAAGATTAAAATAATAAGGATATAGCCATTTTCATGACTAAATATACCCTAGAAAACATAGTGGGTAGAGAATCTAGGAAATCAGTCTCATGTGATCCTGGCATATACACACCAAAACACATAATATTCAATCCAATAATAAAATACTCGATCCAATCTCCCACTAGGTGTCCAGTTGGCATCTCTAACACAAACCAAAACAAATATATACATGTCACCAGATGGATAAATATAGGATCCCACATGGAATTCCACACAACACCCTCTAGTATAGGTCCTAATAAACTAGCAATAAGTGACATCTACACTAACAGAGTTTTAATTCAGACAATGATGGTCCAGAGCCTCATTGAGCCCCGACGGACTAAGAGTAGCAAGCTTAAAAATCCAGGCTGATTCACACAGACAACTTAGAAAAGCGATCACCTCTTCTTTCTGTGTTAACGATTAACTCGGCCCCTGTAATGACGAGACTACTTGGATCTCCCTTATGATGTTCAGCAAAGTGCCTAGAGACACTATGGTTAAGAATTTTCTTACATATGTTCCTTCTATGCTCTCTGAATCGTGCTTTCAGGGATCTTGTGGTTCTTCCCACATATTGGAGCTTACATTCACATTCAAGTACATAAACTACGTACATGCTGTCGCAATTAATGAACCCTTTGATTGGAAACACAGCACCATTAGAATTAGAAGTAATTGTTTTGGATTTATTAGCAATGTGTTTACACGTGGGAAGACAGTATGCCTTACATTTAAAGCAACCTTCAGGTGGTTTAGGAAGCCAACTTTCATTGGAATCCCCCTTAATAGATTTTAGAGAACTTGGTGCCAGAATTCTTTTCAAATCCAGATTTTTTTCTAAAGATGCCGGTAGGCTTCTCTTCTAAAACGTCACCTAGAATGTTGTCCATCTTTAACAAATCAAAATTCGTTCTAATAATCCTGGTAATATGGGACGATTTAGAGTTAAATTTAGAGATAAAGGCTGGTGTCTTATTGGAACATAATTTGTTCCCTATTGGTTTCTTGTTTTTATTTTTATCCTTACGGGCAAGTAAAGCCCCTCTATCAAGAGAAAGCGCATACTTCCTGGTATTTTGTAGTAACTCATCAGGGTAACCTCTGGATTCAAAACATTCCATCATTTTCTCTAATTGTTGTATAAAATCAGTGTCATTCGAACAGTTTCTCCGGAGACGCCCAACTTGGCTCTTTGGGATATTCTTCACCCAAGGCCTGTAGTGACCACTACTAAAATGAAGGAAGCTACAAACATCAACCGGTTTATTGAAGTTAATGGTAACGATTCTCCCTTCATTAATAGATAAACTAATATCCAGAAAGTTAATCTCCTGTTCACTTATCAAGTAAGTGAATGATAAATTAAACAGATTTTTGTTTAGAAAGTCAATAAACTCAAGAGCCAGATCTCGCCCACTACTCCATATTATGAACAGGTCATCAATATAGCGACCGTAGAGATCCAGTAGTTCCGGATTGTCATTAATAGACAATGGAGCTGCTAATTAAGGAGGGAGTCACAGAACCACAGGCAGTGTGAGCTCATAGGCTTACCCGTACAGACTTCTGTGATTCAGGTGACCGGGTAAACTACCCGATTCTATTTACTATTGAAGGAGTATTTTTCATTGCTGGATATTATCTATTGTCACGTCTGTGATGAATTGAGTTTGCAGAAATTAACGTGCTAATTTTGGATAAGAGTTATACTCGGGACTGAGTTTGAGTGATGGCCACACTCCATACAAGTAGCGCATTTTAGTTGATTTTACTATACACCTGCGGTTGTCTCTAGCCAATTTTATCATTGGTTTATATTTTATTGTGTTATATGTGTGATACACGCATTTATATTATTGGTCTCTTTATGCCATGTTTTATATTATATGTCATATCTTCGAGGTTGAAGCATTATAAAGATTTTATATATATATATATAATCTTTTTTTTTTTTTTTCAGTGCCTCTCTCTATACCTTAAGCAATCATCCACGATAATACCTATTGTATATTGTGCCGTCCCTACAGCGCAACCCTCATTGTTTGTTTTTCTGTGTCTTTGACTAATATTGGTGGCTGACAGCGATCCACCATGGGTTTTAAGCAGTTGTGGAAGCCATTTACTAGGAGTTCCTCCCTATTGATTATATTTTTAGCAATATCCAGTATTCTCCTCAACGATCCCCAGTGTGCGCCAATTTAACCCCTAGTGGGTTGCGTGGTTCTACTTCTAAAACAGGACTGCTCAATAATTATTTTGGAGGGATGCCTTGAAAAAATTTGGAGACTCTAAGGGTGCCGCGAACTGCAAAAGTTTGGGAACCACTGTCTTAGACTACTCTTTTCTAAAGTAAACATGCCTAAACTGGCTAACCTTTCCTCATAACTTAATGACTGCATACCCTTTATCAATTTTGTCGCCCTTCTCTGAACCCTTTCTAGTTCCAAATTATCTTTTTTATAGAGTGGTGCCCAGAACTGTACAGCATATTCAAGATAAGGTCTTGCCAATGTATTTATACACTGGCAAAATTACAATGTCTTTCGTTGAATCTATACCCTTTTTTATGCATGCCAATACTTTGTTTGCCCTTGCAGCTGCTGCTTGACATTGAGCACTATTGCTAAGTCTACTGTCTATGAGCACTCCTAAATCCTTTTCCATTAAAGATTCTCATAAATTAATTATATTTAATTTATAGATTGCATTCTTGTTTTTGATCCCTAAATGCATAACCTTACATTTATCTATGTTAAACCTCATATTCCATTTGGCCACCCAATCCTCCAGTTTAAGTCCCTCTGTAGAGAAGCTACATCTTGTTCTGATTTTATTACCTTACAGAGTTTAGCGTCATCTGCAAAAATAGAAACTTTACTCTCTAAACCAGACCTGTCCAACCTGCAGCCCTCCAGGTGTTGTGAAACTACAAGCCCCAGCATGCTTTGCAGGTAGACAACCAATTGATAGCTGGAAGGGCATGCTGGGACTTGTAGTTTCACAACATCTGGTGGGCCGCAGGTTGGACAGGCCTGCTCTAAACCATCACCAAGGTCATTAATATATTAAAAAGGAGTGGCCCCAGCATAGAACCTTGAGGTACTCCATTTAAAACTTTTGACCATTAAAAATGTTCCATTTATCGCAACTCTCTGTTCCCTATTCTCTAAACAGTTTTCGATCCAAGTACAAATGTTGATTCCTAGACCCAGTTCCCTTATTTTGTAAACCAACCTCTTGTGTGGCACTGTATCAATGGCCTTTGCAAAATCTAAGTAGACCACATCTACTGTGCTGCCCTGGTCTAAGTTCCCACTAACTTCCTCGTTGATACTAATTAGATTAGTTTGACATGACCTATCCCTCACAAATCCATGCTGATTCCCACTAATAATCTTATTGCGCACCAAGTAATCCTGAATACTATTCCTTAATATGCTTTTCAGTAGTTTCCTCACTACCGAGGTCAGGCTTACGCGTCTATAATTCCCTGGGTGCGATCTCGTCCTCTTTTTAAACAACCGCACCACATCTGCTATTCACCAATCCCTTGGTACTGAGGCTGATGAGATTGAATCTATGTGCGGCATCATAACCACAAAAAATAAATTATATATATATATATATTCATCTTGAGGATGTATTTCTTATCTTGAGCTGGGCACTGACCTAATGAATTGACATGGGATCAATTAATTTGTATATAAAAGTTGATGCATAAAAAGGTTAATTTAATGGGAAGGGGAAATAAAATAATCAGTACTAAGTTTTGCCATAGTTTTTCTTAACAAGTTACCTCATCAAACAAGGAAAAAAAAAATCAAAACCATCTTCTGCCAATGTACACTGGCCAATAGCAGTCATCTTCTCACCACATTTACCAACATATTGGTTAATAATCTAATTGATTTTGATTAGATTCTTACTGGACAAAGACTTTTGTGAATAATTTACTGCGATATTGGGCCAAATGCCAACATTGCTTAAGATACAGGACAGCACGGTGGCATAGTAGTTAGCACTTCTGCCTCATAGCACTGGGGCCACGAGTTCAATTCCCGACCATAGCCTTATCTGTGTGGAGTTTGTATGTTCTCCCCGTGTTTGCGTGGGTTTCCTCCCACACTCCAAAAAACATACTAGTAGATTAATTGGCTGCTATCAAATTGACCCTAGTCTCTCTCTCTCTCTCTCTCTGCCTGTGTGTTAGGGAATTTACACTGTAAGCTGCAATGGAGCAGGGACTGATGAGTGAATGAGTTCTCTGTACAGCGCTGCGGAAATAGTGGCGCTATATAAATAAATGGTGATGAAGATACTGCAGCGTGCATGGTCAATATGGTTTACTCCATAATCTGGACTGATTTTTTATCTTCAAAATAATACTATTAAATTTGTTTGCTATTTTGTGAACGAAATGATCCACTAATTGACAAGGGAAGCACTGGTAATTATAAGGGTAGAGGAAATTACAGAGTGCCAACTGTGTCATTATACCAAGGACAGGGTTGTTTTAAAGATGTAGTGGAATATAAACTCATTGCAGCTCCTGGACCCAGAGAATTAAACGGACATAGCTATTGCCATCTCCATTTCTCCCTTTGTGATCTCTGCAGGTTTCTTGTAACGGAGCAAACATAATGCCAAAGAAAAATACCAAGCAAACAGCTACTCCCAGCTGGCAGATAACCACAAGTGTACCAATGGAGAATGAAGAGGAAAAGCCTTCTTCATAACCAGAAGAGGAAGGAGTTTCCATTAATGTAAATGGTGACTGACAGTTTGCGATCAGCCGACAGTATTAAGGTTTCTAACCGTACCACCTGTAGCTTCACAGAAATCCCAGTTGTCAACTGCAATTACAGTACCCACAAAAACTTTTCCCCACCAATTACAATTGTGATTTCGCTACCATCTCATTTGGGTAGGTCCATTCTTACGGACTGTATCATGTCACTGTATGTTTTCAGTATCTCCTCCATGATAATATTAATATGTTATTTTGATTAGAACTGAAGCAAAAGTCACCATCAGTATTAAAATCCAAACTTTGAGGGGAATTCAAATTCCCCCCCAGATTAAAGCAGCGTTAATCCTACTATCATTACGGTAAATGTAACTGCTGAAATTACCGTAATAACGGTAATAGTGCGCAGACTGTGTTACTTTTTACAGTAACGAGGCCAATTGAATTCCTCCCCATAAATTCTTCTTCGCCCAGCTTAACACATAGCTACACTTGATTGGAAACGGTCGATACTATTGAGGAGACTATCAACCACAAAATTGTGTTTTTTCTCTTCCAACGGGGACTACAACTCCTTTAGGGAATTTCATAAGTAATTCAGGAAGTATATTGGAACTTGCAGCCTCTAACGTTTATTACCAATCACATTATATTAGGTTACTCTCTTTGGGGGATATTTATTAAAGAGTGCATTTTTAAAACGATCCCTTTCATCCTTATCACAAAAATAAGGATTGAAAGATTGCATTTATTTATTAAAAATCTTCAACAGGAACAGCCGTCACAAAAGACTGCTCTTCCTGTGAAGACCCGCTCTCCTATCTTTTCTATGGTCACAATCGCAAAGGGACTACCCTTTGTGATAGTGACCGGAGGGGAAAGCAGTAAGATGCGGTGAGGGATCTGAAAATTCCTCTACCGCAATGCTCTCCCCATACAGCAGACCAGAGAATTTACACATACGGTAACGGACGCCAGCGTAGATTACCGTATGTGTAAAAGCATTTTCAATACTTGATAAATTGCGGTACATAGCAGTCCCTATAGACATCTATGGGGACTATGTATTTCGAAAAAAAAATGCAAAGTAGCAGACATAACTACTGCACTGCGAGTCGGTCCCCCGAAGTCTGCCGTTTTCAGGGGAATTTAATTAACAAACAAAACCTATAATAAATAGGTCCCTTTATGATATAAGTATACTCTGGGATTTAAGGGGTTTCTAAGAATAACATTGATTACAGAGATAAAATCAGAGTGAGGATTAAAACATATGCTTTTAAAATCTTAGCCTTGCTCTGAAACAAGTGTTGTACATGTGATTATTGTGTATTCTTAGTTATTACATAAGTTTTCTCACTGCATTAATGAGAATGTCATAATAAAACCGATACACTTTTAAGAAACGCCAACTCTGGGCTTCTTCTGACATTATTTATTTTATATTTTACATTGACCATTTATTTTCATCTGTTAAAGAATTCCTTGTGAGATTATATAATTAGCATTCAGTTTACACATTTTTTTCTAGATTACCTTTAGTGGTCCATTGGCCCATTTAACAGTGTCACTTTTTCTTTGTTCTTACTTTGTAAATTTAGAGATAAGCAAGTCCTCTCTTTCTGACAGCTGATTGCACTAACGAACAGTAGGTAGTATTTCAATTATAATTATTTATAAGTGAATTTTAGAACTTGATAGTCGCGTTTTGATTTTGCAGCCATGAAATACTCTTGCCTTGTTTGTTAAAATAAGACAATTTTTTTAAATAAATATATATATATATACATATACACACACACACACAAATAGACACACCGTGTTTCTACAATAGATTCTAAATTACATGCTGTGTAATTATCACAACATACTCCTCTGTATAGACTTATAAAGCACTGGGTGATAGTAATAAACCAATTGCAAAGATGTTAAGAGAGATAACAAATGCAATTGTAAAAAAGCAGTGTGCGTTACATATAAACACACACAAATGTTATATATATTCTAGAAAAGACACTGCGCTAAGGAGTAAGTGAGCGCCATGTCCCAGACCGGTCCCCCAGGTCTCCCCCCGTAAACAATCTGGTTTCCGGACTAACCGACCAATCACACCGGCCAGGCCGCGGCCTCCACCAATGAGCGGGGCCCGAGGTGGAGAGGGAGGCCTGTGACCGGATCGTGCCGCAATCTTCGGTCTCCTTTTGCATCTCTCACATAACATCACCTCCCAAACCCCCATATACAGAAGAGGAACTCACCGCGCACCTCCCTCCACACGCTGCACCACAGCTCTCTCGTCCGGTCACTCGCACAAATGTAAATCTCACCAACAGATCGTACCGCTGGAAACGAATACACGTATCAAAAAGCGACTGCCGGTAATGTCTCGTACGCGCTCCGGGAGTCAGGGGGGAGGGGTCGGCGGGAACCGAAACAAGATGGCGGAGACAAGACGAGGGAATACACGCCCCCTTTGCCCCGACTCGTCATAGAGGAAGAGCGCATGCGCGGGGCGGGTAGTACACTCCTACAACGATAACAAGAATAAATAAAGCTGTCAGCGAGAATGTCTAGTTTCTTGTGGCTTTGTCGTCATAGTAACGACTCTATCGAGGGATATTTATTATAAAATGTGAACCCCTTGACATAACTAATCAAATCTACACTATATATATATATATATATATATATATATATATATATATATATATATATATATATATATATATATATATATATATATATATATATATATTCATTTGTACCTTAGAGGGGTAGGCAAAGATATAACCACGTAAGTATGTGGCTATAAAATAATGTTATATATGTTGATATAGCCCTGGGTTCTAAATATATGACCAACATAGTTCAATATCATCTACGTATCAATATACAGTTGGAATAAAAATTCAAATATGATTATAGTTTTATCTTTGCGTTATGCAGTATAACTTTCAGTTTCCAAGTTTCACCTAGTTTGAAACTAGGGAATTGCATTAAAATATTGTATTGAAATATAATTATATTAAAATATTTACCAAATATGTAGAGAAATAAAGTGCTTTATAGCAACACAAATCGGAATATAGTGGGAAACAATTTGGTAAGCTATTAGTTGAACTGTTTCTGTCTTCCAATTCCGGATTGGTAACTATACCTTAAGTGACCCATACTTGCCAACTTTTCCTCGTTGGCTTCAGGGAGAACCCGGGGGAGGTAGGCGTGTGGGGGCGGGGCTTGACTAATCGCATCATCAAGATGATGCGATATTTGCGTCATTAATGCCCACCACTTATCTATTGCGGGGACGATAACCGGGAGGTTGCCCTACTCTCCTGGGAGACTGTGAGGTCTCCCAGAAATGCGGGAGTCTCCCGGACATTTCGGGAGAGTAGGCAACTATGTGTTAAAGAAAAGCAGCTAATGAATCTCTAGAGACTGAAGTATCTTTTACATTTCTGTCTCCATTACTTAAGTCATGTTGTCTTACTTGTCAGTCTTTGATTAAATCTTGGTCTTCATGAAAATGGCCACCTCCATAGGCATCAATACATAGACATTGTCACAGATTGCAAAGCCAACCACGTCTTGTACTGGCTCAGCATCAGGGAGAATGCCAGACTCTTCAGCGAGTGAAGGAGATCACCCATATTTCAGGGGCTCTCCTTGACATTCAGGGAGAGTTGGCAAGTACGCTTAAGTCTGTGCCCTCATCAACATCAATATTTATTTATATAGCGCTAGCATATTCCGTAATGCTTTACAATTGGGAACAAACACAGTAATAAAACAATACTGGGTAATACAAATAGACGTAAGAGGAGCTTCCTCGCAAGCTATTCATAGGACAATGGGAGTTTGATACATGAGGTGAAGTGCTACATATTGCATATTGGCTGAGCCAAATTAAAGAGGTAAAAAGTGCTAAGTGGGCTTTATGATCAAGTCACTCAGCAATGTTGTCAGGGGGTCAGAGTTGTTGTCGTGTGTGAACTGTGTAAACGGTTGCAATAGGGTAATCTAGGGAGCTTAAGTGGGTGGGTGAAGAATTGAAGGTTTGAAAACTAGAGAAAGTCTTTTTGTGCGAGGAAGGGCATTCCACAAAGACGATAAAAAGTCCTGTAACCAGATATGGGAGCAGGTCATGAATATAGATGAGAGACACACATCTTGTGCAGTGCAGAGAGGTCGACTTGGGAGATATTTTGAGACATGTGAAGAGATGTATGTTGGTGCAGTTATTTTAATGGCCTTGTATGTTAGTAGAAGTATAGGATCAAGAAGACAGGTAATAGAGCAAGAAGAGAGTCATTACTTAATCTTCATTTGTGGGATCAAGTAAAGAGAGGGTGCCACCAGGAAGGAAGAATATTTTAAGTTGGATCTTATCAGTTTTGTCCTTGAAGTAGGATCTTGGGCACCGATAATGGTCATTGGGGTTGAAGTAGGAGGGTTGAAAAGAGATTTAAATGTGTTAAAGGGCCATTTGGGGTTAGAAGCCCGAGCAGAGATAGAAGATTGAAATTATGTTTCGCAGTGTCCATAGCATTTTTATAGGAGTAGTAGATAGCAGTATATTTGAGGAAATAATTAGAAGTACAAGATTTACACCAATGATATTCTGCTTTGTGTGAAAGTTTCTGAAGATGTTGTGTTACTTTAGTGGTCTACAGCTGACGCCGAAGTTGACACAGAGTATGAAAAGTAGCTGGAGCCACTTGATCAAGGGCTGTTGCTAGGGTTTTGTGAAAATGGGGAATTGCCATATCAGGAGATGAGAATGTAGAAATTGGGGAGAGAAGGTGTTAGAGAGGCGGACAACTGTTTAATAGAGTTAAGATTTTAGCTGTTATGCATATGTTTGGTAGAGTTTGAGGGCAGAGAGGTTGCTGGTGGAAAGCTTGTAGCTGATAAGGTGATGATCAGTGAAGGGGAAAGGAGTGTTAAGGAAATAAGAAATTGAGCATAATAGAGAAAACAAGATCAAGTCAGTAGTCATCCCAATGAGTAGAGAAAGTTGAGAGAGTAGTTTTGAAGCACAAGTTGAAAGTGGATTATCAAAGAGGATGTTAAAATCACACATGATGATAGTGTGGATGTCAGAAGATAAGAAATTAGGGTGCCAGGTAAAGAAATTTTCAAGAAATTGTTGGTGTGGTCCAGGGGCAGACCCATTTTATATGCAAAACATATATAGAATGGGTTGAAAAGCCGAAATAACATGTAAAAGAAGTGACATTTGTAGGACAAGTCTGAATGTGCAAAGTGGGGAAAGAAGTTGTCCAACTCCACCTCCTTGTCTGCTTCCAGGTCTGGTGATGTTAGTCAAATGGAGGCCACCATGTGAAAGAGCTGGAGGTGAGGCAGTGTCAGTTTGCCAAGTTTCTTTTATTGCCAAATGGCTGAAGTTGTTTGAGAGGAAGAGGTCGAGTTAAGTTTGTACAAACAGAGAATGCATTCCATAGGGCACCCTTAAAGGACTTTAAAAAAGATTGGATGTGAGCTTGGACTACTTCTCTCCCAACAGTGCACGTTCACAGTTTTATCAAATGTCCCATCACTCACATTCACATCTTTTGAAAGTATATATGTTTAGGATTTTCAACCCACTCTCTATGCGTGTTGCTGTCAACTATCGCCCCCCTCCCCCCATCATGGATCACACCAACAATTTCTTGAACATTACTCTGCATGACTACCTCATTTCTTATCCTCTGACATCCCCACCATCATCATGGGTGCTTTCAACATCATATTGCTAATCCACGTTTCATTACTGCTCTCTAACCTCCACACTTGACCTCTCCCAGTGGAATGAATTCACTACTCATCAGGATGGCCACTGTCTTGATCTTGTTTTGTCTAGACTATGCTCAGTTTCTAATTTCCTTAACTCTCCTTTCCCCCTCTCGGATCATCACCTTATTAGCTACTCGCTCATCCCCGATTCTTTACCCCCCTGCTGTCAAACTCTTCCAGGCCTCTTCATACCCACAGGAATATTAACTCTATTGATTTTCAACAGTTTTCCCACCTCTCTTCAACACCTCTCCCCAATTTCTACATTCCCTTCCCCTGATAGGGCAGTTCCTTATTTTAACCAAACCCTAGCACCTGCTCTTGATCAAGTGGCTCCAGCGACACTTTATACACCGCATACACTTTGTTTTCAACCGTGGCACACTAAAGTAACACAAAATCTACAAAAACTCTCTCGCAAACCAGAACGTCACTGGCGTAACTCTTGTACCTCTAATGATCTCATCACATGCAATGCTATATACCATCCTATCGAAATGTTCTGGACACTGCAAAACAAACATACTTCCAATCTCTCATCTATGCACAGGCTTCTAACCCCAAACGTCTGTTGGGACCTCTCGATCTTCACCAAGAAACGCCGCAAGGCGGGATGGGCTTAGCTGCCGGAGGCACGTAGGTCGCGCCCCCCAGGTTAGCCCTCTGACGTAATAGGCGTGAGATTAGTAGATGGGGGATCTGGAAAACAGACTCTGTAGTGGTACAGCAGGACAAGGTAATTAGCTGAAATAGATCAGCATGGTCTGAAGATTCCTGACACGTTTCAGTGACGCACTGGGTCAGATACACCGAAGATATACCACAGGGCAAAAAGTCGCCGGATTGGATACCTAGGAGCACTGCCGAGTGGGATACACAGGAAAACGGGCCACAAGGATGTAGATATCAATAGCCGGGTCAGATACACAGTGTTAGCCGAGTCGGATACACTGTATGTCAGCCGGGTTGGACACACTTGGACAAAGCAGCAGAGGAATCAGTGAGGATAGCTGGGTCGGATACACAGATAGTCAGCCGGGTCGGACACACCAGAGGCCAGGGCCGGACTGGCCATTGGCGCTTCTGGCAAATGCCAGAAGGGCCGATGGCTAAATGGGCCGGGGCAAGCAGTGTTTAAGATAAAAATAAAAAAAGTACTTTTTTTTCTCTCCAGCAGGTGGCGCACCCGCGAGTGGGGGGTGGGGTGGGGAAGAAGAATTACAGGGGGGCACGGTCCAGGAACTGGGCACCCATTTTAAAAAGTGAAGGAGCCGGCGTTCCAGTGCCAAGTACATTGCAGGGTGGAACTATATGCTGCTGAGGACCGCCTGCAGTGTCTGAAGGAGGAAGCCTGGAGCATACAACAGGTAAGGTAACTTAAAAAAAAGAGGACTGTAATATACTGCAAAAAAAACATCTGGAAATGGCATTCTTTTTATATATGAACAAACACTAAGGAATAGAATTAACTGATTAGCTCATTTTTATAATGGTTATTTAGCACTGAACATAACTGATATATTGAGATATTGAAATATACAGTTATCAGGGGCACACGCAGGATTGTCAGGGGGGTATTCCCCCCCCCCCCCCCCCCCGATCCAAAAAAAACCCAGCAAAAAAAACACGAGAGAGAGCTGCTGCGCATGCGCTCCGTTTCGGCAGCGCTGTCCTATACAGCAGCCGCGGACGCTTCTTTGACAGCGCGGTGCTGTATACAATATACAATGTATAGGACAGTGCCGCTATGGTGGGCAAGTTAGTTAGGGCGGGGGGGGGGGTTTCTGGAGACTCAGAAACCCCCCCTGCGTGCGCCACTGGTTATATCTGTATTGCTTTACTTTATGGGGGGTATTCAATTGTTAGCGTTAACGGAAAAAAACGAGCGCTCAAAAAATCTTAGCGTTAATACGGTAATTACTCGCGGAATTTCAGCTCGCCGCTCCCTGAGCTGAAATTCCGCGAGTGAACTACTGTATTAACGCTTTTCTCGCGCAATATTACTGTATAAACGGTAATATTTTTTGAGCGCTCATTTTTTTCCGTTAACGCTAACAATTGAATACCCCCAAGTCAGAATAAACTTGTTATTGATAGTGATTATTATGAAGTCATTGGTCTCTAGTATTTAAAGCTGTATATGATCTGTATAATCCGTCAGGGTTGTTTGTAAGCTGGGGTTAGTGATATTCTTAAAATGTTGGTTTTAGAGCTGCACTACCACCCAGGGTTGCTATATGTATATTTTTGTTTCTGGGGCTCTGCCAGTTCTGTAAAACACACTGGCTGCTCAAGGCACAGTCAGTCAGGGTGACCGCATAGGTGGCACCTGCAGGACCACCTCCATTCCTCTGCCCAAAGGATTGCACAATGCCATATATAGACAGTGCACGGCCTTATTGTATACATACGATGTGCACCCTCTAACCCCACCTCTATACCCTTTGTGTTTGTGTCTTTTTGTCTTCGCATTGTGGGTGTCTGTCCTTTCCTTTGACCCTTTATGTGTCTGTCTCTCTTTGCCCCTATTATCACATGTATCTCCTCACCTTTTTCTACCATTTCCCAATATCAATTTTTCCTCTGTGCAACCATGTCCAATGCCACCTCTCACTCCCGCCTACAAGGCTTCTCTTGTGCTGCTCCCCACTTATGGAATTCCTTACTACGCTCAATCCAGCTTTCCCACAGTCTTCAAATCTTTAGACACTCTCTGAAAACCTATCTTTTTTTTTAGAGGTGACCTTATCCTCCAAAACACTATTCACACTAATGCACCCTCACAACTGTCATAATCTCCAATCTGAACAACACTCGCTCCTCTTGTTCCTCTCTAATGAGCAGGGTCCTCCATACCCTTTGTTTTCAAGTCTTCATTTATTTACTCTACCTAGTATGTCCCTGTTTTATGAATGTTCTATTTTCCCTACTGTATGGCTCTGTGGAGCACTGTGGTGCCTTAGAAATCTACGATAATAAATAATAATATTGATGTCACCTAACTGAACCTGAACCTCAAAGTTCTGATTTTAATAATTTTTGATAAGCGACTGAATGGTACATTTTTTCTACATTGTGTATTAGTTAGTAACTCTCTCTTTTGTGAATTATGATACTATGCTCTTAATTTTAGACCATCGTGCCCCCTGTCTTAAGTGCCCCAGGCCCCCCAAAGCCTTAATCCAACCCTGGGGGGAGCTGTACACGGACAGTGTGTGGTGACAGCGTATGTCATCATATACTGTCCAGCAGCCTACAGAGCAGGCCTGGAGCTCCAAATCTCACGAGACTAAGAGCTTACCTGCTCACTCTGCAAGGCTGGGAGGGTGTCATAATGTGTCTCGGGGGGTTATAATATGTCTTGTGTGGCATAATAATGTGCCTTGGGGGTGGCATGATAATGTGACTGGGTGGTAGCCTGATTTGTCTGCGCTGTGGCATGGTGTGATTTGTCTGGGGGGTATTGTGATGTGATGGGTTATGTGGCAGGGGGTAGCGTGATGCAGGATGTGGCGTGATGTGTCTGAGAGGTGGCGTTATCTAGCTGGTGATAAATGTAATATTTTATTATAATGTATGTATTTTATACTGTGTGATCTGTGTCATGTACGATGTTCACTTATTGCTCGGTTTTCCATATATACATTTTTCAACAGGTCCCAACATTCCAGGATCTATGCAAGAATCCAGTACCAGGTTGTGAAAGCTGCAATAACCGGTAGGTGAGAGCAACACCATTTTAATACATAATGGGGGAATTCAATTAGCTGCAAAGTGAACATCCGTGAGACACTTTGCGGCTGAAATTTGACAGAAATCACTGTTCATTTTTCCTCTCAAGGAAAAATAAGCAGAGATTTCTACAGTAATTGCCAGCAATGTGCGCTGCGCGATACCCATGTATCACATCACCAGCAATTGAGTCTCCCCCAATTTGTTACGCCACGCCACATATTGACCACGCCCCCAACATTATGCGACCACACCCCTTCACCGACGCCGCTGCGCGTCGGTATACATCTCTCTTCCTGTGCACCCGTAGGGGTGGGGGAGGGCAAAATTTCACTGTACCCCAGCCCCAAATTTCTCTTGCCAGTCCTGTGCATACCATTATCTGATACTGGTGCACCCTATGCTGCAAATAGAGAGTCAAGCTGCACTTAATACATTAATATCTCACGGGACACCATATAACAATGAGCTTTGCAAAATGTACTGTAATTATTATTAATCTGGATAGCCGTGTCGCATACACAGAATGTCAGCAGGATAATCCAAAGGAATGGTCTAACAAGGCAGAGGTCATACACGGAGGAGACACCAGGAACCAGCACAGGATACACAGAGGGAGAGCCAGACGCCAAGCTGTAACTTGTTGCTCTGACACAGGCAGTGTGTCAGAGCGATCAAGATATAGGGGAAAAATTTTCAAATTCCCCGCCTCCAAAGTCACATGACCGCAGCCGCGCGCCGCCCGGAAGAACAGAGCATCGGCTGCAATTGAGCAGGAACGAGGAGAGGTGAGTTTTACAGCGTCTTTTTCACACATTTAAATCTCTTCTAAATCCTCCAACTACCATCAGTGCCCAGGATTTTGCTTCCTATTTCAAGGACAAGATTGATCAAATCCAACTTGAAATGGTATAATCTCCCTCGACAAGCAATCATCTTAATTCCTTTGTAGCACCCTCTGACACCCTCTCTTCATTCAGTCCCACAAATGATGTGGAAGTTTCTAACCTTTTCTCATCTTCCTACTCTATCCCTAGTCCCCTTGATCCCATACCCTCACAAATTTGTAGGTCCCTGTCTCCTGTCCTCTAACTAAAATCTGTAATCTATCTCTCTCTCTATTGTTATCTTTCCATCCGTATTCAAGCACAAAGCACGTAGTGATTGCTTCTATTCTGAAAAAACAAAATCCTGACCCAAACTCTCTCTCAAATTACTGCCCCATCTCCCAGTTCCCATGCTCCTCCAAGTTTCTCGAGAGTATTGCCTACACTCACCTCACACACTTTCTTACAGCAAACAACTTAGTGGATTCTTCTCAGTCTGGCTTTCACTCTCAACACTCCACAGAGACTGCTCTGAACAAGGCTGTTTTTCAACGAATCCAATATAAAATTCTTCTACTAACATATAAGGCCATAAGAAAAATTACTTGTCTCAAAATGTCTCCCTACTTGACATATCTGTTCTGCACAAGATCTGCGTCTCTCTTCCACTCTCATCACATCCTCCCATTCCTAGTTACAGGACTTTTTCGGGCTGCACCCACTTTGTGGAATTCACTCCCTTGCACAATAAGACTTTCCTTTAGTCTTCAAACCTTCAAGCATTCTCTGAAAACCCATCTCTTCAGAAAAGCTTATGATATTCCTCAACCACCATCTTAATCTCCCTAGGTTACCCTGTTACCACCCTCTACACAGCTAACACAAGACAACAACTCTCTGTCCAACATTGCTGTGTGACTGATCATGCAGCCCACTCAATACTTTTTGCCTTTGCATTCTAGCTGCAAATAAGCAATATGATGTAGTACTTAACTGTTGTGTATCAAACTCCCATTGTCCCATAGATTGTAAGCTTGCGAACAGGGCCCTCTTACATCTCTGTCTGTATGTATTACCCAGTATTGTTTTATTAATGTATGTTCCTAATTGTTAAGCGCTATGAAATTTGCTGGCACTATATAAAAAAATGTTGATGATGATGATATTATATACTCAACACATTAAATGCTAAGCAATTCCTAACAAATTATATACAAAGCAGTGCCAAGAGCAGTATTCAGTAAACGCATTAAATTCCAATCAGTGAATAGTATCCAGCTATTGCTGGGTATTTAATGTTGCTTTGGGTAAGACATTCTTTGCATTTAATGAGATAATGTCTCGACCGAACATTTGGTTATTCCTCCAGTCACGGGTGTGTTGTGAGGAAGTTGGAGGAGGAGGGGATGAGCATAGGAAAGTGTAGTGAGAGCCAGAGGGGAAAATTTCATCCCCTTTTGGGCCTGCACTGTGAGTGGTTCTGCTACTGACAGCAGCTATGTTTGTGTGTTGGTTACAGGAAGACACTGCCTAGCAATCACTGCTGACACTTACAGAAAGCTAGCCGGTCTAGATCAATATGTCACAATAACCATTGATTCATATGTCTCAGAATGCCAAAACAACCCCAGATCTGGCATACTGGGACATGCATTTCCACCCAGGGGAATATTTGGGGAACACATAACAACATTTTTTGACCCCGCAAGATGTCTAGGGAGAGACACCATTCCACCCTGTTCCATTCATAAATGTTTAATGTACGTGCCATGAACAAAGAAATCTATGACTTGCCAGAGGGGTGGAACAGCACATGCATATGTTGCAAGCCTGCCGTGACATTTGGTTCCACATTATCAGCCTGGATAATACTACGGAAAATTTACTGTATACCAGATTACATATATAAAAAGATACAATACAATAATAAATTATCCTCAGCACATAGCTATTTCTCATTGGCAAGGTGACAGTTCCAGAGCTCCAGTGTTAGCAATTCCTGTACTATCCAATAGTGACATGTAGCCATTCACAATGTGTCTCAAGAAAGAGTCCTGCAGATCCCAAAAGATTACTTACCTGGGGTCTGGTATTCATGCATTCTGATGGTTTTCCCTTGCTTGTGCCCGATGCTGCTCTGTTGTTCCAGATAGCTTCCACTTGCAGTGTGTTGCCAGTAAATAATACCTTGCGAAGTGATTGCAATAAACATTGCAAAACTCTCATGCAAAAACAAGTGGGCATATGTAAACTGGACCCAGTTAAGTAATCTTTTGGGATTGGCTTTTACTTGTGATGTTCCACCCAATGAATAACTGCTGTTAATATATGTATAGTCTCCTGTAAACAATTGCTGTATAAACAGTTTATTTGGTCGCAGAACTCCTATGTGACTTCAATATCCATATAATGTACAGTATGGAGTATATTTTTGCTAAGTCAGGTTTGCTTCTGTACCAATGATGTGAAGCCATTTGATATATTGAGCCTCAATGTATGCCATTGTATTTTTACTTCTTTATGTATTTATCAAGTGCATCAGGGGGATGCAGATGCACTTTGGAACTTGATTTCTGTTAAATCAGGAATTAGGAAACTGTAGCAAGGTAGTTGGAGAGAGGCTGCCAGTAACAGCAATCATAGACATCACTGGCCTGCCTCCAACACTCAGTAGGCTACTGATTGCTGGCCTTCGCATTTAGAATCCTTAATAGAACCCAGCTAGGCTCAGGCTAGAGATGACATAAAACCTCTGTCAAATGTTAGCACTAACCTCCAGTACTAATGACAGATGTGGAGTTCACCAATCACCAGAGCCGTAACTAGGGTGGTGCAGGCGGTGCCGTTGCCCTGGGCGCAAGCCCGAGGGGGCGCAGCAGCCGCCCGCTACCTTCCCCTCTGTGTTACATAGTAAAAAAAAAAAATCTAAAAAAAAATTGTGGCCCCTCCCCCGACTCGCGGGCTTGTGTGGTGGCTCGTCCATGAAAGGACTATGAAAAAAAACGCCGGCTCCCTGTCACTGCAGCATCACTGATGATGTCACCATGCTGTCAGTGCAGAAGAGCCAACACTGCGGGGAGCTGAGAACAGACCTTAAGTAAGTGAGAGGGAGGGGATCTGTCAGCTCCATTAGTTGTTCTCTCCCTAAGCACTGGTCTGTTATATCACATGCTGTGTGTTAGCAGCTCTCTGCTTCCAGGACTGCCCCTCCCAGCATCCCCAGCTCCTCCTGACAGCCCTGCGTTACACCAACACTCTCACCTCTGCTCCTGATAACTATGACTCCAGTGCCCCTCCCAACAGGGCCGTCTTTCCCATAGGGCACAATGGGCAGGTGCCCGGGGGCCTTGCAGCCCAGGGGGGCCCGTCGGAGAAAGCAAAAAAAAAAAAAACCTGGAAAAAGAAAAGAAAAAAATACTTACCGTGCTGTCAGCTGGCGATCCGGCTCCCTCCCTGGTCTCCTCTTCCATCGCGCTCGAAGTGCATGTCGGGCGTGACGTCATCACGCCCGCCCGACATCCTTTGCGGATGACAACGCATCTGCATTTTTGTGTAGAATCCCAGGCCTATGTTCTACTGAGAACTTGAAAGGTTGTAGTGCCAAGAACCAGCGGGTTACCTTGGCATTTACCTCCCGGTTGTTCTGCATCCATCTTAATGGTGCATGGTCTGTTATTAGGGTGAACTCTCTGCCTAGGAGATAATAGCGCAGAGCTTCTGTAGCCCATTTTATGGCGAGACATTCTTTCTCCACAGTGGCATATTTTTGTTCCCTTGGAAGCAACTTACGACTTAGGTACAGGACAGGATTTTCTACTCCATTCTTCTTCTGTGACAAGATTGGAGGTTTCCTCATCATGCCAGGGTTTAAGGAGGTTCACATGATATATTTGCTCCTCCCTTCTCCTACCTAACTGGTGGACTCTGTAATTGACAGGACCGACAGCCTCTAGAACTTCATATGGACCCTGCCAATGGGCAAAAAGTTAGCTTTCCTGGGTAGGAACCAGGACTAGGACCTTGTCCCCAGGCTTGAAAGATCGAACAACAGCACTTTTGTCATAACTTTTCTTCTGTCGTTCCTGAGCCTCTTTTACATGTTGCTGCACAATGGGCCCTATCTTTCCTAGCCTCTCATACTTTTGGGACATAAATTGTACCAGATTTGGCTCCCTGGGACCTTCCTGCTCCCACCCTTCTTTTAACATATCCAAGATACCCCTGGGCTGTCTCCCAAACAATAACTCAAAGGGACTAAACCAGGCCTGTCCAACCCGCGGCCCTCCAGATGTTGTGAAACTACAAGCCCCAGCATGCTTTGCCTGTAGACAACCAGTTGATAGCTGGAAGGGCATGCTGGGACTTGTAGTTTCACAACACCTGGAGGGCCGCAGGTTGGACAGGCCTGGACTAAACCCTGTTGAAGCTTGAGGTACCTCACGGATGGCAAACATCAAATAGGGAATAAGAGTGTCCCAATCTTTTTTCTCTTGAGCCACTGCTTTCCTGAGCATGTGCTTTAATGTGCGGTTAAAGCGTTCCACCAAGCCATCTGTTTGTGGATGGTATACAGAGGTGTGAAGCGCCGTAACCCCTAGCAACTGGCACATGTCCTTCATCAGTTTAGACATGAATGGAGTACCCTGGTCTGTGAGAATTTCTTTGGGTATTCCCAAGCGTGTAAACATCAATACAATTTCTTTAGCTATGGTGCTGGACTTTATGTTTCGTAGGGGAATTGCCTCTGGATACCTGGTTGCATAGTCAAGCACCACTAGTATATATTGGTGCCCACGTGCGGATTTTTCCAGGGGCCCCACAAGGTCCATAGCTATCCGTTCAAAGGGAGCTTGTACTATTGGTATTGGAATGAGAGGTGCCCTGTACATGGGTTTGGGACAGGTTCTCTGACAAATGGGACAGGACCGGCAATACTTTTTCACTGCCATATGTACACCGGGCCAGTAAAACCTAAGCAGAACTCGTTCCCGTGTTTTATCCTCCCCTAGGTGTCCCCCACAGACATGTGTATGTGCTGCTTTTAACACTAGGGTTACATGGACCTGAGGAACCATTAATTGTTCTACCTTTTCCCCCTGTACATTAGCAACTCTATACAGGAAATTATTTTTAACAATAAAATACGGTATACCTTCTGCAGGCTGGGTGGCTTTCGCTACCCCATTTACCTCAGTCACACTTTTAAAGGCATGTTCCAAAGTGGCATCATTAAGTTGGTTTCGAGCAAAGTCCTGCAAAGGAAACAAAATTGGTATTGCGGACCAGTCCGTATCCTCACTTACAGGCGGGGTGGGCTCATCTGCGACATCACCGACCAATGCTAGTTTGGACTGTCCATGTTTCCCCACAGTTGGATGCTTTTGTGGAACTCCTGCTGTGACTCCCAGGATGGCATTCCAGTTTGGCGGTTCCCAAAGATCGTTGTCCAGATGTTGTGGATTCTTAGGCGGTTCCTTTAAGACCGGGCTTCCGACCGTTGCATCAGTTGCCGGCATGTCCGGCCGGATCCGCTCACCGAGGACATCATTAAACAGTGGGAAGTCTCGCCCCAAAATGAGTGGATATGGGAGTTTAGGTGCTATGGCAGCTACCACCATAACAGTTTTGTCTTTGAGTGTGACTGGTAGTATTGTTCTCTCATACTCCTCTGTTGTGCCATGTACGCAAAGAATTTTCACTTTGGGCAACCGAGAAGTTATGGTTTCGGGTAAAGCAGAGCTGGAAACCAATGAGAGTTCACTCCCCGAGTCAACCAAGGCCAGAACAAGGTTTTGGTTGATTAGCACAGTCACCCGGAACAAACAAGGACTTCCTAATGTGGGACTCATGGTAAAACAGCTTGGAAATGCAGGTCCAATATGTGCTACAGAACAGTCCATGGGTTCCTGTAGTTTAGGACACTCTGCCTTAAAGTGGCCTGGCTCACCACATTCAAAACACTTCAGATTAGACAGCTTTGCACCTGGCCCTCTGTCCGTAGCAGTTTTGCCATTGGGCCCTGTGGCAAGGATTGTCAAACCTGGCATTTGGCGTGGCAGCGGCTTTGGCACAAATGCAGGTTATTTAGTCATTTGCTGTAGCGCACAAAACCTTTCTACCACGGTGGCAAGCTCTTCATAAGTTTGTGGGTCTGATTGCAGAACCCACCTTTGCAAATCGCGGTTCAGCCCCCGGATGCAGTGATCTATCGCCAGAACTTCAACAATCCGAGAAGGCGAATTATCCTCAGGCTGCAGCCACTTCTTTAAAATTTTAGAAAGCTCAGCCACTTGCGCTTTGACCGTTTTTTCTTTATCATAGCGCCATTGGTGATAGCGCTGGGCTCTGCCTGGCCCGGAAACTCCAATGCGAGCCAATATCTCAGACTTTAGACACAGATAATCAGAGGCCCGTTCCTCATCTAGATCCATATAAGCTCGCTGAGCTTCACCAGTCAGATATGGCGCCAGTCTCTCAGCCCATTCTTTAGGAGGCCATTTTGCCCTTTTTGCAAGTCTGTCGAAGGACACCAGATATGCTTCTACGTCATCAGCTGGTGACATTTTCAGGAGAACAGGACCAGGTGGTTCCTTTCTGTCATGCCTCACCTGGCTTAACTCTTCTCTTAAGAGCCTTGTGTTTTCCACCTGTGCCTCGGCGACTTGTAGCATCTGAGCTTGCTGCTGTTGCTGCGCAGCGGCCACATTCACGAGGGTTCTCAGTACTTCCTCCATGTTGACGTCTGCGCGGGTTGGGTAGCGGAAACTTGCTTCCCGGAGCATCCCACTCCTGACACCACTTGTGGCAAGAGCCCGCTACTGCAGAAGCACACGCGTACAACTTCTTCCTTTTTATGGTTCTTTATTGTCAGGATGGTAATAATGTTTTGACACCGTATACTTGCACAGCAATTATGGAGACCCTCAACGCTTACTATACATAGTCCAGCTCTCTGTCCAGATCAGCCAGCTAGCCCAGCGTTGATCTCCCTGAACAATGAAACAAGCAGGGTTTTATACCTGACACTCCTCCCACAGGCCTAGCTTGATGGACAGGTGACACACCCACCTTCTCTTTAAAAGAAAACGCCCATCCCTGGCTCTGTTTAGACTATCAGACCCACCCTGTCTGTCTGCTGAGAGGAAGCAGCTTTTAAATCATGTAAGTAAACCAATTTTAAACTACACATATGTTTTTACCTGGTTTAATCTCCACCTAGGTACATAACTGTGCCAATGTTTTACTCTACTTCCCTGCTTTCTCTGCATATTGCCAGCTAAATGCCTCATTTTGTTACAATATATATATATATATATATATATATATATAAATATATATATATAATAATTTCGTGTGATGGTGATAAGAGGGCACAATGTGATAAAGATGGCTCCATGGCACGGTGTGATAAAGGAGAAACTGATGGAGGGCACAGTGGGATGAAGTAGCAGTGTGATACAGATGGTACCGTTACATTTATGTTTTAATTTGTTTCAGTGAGTTTTATTTAAAAAAAACAATTCATTTTTTATACAGCTAGCATGTGACAGCTGCTTTTAAAGTACTTTGATTCTATGGAGGCTTATTACATAAAGATCCTTACAAAGCCAGACCGTGAAGAATGGGGAGGGAGGGGTTTCAGTGCGGTTTAGAACTTGTAAAGTGCTAGCCATGCCCCCACAGCAGGTTGACCACGCCCACTCGACTATTGACACTCCCACTTAGATGGGGGCGCCGGTGCCCTGTCTCGCCCAGGGCACTAAAATGTCTAGTTACGGCACTGCCAATCACTTTAAGAACCTGCTCAGTACACTCTTCAGTCCTGAGTATCAATTGTGTCAAATATCGATATTCCTGCTCCAGGACTACACATGAAAGTTTAGTAGCTCTTTGTGTTTCTCCAACTCCTATGTCCAGTCCCCCCGACAGCAGCACACCCATACCTGCATTTTCATTTGTGGTGTTTTTTCGGGAGATTCCTAATCCCAGCTAAGTATTCTGCTGCTTTCACGGAGGGAACCAACTACATTCGGCCAGAACCTGTCTCCTCACTGAGAGTAGTCAATATCCCCTTGCGGTAATCCCTGGTGAAATCCAGTGGCACAACTCCATGCCAATGTATTTGGTTGTGCCATTCCCACCTACTGGTTATTGCCATCTGTGTTTGTACTCTACTACACTTGCTATCTATCTCTGTTCTACAGGGTCACTGCAGTATACTCCGTTGTACCATTTATTTACTGCATTAACAGTGCCAACCCCTCCATGTACCTTATTGCACGCTATGTGCTGTTCAAACAGTGCCACCACATACATGTACCTCAATACATGCTACTTGCTTTTCAACCAGTTCTAACACCTTCATGTACCATATTGCTTGCTACAAGCTTTTCAACAATGCCAACCAATGAGGAGTAGCCACTTCCTATAAATAGCCTGCTCTGACACCACCAGGGTGCCAGAGCAACTAGTTATCTAGCCTCCAGCATTCCTGATATATATATATATATATATATTGTAACAAAAGGAGGCATTTAGCTGGCAATATGCAGAGAAAGCAGGGAAGTAGAGTAAAACATTGGCACAGTTATGTACCTAGGTGGAGATTAAACCAGGTAAAAATATATGTGTAGTTTAAAATTGGTTTACTTACATGATTTAAAAGCTGCTTCCTCTCAGCAAACAGACAGGGTGGGTCTGATAGTCTAAACAGAGCCAGGGATGGGAGTTTCATTTTAAAGAGAAGGTGGGTGTGTCACCTGTCCATCAAGCTAGGCCTGTGGGAGGAGTGTCAGGTATAAAACCCTGCTTGTTTCATTGTTCAGGGAAATCAACGCTGGGCTAGCTGGCTGATCTGGACAGAGAGCTGGACTATGTATAGTAAGCGTTGAGGGTCTCCATAATTGCTGTCCAAGTATACGGTGTCAAAACATTATTACCATCCTGACAATAAAGAACCATAAAAAGGAAGAAGTTGTATGCGTGTGCTTCTGCAGTAGCGGGCTCTTGCCACAAAATATATATATATATATATATATATATATATATATATTTATATATCCTTACCCTGTCTGATACCTGTTACCAACCCGGCTTTTTTTGAACTCGTTATTGGATTCTCCCTTCTGCATTGTAATCTCCGGTTTGACCTCGGCCTGTTGACAGTTCTTCGCTTCCTGATTCGGTACCTTTACTGCCCGCTTGGTTCCTGACTCCAGCCTGTACGACTACGATTATCTCCGCCATCTCGCAAGTAGCCACCTGGGAGGGCCGCGACCTTCACGTCGTTCGCCGCGAAGTCCAAACCTCTTTGCGGGGGTCCCTGGTGAAAACCAGCGGCGTGTTAGACTCCGCGCCTCCTTGTGTGGTTGTGCCAATACTTGCAGGTGCTGATACCTTCGTGTCAGCTTGCTCTGGCCATGTCAACCGAAACACCTGGCGAACCATCTGCTCGAGACCTTCTACTCCACCTGGCTCACAGAGTTGAAAAACAGAATTACGAGCAGGCGCAGTTGCTTCACTGTATTCAAGGAGTCGCAGCACGCCTCGAGACCCATCAGGCGTCAGTGACTTCTGTTCAGGCTGTTCCCGTGACGACCTCGGTGGCTGCAGCAACCTCATCTTCTCCTGTTGTGGCGTCCTCCGCTTCATTAAAACTTTCCCCACCGGATAAGTTTGACGGGGAGCCCAAGAGATGCAGAGGATTCCTAAATCAGTGTCTTATCCACTTTGAGTGTAATCCAGCATCCTTTCCCTCGGAACGCATAAAGGTGGCCTTCATTATATCCCTACTGTCCAGACAAGCTCTAGCCTTGGCCTCTCCCCTGTGGGAACGGAATGACCCAATGTTGTCTAACGCCTCCTCCTTTATCGAGGCCTTTCCGAAAAGTTTTTGATGAGCCCAGTCACATTTCTTCTGCTGCCTCCAGCCTCATAAGCCTCCGCCAGGGATCCCTGACAGTTGGTCAGTACGCAATTCAGTTCCGCACCCTGTCATCTGAGCTCAGTTGGAACAATGAAGCTTTAGTGGCGACATTTTGGCAAACACTGGCAGATCGAGTCAAAGATGAGTTAACCTCACGAGAACTTCCTACGGATCTGGATTCCTTGATATCTCTATGCAATCGCATAGATCTACGCCTTCGGGAGTGTACCCAGGAACGTTCCGCCACCAGACGGACTTCTACTCTCCTTGCTCCCCTGTTCCAGAACCCGGCACCTTTGGAGGAACCAATGCAAATCGGCCAGTCCCGGCTCTCCCCTGAAGAACGTCAGCGACGCTTCAAACAAAACCTTTGTTTATACTGCGGGGATCCTAGTCATATCATATCCTCTTGCACCAAAAGACCGGGAAACGCCCCCTCCTTGTCGGTGGCAGGGAGGCCGACTTAGGAGTTGGGGTTACTACTCCCTACTCTGCTTCTGGCACTGATTGCCTCATGCCCATCTCCTTGGATACTCCTGTCGCCACCTTTGAGACCTTAGCCTTTGTGGATTCCAGCTCTGCCGGGAATTACATCTCTGCCTCACTGGCATCGCTACTCCAATTATCTACACTAAAATTGCCTCAGCCGTTATTCCTCACTGCGGTGGATGGGAATCGGATCTCTAACGGGTCGGTTTCCCATATCTGCTCTCCTATTCGGCTGTCGGTAGGGGTGCTACATTCTGAAGTCATCGAGTTCCTAGTTCTCCCTCGCTCTGTTAATGCAGTAATTCTAGGATTACCTTGGCTCAAGCTTCACTCACCCCAATTTGATTGGAATCGTGCGATGATTACCTCTTGGGGCTCCCGATGTTTCAAGTCTTGCCTGTCTGGCCTAAAACCTGGCCAGTCCTCTCTCCCTTGTCGTTTGACGTCTCCTCAAATTGATTTACCATCTCCATACCTCTCCTACCAAGATGTGTTTTGCAAGGCCACTGCAGAGACCCTTCCTCCTCACCGCCCCTGGGATTGCGCTATTGAACTACTACCAGATAAACCGCTCCCTAAAGGCAGAATCTATCCATTATCTCTTCCCGAGAATTCTGCTATGGCTACTTATATATCTGAGAATCTACAGCGTGGGTTTATCAGGAAGTCTACCTCTCCCGCTGGCGCAGGATTTTTCTTTGTTAAGAAAAAAGATGGATCTTTACGGCCTTGTATTGACTACCGGCGATTGAATGCCATCACCGCCAAAAACAGATACCCGTTGCCACTTATCTCCGAACTCTTTGATAGGATCGCTGGATCAAAGATCTTCACTAAACTGGACCTGCGGGGGGCGTATAATCTCATCCGTATACGCTCCAGAGACGAGTGGAAGACCGCTTTCTGTACTAAAGAGGGTCACTTCTAATATCTAGTGATGCCCTTCGGATTGTGCAATGCTCCTGCTGTTTTCCAGTCTTTTATTAACGAGATTTTTCAAGACCTCCTCTACGTTTCGGTGGTAGCTTACCTAGACGACATCTTAATCTTCTCCTCTGACTTGGTCAACCATCGTTGTCATGTAAGAGAATTTCTATCTCGCTTGCGCGCTAATAAGTTATACTGCAAGCTCGAGAAGTGTGTTTTTGAGGTGGTACAGATTCCCTTCTTGGGTTACATTGTGTCGGGGGCCGGTCTGCAGATGGATCCTGTAAAGCTATCTGCGATCCTCAAGTGGCCTAGACCAATGGGGCTGAAAGCTATTCAGAGATTTATTGGCTTCGCCAACTATTACCGACAGTTTATACCTAAATTCTCCACCATCATCGCGCCCACCACCGCCCTGACCAGAAGATCAGCTAACCCTCAGTTTTGGTCTCCAGAGGCTATCTCCATCTTCGAGGTACTCAAGAAAGTATTCTGTTCTGCTTCTGTGCTTGCTCAGCCCGATCAGAACAGACCATTCCTAGTCGAAGTTGATGCTTCCTCTGTCGGTGTCGGGGCAGTTCTCTCGCAGGAGTCTATTTCTGGGAAACTACTCACTTGTGGTTTCTTTTCTAGGAGGTTCTCCCCCTCCGAGTCTAACTACGGCATCGGAGATAAAGAGTTACTCGCAGTGAAGTCTGCACTTGAGGAATGGCGTCATCTTTTGGAGGGGGCTCGCTACCCGGTTACTGTCTTTACCAATCACAAGAACCTCATCTACCTTCGGGATGCCCGGTGTCTAAATCCCCGTCAAGCCAGATGGTCCTCATTTTTTGCTCGGTTCAATCTAAAACTCAGCTACCGTGCTGGTACTCTGAATTCCAAGGCTGATGCTCTCTCTCGTTCCTTTGACATCTCCGATTCTCCACCTACTGTTGAACCTCCACCGGTCATAGAACCTTCATGTATTGTGGCTATCACTCGTACACCCCCTGTCGATTGCTCCTTTCTGGAACCACACCTGCGCCTGAAGGCGCTCCGTTGGACACATGCCTCTAAATTTGGTGGTCATGCCGGTACAGAGAAGACCCTCTCGCTGCTATCTCGGCATTATTGGTGGCCAACTGTCCGTACAGATGTTCGGGAATTCGTAGCCTTGTGCACTACCTGTGCCCAGAATAAGATACCTAGGCAACTTCCCGCAGGACTGTTACAACCCCTTCCAATTCCTGATCATCCGTGGTCTAGCATCTCGATGGACTTCATCACTGATTTGCCACCCAGCAGTGGCTTCAACACCATTTGGGTCACAGTGGACAGATTCTCCAAGATGGCCCATTTTGTTCCACTAAAGGGTCTTCCATCTGCATCCACATTAGCACAAGTCTTTATCAAAGAGATCTTTCGCCTCCACGGCTGTCCTCGGGAGATAATCCCTGACCGTGGCGTCCAGTTCATTTCTCGCTTCTGGAGGGCCTTTTGCAAAGACTTAGGTATTGGCCTTAAATTCTCCTCTGGGTATCACCCACAAACCAACGGCCAGACAGAGCGGGTAAATCAAGACTTAGAATTATTTCTCCGCTGCTTTTCCTCACACAACCAGTCTGATTGGAGCCTCCTGCTGCCTTGGGCTGAATTTGCCCATAACAATCATAGTCATTCTTCTTCTGGATATTCCCCCTTCTTCACTGTGTATGGGACCCATCCTATTCTTCCCATGTTTTCTTCCCCACCTCCCACGGTTCCTGCCGCCCATGCCATGACTCAAGATATGGCTAAGCTATGGGTTTCCACGAGGCAGAACCTTCTAAAATCCGGAAGTCATTATAAGTCTTCCGCTGATCACCATAGAAGACTTGTGCCGGTCCTCCAGGTTGGGGACAAAGTGTGGTTGTCCACTCGGAATCTGAAACTACGGGTTCACTCCATGAAACTAGCACCCCGCTTTATTGGTCCTTTTACAGTCACTCAAGTGATAAATCCAGTTACTGTTAGACTCCAACTCCCTCCTGCGCTGAAGATCCATAACACCTTCCATATCTCCCTCCTTAAACCCCTGGTACTCAACAAATTTTTTCATGTCACTCCTGTCCCTCAAGCTATTCCAACCACTATGGGGGATGAATATGAGGTTAGTCAAGTCCTTGAGGAACGCAAATTTCGAGGACGTTTGCAATACCTGGTGCACTGGAAGGGCTTCGGACCGGAGGAGAGGTCTTGGGTTTTTAAAGAAGACTTGCATGCCCCAAGATTGTTAGCCGCCTTCCTTAAGCGGCGCTCATTACCTGATGTTTCCACCAATTGTGAGGAGGGGGGTACTACCAGACGCCGTCCCCACGCCTCCACGCTAAGCAGGGATGGACGTCTGCTTTTGTCTACTGCCCGCTTGGATCCTGACTCCAGCCTGTATGACTACATTATCTCCGCCATCTCGCAAGTAGCCACCTGGGAGGGCCGCGACCTGCACGTCATTCGCCGCGAAGTCCAAACCACCTTGCGGGGGTCCTTGGTGAAAACCGGCGGCGTGTTAGACTCTGCGCCTCCTTGTGTGGTCGTGCCAATACTTGCAGGTGCTGATACCTTCGTGACACCTAGAGAAGAGGGTCCCCCGAACTGTTACCCAAAGGCTCACCTCAGCACAAACCACCTAAAATGAAGAACAAGAACAAGAGCTTAAGAGCTTTAAGAGTAAGCTGTGTACCCAGGATCACTTACTGGAGAAATGCCCCAAGAAATCAGGAAAAGGCCATGCATAGTCAGGACCAGGGAAGCTGGACTAAGTAGTTATTCAGTAAAAACTTTCTTGAACCCAAACTCTTTATGGTACCCAGCAGCCTTATTACCGGGTGGCCGGCAACTTAATTTCCACTGAGTTTGCCAAAGATAGGGGTCTCTAACTTCTCTGTCACACAGTGTACCACTGCTATCCACATGCAGATAGGTGACCTTCACTTCGAATTCATCTCCTTTCACATCCTAACACAAGCTATTCACTCTGTCATCTGCCACTGGAATGGACCTCTTTGGAAATCAAGGCATGGGGGATCAAATTCCCACTATATTGGTATACCAAAGTGGGCAGAGGAATTTCTGTGACGCTAAGCCACTCTGAGATCACCACAACCCTACCCTTCCACTGCTCTGAATTCTCGGATATCTTCAACACGTGGCAATTGGAGCAGATGCCACCCTGCTGAGAGGGTGAAAGCGACAGGATAGATCTGGTCCCACCTTGGGATAAATTATATCCTCTCCCATTGCCAGAGGCTCAGGTGATGTCAGCGTACATCTAGGAGAACATGGCAAAGGGATTTACACGAAAGTCCAAGTTACCTGCCAAAGTCAGTGTCAGGCGCCATCCCCGCATGCACTGTAATTGCCAGGGACGGTCGCCTTCCTTTGCTGGCAGTGCTTCCTGTTGCTAAGCAACAGGACGCTTCCTTCTGCCGGCCCTGGCCTACGTAGAGCGCGCGTGCGCAGTTCTTCACGTCCCCATTGCTTAGTAACAGTACTTTCGTTTGCACGCTGATGGCGGTCAGCTGTTCTGGCCGCCGATCCCACTGCCACGTATCAAATCCCTGGCTACACTATTTAAAGCATCCTCTGGCACCAGGTGGTTGCCAGAGTCTTCTGAAGGACCTGGTTAACCATCCACTCGTGATCTACTACTCCACCTGGCACACAGGGTCGAAAAACGAGACTGAACAGGCCCAACTACTCCAATGTATTTAAGGAGTAGTGTCCAGATCGGAATGTCTTCAGGCTTCCTTTGCGGTCTCACCATCTATGTCCTTGACCACCTCAGGGGTATCCTCACCTTCGGCTCCTGTGACAGTCCCTGTATCGATGATCGGCAGCTAAACTCCATAACCGTTAAGAACAGGTATTCTCTCCTTCTCATTACTGAGCTTTTTGATCAGATTACTGGGTCTAAAATTTTCTCTAAATTGGACTTACGGGATGCCTACAACCTAATCTGTATCCGGGAGGGAAGTGAGTGGAAGACGACCTTTAGTACTCGTGATGGACAATACGAGTACTTCGTCATGCCTTTCAGATTCTAATGCCCTAGCTGTATGCCAATCTTTTATCAACGAGATCTTCAGGGACCTTCTCTATAGTTCAGTAGTAGTATACCTGAACAATATCTTTGTCTTCTCACCTGATCTCACATCTCACCATTCCCACGTGAAAGAAGTCCTCACTCGTCTTCTTCAGAACCACCTATTCTGTAAGCTCGAGAAGTGCATATTTGAGGTACCTCAGAGTCCATTTTTAGGATATCTGGCTCTGGGCTCCAGATTGAACCGGAAAAAGTCTCGGCAATCATCAATTGGCTCCATGCTTTGAGCCTGAAGGCTATTCAACACTTTATTGGCTTTGCCAATTATTATTGCCAACTCATTAAGCATTTTTCCTCTCTGATTGCCCTTTTCACAGCTCTTACGAAGAAAACTGACGATCTTAGGAATTCGACTTCAGAGGTCTTCTCGGCATTCGCATCGCTTAACCTGACCAAAAGAGACCTTTTTTCTTCAGGAAATTCACTGCTTCAGAGTTCAACTACGGTATTGGTTATAAAGAATTGCTCGCCAGTAAATCTGCATTGGAAGTATGGTGTCACTTTCTAGAGGGAGCGCTTCATCTGGTCACAGTCTTTACAGATCACAACAATCTTGTTTACCCTGGGATGCTCACTGCTTAAACATCCATCAGGCTCTTTGATCTACTTTCTTTGGTCGCTTTGATCTGAGACTCACCTATTGCTCTGAAGTCCTGAATTGTCGGGCCGATGCCTTGTCCCGATCGTTTGACGAGTCTGACGTACTCACCTCTCCCAAACCTTGCCACATTTTTAAATTGTCCAGCGTTGTCGCCTTGAATAGATCCTCTTCCAGAACTATTCATGTCGGGTGTTCATATCTAGAGCCTCACCTTCATGTCAAAGCTCTCCGCTGGGTCCATGCTACTAAATTCGGAGGACATGGGTAGATGTCAAAGAATTTGTCACCTCCTATGAAGTATACGCTTGGAACAAGATTTTTGCTTCTACCTTTGCTGGTTCCAGATCGGCCTTAGGTTAGTCTCTCCATGGACTTCATTACGGATCTCCCCCCCAGTAGTGGATACAGCACTATATGGTTAATTGTGGACAGATTCTCGAAGATGGCTTATTCATTCCGTTAAAAGGCCTTCCCTCGACTTCCAAGCTGGCTCAAGTTTTTAATAAGAAAATCTTCCATCCACAAGAGATCATATCTCATCACGGGATACAGTTTATATCCCGCTTTTGGAGAGCTTTTTGTAAAGACCTTGGCATGGGTCTGAAATTTACAGCTAGCTATCATCCCCAGACCACTGGTCAGATGAAACATGTTAACCAAAACCTCAAATTATTCCAGCGCTGTTTTTCTTCTGACAATGAAACCAGTTGGTGCAATTGACTCCCTTGCAGAAAATTTGGCCACAATAATCATGTCCATGATTCTTGTGGTTTCTCTCCCTTCTTCATGGTTTTTGGTGCCCACCCCATCTTACCCAACCTTTCTTCCCCCTCTGCTCCATCTGTTCCTGCTGCTCATTCCTTAGTCTGTGATTTTGCTCATGTTTGGGCTTCACCAAGGAAAATTTGTTAAAATCTTCGCTGAAGTACAAACACTCTGCAGTCCGTTCCTGTCTTGCATCTGGGATAAGGTGTGGGTCTTCACACAGAATCTCAGGCTTCGGGTGCCCTCTATGAAACTGGTCCCACGTTTTATCGAGCCTTTTCCTGTGTTTCAAATTTATAATCCTGCAACATACAGGCTCCGCCTTCCTCCCTGTTTGAAAATCCACAACTCCTTTAATATTTCGCTGCTTAAACCTCTGATGCTCAACCAGCTTTCTCGCATGCCCTCTCGTCCTCAACCCATTCCAACTGCAGCTTTTAATAAGTATGAGATCAGCCACATCTTGGATGTTCGCAAACTCCACAGACATTTTTAATACCTTGTCCATTGGAAGGGTTCATGGGTCATGGGTGGAAGATCATGGGTGTATGAGGAAGATCTCCACACTCCATGTCTTCTGGCTGGCTTCAGTAAGAGGCCTCCCTTGAAGGTCAAATCTTTTGGGAGAGGACGGGGGTACGGTTAGGCTCTGTCCCTGCACGCACAGTAATTGCCATGGACGGTCGCCTTCCTTTGCCAGCAGTGCGTCCCCTTGCTAAGCAATAGGACACTTCCTTCTTCCGGCCTGGGCCTCTGTGGTGCACGCATGCGCAGTTCTCCTTCGCATACCCATTACTTAGCAATGGGACGCTCGTTTGCTTCCTGCCGGCGGTCAACTATTCTGACCGCCGATGCCACTGCCACCAATCAAATCCCTGGCTACACTATTTAAAGCAGCCTCTGGCACCAGGTGGGTGCCAGAGTATCAAGGTTCCCTAATGTTCCAGCGTTCCTGCTCAGCTTCTTGCACTCTGCCTGTCCTTCTGGATTCTGGGCCAACTACCCCTAACTCACTTTCTGGATCATGCCTGGGCCTGACTGCATCTCCTGATTTGACCTTTGGCTTCCTGACTTTGCTTTTGTCTGCTCCTTTGGTACCTGATCTGTCCGCACGGCTTGACCCTGATTTGCATGACTACAATTGGTCACCTTCTGCTTCATTGGTGGATAACTTAGAGGGCTTCGACCTGCATGTCTCTAGCAGTGAAACCCAAACTCCCTTGTGGGGTTCCCTGGTGAAGACCAGAGGCATGGGTTGTTTGTAGTCTAAAAGGATGGGTCACACCACCCCTGTATCAACTACAAGCGTCTCAACACCATAACCATTAAGAATGGTTACCCTATCCCACTTATCTTTGAACTATTTGACCACCTGGGAGAGGTCACTGGGCCTGATTCTTTAAGGACTTCAGGCAAGAAATTGAGTACGTTTTCTTACTTAAGTTTTCTGGACAAAACCATGTTACAATGCAAGGGATGTAAATTAGTTTATTATTTTGCACATAAGTTAAATACTGGTTGTTTGGAGTGCCTTCGGACTTGGTGAGTCCCTTCCGGGTCTGCAAAACCCCAGCAGTTTTCTAGGGCTTCATGAAGGATATTTTCAGAGACCTCTTGTACTCATGTCTCGTAGGCTACCTGGACAACATTTGAACCCTCTTTTCTTGCCTCACAACCCACCATCAACTACGAGCCAACCAACTATATGGCATATTGGATAAATGTTAGTTTTGAGCTGTCCGCCCTTCCCTTCCTCAGGTACATTATGTGCCCAGAGTGTCTGTCCCATGGCCTTTGGAAAGTGGTGTACTGTTAGTACTAGTAGTCATAGACATCACTCGCCTGCCTCCAACACTCAATAGTCCACTGGTTACTGGCATTCACAATTAGAATCATTAACAGAACGCAGCTGGGATAAGTTCAGGCTAGAGATGACATAACATCTCTATCAGATGTTACCAATAACCCCCAGTACTGATGATATGTGCAGGGAATCACCAATCAGACAGCCACTATAAGAACCTGCTCAGTACACTTCTCAGTGCCTGAGTATAAATTGTGTCCAATACTGACACTCCCACTCCAGGATTATACTTGGAAGTATAGTCTCCCCCAACAGCAGCACAACCATACCTACATTTTCATCTGCTGTGTTTTCAGTTAAGTACTCTGCTGCCTTCATGGAAGAAACCAACTACATTGGACCAGGACCTGGGTCCTCACTGAGTGAAGTCCATATCCTCTTGCTGGGAGCTTTGGTGAAATCCAGTGAGGGTCTTAGGCTTCACACAAGTGTATTTGGTTGTGCCAGTCCCTTCTGCTAGTTATTATCATCTTTGGGTACTCCTCTTCACTTGCAGTCTATTTCTATTACAGAGTCACTGTGATTTACTCCATTGTATCCATTTGTTTACTGCCTTAACAGTGCCAACACCTCTGTGTACCTTATTGCATGCTATGCGCTGTTAAAACAGTACCAACACATATGTGTACCTCATTACATGGTGCATCTGTGTACCATATTCATGCTACATGCTGTTCAAACAGTACCAACAAATCCGTATACCTTATCGCTTATACGTACTGTTCAAAACCTGCCAACACATTTGTACAATTTAAAATCACTGGCAAATTATTTAGCTACAGTGTGTTGAAAAATAGCTTTTATGACACTTGCTTGGTTAGCATTCTCCCTAAGCTTCATGATCCCATAGCAGCCACGGATTCTGTAGCAGTTGTATACCCTGCTACTACTGTAGTTTCACCTTTTCACTGACCCGCTGCTAAATATCTGTACATTTAGCCAGCACATTGATGTAGTGGTTAGCATTTTAGCCTCATGTTGATAGAATCATGGTTTCAATTCCAACCTGTACATTTTAAATCACTGGCAGTACTTTAAGCTGCCGAGTGCTGAAAATAGCCTTTGCTTCAGTGACACAGGGTGTCTGGTTAGTTTACATAGGTTTCTGTGGGGACTGCGGTTTTGCGTGATTTAACAAGTTAGGAAAATCAAACATTTTTGGCACTTGTCTGCAGTAGCTAACGCCATCTGAGATGGCATTAGCCATTGAAGCCTATGGGGAGAGCCCTTACTGCAGTTTACTTGCTCTCCCTTCCTGTCACTTTCACAAGTATGTCTCTTCATAAATAAGCCCCTTTAACGCTACATCTTATAACAACATTGCAAATTAGGTTAGGCCCCTTAGACCATAAAAATAGATCACTGCTGCTTCAGGAGTTATAAAGTAAAGCACAAAGTCTTGGTTAGTTAACCTTTTTATTATTCAAAATAATAATTGTCTTTTTACATTTTTGGTGACCTTTTACATACTAGTCTGGTTAGCTGGGGAGTGAACCCAATCATATCTTTTAACTATGCTCTATTATAAGTTGACACTTTTATATAAAAGAACATCCCATTCTCCTAAAATGATTCTCTGTTTCCGCCATTAATCTTTACTCACATTACCTCATTACACAGAGCCCTTTATGTTAGACAATTATTCTGAATAACACTTGGAAAGTTAGACCCAAACCCATGAAATGCTTTATACTGGCTTTGGTAAATTTTGCAGTCCGCTTACACAATTTGCAGTCATCTATAACTATCATTCTGTGGTAAAGATTCTGGGAGATTCTGTCTTTATAACCTCCTGCTGACAGAAAAGAAAAATTTCTCCTATCTGCATAGTTTTTAAAGACTCTGACATCTGCTATTATTCCCAGGTTTTATATCGCCAGACGCAAGATCTGGAAAATTGCAGCTGTTACATTGGGACCTAAAATAGCCCTATATCACCCATTCACTTCAATAAACCAAAACACAGATCATCAGCAAAAACATACAAAGAAGCATACTCACTATAATAGCAAAATAGTAAGAACAATAAGCACAATATCTCAGTACCTCTACTTTCAAATCATGAGAAAGACAGTTAAGGCAGTTACATTTGTTACATGTGAGTGCTGCTATTTTATATCTACAGTATGTTATTAATTAGAACACTGATTTTATCTGTGCTGAGTGCTAAAAATCTCTTCATTTAGGTTTATTATCTTAGATATGGATATATTCTTCTTATACTACACTATACTATACTATACTTATAGGACCTGATTCATTAAGTAAAGCCAAGCAAAACAAAGAGTAAATTTGCATTTTGGAAAAACCATGTTGCATTTGCATTTGAGGGGGAGGTGAATTTAAAATGTGGGGACAGATTTATAGTTGTGGTAGGGCAAGTCCTAGATCAATTTTTAATTTCAGTGTAAAAATAAAGGTATTTTTGTGCTACATCATAAAGCAGTCTGTATTTTCCTTACATGCAGAATAATAAACTGGGTTTGTCCTGGAGCAAATTTACTCCTTTTTTCTTTACTTTCCTTAATGAATCCGGCTCCTAAAGCCTAGCACTAACTAGATTTAATAGTAACCTGCACAACATACATTTTGAGGAAAATGATTTCCAGTACTCAAACAGTGGACAATGATAGTAAGAGAGTTGGAAAATCAGTCTTTTATAAATAAACTTTTAAAGTTTCAGTAGACTATAATCTGCCTAACAAATTTCCCTACTTCTACTAATGTGCAAAATAGAATGTAATTTTAAGAAAGGATGAAGATGTTACATTGGGACTTTTTAGTCCTGTGTCATTGGTTAACCCTGCCAACTTTATGTTTACACCCTTCATGTAGCAATGTGGAAATAGAGTGGTAGGACTGCTACTGCATTTCACGGTGCATTCCCCTTCTGGGTATCAATCCTTCTAGACTCGCTAAACCTTTAAAGGAAATGTCTACCTATGTGTACTTTTGTTTCCCTAAATTAGATTTAACAAACCTACAGGGATAATTTTACCAATGCCAATCCTGATTTATTTGTGCATTTATTTGTGCATTTCAAAAACTTCTGTTCCCAGACAGATGACAGGATGTCAATGCCAGATATATGCATAAGATTATATGTAGAAAGAAGAGTTTTCAGATTCTTTATCGTCAACTACCAGTGTGTAACCCAAAAAGCAAGTTAGGCAGTTGACTACTGACAAAAGTGACATTTTTGACATTTTACTAACAAAAGTGACATCTTAGATCAATCTATGATGAATGAGGACGAAAAGGAGTTTCTTTTGGAGGGTATACAGTTTATATTGAAAAATAATTTTATTTGGTATTTCGGAAACTTTCACCTACAGTTACAAGGGACAGCCATGGGAACCAGATTCACCCCCCCAGTTATGCCAACATGTTCATTGGGTGGTGGGAAGATGGCCACATTTGGAAAGACTCCATTGTGGATGCTAATCTGGTTTCCTCGTATCATTATATCAACAATATTTTCTTTATTTGGAATGGAGATGAATCCTCTTTGGCACATCTCTGCAGTAAACTCAACTCCAATATTTTTAACTTTTGACATCAAGAAGAGGGAGGTACATTTTCTGGACTTAAACATCTACTTTAAAAATAACAAGTTACTCACAAAAAATTACAACAAACCCACTGACTCAAATTCCTTCATCCCCATAAATAGCAATCATTAAGTAAAATTGCTCGAAAGTATCCACATTGGACTGTTCCAAAGGATAAGGCGAAATTGTACGAAGCTGGAAGTTTTTAAAAAACAAGCCCAGAGTCTTAAAAAGCAATTCAGATAAAAAGGGTACAAGGAAGATGTTTTAGATCAAGTGATTGAGGGAGTACAAGAAATGGAGAAAGAAACTTTATTCCTTCCCAAATTGAACTACAAAGGGAATAATGATTGAGAAAACCAATTGGGTGTTCCTTTCATTACCCAATATAATACCTACCATAAAGATGTAGAAAGAATCTTTAGAAAACACTGGCCTATTCTCAGAAGAGATCCAGAATTAAAAGAAGTGATATCAGAACATCCATGCTTCATTTATAGGAGAGCACCTACCCTTAAAAACATCTTGGTTAAAAAACATAGTTTCCAAACCCAGGAAGGATTTGAATAAAAACAAAGGTTTTGTCAGATGAGGGTCCTGTGTAGCTTGTAATAATGAGAAATCTAACATCACCAAATGGGTCAAAGTAAGATCCAATACCACAGGTTTTGTATGTAAGATAGATGATTTCATTACTTGCAACATGAAATAATGTGTTTACATAGTGGAATGCATCTGTGGAAAACAGTACATTGGAAGAACGGTACGCAAATTGAGAGAACATTGGAGTCAACATGTTACAAACATCAAAAAAGGATATGAATTACACTCTCTATCAATACACTGTAAAAATGAACATAAGTGCGACATTACATCCATTAAATATTTCTGTGGTTTAAAGACGATCTGGGGTGATTGGAGAAAGAAAGAGTCTAAAAGAGATTTCGCCAAAGCTGAAATGAAATTGATCTATTTGATGGGTACTCTTGCACCTAAAAGCCTCAACATTGACTTTGAGATCAAATGGTTTCTGTAACAATATCTCCAATATATGAAATCCCTATATAGGAATAACCATTCTAGCATGTACAAGGTACAGCATACATTTATAATCATAGGAGCACCGTTATATACTCTTCTTTGTTTAGAGGTCTATTGAGAGTCTTTTCCCTTTGAGGTGTTAAAAATTGTTCTTACCTTCAGAACAGGACGGCTTTTTTCATACCCTTATATCATTATTGGGAGTATCATTATGGGACTATTGTAAGAATATTTTAGAAAGTGCAGATATGTTATGTTCATTTATAATCCATATATTCGACTTATTATAATTATATACAGCATTTTTCCCCTCTTTAAGTTGGAGTTGCACAAGGGTGTACAAAATAGGGATTTGTTTGTGATACTTTGAGTCCAAGCCACACAGTTTAATACGTGGGTTAATAGTGGTAATTGGTTTTACGATTACCACTATTCCGACAACTTTAAACCCTACAACTAAAATCCAAAATGCTGAAAAAACAATGTGAAAATAAATAGACTTACCTTTAACCCGACGCTGGACATCTCCGATAAAAGACCCATAATGACAGCAAGTGATTCTGATTCAACAAGTGGTCGGTAGTGCAGGCTGACGTCAGCGCGACGTCTGTCAATAGAAATTTAAAACGGCAATGTGGGGACCCGTAAGGTTTAGTGTTTAAACACTTAACCCGACATTGCCGCTTTAAATTTCTATTGACAGACGTCGCGCTGACGTCAGCCTGCACTGCCGACCAGTTGTTGAATCAGAATCACTTGCTGTCATTATGGGTCTTTCATTGGAGATGTCCAGCGTCGGCTTTATGCTATGATACATTTTTTGTTTTGTTTATATGTACATACATTCTGAGAGGAGAGTATTAGAAACTTTTCATTGGAATCCCCATTGTACTCGAATCTTGGACTTTCGGTATTTCAGCAAACTCAGTCTGAACCCTATAATATGTCTTTTTTCGTGGACTGATACATACCATGCAAGTACAAACGTCTGCTGGCCCTGAACAAAGAAAATCTGAGAAGATTATCTTTGGTTCAATTAGAGGCCACCACAGCAAGCCAATCAGCGCTTGTCGCAGGCATTTTGATTTTGGCTCACCATGTGATATTTAGCAGCTGCAAGAGGTGAGGCTCAATCCAACGGTGGAAATACAGCGGGAAGAGCTCCATGATCAAGATTCAGAAGAGAAGATGCCAGAGAGAAGAAAAGAAGAGAGGAAGCAGGAGACCGAGAAGAAGATGCAGAGATCAAGAAAAGAAGGCAGAAGACGCCAGGCTCAAGTTGAGAAGATTGATGGAAGAGTGCCACCGAAGCAGCAGCAGGGGGATGACAAAAGAGCTTCACAGTAGTTGAGTGCTAGGCTTGTGGGACCACAGTAATCAGGTGTTAAGTCCATGGCACCATAATAATCAGGCCCTAGACACCAAAGTAATTAGACATTAGGCCCGTGGGCACCAGATTATTCTGCGCGAGGCCTGTGAACACATAAATTAAGTTGGCCTTAGGCATGTGACACATTGATTTGGGCACTAGTCGCAAGGTCATCCCTTAAGTCAGGCACTAGGTCTGTAGCCTCCAGAGGCATTAGGCCTGTTGCTCATTAGGAGTTTTTTCCCATTTTCCTGACATTTTTGGGGTGCCTCTGTCCTGTAGGCTGTATTCTTAATTCATCCCCTATACTCTGGACTACCAGGGAAACTTGGGTGTGGTTCAGTTGGCCCCTCACATTGGTGCTACGCCCTAGATAATGTTTTCCCAACAAAAATAATTATTCATTGATTTTCTCATCCTTTTTGGTGTACATATTGGTAACTGTATACAGTGTGCCTTAGGTCCATTCCTGATTTTCTTATGTTTCCTGTGCCCTCATCTATATAGCACTCGTTTGTCAGACCCCCCATTAAAGGTAGGCTTTTGATATCTGATCTGTGGTATACTGTCTGTGTTCTTATTGCATTGGCTTTATTAGAGTTTTGTGCAGCATAATGATCACATAATACATTGGTATGATCAGGGTGCTGCTGTTGTTGAATTGTAGCTAGTAATAGAGTGGGTGGCAAATACTATGCTAGGATTAGTCAGTCCTTTCGGAGGACTGCTTTCTCATCCTTTTCTTAGAAACTATCTTTAGTCACAGACTACAATCAAGAGAAGATAGTGTCCCTTATGGGGAGTGTCCCCCATTCTGTTTCACTTTTGTTTAGGTCCTCATACTTGTTGAGAAAGGAATTTGTGCGGGAGTCTTCCCTGCAGTGAATATCTGTAGCCTCATGCCCAGGCAGAGAACAAAATTGAGGTGTCGTGAATCAGAATGCGGTGCAGTTTCCCTACTCCAGCCTAACACCTCAAACATTACCCCTTTCCCTTCACACCATTAACTTTTTCCCAATATAATTGATGATCTCTCCTTCCTAGGCCGGACTGGAAAAGTTGCTGAAAGGTTAGTGCTGAGTGCCTAGTGGACCATTTGAGACAAGGTAGCCCTTCTTACATAGTAAATAGACTACCATCAACTAACGTCTGTGTTCCTACAAACTTTGCAAATATATTAAAATATTTTCCTATAAATTATCACATATTGATTCAGGATATCCTGAAATACATTGTTTACAAAATACTGCTAGGCATTGACAAGGCCAAATGACATTACCAAATATTTGAATGTCATTTTCCATTTGTCTCCAGGGCGTTTATGGACCAAGTTATAGGCTGGCCCTTACAGTCTCTCCCTAGAGCAGGGGTAGGCAACCTGCGGCTCTCCAGGTGTTGTGAAACTACAAGTCCCAGCATGCTTTGCCAGTAGATAACCAGCAGATAGGTGGCAAGGAATGCTGGGATTTGTAGTTTTACAACAACTGGAGAGCCGCAGGTTGCCTACCCCTGCCCTAGAGTGTAATTTGGTAAAGACTCTGGCAGAGTCTAATCTCTCATGTAACTCTGGAATAAGAGGCAAAGAGTTTGAGTATAGTGATGGCATTTAAGGTTTGATAGTCTAGTCATGTATTGAGAACGCCATATTTCTTGCCCACAAAGAGGATGGGTACCAGTTGATGAAGTGGAAGAACAAATGAAACCACTTTTGTAAGTTATCTACAATTTAGTCTTTTAAAGTAGTCGAGTTCAGGTTCAGACGAAGATTAATATGCTAGGCACAAGATCAATTGGGCAATCATAAGGATGATGGTGAGGCAAAGTCTTTCCGTGTCTTTTTTTTTTTTTAACTTAGAAAGTTTTTATTGAATTTATAAATCAAAACAGACATAACAATCTATAGTGGTTACAATCCATAATATCAGAAATTTGTACAATTAACATTGTTGACATAGTAAGACATCATACAGAAATAAAAACATAATCCAGAAATAGATGGTGTGAGTTGGGGAGAAGGGAGCAAGGGGGGAAAGGAAGAAGACAAATTTAGAGATAAGCAGCATAGTCTTTGCTTGTCTTTTAGCAAACACATCTTTGAATTCTTGATATTGGTAGGGAACCCCAGGGGTGCTTAAGGAAATAAAGCCCAAGATGACCTTATTTTCAGGAGAGGTCAAACAGAAACAGCCACAAAATGTTCATGTAATCAGTTCTTGGTGACCCTATTAACAGAAGGCTTATGTGTGATAAGCCAAGGAATTCCCAGCACCACTGGGAATTTAGGGGTATTGAACAACATCTATGACAAGTAATTTGTGATGTCCTTCTGGAGTCTCTAATAACAGAGGTACAGTCTCTTTATTCACAGGACCCAGGTAATTGGTGAGCTCTCTGTGGTCTCCAGAGGAATAATTCAACTCTGCTGGGATTCTGATTATTTGACAAATACACTGTCAATGCAATTTCCCATGGATCCGGAATCACCTAAATCCAGAGCTGTTATCTGGTGATCTGCATGGCGAAAAAGTAATTGCAAGGAAATATAGTAGTGTGAAATCCAAAAAGAAGGACTAAGATGATTTATCCAAAAAGGAGGAGAAGCATCATGACCCAGGTCATGATGCCAGTGTCTGGTCGTTTCTCAACAATTTGCAATTTTTTCCTTGCAGTGCATATTTTGGCATAAAATGTTTTGAGCTGGCACAATAATGGCAGCTATTTTGTTCCCTTCCCTTTGGCTCTTCCTTGTATGGACAATGGGCTTCTAGTAGTACCAATTTGCATTTTCATTTCAGGTTCAGCTGTCTTGGTAGCCGAAGTGTTAGCAGGAGATGTGTTTCTCTTTGGAAAACTCAGTAAGGCGAGTGTCTATGGTAATAGATCTGTTCATAAACTCTTCCAGATATTGGGGAGGATCCATATGGGCTAATTAATCTTTAATTATTTAATTAAATCCTTGATGAAGTTGGTGGTGTTTACCTGTCATATTCCAGCCTATATCATTCATTGGCGAAATTCAATAGTAAAATCTAACACAGAACATGAACCTAGGCGAATACTGGACATAATTCATTCTGCAGTAATAGCTCTGTGTGGGTTATAAAAAAACCTTGTCAAATGTTTGAAGAAAGATTAGCAATCATGTCTTTCCATTAGTGGTGTGGACCAAGTTTGGGTCTCACTTAGAAAGATCATACCAACTTATAAAGAATATGTGCCATAAGTTTGAGGATACATGAAAAATCAAATGGCATTGGGCTGCAAATGAACAATACTGTACTCCTCCAAACTTCTCCAGTAATTTTACTGTAAGTTCTGGTTGCGCTTTATTTAGCATAGGCAAGGCAAGCACAGGAGATGCAGAAAGTGCTAGGATCATTGCTGCTTGCAGATCATTAAGGCAAGCATATAGAACAGTCAGCTGTGCCTGGAGCTTTTGAATTGCTTGAACCAGTACTAGTTCTATAGGAGCAACATTAGCCACGGCATGTGTTTAGTCTCTTACATTATCTTTGCATGTATTTTTTTATCCCCCACGCATAAGGTCTCTCTGTAGTTTATATGCAGTTTCCTTATGACTTATAACAACAGAAACTTCTTTGGAGAACCATACTGGCTTTCTCTTGCTTTTGTGTTTACTAACATTTCTGTTTCTTTAATAATCACTTCTCTGCCTTTTGGGTAAGATCAAGTGTAGTATCTATTCTTATCAGGCCCAACGCTATGACAGGCTCTGGCCCATAGACTAATACTGGTTCAAACTGGCAAGACTGTGTTGCACCTTGTTTCTTATTCCTTAATTGTCCTTTTAAGGACTAACTGTATAAACATTCAACAGCTGGCGAGGAAGCTAGAAGAAAATTACAAGAAAGATTGCTGCGAAACGACCACAAAAGAAAACTGCAGAATCAAGCCAGTGGAAGAACCTCCTCTTCTCTGCAGTAGGACCTGTCCTTCTCTTCCCAGCTGGAAGATATCTACATAGCTCCAACCACTGAAAGTGACCTTCCTTAAGATCACCTTTCCAGTCCCTTCTGCTCCAGGAAAAAAGAGCCATGAAGATGGCTTCAGCTGCTCCAGCTCCTGCCTCAACTTCTGCTCCTAGAAAGAAGGGAGGAAAGAATCCAGCACCCAAAGCTCTCCCTGGAGCTGGAATCCTGAGGCTGAAACCTCTGCCTCCACCGTCCCACCAGGAAAGTCCAGCCAGAATCCCCTCAGAGAACTACCACCATGGAATTCTTGATGAGGAAGGTTGAAGGAAGGAACACAGATATTGCAGCACAGACATTTGGAAAGAATATGGTCTTTTAACATAGCTCTTTGACTGCTGAAACACTCAGCATCCAGAGTTACATCAAGAAAACCTTCACCTCCATAGTGATCTACAAGAGATACTGGGAGGCGGTGAAAACCGCAAGACCAGAATCCCAATTTGCTCAAATTGTGGGCAATTGTCCTATCCAGTATGAGAAATCTCAATATGCCAAGCAAGGAGATCGCTACCTTCTTGAGTCGATTTTGCACTGTCATCAAGGACCCCTCCAAGATCCTGAATGGCAACTGCTTCTGGACAGGCAAGTGGTCGATCATTGTCCAGCTTCGAAAAGATGACAAAACGGGGCGTGGTTTGGGAGCCATCTTGGGTGGACACATCCCTTAGGATCTTTCCTATAGACTCCCGTTTTACACCTCTCTTTTAGATCCCTAAGTCACCTACCTTGCTCTAAACAAAGGGTAAACACCCAGGCTCAATTGAAGACCAGATGGAAACTGACCACTTCCTAGACTGTTGGTCTTCACGGTCCGGCAGTGAGTGCGGCCTCCCCGGCATGCCGCCCCTGCTACCTCCTCCATCCCTTCATTGGGTACTTATCTGCTGTTTCACCTCTCCCGGATTCAGTTTGCTGGCCGTCAGGGCCGTCCAGCTCCTTCTGTACACTGCGCTAGAGGCTGCTTCACCTAGCATCACAGAGAACGCTCGAGGCCTACTTCCAGTTTGGCCTCAAAGACCACACCCCCTCCGCCCACCTTGTTGCCGCTGTCTCTGACCTCCACAGCTACAGGGAATTCTGGAGGGATGCACCATCACAGCACTCCCTCATTTCATTAATGGGAGTTTTGGGTGAGTCATCCACTTCACAATTTGAAACAAACCCAGACACCCAGCAGGTTTTCTAGAAACAGCAAGGCGGTTCCTCTGTCCACCTGAGCCCCAGCATCTCTGGGCCATGACTCTTACGTGGATTCTCTGCAACTTTCTATGGCTGAAGTGATGAAACAAGTAAAGGCTACTATCTAATCGGAATTCCGGGCCTTAGTCACGGAGTTACGCACCAAAATCTCTGCTCTGGGCTCACGCATCGATTCTTTGGAAAAAACAACCGACGAACTATGTAAATTTCAGACCCAAACTGACCAGGAGCTGACGGCCCTTCGCACTGATCTTAGCGCTCTCAAAGACAAATTTGAGGACCAAGAAAATTGCTCCCACCGCAATAACATCAGACCCAAAAATGTTCCAGAGGTGATTTTGGTTGAAGACTTATCTTCTTACTTACAAGTTCTCTCTCTCCACTCTGGTTTCCGATTTACCATCCTCCGACCTCCGCCTAGAGACTGTGCACATCGAGCCCTCCAGCCCAAATCTCAACTATCTCAGCCTCTTTGAGATGTCATAGTACCTCCACATTACTACTCTGCAAAAGAGAAGATCCTAATTGCCATTCGAGACCAGTGAACCATCTCCTACTCTGGGACTACTTCTCTTCTTTTTCAGGACCTTTCTCCTATCACTCTAAAGAATTGCAGAGATATAACTGATGTCACCCAGCAACTGTGATCTTCTAGCATTCGCTATCGATGGGGTTTCCCATTCCAACTTACCTTCTCCTACGACAATCATACTCATTCAATCAAGACCCCTACACAAGGTTGAGAACAATTATGTACCCTGAAAATTGGCGGTGTCTCAGTGATCAAAGTCATTGGTGGTCAGTGGTCAGCAACAGGCAGCCAATTGCTAGGCTGCCTATTGCTGTATGGGCACCCACAATACTGTGCAGCAGACATGAAGCATGAAGTCTTCACTTCCTGTCTGCTGATCTGAGGAGCGAGGAGCGACGCTGGCCAGCACAACTACAGGTAAGTGATGGGGCTGCCATACAAGTCTACAGGAACGAAGAGGGGGGGGGATTGCCATACAAATCTTTAGGGAGGGAGTGGGGGTGGACTGCCATGCAAATCTATAGGGAGGGAGAGGGGGGTATCTGCCATATAAATTTATAGGGAGGGAGAGGCGGGGGATCTGCCATACAAATCTATAGAGAGGGAGAGGGGCTGGGGGATCTACCATACAAATCTATAGGGAGGGAGAGGGGGGGATCTGCCATACAAATCTATAGGGAGGGAGAGGGGGGGGATCTGCCATACAAATCTATAGGGAGGGAGAAGGGGGGGACTGCCATGCAAATCTATAGGGAGGGAGAGGGGGGGGTCTGCCATACAAATCTATAGGGAGGGAGAGGGGGGCTGCCATATAAATCTATAGGGAGGGAGAGAGGTTGATATCTGTGAAGGAGGGAAGAGGAGGGGGGGTGATATATGTGGCTAGGGGGGGTTTTGATGTGACCGTGGGGGATAATAGCTGCAGGGTGGAGGTAAGGAAAATGGCTGCAGAGGTTGGAGGGGAGGAAAATAACTGCAGGGGGAGGTAAGGAAAATGGCTGCTGGGGGGATGGATGCAGGGTGGAAGGTAGGAAAATGGCTGCGGGGGGATGAATGCAGGGTGGGAGGTAAGGAAAATGGATGCAGGGGGGTTAAGGACAATGGCTGCAGGGGGTTAAGGAAAAAGGCTGCAGGGGGTTAAGGTGGGGGGAAAGGCTGCAGGTTGGGAGGAAAGGAAAATTGCTGCAGGGGGGGTTAAGGAAAATGGCTGTGTTGGAGGATAATGAAAATGGCTGCAGGGGGTAATGGCTGCAAGGGGGGTAGTGAAAATGGCTGCAGGGGGTAATGGCTGCAAGGGGGGTAGTGAAAATGGCTGCATGGGTATTTAAAAAATAGAGCAGCCTTGGGGGGACATAATCTCATGATTGTGACGGTTACATGGATGCTCTCTGTGGTCTCAGCAATCACTAGAATACTAAATATTAGTGAGATGGGACTGGTAGAGGTTTGTATTTGATTGACCACAAATGTTCAGACATTGCTTATATATGCCTGTACAATGGGGTACTTTTGTCAAATTACATCCCTCACAGCTTTACACTAGAGCTTCCCAAAATGCAAAACACACCTTAAACTAATCCCACTTCATGGCCAATTACACCAAATCCTTTCATAAAAAGCCACCAACACTCTAAATTGGCTTTGTGAGAGGTTCTATGAGAGGGGGGATTGCGCAGATAGACTTCTTGCACAAAAACTAAGGGATAAACGCACCTGAAACCACATCTTATCCATTAAGACTGCCTCTGGTGACCCACTTACGACCCTAAACGCATAGCCTACATCTTTAGAGATTTTTACGCTTCCCTCTACAACTTATCACCCCAAACTTCCAACTCTGGCCTTTACAATCTAAAATTAAAGACTTCTTAACTTCCATTGCTCTACCCACGCTTTCCTAATCACAATCCGATTATTTTAGCAAACCAATTACGACTGACAAAATCGCTTGCACAATTAAAGAACTTAAAACCACCTCAGCCCCCAGCCCCGATGGTCTTACGGCTATATACTATAAAACATTTGTGAACTCCCTCATGCCTATGCTTCTTGAGCTCTTTAAGTCCGTATTATTTGGCTCTAAATTTGACCAGGCAACCACCTTGCGGACATTGTAGTTTGCCAGGACGAGATCCACAGTTATGTGGGAATTATAGACCCATCTCCCTATTGAATGTGGATCTAAATTATTTGCAAAACTCGCCAATCGCCTGAATAATTTCATCACCACTCTAATTCATCCGAACCAGGTGGGATTTATTCCCGCCCACCAGTCTTCAGATAACACTAGAAGAGCTATTGATTTGAACTATACCTCTAATCTGCGCAATACCCCCACCTTACTCATAACTTTAGATGCAGAAAAGGCCTTTGACAGGGTGGGATGGCCTTACATGCAACAGACTCTTGCAGCTATGGGCATATTATAATCCCACTGCTTCCGTTCTAGCCAATGGCTTCCAATCTCCTGCCTTTGCAACCCATAACGGCACTCGCCAGGGTTGCCCCCTCTACCCTCTTATATTTGCACTAATGATTAAGCCTCTAGCTTGCAAAATCCGCATCAACCCCGACATCTCTGGAGTTCGAATAGGCCCCCCTGAGCATAAATTATCCCTTTATGCGGATGACATCCTTCTATCCATTACAAAACCACACATATCCTTACCAAATCTACTCATGACATCACTCTTTTTGGAACCCTCTCCAACTACAAGAGCAATGCCTCTAAATCCGAAATTCTTGATCTTAATGTCCCCCCCCCACCTCCCCCACTCTTCTTTCACGTCTCAAATCTAGCTTCAAATTCAGGTGGCAATCACACAGGTTAAAATATGTAGGGATCTACTTAATTAGCTCCTACGACCAACTCTACGCTGCAAACTTCCCCTCTCTACTGGCTACCATCACAGCTGACCTTTTAAAATGGGACAAACTTACGATTTCTTGGACAGGCAGAATAAACTCTCTTAAGATGAATGTTCTTCCTTGCCTTCTATATTTTTTCCAGACTCTCCACCTTAAAGTCACTGCTAACTCCTTCAAACTGTTACAACAAATGGCCACCAGGTATGTTTGGGCCGCTAGAAAACCTAGAATCCGTATGCAAATACTCCATAAGCCAACACAGGAAGGAGGACATGGAGTTCCACACTTTCTTAAATATTATCGAGCCACGCATCTAACTCAATGTATCCCCAGGTCATCGGGTATGAGTAGATATTGAAACGGCCCTCAACAATACTCACTCACTCTCTTTGCTCTTATGGTTGAAACCTCAACATCGCCCCTCTCTTTCACAACTCCCCCCTCCTCTGGCCTTTTCACTCATCAATTGGTCTCATATAGTCTCTACTAATAACTTGGCACCCAATGCTTGGCGTATGACACCTCTATGGAACAATCCCTCCTTCTCTCCCGGACTACATCCAACCCAATTCCCTCACTGGACTTGTCAAGATATTAGATTACTTTCTAATCTAGCCCTTCTTCAACTGTTCCCTTCCTTCACGGACATACAAACACGCTTTTGCATCCCAACATCTTGCTTCTTCCAGTATCTCCAACTATGTGACCTGTACGACACTATTCGTCATAAGGTTATTGATATCTATCTTTCTTCACCACTGGTGTCATTTTGCTCTTTTCGCTCTTCCTCCAGAGGGCTCATATCTACCTTCTATCACCTCATCTGGAAACTGTCACGTTAATGACACAATAGATGCTGCTGACTGGTATTGGCGCAACTAAACAGGGAGGCGCGGAGTCTAACGCACACCCGGTATTCACCAGGGACCCCCGCAAGGAGGTATGGACTTGTCTACGTGAGATGTGCAGGTCGCTGTTGTCCAAGTTAGTTACCAGTGTAATGGATGGAATACAGGGATGGTCGTGCAGTCTGGATCAGATACCAAACAATGGTGCGGTACACAGGGAGGATCCAGAAGAATAGTCAGAGACAAGCCAGAGGTCAGAATCCAGACAGTGAGCAGTATCAAAGCGCAGGACAAGAGAATAGTCAGGAACAAGCCAGGAATCAGAACTAAATAACGATAACAAGAACAGGGAACTGGAGGCAGGAACGCCCGTGCTGGTGAACCAATACTGGCAATGGGACGCGACCTCACCATGCATGTGCGTGCAGTGTCAGGTCAAATCCAGAAGTGCGTCCCGTTGCCAGGCAATAGGACGTGGCCCCTACAGAAGTACAGACATCCGTCCCTGACACCTACGGACAGTGTGGGGACGGCGCCTGATGGAAACACTATCATCCTCCCAAAGACCCACACAAACTCAGGAGGAGGACATGAGATGGGAGAGACACTTACCCTGGATAATTGGGACAAAATTCGATTGAACCTATCAAAGACTTAAATCTGTGTTAAAATTTTCCGAAAACGCACGCAAGATTTTCTATCGCTGGTACTTGGTTCCACACCGCCTCCATGTTATTTATTCAGGTACTCCCCAACTATGCTGGTGTTTATGCGGACGTGAGGGTACCCTGTCTCACATCTGGTGGCCCTGTCCGAAACTACTTCCTTTCTGGAACTCTATACATCACTTAATCTTCAACATCACCCAGATATCTCTCCCCCCATCTCTATCTTACTCTCCTCTCCTCCACACAATTCCTAAAGTTCTGAAAACTCATTACACATATTCTTAGTGCCGGCTGATGCCAAATTGCTCTTTCCTGGAAAAACCCGGACCCGACCCCTCTCCTATTTATTGTAAATCGTGTATGGCAGGTCTACCATATGGAATATATCACCAGCATTCTCTGCCACACTACCATTACATTTTTTTAATGTCTGGTGCCCCTGGACTGAGTACTGCGGGTCCCCTCCCCCGTAATTTACTAAGGCTTCTTATCTCTCTCTGCTTCTCTTAGTTTTGTATGGTTCTCCAGGTTCTATATCATCTCACACTTACTCTAATGGCTAGTGACTCTCCTCCCCCATCCTTTTCCCTCTCTACTTTTCCTCTCCTCTCGCTACACTTTTCTCACATCAAAATTACTTGTTTTATCTTAGTTATATGCTTTCTATACTCTTTGGAAACTGATGATTGTTTTAATTAACATGCTTTGTAATTTTCCCTTCCTCTATTTTCCCCCTGCAAAAATTAATAAAGAAATAAGAACAGATGACGATATGACTCACGGTCTCCAATGCTAGCCACAAACTTTTACCTGGATGGCTCTGCTGGACTCCTCCATTACACTGATATCAGCAATAAAACTCGAGAAACAGTGGAGGGGCATAGAGGGGTTAAAAAACGAGGGGGGCCTGTCATAGGGGGTTAAAAAAGGAGGGGGGCTGTCATAGAGGGGTTAAAAAAATGAGGGGGGGGGGGCCTGGCACAGAGGGGTTAAAAAAACGAGGGGGGGTCTGTCATAGAGGGGTTAAAAAAGAGCCTATTGATTTTGATGTGTTAGCCACGCCCCAATGGCACATTTGCCACGCCCCCAAATGCATGACCACACATCCGATTTTTTTTTTACCATACTCGACTATAAGGGGGGCCCCATTAATTTGTTGTACCGGGGCCCTGAATTCCTCTTGGCAGCCCTGGGTATGTCACTGTGACAGGGATAAGAGCTAGTCTATAAGGAATAAGCAGCATTATTAACACAACAAATTTGATAATTAAAATAATCTTGGAACATTAGTCAAAGTACAGTGATGTCCACAAAATACATTACAAAATAGATGATGTTAGTGCAGCAATTAGTCCGATTATGACAATTACATCATGTGATGCATATGTCTTTAAGCAATACAAAAGTACTTGCTCCAAACATAAATGGGCTATCACAATAATTGCGGTAGTCCTGTAGTATGTAAAGGAGAGTCCTCTGTGAAACTTGATATCCGATGAAGGAGTAGGTCTTGTTGAAACGAGAAGCCGGCTACTCGCAGCGTGGTCTTCAGCGTGCATTCCACAGTGGAACACACCGCAGTCCACTTCCTGTGTCAGCGTGGAGTTTATGAATGAGTGCCTATCTGGTTTCGTCACAGTGTGATTTTTTTAATGGGGAAAGTAGAATACATCTGACAGTCATTTGTCTTATATACTAATTATATGCAAATCCACTAGGCGGGAATGTTTGCAATAGGTTATTATCCTGAATGGTAAAATTCCTTGCTGCTTCCATATGTTCACTGGTGTGCAATGGACAATATATACAATGTTCAAAACTCCATTGGAGACTGCGTCTGCACAACAGTCTTCCACTTCATCTGGGGCTCCTAAATTGACAGAGAAAAGTGGTCCGTTATGTACAAGGAGACCTTTAATGGCAGGAAAGGGGTGCTGCTTGAAAAAACCACAGAACTTCATGTCTCACTCTTTCCTCCTGCCCTTTGGAGCAGCATAGGCTGGGACAAATGGGGCATCTCCTTCTCTTACAACTGGACCACTCCCTAGCTCTACCTGGACAGTTTGCGAGAGAGCACCATCTGGAGGTAGTTAAAGCAGACTTGAGGAAGCCCAAAACTATCCACCAACTCATCAGAGCAAAGGACCCAATGAAGTCTGTTCCAGGGCTCCCTGCAGCAACTGCAGAACATGTTTTAGAGAATGGCGCCTCTAAGAGGCTGACTAATAGGCATAAAAACTTGGTATGGATGGCTACCCAGGGTGGTTTGCCTCTCAGGACATTCATGCACTCCCAGAACCTGTGCAAATATGTTAACTGCCCTTGGTGCATAGTCAGGAGGGAAACAGCTCAGCATATCTTTTGGGACTGCCCCTATGCACAGGCACTGTTGGACGCATACCATTTGATATTTTATGGATTATTTCCTGGGACCCACACCTATGGGGCAATCCAAGAATCCTGGTGCCTTATGAACTGTTTTAACGATGTTTTACATCTTACCAGGCATTGGGAGAAGATGTCTTGCAGCGATACTGGTGATATTATCTGAAGTCCAACGTCCAAGGAGATATACAGCGAGTAGTCAGAGATTTGCTGGGGCGATACACAAGTGAGTAGTCAGAGGTTTGCCAGGTCAGGACACGAGTGGGTGGACAGATGTCTGCTTGGTTGGTACACAAGTGGGTAGTCATGGATTCAAGAAAGTGTGGCAAGTAGCAGGAGCTGAGTCGGCAGAATACTCAAGCACATGTCTGTTCTAGGAAGTGCCTATTATAGGCCCAAACAGGAAATAGGATCCAAGATGGCTTCTCTTTGATGCCATACTTTCATCTTGGAAAAGGGCAAATTTAAGGGCAAATTTATAAATACAGAGATCTCTAGTGGCAACAGGTGCAAATAACAGTCATTCTTTATAGCATTCCCTCCTTTCAATATCGTCCTCTGGACGGTGCTTTGCTGGATTTCTCTGAGTATCTTTGATGAAATTCATGCAGAAATCAAAATACATGGACATTTTTTTTCTGGTTCCAATGAATTGTCTTTTGGACCATATCCCTGGCATTGTCTCAAATATTGAAGTTTATTTCTAAATATGCGTTAAACTAGTATTCTCTCTACTATAAATTCTTCATGTTCATCAATTTCAACAGGATCTGGAGGAGGCAAGGTGCGACCAGGAAAAGGATTTGACAGGATGAACTTTCATAGATCCTGGGAGTTCAAGTTGAACTGACTTGTGCCAAAATTTTAAAGGGACCTACAGTATATATTTCGGTCCTAGTTTAGGAGTAGGTAGGCTTAGTGTTAGACTTCGTGTAGAAACCCAAGATTGTCGCCAGTGCTTAAAACTGGTGCAGCTTTACAATGCCTGTCTGCAATTCTTTTATATCTGTCCTGAATATGTTGCAATGTCTCTCTTAACGGTTCAAGATTAATTTGTTTTATTTATTATATTAGCATGGATATAACAGGAGAAATTGAAAAATCCCATGGAAAATTGATATGGGATGATATCCCAAATTGGCATAAAATGGGCTTTGTCTTGTGGATGAGTGTTGTGAGGAGTTGTATGAAAACTCTGCCATTGGAAGAACATTAATCCAGTCATCTTGCTGATGGCAAATATAGCACTGAAGGTATTGTTCCAATGTCAGGTTGGTGCGTTCTGTCTGTTCATTGGATTGAGGATGAAAGGCAATTGTTAATTTAATATTAATATTAAGAGCACTGCAAAACTGCTTCTAAAAATGTGAAGTAAATTGCACTCCTCAGTCAGAAACTACATCATCAGGAACTTCATGTAGATGAAAAACTTCCCTGATTAGTAACTCTGCTGTTTCTTTTGCACAAGAAAGTCCACGACAGGGCACAACGTGAGTCATCTTTTTGAATCAATCTAAAACAGCCAAAATTGTAGTCACACCCTTGGATGATGGTAAATCCACAATAAAATCCATTGAGATTGAACTCCATGGACGAGAAGTATCCGGCAAAGAATGTAAATGTCCAAGTGAAGCGGTGAGGGGAATCTTAAACACAAGTACTGCAAGATAATACAAATCTTTTAATATTCTCCTTGTATTTTGGCCCCCAGAAGTAACGCAAAACGAATTCATGAGTCTTACAAACACCTTTGTAGCCTGCCTGTCTAGAGTCATGAAATTGCAGTACTTTTAGTCATGCTGCTGCTGGTACGTACCAACGATGTTTGTACTTCTATATGTTATATCGATAGCTTAAGTTTAAATCTGAAGGGGGATTTAAAAGAATCGGATGCGTTCTGTAACCTTCTTTCATGTTAGACGATTTTCAATAGCTCCCAGGAAATTTGACTTAGAAAGGATTGTCTCTTCTGGCTCAACCTGTGGTGAGTCTTCCATATATGATCTGGATAGAGCATCAGCTTTCCCAATCCGAGACCCAGGTATATAAGAGTCAAAACAATTTAGAAATAAACTCCATCTGGTTTTTCAAGGAGAAAATCTCTTTGCAGACTAAATAAACTAAAGATTCCGGTGGTCAGTAAACACAGTGGTTTGATGTGCAACACCTTCAAGCAAATGTCTCCACTCAGTAAATGCAGCCACAATGACTAATAGTTCTTTATTCCCTACATCATAACTCCTTTCTGAAGCAGTTATTTGAGGAGAGAAAAAAGCACATGGATGCAATAGCATCTTCTCTCCTATTATCTGTGATACTGCTGAATCTGAAGCATCTACCTCATGGATAAAAGGAAGTTCTGGGTTGGGATATATTAATATGGGATCTGTAGTAAAGTTTGTCTTAAGCTAAGAGAAAGCCTTTTCAGCTTCTGGAGACCAATGAAAAGAGGATCCCTTCTTGGTTAGTTGAGTGATTGGTGTCACAATTTTTGAGTAGTCTTTAATGAAGCATCTATAGAAGTTGGCAAATCCTATGAGCCTATGTACCTCGCTAACATTTCTTGGAGCTGGCCAATCTACTATAGCCTGGACTTTGCTAAAGTCCATTCTCAAACCTTGACGTGAGATGATATAGCCCAAGATCTAAATCTGTGTTTGGTGGAATTCACACTTTTCCAACTTAATGTACAAACAATGTCTGCAAAGATGTTCCAGTACAGTTTGAACTTGTTGTTGGTATTCCTCTTGGAAATTTGAGAAAATTAGTATGTCATCAAGATAGATGACAACAAACTGGGCAATTAAATTCTTAAAAACGTCATTCATGAAATGTTGGAATGTAGCAGGGGCATTGCACAGTCCAAAGGGCATCACCAAATGTTCAAAATGTCCATAGTTACTTCAAAAGGCAGCTTTCCGTTCATCACCAGATCGTATGTGAATTAAACTATATGTTCCTCGTAGATCTAATTTGCTGAGTGAAGCTTCTACAGTAATTCTGAAATAAGTGGGAGCAGGTAACAGTTCAATGTAACGTTATTCAATGCTCTATGATTAATACATGGTCATAATGAACCATCCTTCTTTTTCACGCAAAAAAATAGGAGCACCTTCTGGAGATATGGAGGGACAAATAAAACCTTTTTCTAAACTTTCATCCACATAATCTTTTAGGATTGTAATTTGTCAGCATTCTTCTTATTACAGACATCAGAAAAGTCTATATATTGTGGACCTAGCTGTTCCAATTATAGAGAACCACAAGAAATGACTTGGGATTATCCCCAGGTGCCTGTAGTAATAGGACAATCAAGGAATATGTATTAGGTGTTTAATGTGATCAAAACCTGATCGCAGAGATGAAATAAAGATGTGTATTGCATCTCACAATGTTGAAATCACACTGATAATAAAACAACAAGCACGTATCAATCATGCTGACATAAGAAATGCTGAATAGAAACCCATTCTGCTCAATAAGATTTGTTGGCAGCAGTGGTTGCAAAATCCAATATACTGGTGCAGTCACCATAAAAACAAGGCCCCAAACAATTGTGGGTGATATAGTCACATGTGCTGCATAGAGTTTCCGTGCTGATTGCACAATAAACAGTCAAATAGTAAAATGGATATGAAAGTCAATAAATAATGATAATGTGATAGCAGCTCCGGTACATCACAGGAGGGGAAAAGAGATGGTAGACTCACCCCGCTCCTAGAGGATCCACTTCTCAGATGTCCGTTCGGGGAAGCCGCTGTAGAAGTCTTGTTCCACGCTGCTTAGCATCCAGCTGCCAAGTGAAAGTCCGTAGTTCGCGCATGCGCATGCGGTGATGTGTGTCCGGTCCGTGCAGCCGGCTTGAGAGTGTAAAATTACAGATGCTGATAAGTGTTGGTTAATCCATTTGGGATCGATATCCTATGTATGTACACTTATACAGATTCAGTATAAACTGCTGTAACCTGTATAGCCTTAATTGGCACATCTGGTCATAAAATGGCTTTTATTGGTCCATCCGTTTTTAAACAACTACAAAAGGAGGCATAGTGGCCCTAGCCCTCTACACATCCCAGAGGAAGCCCATCACTGGGCGAAACGCGTAGGTAATCGATCCCAAACGGATTAACGGGTTTGAAAAAATGGAATTGTTGCCTATAGCAGCCAATCAGATTCTAGTTATGATTTATTTATTACTTTCTACAAAATTACAGCTAGAATCTGATTGGTTGCTGTAGACAACATCTCCACTTTTTCAAACTGCTGTTTCGTAACTATACCCCCTGATCTGAAGAGTCAGCCTCTGCTAAGTTCTTCTAAGACAATTTTAGACATAATGTCCTGATTTTCCACAATAAAAACGCAAGTTATTTTGTTGTTGTTCCCTTCTCTCATTGAAACTACTTTTGTGAAGTGTGTCTACTTACATGGGTTCAGACTCAAATGGACTGATTCATTAAGGAAAATAAAGCAAAAAAAGTTTTCTCCTAGACAAACCATGTTACAATGCAAGGAGTGCAAATTAGTTTATTATTTTGCACATAAGATAAATACTGACTGTTTTTGTTTCACGTAGCACACAAATACTTGATAGCTTTATTTGTACACTGACATTTAATGTTGATCTAGAACATGCCTTACCCCAACTATAAATCTGCCATCGCATTTTATACTTGCCTCCCTTTCCAATGCAACATGGTTTTGCCAAGGTGCAAAATCAGTTTTTTGCTTTACTTTCCTTAATGTATCAGGACCAAAGTCCTTAGTGGATTTGACCTCAGAGTTCCCATAATAGTTTGAAATTGTGGGTTCCCGAGAACTGTGGTACGTCCAGGTTAAGGCCCTCTTTTCTTGTCATCTCTCAATAAATTGAGCATGAATGTAATCGCAATAATTGATAAACAGTTCAAGTTTGGTGGGTGCATCTGCTCGGGCTAATAGATTTTTTTATGGTCTCAGACAGTCCCTTACTGTAAACAGCCAACTGCGCTTCAGAATTCCATCTTTGAAAGTCTGTGTCAGGCGCCGCCCCGCACTCTTACCTGTTGCCGGGACAGACGCCTTCTCAGCTGCCGCTCGTCCTGTTGCTAGGCAACAGGACGTCACTTCTGGCCCTACAGGAAGTTTGGGCGCACGCGCCCGAACATCGCGTCCCGTTGCTAGGCAACGGAGACGCTAAGCAGCGTTTCCTGTCGGCGGTCAGACCAGCCAACCTCCACTCCACCAATGGTAAAGCTGGCGCCACTATTTAAACCAGACTCTGGCATCACTAGGGTGCCAGAGTATCTAGTCTATTAGCTTGTCTCTAGGCTCCCCTGCTTATTACCTATATCCCCTGCCTGCATCTCCCAGATTCTGACCTTTGCCTGCTTGACTACTCTCTCGGTTCTCCCTGGTTCCTGTTTTGATCTCCTGGTTCTGACCCTCGGCTTCCTGACGATTCTCCTGCCTTACTCCTCTGTACTCCGTTGCCTGCACGGATTTGACCTCGGACTGTTCACTACGTTTGTTCATGTTACCTCGCTGGTAGCTACCTGGGAGAACCACGATCGACATGTCTCAGCGGCTAAGTCCAAAACTCCTTGCGGGGTTCCCTGGTGAAAACCTGGGGCGTGGTTAGACTCCGCTCCTCCTTGCGTAGCAGCACTAATACCAGCAGGTAAGGCCTTCCTATTACCTTGTTCGTGACAGTCTGCAGTATATTCTAAAACTGACGTAATATCAGTAATGCCTTTCCAGCAGTATTGTAACGCTCCGGTCCCGCAGATAGTACCGGTCTCATTACCTGCATTCCATTCATCTGGAAACTGCCATGTCCCAGCATCAGACATTCTTCAGTTCATTCATTCAGCTATATTCAGATCTGTGCAGGTGCAAGCCTATTGCACTTCAGGCTAAGTACTTCTGGAGCACTATTTAAACCTCCTGGATTCACCTGTCTGATGCCTGTTCTTCAAGCTCACTTCCTGCAGCCTATGGTTCTGGTTCTGGTTCTCCTCGTGGTTTTCCTGTGTTCCAGTCTGCTCACAGTCACTGGCCGTGTTGAGCTATCGCTGTTCCAGTACCTCTATTACCGTCTCCAGTGTACTTCATAGTGACAGCCTCTGTCCTCTCGTTGTATACCACAGAGCACCTATTCTCCTAGTGACTCATTGACTGCTGACTATCAGCCTATATTATTGTTGTGCCTGTATTTATACCACTCGTCTGTGGACTCTATCGTCTCCATCCACTTCACCTGGCTCCCCCACATTGTTCTGCTGTACACTCACTCACGGGACCGCGACCTGCAGATTTGGTGCAGCTAAGACCATACCTCCTTGCGGGGGTTCCTGGTGAAAACCACCTGTCTGTTAGACTCCGCGCCCGTGAGTGGGTCTAGCCATGTTCAGCAGAGCCTAAGGTCCAATTTCCTGTAAGCCAACCGTGGCAAGTATCTTTCCTGTTTGGACCATCAAAGGTTTGTTTCATCACTTTGAGGAAGTCATCAAATATCTCTAATATCAGACTAGAAGTTTTGAGATATGCTTAAATACTATTCTGTCCTGGACGGTCCTGAGGAAGAAGAATAGGACTAGATTATTTTCCTTCTTTCCCTTCCCCTATTTCTGTCTGTATTTCAATAAAGCTTTGGGCCTGTGACTCCCCCACCCTTACCCCATCCATCCCATTTCCAAATCACACTGTTTGAAATTTTCTTGAATGTCTTGCCTTTATTTATGCACCCGACCCTTAGATCATCATCATCATCATCAACATTTATTTATATAGCGCCAGCAAATTCCGTAGCGCTTTACAATTGGGAACAAACATTAATAAGACAATACTGGGTAATACATACAGACAGAGAGGTAAGAGAACCCTGCTCGAAAGCTTACAATCTATAGGACAATGGGAGTTAGAAACACAAGGGCATATGCTACATCATATTGCACAATGGACCAGCCAGACTGCAAAGGTAAAAGTACTGAGTGGGCTGTGTGTGTTGCAATGTTGGTCAGAAGGTTGTTGTCTTGCGTTAGCAGTGTAGAGGATGGCAATAGGGTAATCTAGGGAAATTAAGATGATGGTTGAGGAATATCATAACCTTGTCTGAAGAGGTGGGTTTTCAGTGAACGCTTGAAGGTTTGAAGACAGAGGAAAGTCTTACTGTGCGAGGGAGGGAATTCCACAAAGTAGGTGCAGCCCGGAAAAAATCCTGTAGCCGAGAATGGGAGGATGTGATGAGAGTGGAGGAGAGACGTAGATCTTGTGTAGAACGGAGGTGTCGAGTAGGGAGATATTTCGAGACAAGTGAGGAAATGTATGTCGGTGCAATTTTGTTGATGGCCTTGTATGTTAGTAGAAGAATTTTATATTGGATTCGTTGAAATACAGGCAGCCAATGTAGAGACTGACAGAGTGGCTCAGCAGAGGAATAACGGGTCGTAAGGAAAATCAGTCTAGCCGCTGCGTGCAAAATAGATTGTAGGGGTTCAAGTCTGCCTTTGGAAAGACCAGTAAGGAGGGAATTGCAATAGTCGATGCGGGAGATGATGAGTGCATGAATTAATGTTTTTGCGGTGTCTTGTGTCAGATATGTGTGTATTCTGGAAATGTTCTTTAGGTGTATGTAACATGATTTAGATATAGAGTTGATGTGGGGAATAAACGACAGTTGTGAATCAAGGATTACACCTAGGCAACGAGCTTGCGGGGTGGGATTTATGGTCATGTTATCGACAGAAATAGAAATGTCAGGCAAGAAGCTTCTGTTCTTGGGTGGGAATATTATTAATTCAGTTTTTGAAAGATTGAGTTTGAGTTGGCGAGAAGACATCCAAGATGAAATGGCAGAAAGACAGTCAGTAACGCGAGACAACAAAGATGGTGAAAGATCAGGAGAGAATAGATAAATTTGTGTATCATCCGCATAGAGATGATACTGAAATCCAAAGGAGCTTATTAGTTTTCCAAGAGAAGTGGTGTAGATAGAGAGTAGCAGAGGACCTAGGACTGAGCCTTGTGGAACTCCAACTGATAAAGGAAGCGGAGCAGAGGTGGATCCAGAGAAATTAACACTGAAAGATCGATTAGATGGGTAGGATGAGAACCAGGATAGGACAGTGCCTTCAAGACCTAGGGATTGCAGCGTTTGTATGAGGAGAGAGTGGTCAACAGTGTCAAATGCAGCAGAGAGATCCAGGAGAATTAGAAGAGAGTATTGGATATTATTTTTTGCTGTGATCAAATCATTGACAACTTTGGTCAGTGCCGTCTCTGTGGAGTGTTGAGAGCGAAAGCCTGACTGAAGAGGATTCAATAAGTTGTTTGCTGTAAGAAAGTGTGTGAGGCGTGTGTAGGCAATTCTCTCGAGAAGCTTGGAGGGGCATGGGAGCTGGGAGATGGGGTGGTAATTTATGAGAGAGTTAGGGTCAGAATTCTGTTTTTTTAAAATGGGAGTAATCACTGCATGCTTGAATACAGATGGAAAAATACCAGTAGAAAGAGATAGATTACAGATTTTAGTTAGAGGGGGAATGAGCACAGGAGACAGGGACATACCCATTTGTGAGGGAATGGGATCAAGAGGACAGGAGGTAGAGTAGGAAGATGAGAAGAGAGTAGAAACTTCCTCTTCATTTGTGGGATCAAATGAAGAGAGAGTGTCAGAGGGTGCTATGTGTTTGTCTATCAAAAACTTCGGGCTTGTGATCTTCCCACCCTACCCAATTCACCCCCCCCCCCCCACCCTCACATCCCTTGCTTTTTAAAACTGTTGTCTTGTTAAAGTGATGCATGAATAGTGCAGTACTTGAAGTAGTGTAGGATGTCATATCTTGTGCCATCTGTCTTTTACTATAAAGTATGATTATGTTCCACAGTGCTGAGATGCAGTACACTTGCATGTAATGTATTTTGCCTGTTTTTTTGTATCTTTACAAAGATATGTTTCTTTAATAATGCATGTGTCACTCACCGGACTGTTAGTGCCTCTAGGTTGGGACATGGGTCTCTCTCGCTCTTGCCGGCGCCTCTCCTGAGCCGCGGCCGTCCGCCATCTTGACTAAGATTGCGCATGTGCAAAAACCCTGAACTGTTAATACCTCGCCTCTAGTCTCATTTGTTAATTAATCACCTCTCAGTACTTAAGGCACCTGTTGCCCTATTACCTTTGCCTGTTCTTGGTTCTCATTCCTTGAGACTCTGAGGTGTTTCCTGTTTCTGCTCGTGTTATCCGTTTGCTCTGGACAAGTCTCCTTTCCACATCGGTAGAAGAACTTAACCGCTGCAGACTACTCTCGCTACCTCCGTTACCTGCCTGCTTCTGGACAAGTCTTCTCTCCACATCGGTAGTAGAACTTACCCGCTGCAGACTACTCTCGCTACTTCCGTTACCTGCCTGCTCCTGGACAAGTCTCCTCTATACATCAGTGGTACAACTTGCCTATTGCAGACCACTCACGTTGCTCCGTTACATGCCTGCACCTGGACAAGTCTTCCCTTTACATCAGTGGTACAACTTGCCTATTGCAGACCACTCACGTTACTCCGTTCCACGCCTGCACCTGGACAAGTCTTCCCTTCACATCAGTGGTACAACTTGCCTATTGCAGACCACTCACGTTACTCCGTTCCACGCCTGCACCTGGACAAGTCTTCCCTTCACATCAGTGGTACAACTTGCCTATTGCAGACCACTCACGTTACTCCGTTCCATGCCTGCGCCCGGACAAGTCTTCCCTTCACATCAGTGGTACAACTTGCCAATTGCAGACCACTCACCCTATTCTGTTACACACCTGCGCTGGACAAGTCTTCTCTACATATCCGTGGTGAAACTTACCAGCTGTAGACCATTCATGTTTCCTTGTGATATAGCTACTACTCTGTATGGTACCTATTAGCTGGACTAAAGTCTACAAGTGCCTCTGTATTGTAGCTGCAAGTCGCTGACTCTTCTACTATATTGTTGATTGGTCTTTGCCTAACGTTATCCAGTTATCAAGTACTGGCCTGCTATATGCTACCTGCGTGCTAAGGCACTTGGGGCTAGATTTACTAAGCAGCGGGTTTGAAAAAATGTGGATGTTGCCTATAGCAACCAATCAGATTATAGCTGTCATTTTGTAGTAAGCACTAAATAAATGAAAGCTAGAATCTGATTGGTTGCTATAGGCAACATCCCCACTTTTTCAAACCCGCAGCTTAGTAAATCTAGCCCTTGGACTCTTTCCTCATTTTATCCTGTTTACTAAACTGCTGTACCATCACAGTTCCACGGTGCCAAGACTCAGCATTTATACTATTGACATTCCTTTCCTCTATTCTACTGTATGGTTCCACTGATTCACCACACTACCCAGAGATCCGCACTTCTGGTAAGTGTAGCTACCCCTGGTGAATTCTGGGTAAAACTCCTAGTGCCTGTGACAGCATGTTAGGTGATTCAACTGCTCCTGCACTCCAACTATCAATTCACATCTTGTTATATATTTACAATGACATGGATTACATTTTGGTACAAATTTATATAAGTTAGACGAATTTTATTAGTGTATGATATGTATACAGATAGAATATATCCAAAGTCTGTATTTCTTATATTTTGGCTATAGTGTAAAATGCTTCTTTGTATCTTTGTCCGAATAGAGGGTCTTATGTTACAAGATGTTCTAATTGATGCCAGATGTTTGGACATAAGACTTAGGAATGTAAAGGTCACACATGCTCTTTGATCTGGTCATATATATAAATATTTTGCTTTTCACACTGCTTCAAGAGTGCATTAACAATTTTGGAGGTTCCGCACCGAGATCATCAATAAATAGCAATCAATCGACACATCCAGCGACTGGAGACTTGAAATATATATCCAACTGTGGCCACAAAGGTAATATTTTATCTTTTCTGATTATATACTTCTGTCTCTTAATCTCTGAGTTTGCTGAAAAGGTATTTATAGTTATCTATGTAAATGTGAAATTGCAAATGTATTTTTTTTTATTGTTTATATAGATGTATACGTATAGAATTGGCACCAGTTAGAAATTTCGTTTGCTGTTTATTTATCAAAGAGACTGTTTAACCTTGTTACCCATAGTATGAAAGTTTGCATGTATGTGTGTGTGATTGGGCTTCCTTCATGGTGCTAGTGTCTGGTTAAGATTCTGAATTCAAGTATCACTTATGGTTAAAGCTTGAAGGAGGAATAGATTGTCCCAAGTCACATGAAAGTACTGTAAAAAGACATAGCAAAAAGTACACTTTAAGGCCTTAGATAGCAGTGTGTGTAAGATGTGTGTGAAACACCAGGAATATCTGACGAGATAGTATGGTTCCCTAGGGGTCGAAGCCCAGGGTTGTTGCCCATAAAGGGGTAATACATTCTAATAGTGGTTGCAGCCCTATTAACATCGTACAGATACTGAATAAGTTGGACTATAAAAGAAAAGATTAAGCTGCACCATGGGACAGAATGTAGCCACACATAATAAGCCTAAATGGTTGGAAATCTCCCCTGGAAGTCCAGCAGCAGTTATGTTCCATAAACATGGAAAGAAATCTGTTCAAAACGTGCATACATGGTTAACAAGGTGTCCTGAATTTACAGCAAAAGGAATTTTTTGTTTAAATGTTTTAGGGGAAATAGGAAAAGGTGTTTCTAAAAGTAAAGAAGTACAAGTTTTGCAATTATGGTTAAATGAGGCTACGGTCCCGCCTCCTTATATTGATCAGTATATGGCAGTTAAAACTCTTAGTGCATCAGGACAGCAAGAGGATCCAATATCTGATTTAATACCAATTGTAATAGGTGGACAAAGAAGGTTATATCCGCAGTTGCCTCTCCAAGTGGATCATCAAATAGATATGTCACTAGGAGGCAGAATTGTGGAAGAAACAAAAGTCCTGTAACTTCTGATTAATCCCAAATTTCTGATGAGGACAGTGAGGATGTGTTAAAAGGAGCAGTGGGGGGGGGTTCTGTCAGAGAAACAAAAAAAACCCTTATGGGTAAAGATTATGCAAATATATCTGCAAGTAATATTACAAGTGCTCCAAAACGACATGAAGAATCCCCTGATGTTTCCTTGAACCATTTAAAAACCATAACTACGATCAAGGTGCACAGTGGATAGAACATGTTCCATGGACAAGAACTGAGTTCAATTTAATTGTTACTATTGTAAAGATTATAGAACTAAGCCATTCATTTTAACTAATGATTAAAATGCAAAGATTATACAAAACACATAGTCCCACATTCTCAGATATCCTTCAATTGTTTCATGCTCTGTTAACTTCAGATGAACTTACTATCTTATATATTCAGTGTAAGTGGAATGAGCCTACTTTTCAAGCCCCTAAAAATGATGTGAGGGCTGAAATTGATACACAATGGGAACTTGCAATGGCAAAGTTTAAAGAAATATTCCCACTTAGAGTCCAAAGTTTTTTTGAATAAACAGAGTGCGACTGAAGGAGTCAGAGAATACAATGTTAGATTCAGAAGAGAAGTTGTAAATTATTGAGGCGTTTCTGATGTGTTTGCTAAGGATGATTTTAAAAGTATTTTAACTAGTGCTTTTGTTGAGGAATTAAAATAAAGTTTAAAAGCAAGAATACAGATCCACGACCCTTTAAGGGCTTCAAAGGACATTGATGATCTGGCTACAGTAGCCACACATTATGAAGATAATATGGGGCCTGATTCATTAAGGAACTTAAATGAAGAAGTTTCCTATTTAAGTCTCCTGGACAAAACCATGTTACAATGCAAGGGGTGAAAATTAGGTTTCAGTTTTGCACATAAGTTAAATACTGGCTGTTTTTTCATGTAGCACACAAATATCAACTTCACATTTCAGTGTATAAATAAGCTATCAAGTATTTGTGTGCTACATGAAAAAACAGTCAGTATTTAACTTATGTGCAAAACAGAATACTAATTTTCACCCCTTGCATTGTAACATGGTTTTGTCCAGGAGACTTAAATAAGAAACTTCTTAATTTAAGTTCCTTAATGAATCAGGCCCATGGTAATTAAAAAAGCTCAAGCAGAAACAAAATAAATGAACTTGCAAATGGAAGCTGCTAAAACAACCATTCAGGGTGTTAGACCCAAAATGAGGGGATTTGTAAATCCTGACAGAAGTAACAGATCACAAGTGATTTGTTCTAACTGCCAAGAGGAGGGGTATTTTGCAAAATATTGCAGGAAACCAGGAAACCTAGGAGGGATAGAGTGAGGCCAGATCAAATAATTACTTCACCAGATAATATTGATTGACGGTCTCCAGCAGCTCCCTTATCCATATGTCCAATATTGAGAACAGATGTAAAGGACCCCACTGTAAAAATGACAATTGATGGTAATAAGCATTCATTTTTTTATTGATACAGGAGCTGCAAGATCATTATTAAAAAATGAAGTTATATTACCAACTACTAGCATAGCAAAATTGTTAATGCAATTGGAGTAGCTGGGCAAGTTATTTCCTTGAAAGAAACAGATCCAGTTAGAGTCACTTTAGGTCCTATTACAGATAAGCATTATTTTTATTGGCAACAAATCCTCCTTCTAATTTATTGGGTAGATATTTGTTGTGTAAATTAGAATGTTCAACATTTTGTACTCCTGATGGAGTGTTTCTAGACATTCCTGAAAAAAATAGACATGAAGTGCAGCTAGCTCTTGACATAAATGATATTATACCTTATCATTAGACAAATCAAATTCAGCCTGTATGGTGCTACCAACCAGGGCGAGACAAAACGGTAGATGGCATGTTAGTATGTATACCTAGTCAATTATGGACTACTGAAAGAAATGAAACTGGGAAAATGAAGGTTTGCCCAATTTCTGTTACATTAAACCAAATGTAAGACTTGCCCCATTACCTCAGTATCCTTTAAGGGCAGAAGCTGAGCAAGGGATTTTCCCTGTCATACAATCATTATTACAGCAAAGTCCATGTAATTCACCCATATATCCTATTACAAAAGTGGTAGGTGGGGTTTTAGGCTAATTCAAGATCTAAGGGCAATTAATGCAGTAGTTGAATCCAGTTGTTCCCAATCATGTAAATATTCTTTTGCATATACCACCAGAAACCCAGATTTTCTCAGTCATTGATGTATGTTCTGCTTATTTTTCTATTCCTATACATGAGGATAATCAATATTTGTTAGCTTTTACCTGTCAGGGTGAGAAATACACCTGGACTAGGGCTTCCCAGGGCTTTTTAAACAGTGATACTATATTTAGCCAAGACCTTATAGATTTATAAAATTTGAATTTTCACACAGGGGAACACACACATCCAATACATGGATGTTTTTTTATTATGCTCTGATTCTGTCACACACCAGGCTCTGCTGGTTTCAGACCTCTCTGTAAGATACTGTCCAGTCTGTCTTCAATCCAGAGACCCCTCCAGAATCAGAGTATGGGCGCAGCCATCTTGGATTTGGTCACATGATTCATCTCAGCCAATTAGATGATAGAGTCCATTTCAGATTCCCACCAAAACCAGTCCATGGGAGCTGCCATCTTGGATATAGTCACCTGCGGGTAAATGTATCAAAGTGCGATTTTGCAACTCCAGCGATTTTCTCGGGAGAGTTGAAACTCGCCGATGTATGAAGCTGAGTTTTCATACAAAATCGCCAGAGTTCTGCTTCTGTCAAAATCGCTATTCGCAAAATCGCCAGAGATCAACTCCCGACTGTTTGCCACTGCAGCTATACAGCTCTCAAATGTATGAAGCTGCGAGTTAGTAAACTCAGGAGAGTTTGCTTCTAAACACGCCAGATACAACACGCTGCTTATTAGCAGCGTGTTGTAGAAACACATCACTGTTACACTGCCCTGGCAGTGTTAAAATGTTAAAGAACAGATAAAAGTTAAAAAAAAAAAAGCGTGAGGTCCCCCAGCTATTCAGGCTTAACCCTAGTGCTGCCTGACTAGTGCTGGTCCCGTGAAAATCGGGGAAAAATTTGCGTGGGGTCCCCCCGATTTTCACTTTACCAGCACTAGGCAAACCAGCCAGGGTTGGTGGCACTATAGCAGGGGGACGCGCGGCAGGGGTCCCCTTGCCATAATGACTAACCAACCCTAGACTGTTCAGCGCTGGACTGGATTCCCCAGGGAGTGGGGTCCGCTGAAAAAAACGAGCAGGCCCCCCCCCTAGAAAGAACCAGCCCAGTGCTGATAGCACTAGGGCTCTTCCTACTACCCCTGGGCTGTGGGTAGTAGGGTAGTAGGGTAATACGGCGATAAAGTATAAAAAAAACGGACGCCATTTTTTTTTGTGGAACTACAAGTCCCAGCCAGCCAGGTTGCCCAAAACAGTGTGGCCATGCTGTTGCTTGTATAACTACAAGCACCAGCATACCCACGGCAGCCAAGGCATGTTGGCACTTGGAGAACCACAAGTGCCAACATGCCCTGACATCCCTGGCTTGCTGGCACCTGTAGTTCCACAAAGAAAAAAAGTTAAATAAACAACACCCTCTTAAAAACCACATCTATTTATTAAAAATAAAAAACCCACAATAAATACACTAACCACCCTCATTTTAACCACATCTATTTATTAAAAATAAAAAAAAACCAAATACTCACCAAAGATGTCTTTCTTCTTCCAAAGTTCCAGGCTTGCCCCAGTCCCAGCAAATTTGTACTTCCAAAATGGCTTGAAGAAATTCAGCATCACTTCGGTCAGAAGGGCCCCATATTTGTAACATCCCGACACTTTGATTTTGCTTGAAGATAAATAATAACAGTCTTTCTCCGCCGCAAACACCTCCTACTATGTAGGAGGTCATAACCGCAATGAACTTACGTTCATTGCGTAAGATAAAACTACAGTATAATGTGATTTTCCCAAGCTAGTGGGGGAATCACCTAATACTGTACCTAGAGCTTACGCAAGTAACGTAGCTCATTGCGCATGCGCTACGTTACTTGCGTAAGCTGTAATACAGTAAATACATGCCGGAGCTCCGGCAGCTGTATGACAGGGCCAGTGTGACAGTAATGTGTTGACAACTCACTGTTACAACACAGGAGAGTTAGCTAAACTCGGGAGTGTTCACATCGCACAAAATCGCCAGAGATGACCAGCGATTTTGAACATGAGTGTCAAAATCGCAGCTTGATACATTTCCAGTTTTTTTTTCCAAAACTCGCGGTAAACACCCGCGATTTTCCGCGATTTAAACACGCTGGCAAACTCGTACTTTGATACATTTACCCCCTGATCTATATCAGCAAATCAGAGTGCTGCTTCTGCCCAGCTGATAGCAGTCTCCAATCAGGAGTCAACAACAACTGTAAAAGGACTTCCTGAAGCCCTTACCTGTTGCCAGTGCAATGTTGTATTTCAGACTCCAACCTGGTTCCCAGCAGCTTGCAGTTTACATCTTCAGACCACAGTCTCCTCTGGTCTAGAGCTTCCACCCTTACCTTACAAGGTCTTCTCTAATGTCTTCAGTAAAGCTGGTGCTGACTCCTTACCACCATATAGAGAGTGGGATTGTCCAATCGATTTGATGCCAGGGAAGACTACCCCGTAGCAGGTTTACCTACCCGCGCTCTCTCCCTGAGACTAAATCAGTGTCTGCATACATCCAGGAAAATCTTGAGAAGTTTATTCATCCATCTTCCTCACCTGCTGGACCAGGTTTCTTTTTTGTGAAGAAAAAAGATAACGGTCTCCGCCCCTGCATTGACTATAGAGGTTTGAACGATATTACCATCAAAAATCGTTATCCTTTGCCCCTAATCACGGAATTGTTTCATCGTGGCAGAGGAGCCACATCTTCACCAAATTAGATTTAAGACTTAATTCGAATTCGTGCAGGGGATGACTGGAAGACAGCTTATAACACTCGTGATCGGCACTATGAGTATTTAGTCACGGCATTTTGAGTAATGCCCCAGCAGTATTCCAGCATCATGTCAATGAATTTTCCGTGACCTCCTCTACAAAACAGTTGTCGTCTACCTGGACGACATCTTTACCTTCTCCAATAATATGGAATTACACCGTGCCCATGTCAAGAGTTTTCTTTCATGACTCCACACCAACCGGCTCTTTTGTAAATTGCAGACATTTTTGTAAATCGCACAAACATCTCTGCTCTGTCTCTGCAATTATAGTTGCAGAGAGAGAGCAGTGAGTGACAGGGAGGGATCATGGGATCCCTCCACACATGCACTGTCCAGCTCTGTTCTTCGGAGCAGAGCTGACAGCACGGAAATTTTTCAATTTTGATAATTTACACCAGCTTAAGCTGGCGTACATTATCAAGACAAGTTTCAGAAAAAAACTATTTTTCGGAACTTGTTAGATTGCGAGAGGGAGCAGTCACCATACTATTGAATGGTGACTGCTCTCCAAAACGAAAGAGAATGCAAAGCAGCAGATATCCATAATATCTGCTGCGATGCACCTTTCATAAATATGTGGGACACTCCAACTTGCGTTGGAGTTACGGAAAGAGAGTGAAACTGTGCTAGCACCACCTCATAAATATGCCTCCAAAAGTGTACTAGGGTCTATCATCTGTTACCGGAATTTCTGTGCTGTAGGTAATCGCATGAATTCTGCCCCTTTGACTGTAGGATTGTTCTTCATTTACTGGTCTGAATTTCCTATTTGTGCTGAATTTTATATTACACCACTGGTGGGCAAATTCTGTTTGCTGGCGCTATACAAAATAACGGCCCATAGCCATTGGGGTCTATCTTTATTGCTGAGCGCTATCAGTGCAATTCATATGTGACACAAATGTAAAATGGGAATATTTAAATAAAACAGAGTGGGGGGTTTGGCGATAAAGGATCAATAGAGGAGAAAACAGAAATCTTGAAGAATATGCTGCCTATTTGTTTTCCTACTTGCAATATACACTGTGTCCTTATGTATTGTATCAATTGTGTTTAGCAACTAACAGAAATTAAAGAGTTTTGATACCACCCATATAGTTCATATAATATACAATATATATGCTTTATAGACTATTGCAAGGAAAATAAGCTGTGACATCTAGCACAATCATTATTCATCTTGTAGAATTTAGAATGGCCTCAAGATGGCGCTGCCCTGCATAGTTGTCAGTTTATTCTGTATGAACCTCTTTCACTTACCAGTCATGTCTCCTTTTTTTTAAGTGTTATCGCTTTCCTCACTATTCAAGAAGTCAATTAGAAAGCACTGTTGAGTGCTCTTATCTGCAATGCTCACTTACCTATATACAATTATACAACGACTGTATTATCAGTGACAATGATCCACTTTCTGCTAGTATTGTATTTTTATTAAACCAAAGTTCATTAAAAAAAAGACACATTTAAAAATTCATACACCTGTATCCTGGTATCTTCCTACAAAACATAATCACTGTCCTCCTGTAGACCATTTAAAAAGAGTTGAAAGTAGACCATACATAGTAATGACTCTAATTGTGTCTCTATGGTGGCCACTTAGGGATGATTAGTGCCAACATTATTTAAAAAACTGTCAGTTCCACTGCCTAAAGCAACATTTGTAATATTTAACAGTTAATTTGGAAAATTGTAGTGTTAAAAAGTAACATTGTAAAGGCTGGTTATAGTTACCCTCTTATATCATACTGTGTCAGTGTTTTGGAAATATTTAGTTATTTCATAACAACCATGCATTTGCACTATGGGTTACATTTACCTACATCATGATGGGAGGGTTGATAAGGAGGAACCAACAAAGGCTTCCACCACAGCTCTTAATTTGACAGATAAGGGTCAGTGCAAAAAAAAACAATGGGCATAGTCCCCTTCATTGCTGCAATTAGTGCACTTAACTTTTCTCAATGTACCTGCATTGGCACAAGGTAGGGCTAAATATGATCACACAATAATTCATTTATTGGGTTTTAAAAATAAACATTTAATATTAACTATTACCCAGCTCAGTCTGCGCTGTTCGTTGACAAGTTCAGGTCATGGGTGTGTGTCGTTGTGTAACCCTGATGATACCATGTCAGCAAGCTCCATCTGGGATAGGAGGCTGCTGGGATTGGCTGGATTTCAGCATGGACAGCCTGGCAGTGCTGCACAGGCAAGTACACTATCTATATACTGGAACATGTAATGCAGCAGATCATGGTATGCTTCTGCAGTAAAGAGGAGGAATCTGCACACGATGCAGGAGCCATTCAGAGATGCAACCCCCAAGAAGAAGTGCATGCAAACTTACCAGGAACATATGAAATGCAGCATTAAGTCTTGTTCTCTGTCATACACAGGCTATCAAGAATTGTGTGTGGTCCTGTGTGATGGGAGCAGAGATGTCAGCAAGTTTAATTTCACACGTCAGAAATCTTCATCAATATAAAATACCCATGTAACATAATACTTAAATCAGTGATATGTTATAACACCACTTCTCCTATTGCTTTGATTGTAAAACTATCAAATTTTATTCTCTTCAATTGTCTATACTGCCTCTTCTAAATTTCCATACTGTCAATTCTAAATTTACACTTCAACCACCGCCTTAAATCCACAAACCCCTCAACCATGTTCCACCCGTTGTCCTGGACCTCACTGAGGAGCCATATTGGGATACAGGACCTATTAGGGAATTTATTCTCTTAAAGCATCCACAAGTGGGACAATTAATTAAATGGCTACACTTCTGTTCCCTATGGAAATTGAGACTGTGCCACTGAATACAGGACAGGTGGATTATTATGTCAATGGTCTAGCCTACATTAATGTAACATTTAAATCACTCCACTTTTATGTAGCCACAATGTTCCTCTATCATTGATTCTTAGGTCTGCTATTTGCAAAATCAAAGAGCAATGCAATCGTCTGGTGACCAAAAGAGGGCTCCAATGAAGATTTAGAAATAGGCTAAAGATATTATAAAGTACATTGTTGTTTAAGGAGACTCCATGGTGTTTGCAAATGACAGAAAGTGGAAAGTACACTGGTGGAATGTTTTTGTTAAGCTGGGTACACAATCTTAGTTTGGATGCCATATCTGTAACAATTTTACTGATTGAAAGTCTCAATGATTATCCCAATTCATACGTACACACCTACACGATTTATCGTTCTGCATCTCTCATAACCATCTGCTAAAAAGATTGTTGTCACTGCAATAGGGTTTCTGGGATCCGCCTCAGGACCCCTGGGAATAGCTGTGGCAGGAGTATAGTGGAAACTGGGAGGTCAGATGAATGCCTTGCTCATAGAGCTTGCTCTAATCTGTACACAAGCAGGTAGAATGAAGGGGAGTCCACACGAGGAATAAATAACCAAAGTATTTATTTCAGTAGGCAGACTGAAGCGGAATTCATACAAGGGTTAATGGTTTGCAGTTCACATAAGAGCAACAGGATGAAGCAGCTGAATTCACACAGAGGTTATTGGTTTGCAGTTCATGTAACAGCCAGCAAGATGAAGTTGAACTCACACAGAGAAGTCCATAACACAGCAGCAGGATGAGGCTGAATTCCCTCAGAGGGTAAATGGTGGAGATCTGTATACAGCAGGAGGATGGAAGCAACAACCAGGATGAAGCTGAATTCACATGAAGGGTTGAGATCTGTATACAGCAGGCAGAATGAAGCAGCAAAACAACTAGCAACTGTGAAGATCTGGAACTAGGAAAGTGTTGCACTGGTAATTTGCTGAGTGTTGGAGGAGCCTCTCAAAGTCTGCAGAGGAAGCCAATTGGTAGATGAGATCAGGTGTTCAGACTCAGCAGGATGTTTAGCAAATGTCTCACCCAAGATGGCAGCCTCCAGTACTGCAGACAGAAGTCACACTTTTCCCAGGATAGAATGCTGCATTCAACCAGGAGGGAGATGTACAGTTATATGGTACCGTTGAGTGTTGTAAACAGGACTAAGACCCCGATTCCTGACAATTGTGACTCAGTACACACTCTACAGATATCTGTCAACCTTACAGCAATATGTAAACCTAATTTAAATAATGGGTTGTACCTCACCGCACACAAACACACACACTGACTTCCAGGAAGAGGAAATAGCATCATTGCCATTTATTGATTTGTTTTGTGTGTGTGTTTGGTTAACTCCCTGCAGAACTATACACAAGATAGGTTTTATTGTTATATAATGAGCCTGGCATAGAAAATCTCATGCTTGTTTGCTTGTCGCCGTGGCGACAACACTGCAAACAGTGCACAGGATAAAAAAGAGAAGCAAAAATTGCAGTTATTGAACAAAGGAATGGTTGCTGAGGAGAGAGCTCTTTTCAAATATGCCACTGCTACAGGAAATACAGGAGAATAATCCTGATGATTTAAGGAATTTCCTATGGATTAATGATTCTACATTCCAGGAGCTGCTGCAACTGGCCACCCCACTCACGCAAAAGGAAGACATAAATTTAAGGAGACCCATATCGGAGCAGAGATTAGTTGCTACCCTTAGATACACTATATGGACAAAAGTATTTGGCCACACCTGTTCATTTTTGAATTGAAGTGTTTCAATCAGACCCATTGCCAGAGGTGTATAAAATCAAGCACCTAGCCATGTAGTCTCCATTTGCAAACATTTGTGATATAAAATGGGTCGTTCTGAAGAGCTCAGTGACTTCAAGTGTGTTGCTATGATAGGATGCCACCTTTGCAATAAGACAGTTTGTGAAATTTCATCCCTGCTGGATATTCCACGGTCAACTGTAAGTGATATTATTAGAAAGTGGAAGCATTTAGGATCAACAGCAATTCAGCCACGAAGCAGAATAACACATGCAATCACAGAGCGGGGTCAACGACTGCTAAGGCACATGGTGCATAAAAGTCACCAACGCTCTGCTGATTCCATAGCTGAAGAGTTTCAAACTTCCACTGGCATTAATGTAAGCACAAAAACTGTGTGGTGGAAGCTTAATGGAATGGGTTTCCATGACCGAGCAGCTGCATGTAAGCCTCACATCACCATGATCAATGCCAACTGTCGGATGGAGTTGTATAAAGCACACCAACATTGGATGTTGGAAGAGGTGGAAACGTGTTCTGTGGAGTGAAGAATCACGCTTCTCTGTTTGGCAGTCAGATGGGTGAGTCTGGGTTTGGCGGATGCTGGGAGAATGTTACCTGCCTGACTGCATTATGCCAACTGTGAAGTTTGGTGGAGGAGGGATGATGGTATGGGGCTGTTTTTCAGGGTTAGGGCTAGACCCCTTATCTACAGTAAAGGGCAATCTTAATTATTGCCAAGTCATTTTAGACAATGCTATGCTTCCAACTTTGTGGCAACAGTTTGGGGATGGCCCTTTTCTATTCCAACTTGACTGTGCCCCAGAGCACAAAGCAAGGACTACAAAGACATGGTTTGATGCGTTTGGCATGGAAGAACATACCTGGCCCACACAAAGCCCTTACCTCAACCCCATCAAACACCTTTGGAATGAATTGTAAAGAAGATTGCGAGCCAGGCCTTCTCATCCAACATCAGTGCTTGACTTCATAAATGCTCTAAAGAATGACTGGTAGCAAATTCCCACAGAAACACTCCAATATCTTATGGAAAGCCTTCCAAAAAGAGTGGAAGCTATTACCGCTGCAAAAGGGGGACTAACTCCATATTAAAGTATATGTATTTTGTTATGATTCCTAGTAAACTCAGGAAGCGACCACGGAAATACAATTACAAATGTCTTTATTCCGGCAAAATGTATGAGCAAAGATTCAGTACAAGGAATATGCAGGTTTTTATGTAACAGCATAAACAGGTATAACTCCAAGCATAAATATGAACAGGTGTGGCAGGAAAGTTCACAGAGCAACAGGTTCCAAGCAAATGACAGATATAGATAAAATGCAGGAACAAATATAGAGTTACCCTATTGTCAGGATGTACGAGTCTGTCCAGGGAAGCAAACAGAGGAGTTGAGTCCAGAGACCAGGCAGAGGTCCAGACAACACAAGTACAAGCAAAACCAGAGTCCAGGCAGAGTACAGGGTCACAAGCAAACTAGCATAGTCCGTTAATCAGGCTGAGGTTTTGGGCAAAGTGAGTTCAAGCAGTATCCAATATCCAAGCAGAGTTCGGGGTCATGAGCAAACAAGCATCAACAGTAAACAGGCCAAGGTCACAACGGGAGATCAAGCAGCAGCAGAACCAAACTGGAACAGGGAGACACGAGCAGCAGCCAGGTATACACGGATGAATTGCATTGAGCACAGGTTGAGGCAGGTATTAGAAGCTGTGAGCCAGGTGCAGTTCTAATTAGACAAGGAGGTTAACTCCTTCAGGCATGGTGCAAGATCAGGTGCAGAACAGCAGCACCTCTGGTGGATTAAAGGTACTGCTGCCATATACAAAACATAGGCAGAGTTGTAACATATTTGAATACAATGTCATTACAGTCCCTATTGATGTAATGGTCAAGTGTCTGAATACTTTTGTCCATATAGTGTATTTGGCTACTGGAAGGATGCTGGCTGATCTCAAGTACTGCACAGCTATTTCACAACAAGTTCTGGGTCTTATCATACCTGAGACCGGTGAGGCCAGGGACAGTATATTAAGGTTTGTGAAAGAAACAATTTTTTAAACAAAAATATAAACTGAACTCATTAATAAATATACATCTATATACACACAATATAAAACCAATAAAAAAATACAAATTCATTCTTTAAAAAAAAAAAAAAAGTAAAAATCCTTTAGACAGGAGGGGTACTGGACCATCTTTCCGGGAGCTGATATTGCCTGTGGGGAGGAAACAGCAAATAAGGGAATGCGGTAGGACTGTAAAAGTCTTGGGCATGGCTCGGGGCGAACTCTGTCAACTCTGTTCACTGGGTGAGGTCCCCTATTTTGGCTCTAAAGCACCTCCATAATTAAAAGGCTTCTGCCATGTTTTCAGTATCTAAACATTTTAATCTATTAGCTATTGCTGTACAAATCAGGTCACATTTATAGTTTTCTTTTTCACTCAGTCGGTTGAGTTGAGTATCCGTTGAGTCATGATCTTGTTGTGTTCCACCTCCCATGGTCATTTCTTTCCCCTCCTACCAGGATGTTGACCTTGTTGTTGGGTGGCTTTAGATGTCGGCTGGGTAGGAGTAGTCGTCTCTACCGTATCCTAAAGACAGGAGACTGTGTAATAAAAATTAAAGTAGTTAATATGATAACATCCATAACATGATGCATGTATTGATTTAACACTGCAACAATCTTTAATTTTCAGTTCCCTTCAAAGGTTGAGGAATGGCAAGTTATCGCTGAAGAATTTGAAGAAATCTGTAATTTCCCAAACTGTGGCAAAGCCATAGATGGGAAACATGTCAGAATTATTCCACCCTCTAAAAAAGGTTCCTATTTCTACAATTACAAAGGATTCAGTATTATCCTGATGGTCATAGTTGATGCAAAATCTGAATTCATCTTCATGGACATCGGAAAAAATGGTAAAGTGTCTGATGGTGGGGCATTGGAACAGATGCCCTTCCATGACAAGCTTAAAAACAATGGACTTATTTTGCCAACATGTACCCAAACAAAATTAGGACTTAATTTTGCATTTGTGGCTTATGAAGCATGCGCACTCCTAGATAATATTTTAAAACCTTTCCCCCAAAAAGCATTCACATCAGAAAGTAGGATTTTCAATGACAGATTACAAAGAGCAAGGCGAGTAGTGGAGAATACATTTGGTATATTAAGTAATAGGCTCAGGATTTTTCATACCGCCATAAATCTTCGCCTTGTCAAAATAGACAAGATGGTAATGGCATATAGTCTCCTACACAACTATTTTAGGCCTAAAAGCCCCACTATGCACAGCACAGTTTCTACTTTGGAGCATAGTACAGATTATGTTGAGGAAGTGGTAGTCTGCTTAAAAATGAACTACCAGCAAAAAGGCCATGTTAAGTAGGGAGGAGTATTTGCAATATTTTAATGGTGAGGGTGGCATGTCATGGCAGAATGATATGTTATAATGTATGTACATTGATATTCTATGTTATATTCAAGTACTCATTTCGACCAATATGTTAGTGAATATTTTAAGCATTCACGATTGCGCGTTTAGTTAATATGCCACTTTCTGGTATGTCTTCTGTTTCTTGAGGGACAGATTATAAAGTGGACTACTCTGGGGGCACGTTGACAGTGGATGGTCTTTTGATCAGCCATGAACCTCAATAGTTCAAAGTACTCTGCTGACATGTTCAGCCCCTGCCCTATATGTTTTGGAAGACTCTATCTTATTTAGTTCTTTATGAACGACAGTGTGCATGTTCTGTATCTTCCCCTGACCCATTCTGCAGTTGCTTCTTGATATTGAGGAAGGCTGACTGTTGGAGTAGTCCTTGCACTTGCTTTGCCACAAGCAGGAATGTAATCTGTAGGCCTCAATAAAATCCTTCATGTGCTTATCAGCAGACATAATGAAATTTATGAAAATAGATACAATATGTATTGTAATATTTCCATCCACACAAAACTCATACATAAACAAAGCCAGATGTAATAAAATAGCCAGATGTAATAAAATACTAGCTATGCAATAATAGTGTGAAAGTCAAATAATTGGATGAAGTAAGCTAAATTGATTAATATTGTTTTACCATGTGATTGCAATTAGCATACCACTGCAGTGAGACAATCGCACGGATTAATAACACACACATTTACATTCGCACTTACACTTGTAAATAGTACACATTTATTAAGTTTCTAATCTAAATTTATTTATTAGTAAAATGTATTAGAGGTTATTTTACATAGATAATATTATAGAAAGGTTATTTTATGGTTCAGGTCCTCTAAAAGGTAACGAGTTTGGTCAAATATTAAAGCTTATTCTACCAGCATTAACCCGGTTTCTGCCCCTAATATTTTTGGCTGACCATTAAAAATAAATAATTATAATTAAAAAAAAAAAAAAATCTCCATGACTGGATGGTTTCTCAAACTGTTAACTCTTATCCCTTTAGGAGGTCTTGAACTCACACTTTGTATGTTTAACTTGCATTCTATGTGAGCTTAGAGCCCACATAATAAAGATACCGAAAGAAGAGAAAAACCCACCCAACTGTGATAGCTAGTAGCTAATTTGTCACACACCAGGCTCTCAGGTGCTGTCACTTACCCCTCCACTGTCTTTCTAAATGGTCCCTACGATCCCCAGGCTCTGCTGGTTTCAGATCTCTCTGCAAGATGCTGTCCAGTCTGTCTCCACTCCAGAAATCCCTCCAGAATCAATGTATGGGCACTGCCATCTTGGATGCTGCTAGAACAACCTCAATAGGTCCATACCAATTGTTAACGCCCACTTATGCACTTAAATATTCTACATAAACACAGAGAAGCCACAGGGCCATCTTAACAACATTATGGGCCCCCGGGCAAAGCAGTGCACCGGGGCCACTACATATATAGATATATATATATATATAGATGTATAGAGATACAGATATAGATATAGATATATAGAGATAGAGATAGATAGATGTACTTGCTCAGTGACCCTTGAAGGTTTTTTTTTTTGCAGGTTTTTTCTTTTGCAGGCTTATTTATTCTAATTAAGAGCCCTGCATATGGGGCCCCCTTGCCCCTGGGCCCCCCGGGCACCTGCCTATCGTGCCCAATGAAAAAGATGGCCCTGAGAAGTCAGACTGTTACCATCGGTACGCGACAAGATGGAGGAAGATAAAAATAGTGAAGGAGGAGTGGAAGAGGAAGGAGAGGAAGGGATGCCATCGGATGATGTAAAAAAAAAAAAAACAATGACTCGGAGGGAGATGGAGATGATGATCAGAGTTCTGGACCAACATGACTAAAATTGCATAAAATACAAATGATGGACACCTACTAACAGCTCTTACTCCACTGATTTAGTGCTGTCTATTGTTCTGAAGTGTTGTTAGTCTTGTACTGTCACAGAAACCTTTGGGGGTCTATTTATCAATATTGGACAATATGGATTCATTTATGTTGCTGCTTTTCACAGTGACAAAAAATCTTCTATCACCCAATTTAACTATAAAAAGTCACTGGTAAAGCGGAGCGATGCTCTGTTCCTATCAATGCTGGCTGGCAATAGTTTTACTAAAGAAAAATGCTTTATTCCAATAATAAAGAATTTATACATGTCTATAGAGTTTGTTATTGTCTTCCTGAGATACTTGTAAGAGGACAGTACTTGTACTGCTGCTTTCCTTGTTAAAAAGGCTTCCCCATTCTAAGTATGCATGCTTTCCCTGGCAAAAGCTACCATCAGGCAACAGAAGACAATAGTCTTCAATGGCCAAGGGACTTTGGTAAATAGTGGGATGTCTTAAATGGGAGTTTTCACCAGATTTAGTTTTTTTTTTACCTTTGATAAATAGACCCTTTGGAGTGGAAAATATTAGATATCAATTGCACTTTCCATTCACAGTTTTTTACAGGTACTAGTTCCTCCGTATGGTATTCCTCTCAGTTGTATTTTGTTTACTTTTCTACTTTGTCAACTATGTGACTTTCTATTATATAGTGGCCTCACTACCTCATACTATTCTAAGGAAAATCCTTGATTATAATGTTGCATTCTGATTGTTGAAGTTTATTAATTGGATGAAAGTGGTAATCAATAATTTCTGTACACTAATATTGGTTTGCGATGCGATTAGTACCCAATTAAATAATTATTTTAGCAATTAACAACATGCAAATAAGTTTAATCTATCTATTTTAGTTAATATAATATAATGTGTTCGAAAAGCTAATTAATGTTTCCAACATATTAATTACAGTTTGGTCTCTTTCTGTTCGCAATCGTATGAGAACATTTCCGGTATTATTTATGTAGCTTGTGCATATTGTGAACACTAGTTATAACTAAAAATATTTTTCATGTAACAAATAACAACTCCCGAGAGGTCAAAAAAGAACTGGTTTATATGGGAGCCTGGGGAAGGACACCTGGCTATCTCGAGGAACATTGACCAGAGGAAACAACCAATGGCATGTCGAGTTCTTGGGAGGTCATGACCCATCGACCTATGAATGTGGACCTTAATACTGTAACTGTGTTACGACTCTGCCCGTGTTTTTATGTGTCAGCAGTACCTTTAAACCTCCAGAGGTGCTGCTGTTCTGCTCCTGAGCCTGCACCATACCTGAAGGGATTAACCTCTGTGAGAGCATTTTTAGGGCCTCAATTATGATGGTAATAATGATATGTGAAGGAGTTAAAAAATCTTGGTATTTGCCTTAAAAATACATTCAGCATAATCACCAGCTCCAGCCTTGACCTATCTCAAAGACCCCGGATGGAGGCCTAGGACATGGGATAATGAATGATGGCATTGGGAGTACTAGGACATGGGAACACGAATGATGGCATTGGAAGTATTGGCGCCAGCAAAGATGATAAGAAGAACCCATGATAAGAAGAACCCATAAAAGTAACATGAAGAGAACTAACTAGCTTTGTCAGAAGATTTATATTTACTCAGGAAAATATCAATCTTGTGTTTCTATCCTATAACCAGATCAAACGTTTTTTCATGTATAAATGTATGCTAGAAATAAACGAGCACAGTTCAGTATACATCTTGACATTGGCATGTCTGTGTCTTGATTACTGATCTCCTGGTTAACCAGCATCTTATCTCACTGATATCTGAAGGGACTTGATAAAGGAGAGGTAAAATTACCCTAACATTACGTGGGGGCTCCAATAGCCGGGATCTCGGACAACCTATGCAGATGACAAATAACGCTTGCAGCACCAGCTGGAATCACGGACAGCTCAAACCCGTACGGTGAGTAAATTCAGCTGTGATTTTTTCCACTGATTTACTCTCTGTCCAGCATTCTTGTTGTGTGTCTAAAAGCTGTTCATCTGTATATGGTAAGAGAGATTTCCTGAACCCAGATATCTGTTTGAGAGCATAAAAAGTGCTAACTATATGGTTGAATTTAATATATGTTAAAAGTACTCACAATTGTATTTAAATAATTAATTTGGTTATTGTTCAGACTGTTCATGTGCTGTTATACTTAGAAAGCATTCTGCTGATACTCTTCCTACACTGGAAGCTGTAATTGATAGAACTGTTTTTGGATGTGTTGTGAATGCAAAGCAAAATTATTGTATGGTAAATGTGCATTTAAATAAGGATATATATTGCAGAAAAATATAGGGTATTTTTGGTCTCAAGTGTTACTATATTGGCAAGTTAATCACATACCCCTTGAAGGGAAGCCTACCTGTCTGTACAGTATAAAGAAATTACCACCTGGGTTACATAATGAAATTGTAAAAGGATATTCTGGTGATTATGAAATAAGAAAGCAAAAATGGTTACAAATGCAACAGAGATTTGCATGGTCATTGTTATCGTTTGTTTTCTGATTATATTTCTTTGTATAGTATGCAAATATTTTTCAGCCATTTTGAATAGAAGGAATTAAGAGGTTTTTGAACGGTGGTATTGAGGTATAATTCTCTGTAAAATACAGTTAACTGCTATAAGAGTGCAAGCGGTAAAGCAACCCAACAGTACAGTATATTCAGAGATTGATCAACTTTGAATAAAATGGGGGCACATACTAGCAAAGTTGGTGGGTCTATTAAACCCACAGAGATATTGGAATGCAGAGAAGGAAAGAAATCTCAAAAAAATATAAAACTAATATTTGACAGAGCAGGTTTCCCACTAGAGGGAACACTAGATCCAGAAAAGTGGAAAAGGTTTCAAAACACTAATAAAGCATGGATAAGCAGAAAAGGACATGCAGATGTGGTTAACATGTGGTATACAGTATCATTAGAAATTGAAGATGAGAAAAGGAAAAGAAGAGAGGATGCACACATAGGTACAGGTCTATTAGACATGCCACCACCTTATGTGGACCTTACAGCTCCACCACAGCAAGCAGACAATAGACCAGATACACCACCAGTATCTCAATGGGCAGGTCACATAGCACAGTTAGCAGCACAAGAGGGGCATTCGCAATTAGAGACTCATTCAGTGACCCCAGTGGACGCAGGTAACACTCCATCAATCACATTTCAAACCCCAAGTCAAATCCATTCTCAGTTTGCTAATAATGAAATAAATGATTATCCTGAGAGACAGTGTTTGCAATGTGAAAGATGTGTTCCAGAAGACTATGAGGAATGTCCATTTTGTGATAATCCGGTAGAATCTAATACGCATCCTTGTACAGATAATTTTTGCAGGAAAAAGGAAAAGGTTACCAAGATACCAATGATGGTAAGCCGGTTGAAGGATCACAATATCAGTCCATTAAGAGAAACAACAAATTCAGGGGTGAAAAGGAGAATAACATCGGAAAAGCAGGTATCGCATGCTCACACTCATATGTATCCAGTCAGAATACAAAGGGTGCCTAACCCAAATGATGCTAATGATGCTGAAGGTGCTAATAATAGGAGACACTTACCTAACCCACAAGAAACCTATTCACCCTGGTATAAATCGGATATGCATACTATTATACAGGAAGCACCAGATCCTAGGAAAAGTCGTGCTGCGTTTTCTGACTATTTAACCAGAATACAGACAGTGTGGAATCCCTGTTGGATAGACTTGCAACAAGTATGCACACCGTTATTTGGGGTAGGAGTGATGACACAAATAATGGGGTTAACAGCAAGAGCACCAGAAGGTGACAGGGGGGGGGGGGCTATTACTCATCCTGCACCCCCTGTAGAAGAAAGAAATACGTATAACAGTGGTCTTGAATTTCTAGCCAGAGTACAATGGTGGTGTCATGAACAAAAATTAAAAGCACCAGCAGCACCAGACATAACACAGAGAAATGATTCAGTAAGGATGTATTTGGATAAATTAACAACCAGACAAAATGATGATGGTTTTTCTACAGAAACCCCAGATGGTCAAAGAATGTTGAAAACAAAGTTTTTGAATGGTTTAAAGAATGAGGTAAGAAGCCAACTCTTTACAGTTAGACCTGAGGCATTGTCTATGAAAATGTCATCCTTGCTACAGGTACTTGAAGGACTGGAGGACCAGGAAGCAGAAAAAAGGGAAAAGAAGGCCCAATAGACTCCTCAGGTAACTGTACACCTGGTACAGGGAAAAGGAGCATGGCAAGTAAGGCAGCAGCCCAAAGGAACATAAACTGTAAGTGCAAGACAAAGGAATCAAGGTGAGGACATGACTGGCAGATGTTTTTGGTGTAAATTACCAGGTCACATGAAGAAGGACTGCAGGAAATACAAGAAATGGCAGCAGCAGCAAAGAGAAACCGGCGGTCCCCAGGGCACCATAAGCAGCAATCAATGAAGATATGGCTCCCCGTTGTCAACACCTTGTCCAGTTCTTGTAAACACCTCTGAAGAAGGTAAGCTGCCTGGAACTACTGTGCAAATTACACTGCCCACTGGTCAACAATTGGACTGCCTAATTGACACGGGAGCAAGCCAAACAGTATTGAGACAAGATCAAGTACCACAAGAATAAGTGACCTCAGATTATGTAAAAGCATCAGGGTTGACAGGACAGCCTATACACCTTAGGAAAAGTAAAAAAATGAAGATACAAGTAAACAAAGACTGTACTCCTGTCCCTATAGAGTTTCTCACTTCAAACACTTGTCCTGTAAATCTACTAGGTGCTGACATATTACAGTTAATGAGAGCATGCATTATATACACCCCAGAAGGGATGGAATACACCAGTCAACTTCCAGACAACATATCTAATCAGATAGAAGCAGCAGTGCAGGTGTTTTTGATGCAACCAAGTGAAAACACATCTCAAGATGAGGCACCATTACCACAGTGGCTGAAGGATGTACCTGAGAAAGTATGGTCAAAGGGAAAAACTGATGTGGGACTGTTAAAAGTTGCCCCGGTACAACTTATACTAAAACCTAACACACTACCAATATGTTTTAAACAATATGCTTTGACTTTGTTACAGAATAAAGCAATCACAAAACAAGTACAAGACTACCAAGGCAAAGGTATAGTAAAGAAATGCCGATCACCTTTTAACACACCTTTATTCCCAGTCAGGAAAAGAGGACAGGGGGAGGGAGGAGCTCCCGAATTCAGGTTAATTCACGATCTCAGAGAAATAAATAAATGACTGGTTGTGAACACACCTATTGTCCCAAACCCACATACCTTACTGAACCAAATTCCTGTTACATCAATGTGGTTTACAGTTATAGATCTAGCAAATGCTTTCTTTTCTGTACCAATAACTAAAAATTCACAGAAAATGCTGGCTTTTACGCATGAAGGGACACAATACTGCTGGACCAGATTGCCCCAGGGAGGGGCCACCAGTCCTTCAGAATTCTCTGAAGCAATATCAACTGTCTTACAAGGTTGGTTACCACAATATCCTGAAACTACCTGACTATTGCAGTATGTTGATGACTTGTTGATAGCTGCTGATAGTGAACAACAGTGTAAAGAAGAAACTGTTTCTCTACTAACCTTTTTGGCCCAGCAGGACTGCAGAGTGTCCAAATCCAAGCTCCAAGCAGCTCAGAAGAAGGTAATTTTCTTAGGACACTGCATTTCACATGGCACTAAACATCTGACGCCACAAAGAGTACAAGCGATACAACAGGTAAAAACACCTCAAACTGTAAAACAAACAAGGGCCTTCTTGGGCCTAATTGGCTACTGTAGAGACTGGATTCCATTAGCCTCAATATACATGCAGACACTATATATTAGTATAAAAAAGGAGGGCCCGTACCCAACCACACAAGAAATTGAAGACGCAGTACAATATCTTAAACAGGCCATTATGAATTCTCCAGCCCTGGGACTGCCGAACTATGACAAATCATTTAATCTTTTTTGTCATGAACATCAGGGACATGCAGCAGGGGTCCTTACACAAGAACATGGACACAAGCAAAGACCTCTGGCATACTATTCAGCAAATTTAGATTCTATATTTAAAGGCGCACCAACATGCATAAGGGCAGTAGCAGCTGCTGCAATCCTCAAAGACAAAAGCACAGATATTGTCCTTGATCACTCATTAACAATCCAAGTCCCACATGCTGTGGTAGAGATATTACAACAAGCAAAAACAAAACACCTTTCAGCAGCCAGACTCACTAAATACGAGGTAGCATTGTTAAGTGCCTTACATATCACAATCAAACGGTGCACAGTACTGAATCCAGCAACATTGTTACCCTTAATGTATGAATCTCAAGATTCAAAAGGAGGGAATAATAGTGAAGAACAAGAGCAGACAGAAGAAAGACATTGTGATAGTGACGACGATGAATTGTGTGAAAATATTAACCACCATTTTTCTTTTTCACACGATTGCCTCGCTCTTATGGATATGGAAACACAGACTCTTCCAAATGTTACGGACTCTCCCTTGTCTAATGCTGTGTATGAACTTTTTGTAGATGGTTCCAGGTATTATGATAACGGATCACCATTTACAGGATACGCGGTGACTACAGAAAATGAAGTAGTTGACTCAGGACCACTATCATCCATACTGTCAGCACAAGCTGCTGAACTGATCGCACTCACCAAAGCATTGCAATATGCAGAAGGAATCACTGCCAATATCTACACGGATTCCAGGTATGCTTGGGGAGTGACGCAGGACTTTGGTCCAATATGGAAGAGCAGAGATTTCAAGACTTCTAGTGGTAAGGACATACAGCATGCCAATCTAATAAGAGACTTGTTTAGAGCATTGCAATTACCACACAAGGTTGCCGTAATTAAAATACAAGCACATACAAGGAATGAGACTTTTGAAACAAAAGGGAACACATTTGCAGATGCAGAAGCAAAAAAGGCAGCCAAAAGAAAGCCTGAAAGAGAAGTATACACAGTACAAAAAGAAATGCCTGACTACACTGATCTAAAAAAGTTTCAACAACAAACAGGACCATTGGAGAAAGAAAGATGGAAACGATTAGGAGCACAAGAAGATTGCGCTGGTATGTGGAAACTGAATGATAAACTTTGTCTTCCACAGGTTTTGTTCCCTCCCATGTTACAGATAGCTCATGGACAGCCGCACCTGGGGAAGGAACAGATGACTAGCCTGGTCCATCAGCATTGGATAGCTCCAGGATTCAATAAAGCTGCTACAGACTATGTTCAGGCCTGCTGGATCTGTGGTACTTCAAATCCAGGAAAAAGGGTAAAAATGTCACAAGGTACAACTCCAAAAGCCTTTTATCCTTTTCAAAGACTACAGATAGACTATATACAACTGCCTAAATCTGTAATATATGAATATGTTCTAGTATGTACGGATCTTTTCAGTAAATGGCCAGAGGCTTGGCCAGTAGCCAAGGCAACAGCAAAAGCAACTGCGAAAAAATTGATTGGTGAGATTGTGTGCAGGTATGGTGTCCCTGAGGTAATTGAATCAGACAGAGGTACACACTTCACAGGGGAAATAATGCAACACATAATGACAGATCTAGGCATACAGCAAGCTTTTCATGTGCCGTACAGACCACAGGCTAGTGGGCGAGTAGAAAGGTTAAATGGGACATTGAAACTGAAAATTCAGAAAATCATGGCTGAAATAAAAAAAACATGGCCAGAATGTCTTCCCATAGCCTTGTTCAGTGTAAGAACTCTGCCAAATAGGAATAGCAAGCTGTCTCCTTATGAAATACTTTTTGGAACACTACCAAAAACAGGGTGTTATTATCCACAGCAATAACAACATAAACATAGAGATTTGACTAGCTATATGATAAGTCTAACTGATCATTTGAACTATTTGCATGTTCTAGCATTTTCTTCACTTCCAGAGCCTGGTTCAGACCTACAGCCGCATAAGCTGAAACCTGGCGATTGGGTGTACTTAAAGAAACACGTGAGGAGAACTTTCGAACCAAGATTTGAGGGTCCGTATCAGGTCTTGTTGACCACGCCCACATCGGTGAAACTCCAGAACCGAGACTCCTGGGTGCACGCATTACACTGTAAGAAGACATTGGTCACACTGGACACAGCATCATGACCAGATACATCCTTTTCATGGTTTATGTAGCTACAGCTACTGCAGCTACTCCAGGATTATTGCAGGCTGACATAGCAAAATGCACAGGGACTGGATATATACACGAGGAATTAAGAAAGGCAAACTTAACCATATGTAGGTGGGATATTAATGATATCTCAGATATAGGAAGAAATGTAACAACGGGAAGGTGTTTTAAAAGTTACTTAGAAAATGGAAGCTGGGAAATGGAAGATACGGTAGAAAATAAAACAGCGACACAACAGTTTGTTTGGCCATGTGACAAATTAAGTATAAAAATAAAAGGTGGGAAAGTGTACAAAATTCTAGGAAAAACACACACGTAATTTGGGCAGCAGAAGTAAATAGTACATTCGAATTGATAGGCGCAAGCGAGACACAATGTTGTGAAGAACCTTTTTTGAAATGGTTAGAAAGTACAGAGGCAAAGAATCAAATAGATCAGTGCGGGAATAAAACCAACACAATAGGATACAATCAAATCCATAATGCCACTAGCTTCCAGGATAGAACAATAGTCTGTACCAATAAGACACGATTGGGGAGTTCTACACTTAAATTGAGAACTAAATTCTATATTCTACAATTACAGCCAAAAGTGGTAACTAATGACATTGTAAGGATACCTTCCACCTGCATAACAATAGGGGTAAGGCAGCAAAGAACAGTAATTAAATGGAATATCACTTTCCCAGTAAGCAACCAAAAGAAATGTAAGAGAATGGTATTACACCTTACTGGGGGTCATAGGCACAGGAATAGGTATAATGAACACAATAGATATGGAGGTAATTGATACAAAACTGAGTAAAACGGGAGCTGACATGAGTAAACTGGTACATATGCAGGCTGATTGGATGCCTACAGTTTTTAACCCCTTAACCAAGAACATACAATGGAACAAAGAGTTTTTACAGTTATTTAACAAATCAGCCCTCGGTACTTTGAGGACAGAGGAAAACATTACAAAATTTATAAATTGGACTCAATGTACCCTCCAATATCTACATCAAAAACAGCAGAAAGATACTGCACAGATAAAATTGATGGCTGGTAATATATTGTTTTACAGAGTAATGTTTAATGTAACCAAGCACCAAAGGTTCAAAATGGACGGGAGGAGAGTGAGTTGCGAAGAGACTTATTGTGCAGGAACTCTGGAAACATACACCATAAAAACAGAAACGCAAGTGTGTAAGTTTATAGTTATGCCTATGATCCTACAGGATGGCAATCTATGGGCACCTGAATTCAAGGGACATTACATTGATAAAAAGAATAGGACACATAACTTAGATCTCTGTGATAACACAGACATGGGACCGGTTTGCCCACAACAAACTGCAGTATTTGAACCATGCATGCTGCAGCATAACACTAGTGTTTGTGTATGGGCATTACACCCAAAGGAATATGAGACACTTATAGAGGTAGCCCCTCAAATGGTCTGCATAATCACATATGATGAAAAAATAATACTAACCTACGGGCTGACCTACCCATTTTCTGGGTGCCTTATGAATGTAACCCATTTACAATGGCAAGGGAAAGTGTTGATATTTTATAAGGACCAAATGTCACAGGTAGACAAAATGTTCAAGTATAATAACCTAAGTCTGCCTCAGTTAACCTTAAATATAGAGGAAATAGTAAAAATTATAAATGAAACAATAATGCTGAGTGAACATTTAAAGCAGGTAAACTATACTAACAATCACGCAAAAATGGTCACGGATGTATTTACCGGATCATCTCCATCTATGACTGGTATATTTAACTTACTAGAACACCCACTACTCATTATCACTGTGGTATTGATCATATTGATAGGAGTGAACTGGTATATGTCATGTACGTTCAGAAAAGATATACAAAGATTACAGCAGAGGCATGAAGAAAAGATACTTTTTGAATAAACAGGGGCAGAAGTGCTGATATCTGTACTCGGTCCTGGGTGAATGGTGAAAGACCCTTTCTTTCTCACAAGAGACTGTACAAAAGTAGTCTGTGCTGCATTAGGTGTCACCATTTTAGGCCTCAACATTTTTAACCTTTTTATATATTATTAAAAGGAGGGAGATTGTGAGAGCATTTTTAGGGCCTAAATTATGATGGTAATAATGATATGTGAAGGAGTTAAAAAATCTTGGTATTTGCCTTAAAAATACATTCAGCATAATTACCAGCTCCAGCCTTGACCTATCTCAAAGACCCCGGATGGAGGCCTAGGACATGGGTTAATGAATCATGGCATTGGGAGTACTAGGACATGGGAACACGAATGATGGCATTGGAAGTATTGGCGCCAGCAAAGATGATAAGAAGTACCCATGATAAGAAGAACCCATAAAAGTGACATGAAGAGAACTAACTAGCTTTGTCAGAAGATTTATATTTACTCAGAAAAATATCAATCTTGTTTTTCTATCCTATAACCAGATCAAACGTTTTTTCATGTATAAATGTATGCCAGAAATAAACGAGCACAGTACAGTATACATCTTGACATTGGCATGTCTGTGTCTTGATTACTGATCTCCTGGTTAACCAGCATCTTATCTCACTGATATCTGAAGGGACTTGATAAAGGAGAGGTAAAATTACCCTAACACCTCCTGGCCTAATCAGAACTCCACCTGGCTCATAGCTTCTAATATCTGCCTCAACCTGTGCTCAGTGCAGTTCTTCCGTTTATTCCTGGCTGCTGCTGCTCTGCTCCTGTGTTTGCTCCATTTCGGCTTGATCTTCTGTTTTGACCCTCGGCCTGATTCCTGGAACCTGCTCATTTGCCTGTTGCCCTGACCTTCGGCTAGACTTCTGGACTTTGCTTATACTTGTGTTGCTCAGACCTCTGCCTGGTCACTGGACTCTACTCCTCTGTTTGCTTCCCTGAACAGACACTTGCATCCTGGCATTGGGTAACTCACCATTCTTATCCCTGCATTTAAACTGTATTTGCATTCACTGGAACCTGTTATTTCTGTGGACATTTCCTGCCATTAATCACCTGTTTATAACTGTGTTTGGAGTATACCTGTTAATCATGCTTTCCAAAATCTGCATATTCTCAGAAAAGAATCCTTGTCCTATATTTTGCCTGAATAAAGACATTAAGTTTCATACTTCTGTTGCTGCCTCGTGAATGAACTAGGAATCCTAACATGATGAACTGCCATACAATCTGGGCCTGCTGATTGCACGCCCTCTGCCTTAATCCTGGAATTCCTAGTGTTTTTGCATTGAACTCTGTGTTTGGCTATTAGACATGTCAGCAAATCCACAATTACAAATGCTGCAAATGGACATTGTTCAGCTCCGTTACCAAATCATACAGGTATCCACTTTACTCCAAGAACTGCTTAAAACCCTAATTCTGATTCAACACTAATTCTGATTCTAAAGCTACAAACTCCTCTAATGAAAACATGCAGACCACAGAGAATCCTCCCCAAACTTTTTCTGACATTGGTGCTGCATCTATGGTAGTGCCAGTGGTCCCTACCATTAGGGATTCTAAACTACCAAACTATCTGCGTTCCCACCTCACTGAGGAGGAACGATGGCGCAGAAGGATTGGGAAACTATGCCACTACTGTGCCAGTGGCGAACATTTCTTACAAGGTTGTCTAAAGTTAAAAGATAACAGCCCCAATTTCAGGGAAAGCTGAGCAGCTTCAAAGGCCCACGGGGTGAGCTACATCCTGACATAGAAGAGTTTTTTTTGACACAGAGAGACTCTAAGGAGCCATTCACAGCTTGTGGCCTTACACAAGGATGATGGCTTGCTGAATCTTATATAGACAAATATAATTTAGTTTCCAAAATGCAGCTTAAAATCAATAAAAACTAGTGATCAACCACATATTCCTCATTAGCATGATGAAGGCAGCCCATATGTCAAATAAAACATTCTGTCACACAGAGAAGTTGAGGAAATGAGTATAAGCTCAACTAATACACTGGACCTAGTTTGGTATTTAAGTGTGCGGAAGATTATGATTGGTCTGTTGACGGGGAGTTATGTCTCTGGGATATATCTGGGAAAAGTTAAGACAGGTCAAAACTTAGGAGTAGTTTTGAACAAACCTTAGGTGACACCCAGTGAACATTTCTGTCCCCACATTAGCATCCACACTGCCCCTGTAAATGCCGTCCCATTTGATTTTGCTTAAAAACCTGTGTTGTGAAGGGACAAATTGTCAGTCTTTTGGGAAATCAATCATCATTGATAAGCTGTCCATCTTAAGCCAGTTTCCCTTAGTGCAGAATATACCACTATCTGTAAGTTATACTCTGAATTTAAACCCTTTATTTTAAATCTGTTTTGCTTGTGCATGTATGTCAAAAGTGTATTAATTGTTTTTATAATCTGTAAGCATTGTACTTTTGTATGTTAAATAAAAAAATGAATAAGTGATGTCCTTATTGCTCTAAACAAATTCACTGCCTGTTTAGAAGTAAAAGATTGCTTGGCTGGGTTAACTCTTTAGATACCAGTGTGTGAAGTGTTAACTGTTTAGCTACCAGAGCGCAGAGTGTGTGCAATTGGTTAATTAAGTCATAGGTTTTCTCCAGGCCTTATACATAGCTGGTGGCGGTTGTGGAGAAGTGTGGAAGTGGGTGTCTGTGTTAGGAAAGGGACCAGCTAAATCTGTAGCCTGAAATAGAGGTGAGTGTGAGGTTTAGGCTGGAATCCTGTGTGTTCCTTTACAGTAAGCTTCCAAGTCATGAGTGCGCAGAGTGCGGTTTGTGACTGGTAAACGTATTTAGGAGAGGTTTCCTGACAAACTAGAGGTGATATATTGTTTGACTGTGTGAATAAATGAAAAGATATTAAATCAGGGAGTGGATAGAGGGGGCTATAGAGAGACAGTATGCGATGACCATATAATCTAAATGTAAAGCACTCTCAACACTAATTAGTGTCTTTACTAAGATAACTTAACCTATGTTAAGATATTAGATCTATATTTTATAGCATTGGTTATAGCCTATCAGTTATTGTTTTATTAAGGGATGCAGTTTCTTATTTAGATTTAATATGCTTTTTCCAAGGTACACTATAATCAAAGATTTCTATTTTTAATCTTAAATTGTGTCTGGAATTTACCTGGTATTCTTGCATGTTTTATTTATTTTTCTATTTTTTAGTCTTGGTTGACCAGGGAACTATGACCTTTAGTTAATGTTGTTTAGCACTGCTTGGTTAACCCAGGGATGTTTTCAGTATCCTTTTGCTTGGACTTCTTAACCTTGCAGGTTATTGTAGCTTAATAACTTGGTTTATCTTGCCCTCTGTTATTCTCACCCCCTTAGGTTTCCCCTGCCTTGTTTGATTATGCATTTTTGTGCTTTTTTTTCTCCCCATCATATCTCTTTAATTTTCTCTAATCCAGGTCTTCCTAGCTACATTGTAAGTGTATTGCATTAAGAATTGGACAATTGTCTTCTTAGTGAAGTTTCTTACCAGTGTCCTGGAGCTTTGATACTACCTTTACGTTATCTTGGCTCTTAAGATGGCTTTGTCTTCTCTACTGAATCACCAAACTCTTGCTTCCAAGGCTCATGTACACAAAATAACAATACATCTATGTTTTATGCCTCACAACACTCACTGTCTTAATAGTCCATGAAAACGCACGGTGCCTTCCAATTATTGTCTTTCTCAAATGCCTCTTTTTGCAGGAGAACCACCTATTAAAATTTCACTGTCCAAAATACATTTTTAAACCCACAGGCTTATTTACAAATTTTACTTACATCCACATAAATATCAGAAAGGTAATCTTATTGTTGGAGACAATGTCAATACTACATTACACAAGATTTTAGACAAAAATTTACTTAAGAAACTGCTTTATCAAACCACTTCTTGATTCACATTACCTTCTCAAACTGGGGAGGAATTAAATGTAAAGGATCCAGCAAATTATCTGATTGAGGAAGCTATTTTAAATTATTTCCTGTTAAGCTATCTGGGACACACATAAAGTAGTGATAAGAGGCCTGTTTATTCAAACTGCATCTCAAAACAAAAACACTAGATAATATAGAATTAATATGTTGACTACTCAACTTTCCAAACAGTCATTAAAACACAAACAGCACCACCAGGAAGCTCTGAGGAGACAGAGAGAGGAACTTTATAATAAGATTTCCACATTGCTATTTTGCATACATGTAAAGCCCCCTGCGGGGAAAACAGGGACAGACGCAACACAAAAGAACTTACCTTGAAAACGATGGTCACCTCCAGTCCGCTTCCGATTTCCCAGCTGCGATCCAATCCCAGCAGATCCGCAGCCGCAGTCACCTCCAATCACGTCCCTCTAAGATAGAGACAGAGATTACGGCCGTGCCTACCAGGTAAGGGCTGTCCGAGAATACGGCAAAGAACGAGGACACGGTCAGTCCAAGCTCACTTGCCGCCCCCTCACTTTGTTCTTACCAAGACGCGGGGGACTACAGGCACTTAAGACCAAGACTAGTCCGAGGACTAATCCCGCCTCAAGTACCTCACACACCTGCCGGTGAGGGCCCAACCGAAAAGGGGAATCGAGCGTGATACTCACCGGGACACTCCCACTTCCGATCCGGTTCCTCCGCGCCTTCCCGACTCCTGCAGATGACAAGAACACACAGCCTCCCTCTACGCTCTCAGTGAGACGAAGATGGCACCCACAAAACTGGACTGACTACAACAGCGACCCGACCCTAACAACGTTCTAATGGTCGGCAACGCAACTAAGTCAAACCACTATGACTAACTAGGTGTGGTGCACTAACGGAACTGCTCACTTACACACTACGGGGAACACCAGCCTGTGTTCACGGACTGAACCGGAGGGCGGTTCCTAACCCCCTCACCCAGGTCGTACCAAGAAGCTGCCTTCTTGCTATGGGGTCACCCACAGACCCTAAGGACCGGTTCTTTAAGCTCGGCTGAGGCTCAGTAGAACAGCACACTAACCCGCGGGCCAACTTCCGCACGGAACAGCCGATCGAACTGAACCGCCCGACTGCCTGTACTCGGGTATCTCACACGTGTCCCTACGTCCGGAACCACAGGTCCACCTGCACGGAACCGGCCTTGAGGACCCTTGATCAGAACCATGGCCGCCCCTGGAACTGCCTCAAGGTGTGCTGCACTGCCACCAACTCACTCAGCCACCCCCTCTGGGTACCAGTGTGACCCCGGGGACCTAAGGGACAGGAAAACTACGTGTGTTCTCCCCTGACTATGTGTATGCTGGTAACTACACTTCTCCCCACAGCACGGGTTAGCACAGGAAACCACAGGAACAAGAGCCTACCTTTAATGGGGGCCTGACGTCTTGCCCCTGGACACAATTACATAGCACACCCAAAATACTGTAATTCAGCAATACCCGCCTCACAGACAGAATACAATATACAGTACTTTGTAGGCTACTTACCAGAGCACACCGCTGTTAGCCAACCAGCAGGTTGCTACAGCACCACAGGAGCCTCCGCTCTACTGTACCTCCTAACTACGTGTGCTCACCTCACACAGGACCGCGCCTACACTCACGAGGCTCCCACGCCTCTACCTCATGACCACCAGGGCCTTCTGCCCTTCACACCATGGGCCTCTGCCCAGCTACAAACAGAGCCTTGTGCTCTTATTAATGGGACTCAGCCCCCTCTCTACCTCAGGGCTCTGAGCCCACTAACTAGGGCCTTGTGCCCTACTACCTAGGGGTCCTAGCCCCTGCCTACCGAGGCCTGTGGCCTCCCTAGCTATCTACTAGGGCCTTGTGCCCTTTATAGCCTACGGGCTACCAGCCCCTAACCAGGCCCTGTGGCCTTCCTATGGCCTCTAGGCCACTAACTACCTAAGGGCCTTGTGCCCTTGTACACCTGGGGCTCTCACGCCCCCTGCCTAACTAACAGGGGCTTGTCCCCTTTATCACCAATACTATGGCCTACTGTCCCACTAACTTTATCGGGGCCTAGTGCCCAAGTCCCTGGGCCTTGTGCCCCTAATCCTCTGTGCCAACGGGCCTTGTGCCCGACTGTGGCCCCGGGCCTAGTACCCGAATTTAACGTTGAATACACTTACCTGCTCTGCGCAGGATACTCAACTTGCCACGCCGTCTTCCGCTTCTTTCTCTGGGTCTTCCAGACCCTCCAGCCGGCGGCGCCTCTTCTCCGGTTCGGCGCTGGATCTCCTGTTGCTGCTGGGGCGGGGGCGCTCTCAGCCCTGACAAGGGCTCCCCGCCGGCGATCACTGCTTGATTGTAGCTCACGGCCCTTTCAAGGGCCCCCTGCCGCCGCTGCCGCTGATCCTGTTGCTGGACGTCTTGAAGAGACGTCCTCCCTCTTCTCCGCCGATGGACTTCTGTCAAAATGGCGCCACCCGGCGACTTATATAGTCGCCGGCGCGAGCGCTGATTGGCTCGCGTCGGCGCCAATCTTTTGAATGGCCGGGCGCGAGCCGCGATTGGCTCGCGCATCCGGCCGCTGATTGGCCAGCGGGGAAAGATGAGCCCTGATTGGCTCATCCTTCCCCCGCGCACAAGACCTGCAGGAAAGAAGCCACGATACTCACCGCTGGATCGCTGGACGGGTGAGTACTTCTCCTCTTCTTTCTTCCTGCTGGGCACCATCGGGGACCTCTTCAGCCCCTCCAGGGGCACAGCGCTGGCGGAAATCTTCGCCCTCTTCACGGGCACCGGCTCCAGCATCTTCTGTCCCTCCAGGGACACAGCGCTGGCGGGGGTCTTCACCGGAGACACCCCCACATACAAAGCAATGTTTTTTTAAAAATATAGTAATTAACTTTGTACTATTCTGGCTGGAAGACTCAGATCAGACTGCAATTTTAATCTAGCCAATCTTTTTGAGGAAAAAATAAAAATCCTACCACTGATGCAATGAAAGATGTTAAGTACTTTGATTCATTTTATGTTTAGCTATATAAAAGGGATCAGGCCTCAGATTAGTTTTAAACTTTACTAAAAGGTTTTTTTTAAAGAGCCTTTACTTCCTTGCTTATTAAACACAATGTGATGTACTATCAGCCTCCATTACAACATGATCCATTTAGTTCTGAAACCCTTAAAAGTAACAGATCTATATGGTGGCCCTGTCCGATTATCCCTGGATATATTTGCACCCCCCCCAAACCTTGACAACTTTTCCACAAAATTGCCAAAACCCACTTAGCTCTGGATTGGAAAAACGCTTCCCCTCCATCTCTCTCTGCACTTAAAAAGCAGATCTGGCATGTTGCAGCCTTGGATGAGATCAATTATTACCTTCACAACAGAGGCCATCTTTTCAACCAAATCTGGGCCCCTCGGTTGTTTGTGGAATGTAGGTTCCTATACCTGTCCACTAACCTCCTACGATACCCCATGTGTCGTGTATGGTGTCTTCTTTCCCTACTTACCTCTACCATTGGCCATCTCTGTACTGCTTCTTCTCTGGTTATCCACATTGTGCTACTTCGTAGTCCCCTCCCCCTCCCCCACTCTCGAGCTGGTCCTCCTCCCCCATACTCGACCTTATTTCTGTTGATTCGGTTACCAATGTTGCTCATAAACCTTTAAAGTTGGTCATTATTTAGCATTTCCTGTATCTCATTTATTGTTTTCCTCATGACATCTGCTTACATATTTGACCTGGACACACTGTGATGATTTCACTGTGTTATATGTGTTCTTTTCTTTTCTTGTCACAATTTTATTGTTCTGCCCCTAATATTTTTGGCTGACCATTAAAAATAAATAATTATAATTAAAAAAAAAAAAAAAATCTCCATGACTGGATGGTTTCTCAAACTGTTAACTCTTATCCTTTTAGGAGGTCTTGAACTCACACTTTGTATGTTTAACTTGCATTCTATGTGAGCTTGGAGCCCACATAATAAAGATACCGAAAGAAGAGAAAAACACACCCAACTGTGATAGCTACTAGCTAATTTGTCACACACCAGGCTCTCAGGTGCTGTCACTTACCCCTCCACTGTCTTTCTAAACTGTCCCTACGGTCCCCAGGCTCTGCTGGTTTCAGATCTCTCTGCAAGATGCTGTCCAGTCTGTCTCCACTCCAGAAATCCCTCCAGAATCAATGTATGGGCACTGCCATCTTGGATTCGGTGACAGAATTCCTCTTAGCCAATCAGAGGGTAGCAGTCTCCATTTCAGGTTTCCCTCCAAAACCGGTTCCTGGGAGGTGCCATCTTGAAGCTAGTCACCTGATCCACCCCAGCAACTCAGAGTGCTGCTTCTGCCCCACTGAATTCAGTCTCCAATCAGGAAACAACAACTAGTGTAAAATTACTTCCTGGAGTCCTTACCTGTTGCCAGTGCAGTGTTGTATTTTCAAATGCCAACCTGGTTCCCAGCAATCTTTTCTATTGTTCCAGCTCAGACAGTGCAGTCTGCAGTCCGGTTCAGCAATCCATTTGCTGCCTGGTCTTCTCTGCTAGTCTATCACCACCTGTACCAGTCATTTCATTTGCATGCAAAGGAACATAATCTGGCCACCCAGCTTTGTGTACGTATCGCCAACCTAACTCCAGAGACACAACCCATTCTGGGTACAGACAGATGCTCAGGTGCGACATCATTTTTCTGATAAGCACAGATTTAAAAATGTTTGTCAAACTACTTGTATCCTGTTTAGCTTTCTCTTAATTTCTGTAATGCACAAGGCTTTTATCTCTTCTCTGACAAGCTCATGTCAATATTAAACATAACATATCCTTGAAAGACCATTAAATAAAATCTCTTGTGATGCTTTTGCCACTACATGCTAAAAATACATTTTCAGAGGGTAGATTGGGAATTGTATTTCAGATTCTTAAATAACCTGAATTCAAGCAGTTCATTTACCTTCCTCACAGCCCCATGCCCATAGGACTTGGGCCTTTTGCATAGTGTTTTCCCTATAACAGGAGGGACTAGACAGGGATATCTTCTTTCTTTTTCACTCTCTCCCTACAGCTCCATGCATTTAACCTCAGACATAAATGGAATGGAAATTGCTGATAAGTCCTATAAGTTATCTCTCTTTGCCAATACCACAATACGCACAGAATAACCAGACCTCCACTATTTACTCCAGTGGTTAAACTGCAGGTCACATTTTCCTAGCAGCACCTCAAAAAACTCAAGTTTTGAAGATATTGAGATAGTTCAGTTTTTATAGTTTCACTTAAGCTACGTGTGGGACACTCGCAAACTGTCATATTTAGGAAAATTTACACCATTCAATGATATTTAATCATTTTGTCATTTTGCATTTTTTATTACTAGTTCCAAAAGTCTCACCTATTTACAAATACAACGTTTTCTTATATCAAAAATTCTCCTAAACATGATGAGTAATCTAAAATTGCCTCTGAATAGTTACACCAGCAAAACCCAGATTTAAAGGGGATTGTTTACTGAACCCGTGCCATGCCTAAAGTTCCATTAAATATTCATAGCAAAGAGTGTGGGAAGCAACGCTATGAGTAAAGATTTCAGAGAATGACTGGTCATTATTCATAAGGAAAGAGCCATCATATTAATGATTCTTTGGTACCTCACCCAGTAAAGCTTCACAAAATTGTTCCGTTAACCTCAGATCCAGGTTGTTTTTATTAAAGATGTGTGGCACAAGCTACCTGTTTTCACATCTAAAGGTAATGCCTGGTGGTCTTCATCTTCTGGCAAAGGTCAGCTAGAGTTAATGCCTGGAAGTGAGCTGAGCTCCCCACTCTCCAAGAACTACACCAATAAAATAGAATCTCCCCACTCAGTGTAAATAATTACGTTCACACATCTAGGTCATGGGCATAATTTCATTTTGACATGGTTGCCTTGAGCTCAATATCATTATGTATCTCAGAGACAAGTGTAATCTTGATTTACAATTCTAGTGTTCTCGTGAGTATGATGGAGAGACATAACTAGTAATCTTTGTTTCTTAATTTTTGATTTCAGTATCATTCAACCCCACCCCGGTTTTTACTGTGTGTGTGTGTGTGTGTGTGTTTCTATGAGTGTGTATGTGGTATTATTGATTTATATCTCTTTTTCTTTCCCTTGGTTTCCTGTTTTCCTCTGATGTCTCTCTAATTGCTGCTGCTAATGAACATTGCAGAGTGCAATAAGTAGCATTTGTGGTATGTGCATTTTATTTATTTGTTATTATTTATATAATCAGTTTTCAATGCTCAAATATGCTACATTGTGCCTATCTGCTGAGGATTAACTTGAAAATGAATAAAAGAAAAGTAAATTAAAAGTGAATGAAATTGTATTGGGATTAGCTGATTACATCCATCCTGTTATTGTAACATATTATCTAACTAGGCAGAATGTCTATCCTAACTTTACTAATTAACATTGACCATTTTAATTAGGATAGCTATCAAGCAACATATCTGATATATATATATATATATATATATATATATATATATATATATATATATATATATATATGAGACATAGATCCTCTGCACTCTTCATGTACAGATTGGGGTGCAAGAGGGGATTGCCCATATTGTATAGACAAAAAACAGGGATACTCTGCCCTCTCCAAACACATTTAATGCTGTACTAAATACTTTTCTATATTAAAAATAGTGAATGTTAGTTTCACATATTGCAATATATGTTAAGCTGACCAACTCACGCCAAAGTCTTCCCATTGTGGTCAGTCCTAACATGATCAAATCGATGCTTTTTTATCTGGGCTAAAGGCTTACCTACATACAGCTTTTAAAGGCAAGTCTTTCCCAAGAACTTGCAGCCATGGGAGACTTGGGATTCACCTGACACAATTTGGAATTAATTAATGTCTTTACTTATAATACAGTACATTGTGGTTAAGCGCATGATAGATTTGTGTTCATATAGCAATTGACACATAATGATTGGTTACTCAGAGCCGTAACTAAATTCTAGCGCCCGGGCCGAGAAAGACAAATGCCGCCCCCCTAGCCCTCAATTTTAATCAAATGAACCTAAAATATTCCTACACTGTGCTCCCCTTCAGCTTTGCGCCCTGGGCGGTCGCCCCTATCGCACCGCCCTAGTTACGGCCCTGTGGCTACTTGATGGCTATGCTAAGAGATGTATGACATCTGGGTCTCAGCCAAATAATAAAAAGTGTTATGAGTAGCTGTCACAGACATCTCGTCGGGATACATTAGTGTTATATCTGGTACTCCTTTTCTAGTACAAGGCAATTATTTAGGAAGGTTGCATATAAAGATGCCTCTAAAAACCACTGTATTGTAATTGTGTGCCGTGTATTTGGCGTGACTTAATATAGTGAAAAATGCAAAACTTGTTTTGTACCCCAACAAATAATGAGTGTGTTAGTTATTAATGGCCGTATGGAATTTGCTTTAACATATGTTGTTCTACTTCAGCCCTACAAAATTTTTGACCCATAATGGTCAAGACAATCTCTTCCATCATGATCTCTGTTACGATGCAGCACTCACCTGGCCTGTTTAAAGTGATTAAAATTTTCCTGTCTATAGCACACACTAGCTTGCCTTACCAATTATGCCAGCACCAAGGTTTTTTTGTGAAGAGCTGACACCTTTACTCAGGAAGTCTTCAGTTCTCCCTTTAGACTAATCTATCACTATAACTATTTACTTTCATCTGAGTTATCATAAACCAAATGATCCCCTCTGTTTCAACTGTGCAGCATTTTATAACCAAGCTGATCTGACATGTGAAATTGGAAGAACACAGATACCTGAACTTATTAAGTGTAATTGAATATGGAGAATAAACCCACAATAAAAACAATTAACAAAATTATATACAAAGATATAATAGTTTATTTTAAAATAAAAAAATAAAACACAGAAATTATAGAATTAAAAATGATCAAGTTGCTGTTTGCTGGGAGAAGCAGATTAAAGGGACACTCCTCAATATGACATTAACTCTCCAAAAGTGAACCAGTCTGCTAGGTTTACAGGACATTTGAACATGCTGCAGGTGCGCATATCCCCCCTTCCTGTGATGTCAGAACTATAAAGTTAGTTGTTTATCACCTGTGTTCAAACACTTTTCAAGTCAGGTTTTATTTACCCTGACATAACTTTTTGCCAGGATGTTCTGCAAAGATGATTTTTACCTCAGCACAACGGGTCACAAATTTCCCTTCATTTGCATACCAAACATGACTCCTTTAAGTATGATGTTTGAGAAACTATGACATTTTCCTCTGCCCTTATTTCCCTCCATTTACACTTATCCCAGTTGCTTTGCCCCCCCGCACCCCCCCCCCCTCCCGTTGAGATGTTCTGAGATCCCTGATATTATTGATGTAACCTTAAAGAGAGATTTGAAAGGTCTCAACTTTTGCAACCCATTGCATAAGCTGGTATTGGGCACTCATCTGAAATCAGTGTCTGAAGTTCTCTATCCATAAACACCCCCTGGGGAGAAGGAGCAGTTTAACAAAATCAAAGACATGCATCAATTTAGCATCCCCCTTTTCAGGTTTTTTTTAACCCATGGTTGGACACAGGGTTCATATGAGCCCCACCAAGTTAATATTATGAATTAGTTCACAAACACATATTCGTAGTTTTATAGTGTTGTAGCTGTTAAAACAAAGTAGCCAGAGGATCTGATATTTTCAAATAGAGTCAAGTCTACTAAGTTGCGTGATCATGAACTATCTGACCAAGCAGATAAGAATGATAACAATAATACATTTGTCCAAATGTTTTAAGTAATAATCTTTGGCATACTTACGCAGAGAGGCGTTTAGCTTGGCATTTAGACTGATTAGATAACTATTAATTATGTGCACCTCTTCTCAAAGAATGTGCCTGCTTAATCATAGGGGCATATTCAATTGTTGGCGAAAACGCCAAAAATCTAGCGGCGCACGCACTGTTACCGTCATTACGGTAATAGTGCGCATAAATACCATTATTACAGTAATAGTGCGCATAAATACCGTTATTACGGTAGTTTTCTCGCTGGATTTCAGCTCGCGGCTCCCTGAGCCACGAGCTGAAATCCAGTTTACTATTACCATAATAACGGTAATAGTTTTAACGCTGCGATATACAAACAATTGAATATGCCCCATAATGTGTTAAAATATGAGACCTCTTATCACTGTTTTTGTAAATAAGCACAAAGGCAAAACAGTACAACCCTACAAAGCATATATTACATTTCTTGCAAAACTTAATTTCATTAAAACTGTAGCATATTGTCACGATCCGCCTGGCAGCTCCTACCTTTTGGACTTTAATTTTTGTATTTGTTCTTTTTATGTGTTTGCAGCAGTACCTTTGATGTCCAGAGGTGCTGCTATTGTGCATTTCTTGTGCTTTAGGGGTTAACCTTTCTGTTCACTAATTATCCCATGCACCTGGGTGTGGTCTCTTTTTCCTTATTTATACCTGTCACTCCCAGCACACATTGCTGGTTATTGATGTCATTTCCTGTTGCACCCTGTGGATTCTTCCTCCTGCCTTGCTCCTCTGGTTACATGCTGCTTGGAATCTGTTCATACCTCCTGCTTCCCTGCATTAGCTGTGTACCTGCTGGTTTCTGGACATTCATATTACTTCCTGCATCAGCTTGCACCTGGTATTTATTACTACTCTTGATTACCTGCTATTTATACTTCTCTGCAAATAAACAGAGTGTTTTCACCATATTCGTGGCTCCTAGCTCTACTCCTGTATGTAACCGTGACACATATAAATACAGTCATGGCTTCTAGACACCATCTTGTAATCCAGAGCTCATTTTTTAATCCAAACTCAATATTCAAACAATTATACAGCAATAGGACAAGTAATTAGCTTGCATATGACAATCTCCTTCCTCAAAACATCCTCTTTGGATTTAGGAAGTGGGATCAGAGAGGATGGAATTGGTCTTGACTAAAGTAGGATGGTGATTATTATTAGCTGATAGATTATATAACTTTTTGGTAAAACTATTTTATTGATTAGGTAGGATCATGTAATAGAATCCCTCTGCTATCTTCAATTGAGAAAATATTTATTTGACCCAACTACATCTTTGGGCCTATTACCCCCAAGCAAGAAACAATTTGGAGCAGGTGACCTGTCATAATAGCTTTATAAGCATCCCAGATTGTCAAATTGCTATCTTCTTGGGGTTGGTTTAGTCCTCTAGGGTCAGGGCAAGATGCTGTTTAATACTAGGGTCTTTCAGAAGACACTTGTTCAAATGCTAGGAGGAAAGAGAGAGAAGGCTGAGAAGCCACTAGGTTCATTCACTATAGAGGTGTGGATTCACCATATTTTTGAGAAATAATGGTGTAAATGAGTTTCTAGGTAATACCCCCATTCATAATCACACACCTCCCCTTTTCCTCTCCCTAGCTCAAAGCCTTTCACAATACCACCATAGAAGACAATTTTGATAGGTCAAATCCCCTTCCCCATTCATTCTTTAGTAGTAAGCATACAGAGGGCATCCTAGTGGCCAATATACAATACAGGGTGCATATTAGTCTTATATATAAAAATCATTGGTCTGTTTGTTTGTCTGTCCCGTTATGCATTTGGACACCCCTGCACCAATTAGAATAAAACCAATGTGATGTGGTCCAGTTGGCTCCAGGTTTTAGGGGGGTTAGGGTCCCAGTTGGACATCCCGTTGGTGTAGTCTGGTGAGATTTTTGACCTGGGGAGCCTGTACTGAGCCTGCATTCGTACACCCCTGCACCAATTGGGATGAAACCAATGCGAGGTGGTCCAGTTGGATCCTGGACAGGTTTTAGGGGAGTTAGGGTTATGGTTGGTCCTCCTGTTGGTGTACACTGATCAGAATATTGACCTGGGGAGCCTGTTCTGAGCCTTCCACTGGATGGATTGGACAAAAACTTTACAGACTGGTAACATTGGCTGGAACAAAAGAAACCCAAAAAGACAAACAAAAAAAATCATACTCACGTGACCGCTGCGCCGCGTCCCGCCTTCCTCTCTGCTCCATTCACACTGACTGCCGGGTGTGTCGTCATCAAGTCACGCCCGGCAGTCAGTGAGGAGCGCCAGACAAGACCAAGCCAGAAGAAAGAAGAGAAGACAGAAGAGAAGAAAAGAAAGAAGCTAACAAAAGGTAAGTAAAGAAACTGAGAGGCAAGGGGAGGAAAACAGGACAGTGCTATAAAGAAGAGGGAGTAAATAAATGGGGGAGAGAGGCTGAGAGTAAAAAAAAAGGGGAGAGAAGCACTGATTAAAAAAAAAAAGGAGAGGCACAGAATGAATAAAAAGGGGGGAAAGCAGCATGGAGGGCACAGTGTAGTTGTGATGAAGGGGCACAGTATTGTGTGTGTGTGTGTGTGTGTGTGTGATAGCACAGGGGGCTTGTTGCAATGTAGTGTGTGTGAGGTAGGTGGTGGCTAATTAATTGGTGCTATTTTGTATGTAGGGTGATGGTGAGGCAATTTAATAGTGGGGACTATTAATTTAAGATGGGGTGGTTTGCGGGCTATTGAATATGGGGGTGAGTTTAGGGAGAATGAGGTCTATTTATTAAATATGACTATGAGTTATTTAATGGCAGTGATGATTGCGGGAAATAGGTATTGCTGTTTGCAGGAAGGGAATAGGTTTATTAAATGTGAATACTATTATTTTAATGTTGGGGCTGGAGGAAGGCCTAACTATTAATCGTGGGTGCTATTGATTTAACGCCGGGGCTGGCTGTAATTTTCTAAATGTAGCCATTTTTTTTTCCAAATAGGCCCTTCAACATTCCAGGATCCGGACAAGCCGCAACAAAAGAAACCAGCAGCCACAGGTGGAGAAAGTGAGAAGAACAGGTAGGAGAGAGCAGCACAGTGTGTGAAATGTTGTGATTTTAGTAGGGACAATACCAATTTTTGGTGAGTGTTGTGCCCAATGTAAGGTGCAGGCCAAGACCGAACTGTTTGTGTACACACTGCACACTGTACACACTGCATTCTTTGTATACTACACTTGTGGTGCTAGATGTCCTGAAAGTCAGGAGTGCTTGGACATATGTGACGCTTCGGCGAATTGAGAGCCTAGTGATTTTTATGTTAGCCATGCCCCAATGGCGCATTTGCCACGCCCCCAAATGCATGACCACACCTTTTTTTTTTTGCATGCTCAACTATAAGGGGGGCTCCATGAATTTGTTGTACCGGGGCCCTGAATTCCTCTTGGCAGCCCTGGCTATTTGTACACTGAAATTTAAAGTTGATCTAGGATCCAGTATTTTGCTTATGTGCAAAATAATAATAATTATAATGTCTTCAAAAAAACTAAAAAAGATTAACCCAGCTAGATGCCTAGTAGCTAGCCACTGGAAAAAGCCAGCTCCCCCTTCCCTCCAGCATGTGTACAACAGAATATGGTACCTCTTAACTATGGAAAAAATCCCCACTTATCTGAACATTAAAACCCATAAAGTCACCCAGATCTGGAGCCTATAGAATTACCACAATACTTTATCCAACCAAAATTAATTTGCTAGCGGACTTTCAGACCTTATTTGGTAGTTAACATATGATCAATGTAATATCTAATAGCTCTATTCAACAGTTTTTTTCTTTTCACTCTTTTTATATTTTTTTGAGCCAGCCATATCAAAAAGATTGGATCTGCCTGTGTTTGCCCGGTTTTACCAAAACAGACCTGAAAGAAAAAGATATAACCTTCACTGTTGCTCGATGCTGACATACTATGGTTATGAATGTAATTTACTAGGTCCAGCTCAGTAAATGGTTATTACTTGACAGGGTTCAAACGGCTTAGTCAGTAAGCAGGCCAGCACTAGCTCTACAAATCCTCTTATCTCCACTTAAGAGCCCAATCTGATTAACAAAATCAACTTCCTCCCTGGCAATGTAAAACAGGGACACCCGGAGGATAAAAAAAAGAGCATTGATGTCTAAAATAGACTGTAACACAGAAACAATAATGACCAATTAAAAAAGCTGTAAAAATTAAAATCTTCATTTTGATATTCAATCATACTTATTTATATTATAAATAATCAAACCAGCACAACTATTTTATGTGGGAATTCAAAATATTATGGGCAGAACTGTGGCTTAATAGTTAGCACTTCTGCCTCAGAGCACTGGGGTCATGAGTTTGTATGTTAGGGAATTTAGACTGTAAGTTTTATTGGGGCAGGAACTGAAGTGAGTGACTTATCTGTGCAGCGCTGCGGAATTAGTGGCGCTATATAAATTGATGATGATAATGAATGTTCCAGTGGTACTAAATATGATGGCTTATATATTTAATTTATATTGTTTTTACAAATATATCATATCAGGAATGAGCTATCCAGGTTGAAAAAAGAAAGTAAATTTTGAAATGCAATACAGAGATATAGTTTATAAATTCAAATGATTTAAGAACTATTTTAAGATTATTATTAATAATTTTGTCTGAATCCATGGCTGACAACTCAGTGTGAGGATTTGCTGCAATACAAGCTACAGACGCCAGGTGCACCATCAACACTTGTGCACAGGAGCACCATCAGCAATGACAACTGTAACATGTGAGGATCTGCTGTAATACCAGCTACAGATGAAAGGTGGCTGTATCCCATCAACACTGACAACTGCACATTCTTTTTCAGTGACTGCAATCAGCACTTTTCTAAAGGTAAAGTTTATTAGGACTAGGGGGTCTATTTATGACGCTTTGCATTATCTGTTTGTTAATTATCATTTCTTATCGCAGTAATAAGAAATTATTTAGCATAGCTATTTATTAAAATTGCTCAGCAGGAACAGCAGCTTTGATACAAGCCAATCCCATTGACAAGTCTATAGTAAAGTAATCGCAATTGCAGGTTCTGAGCTGGCCTATGCCATATGGCTGCACATGCCCAGAAAACAATTTGTGACAGGAGGGAGGGTCTGTCATAGGTTAGAACAAATGCCACGTTCAGATGGCATACACTATCAGGGTTGAGCTCCCAAAAGTTAAGCTTTTTGAAGCTTGCCCAATTGGTCCAGATTTCAGTCCACATTGAGAATTATGGGAACTGCATTATTCTGTGATAGTTAGCCTAATGCAGGAGATATCTGTCAGGAGCCGCGGCGGTGACTCTTCTCCCCGCTGTTCCGACGTCCCGGTCGTCTCCATGATGACCGGGGCGTCACTTCCGGTTTTATGGCCCCGACCGTTGCGACGCCGAATCTTCTAAACAGTGCGCCCCAGCATTACAGTGCAGCCGGGGCATGCGCTGCACCAAGTACAGCTTGTGGGCTGATTAAGTTAATTAATTAAGGTTTCTCCTGTGCTCTGTTACAGGGCGAAGCCCTGATTGGTCTATAGCACTATTTAAGGCAGGGAGGGTTTAGCCTCCCTGCCGATTATAGCGTTTGTGTAGTGCACTAGTGCTGACCTGCTCTCAGTTTCTGCTGGATTGCTGTTGTGACCTTTTGCCTGCTTACTGGATTTTGTCTTCTTGCCTGTGTCTCTGATCTTTTGGCCTGTATCTCGGATTCTGCTGACCTGCTCGTGACCCTGACCCTTTGGCGTGTTTCTGACTATTCTTTTCTGCAAGTGACCCCTGACCTCGGCTTGTTCTCTGGATACGCTGTCTGCCATAACTCTCAATTCCTGGGTTCTTTGCAGCCGGTACATATCTCACAACCCTCCGTTTGTCTGCAGCAAAGTCTGTCCCCACCACTAGGGGCAACAGTGAACACCAGACTTTCGGAGCAGACTCCGGGTTTTGTGGTATTGGCTGCTGGGGTTCCTAACAATATCTTTGATATCGCCTTCATTAGCTAATGTTAAATAGCCTGTTAACTTAATTTTGCCTAAACCATGTGGAATCAGATGTTTCTGCATGATTACTAAGTAATCTTACAAGTTACAGAATAATACAAAAGTGGAAGCTGCTCAAATCAATTTATCGGCCATAACAGGTGCTTGAAAGGGTGGGGTTATACTGCAAGGAACATACACACAACATTTTTTCCCCCAGCACACTGCTATAGCCAGCAACAGATCTGCCATTTCTACTGTAGATAAAAATGCAAAAGTCTTTGTTGCACACATTTGCAAATGTATGTTTAAGCCATCCGCCACGCCAAGGTGCTTTTGCTAATAGGATGGTCCTACTCTAAACAATGAGAGTCCCATATATTTGGGCCATACATATGTGTTTTTAAATTGAGAGCCAACTTACCAAAGAGGTACCTCAGAAGCCTCCAAACAGCAATTCAGTGCCAGTACCCCCCTCTCAGCTACTGACACCAACATGCCTCTCAGACAAATACAAAAGTGGCCTATAAATTGATTTGAGCAGCTTCCACTTTTGTATTTGTCTGAGAGACACATATGTATGGCCCAAATATATGGGACTCTCATTGTTTAGAGTAGGACCATCCTATTAGCAAAAGCGCCTTGGCGTGGCGGATGGCTTAAACATACATTTGCAAATGTGTGCAACAAAGACTTTTGCATTTTTATCTACAGTAGAAATGGCAGATCTGTTGCTGGCTATAGCAGTGTGCTGGGGGAAAAAATGTTGTGTGTAAGTTACAGAATAAAGAAGACATTTGTTACCTTCCTGTATGCAATATAATTTCCTCTGTCAGCCCTCCTGTCTCGAAGAGTACTGGAAGGATGTGTTACTTCTCTAAAAAGGAAGTTGATTATATACAACGGCAGTACAGTCTAAACTTCAGTTAGACATCGGGCATCTCCAATAAACAATTATGAATAATTAATCTGATGTATTTCAAACTTGAACTAGTTTGAAATAGGCATTTTATATTAGCCTAAATCATTAAAGCTGGTAATAATACTGCTAATAGTACAAGTTGTAATTTATCCATTTCATTGTCCATTAAAAATGGAAAGTAAGGGAAATTGAATGTTTAGGATAATTCATTTATTAATATTATATTATTTGTTGACTTGTGAAATAATAAAAAAGTTTCTTAATTTACTATGAATTATGCCAGATTATGTATAATAAGATATCTGCATATCAGGCTGTTCAGTTTCAGACATTTCTGGAAAACACAGAAATTTCTTTCAAAATTTTTTTTCTACAACATTAGAATTAAACACAAAATAACCACGGGGAAAAAAATAAAAAACATTCTAGTATCTTCTGATACAGAACACCTTCACTCTACAACAGATAGAGGACTGACTTACCACAGTGCAGGCTCAGCAAGAATGAACCTGTTAGTGCAGGTTGAAACATGCCCCAACCTGCCTTGAATGACATCACCTTTTGAGAATGCTGACAGCTACTATTGTTTCAGAAATTACAGAAAAGCAATCAAGAGGGGCAAGTGAGTAATTTTTATGAGGAATTTAATGGTGGTGCTTCAAATTCCAAAAGGGAAACACCTGGGGGTAAATGTATCAAGCTGAGAGTTTTCCGGCGGGTTTGAAAAACCAATCAGATTCTAGCTATCATTTATTTAGTACATTCTACAAAATGACAGCTAGAGTCTGATTGGTTGCTATAGGCAACATCTCCACTTTTCAAACCTGTCGGAAAACTCTCAGCTTGATACATTTACCCCGTGGTGTGCAAAATTATTACTAATTACTTTTCGTTTTTAAAGAGAAAATTTTAATTAAACATGAAAAAGTCATACAGGCAATCAAAATCCCATTATTTTTATTTAAAATATACTTTAAGGATAATTTTTTTTTAAAAAAAGGACATGTTAACTCCTCTGCCTTAGGTTAATAATGCTTATTGAACACAAGAATATTTTCGTCTCAAAAAATTATTGATTTTTTAATTACTCTCAGGGGGGTATTCAATTGTTCCTCCGGGCGCCGCCGGAACGAGCGCGTTAAAACTATTACCGTTTATACGGTAAACTTGCGCGTAAAAAACTTTAATATGGTAGTTTACTCGCTGAATTTCATCTCGCAGTTCAGGGAGCTGCGAGATGAAACTCAGCGAGTGATTACCGTATAAACGGTAATAGTTTTAACGCGCACGTTCTGGCGGCGCCCGGAGGAACAATTGAATACCCCCCTCAGAGTCAGGTAAGGTGGATAAAACTTTTTTTTTCTGGAATCCCTATATTGTGATTGACAAAGGATAAAAATTTCAAAGTGATACGTAGATTAGGCACTGAGATAGGATTTTTTTTTATCAGACATATCACACTAAAAATGGAAAATGGCGTTTCTGAGCAATTTTACATAACTTTGACCCCTTATATCTCAGAAACTATGAGTCCTAGAGAAGATAAATCTTACATGGGTTAGTAGATATGTGGTAGTATCAGGTGTACCCAGTTTCATGAAAATCTGAGTCGGTGGGTCTCTGTAACCCGTTACTAACTTTTCCACCTTGGCTCCCTCACCACCACCTGCTACAGCACCATCACAGACCTTAGTCTTTTACTGCTATGTTCCTCTACTTCAAAAATGTATTTTCATGTCTCCACACACTGCCCCATCACCTAGTCCATGCCCCAAACAAAACAGTCACACTTGATCCTACTGTCTATCTTCACCCCTCTTTGGAAATATAAGCTCTCATGGGAAGGGTCTTCTCTACCTAATGTTCTCTATCCATCTACGCGCATGCCTTGTCATATTTGATTGTACTCATGTACCTGTTATTATGCTCACTATTCTCTTGAATGTCATGTATGTCATACTGTATATGTCAATAATGTCAGGTGCAGTGGACTTTGCGATGACATGTAAATAAACAGTTTATGTTATGTGTCTGGAGGTCTAGATGTGATTATTACCCACATTAAGCCCAACCCAGTTCCAAGTGGTTACATGCTAAGAGTAAGGTCTCTTATACAGTATTGCTACCAGTCACCTGGTGACCTGCTAAACCATTATTATGATTGCTTTGTGAATTGATTCCATTGTCTTTAATTATTATACAGATCCTTGCACAGTATCATTAATGACATTATGTTAATATATTTATGCTAATCTCTTATTCTATTGCTTCTTATATATTCATTATTAATTGATTTACTGGCCTTCCAGTTTTCAGGCCATTTAATAAATTTGCCAAGTGGCTTTTCCCCATTTGTGTGTATGTTTGTGACCCACCACCAGTCATTTAATGTGAGATGAACAGGGATTTCTTAAGATAACTCCCTGGTAGATCTTGCTAAGAGTTACAACCCAAAGAGAGAACAAGACTCATAGGCACAGGTGAAGAGGTGAGTCTAACTGTGAGATGATCCAACCACCCTTCAGCAACATGGATGCACACATGGCGGGCCAGCGGCTACATTTGAAGGTACCATATATACCTACTGTTTATACATATCTTGGATCTAGAAAAGTTGCTGGAAGTTATAGTATGCAAGGTCAACAGTCCATTTTTTTTACTGATACTGAGGAACGGAAGTCCACCCCAGGCATTGCAGAACATCAAAAGGATTGGAGCATACTTATTTACAACGACATTCTCATGTACAGATGCAGCTAATGTGATCAGGCACTACATTTTTTAAGGCCTGCATTTACTGTCACAATAGTCAGCCAGTGAGCATTATTAAGACATTTTTAGTATTATAGGAAGTCTGACGGGAGCAGTGGGTAGGATGATTTTTTCCACATTTCCTGCTGCTTTAAACAGAACTTGTTTTTTTTTCTACAAACTTATGTAATACCAAGATACTGTGCTGCTGGATTGTGCTATATTTGTTTTGAACTCCAGGGACATTCAATCAGTTTGGACTGGCAGAAAAATTTTGCACTCAGGTAACCTGCTCATGGCAGGCTAAGGAGAGTGCAGGGGAAGTTAATCTCTAGTAGGGTTAATGTAAAATCTAGGCTAAATCTCTGTCTAAGATATATGCACGTGCACAGGGTAGCATGCTCTCATGAAAATCACAACAGTCTAAATACCGACATGTAGAAAATACCTACACAAATAAAATACTGACTGTGTGATTTCCGACACTCACAATGCCGGCATTTAAATGGCAATGCCAGTGGTTCCAGAGGCTGACCCGCCAGCAGTAAACAGTGAAATAAATAAATACATTTTTTGGTTTTTTTTTTATAAAAAAAGAATAATCTCCCCTCCACAGTCATATTAACCTTAGTGCTGCCAACCTAGTGCTGGTCGGAGGAATAGAGGGGACAAACAGCATGGGGTCCACCAAATTCTTATTCAACCATCTCTAGGCTTAGCCAGCTGGGGCACCATAGCAGGTGAATTCACAGCAGGGGGTCCGTCTGCCATGATGCCAATCATCCCCAGGTTGGTCAGCATGGAGCTGGATTCCCTAGAGAGTTGAGAACCACAAAAAAAATGTGGGCCCCCTTCCTAACCCCGTCTGAGAGTTCTAGGACTCTTCCCACACTCCTGGGTGGAGGGTGTGGGTTAATAAATGTGTAAAATAAAGTAAAAAAAAAAAGTGAAACATTATTTTACATTGGTGAACTATAGAGCCTGTCCAGTCCAGTCCAGGCATGCTGGTGCTTATGGTACTACAAGCACCAACATACCCATGGCTGCCAGGGCATGCTGGCGCTTGGGGAACCACAAGTGCCAGCATGCCGTGGCACCCAGGACCTGCTGTGTCTTGTAGTGCACCAATGTAAAATGTAAATAAAAGACTCCCCCTAGTTAAAACTAGAGATGTTCACTGACCCCCGTGTTCTGGTTTTGGATCTGGATTAACTACGTGTTTTGGTTTTGGTTTTGGCAAAACCGTATTGTGTGCTTTGGTTTTGAATCTGTATTTTTAAGAAAAATTGCTGAAATCACATAATTTTGCTAGTTTTTTTGTTCATACATTATTATTAACCTCAGTAACACAAATTTCAAGTCCTTTGCAGTAAGTTTTGACCACCTCACAGGTCACAATATTATTTTCATACACTTTCGGACAAATACTGCGACCTGGCTGAATGCTAAGTGACAGAGCAATGACTCAAACACATGGCAGTTCCTAGCACATCTAAGAAACATTGCCACACAGCAGTGGCAGAAAAGAAAAGGGTGCAAGATGGAATTGTCCTTTGATCATGAAACCAGTTATGGTTCATTTCATTGCTCCACCTGTTTCTTGGATAACAGTGGTAATTCTACAGCTAATACATGGACAGAGTGAAGCGGGCAGTCATGTACAAGGAGCCCCTCAAAGGTGGGAAAGGGATCCCGGATATCCCCACCATGCTGCGAGCCTTCATTTGCTCTGCTGGGAAGTCCATATCTTGCTTTTTCCTCCTGCCGCTTTGGAGGACCCTTGGTTGGGACAAGTGGGACAGCTCCTTCCCTTACAACTGGATGTTGGACAATTTGTGAGGGAGCACCATCTGGTGGGACTTAAACCAGACTTGTGGAAGCCAAAAACTGTCCACAAGCTCATTAGAGCTAAAGACATTATGGAGTCTGTTCCAGGGCTCCCTGCCCCAACAACAAAATGTGTTGGAGAATGTGGCCTCTAAAAGGCTGACTAATAGACATAAAGACATTGCATGGATGGCTATTCAGGAGGGTCTGCCTCTCAGGACATTCATGTACTCCCGAAGCCTGTGACGATATGACCACTACCCCTTCTGCATCACCAGAAGTTAAACAGCACAGCATATTTTTTGGGACTGCCCCACTGCACAGGCACTGTTGGATTCCTTGGAACATGAACTTAAGGACTGTCACGGTTGGCTTACTGGAAATAAATCCCTAGGCTCTGCTGAACATGGCTTGGCCCACCCACGGGCACGGAGTCTAACAGGCAGGTGGTTTTCACCAGGAACCCCTGCAAGGAGGTATGGTCTTAGCGGCACCAAACCTGCAGTTCCTGTGAGTGAGTGAACAGCAGAACGATGTGGGGGTGCCAGGTGAAGCGGTTAGAGACGATGGAACCCACAGGTAAGTGGTATAGATATAGGAACAACAGTAATAATGCCAACGGTCAGCAGCCAATGAGACACTAGGAGAATAGGTGCTCTGCGGTATAAAAATGAGAGAACAGGAGCTGTCACAATGGTGTACTCAGGGGTAGGTAGTAGAGATACTGGAACAGCGGAAGTTTAACACTAGACATAATCTGAACACACTGGAGAAGTGGAGGTAACACAGGACAGCAGCTGATGAGTCATAGATGTAGTAGCGGCTCTGGAAGGCAGCAGTAAGAGAAGAGAGGCTGCACATAGTACTCTAGAGATGGTAATGGAAGTACTGGAGCAGTAATAGTTCACCACAGCCACAGACTGAAGGCAGACTGGAGTGGCGGAGGTAACTTGTAGTAACAGCTGATGAGTCACAGATGTAGTAACGGTTCTGAATGGTAGCGATGAGAGAACTGGAGCTGTCAGAATGAAGTACACTGGAGATGGTAGTAGAGGTACTGGAACAGCGATAGTTCAATACGGCCAGGGCCGCCGAGAGGGGGGTGGCGGGTACATTTTACCCGGGCCCGCTGCAGATTTTTTAATTTTTCTTTTTTTTAAAAGTTTTTTTTCATCTTGCGTTTTTATTTTTTAATAATTTTTTTTCCGCGGGGGGGGGGGGGAGATTAAGTCCGTCGTTGGTGGGGGGAGTTGGAACAAAAAAAAAAAATGAAAAAAAAATCATACTCACGTGACCGCGGCGCAGAGTCCCTCCTTCCTCTCTACTCCATTCACACTGACTGTCGGGCGTGACGTCATCAAGTCAAGGGCGCACGCAGGGGGGGGTTTCTGAGTCTCCAGAAACCCCCCCCTCCGCGGATCGGTCGGGCAAAATGAGAGAATTCTGTAACCCAATAACAAATCTATTTAAATATATATATTTAATATATATATATATATATATATATATATATATATATATATATATATATATATATATATATATATATATATATATATATATATATATATAATATATATATGTGTGTGTGTGTGTGTATATCTAATATATATAAGCCTAGTGGCGTGTGTGAAAAAAAAAAAAACAAGCTGCAGCGCCACCTGCTGGGCAGAGTTATACACTGACCTATATATTTCTTGAAGGAGAAGTGACAGTTGGGAGTGGTTGGTGGTTGCCAGGGGTGACAGTGGGGAGTTTTTAACACCTTAAGTAGCTTGATGAAGGATGTGGTGGATAAAAATGATGAGGTGGTGACATGTGGACAAAACCACGTTAAAAAAGGGCGCTTGCGTCGGGAAGTAACGCTCTTCCCCTGAGGAGGCCTGGGCTAGGCCCAAATGCATGACAAGAACCTTTTTAACACCTTAAGTAGCTTGATTTGACTAGAATGCATGAGTATCATGCACGGGTTAACACACATATATATATATATATATATATAATACAAAAGACAGGGGGCGCCACACATAGTGCAATTAAAAGTGATATACAGTCGTAATCTTCCAAACATATATAGTGCTCGTACCAGATGTTCAAAGTATATATCCAGATGTCTATCCAGACACAGGGATCTCTCTCAGCGGTCCTGAGTATCACACTCCTCTCGCTCTGTCACCCCCGGCAACCACCAACCACTCCCCACTGTCACCCCCGGCAACCACCAACCACTCCCAACTGTGACTTCTCCTTCAAGAAATATATATATATATTTTTTAAATCTTTAGAAACACTTTTAACAATTAACAAATTAAATGAACAAATTAAAAACATCTTAGTATACCAAATTTCAGCCCTTTCTGAATTTTTTTTCCACACACACTAAGAATTTAGTAGGTCAGTGTATAACTCTGCCCAGCAGGTGGCGCTGCAGCTTGGTTTTATTTTTTCCACACACACACAGACAGACTAACACACGCCACTAGACATTTATATTATAGAGATATATATATATATATATATATATATATATATATATATATATATAAGTTAACCCGTGCATGATACTCATGCATTCTAGTCAAATCAAGCTACTTAAGGTGTTAAAAAGGTTCTTGTCATGCATTTGGGCCTAGCCCAGGCCTCCTCAGGGGAAGAGCGTTAGTTCCCGACGCAAGCGGCCTTTTTAATGTATGTTCATGAGGTAAAATTACCTCACGAAAATTAGTTTGACCCCTCAACTCGTAAATTTAGCCTTTACTACCCCTCCCACGGGGGGAAGGGGGGATGATGGAAGTTAACTGACTTGACTATTCTAATTTTTTTGTCAAATAATGTCAGTATACCAAATTTCAGGTCAATTGGATGAGCCCTTTCTGAGAAAATAGTTTTTTCCACACACACACACACTAACGCACGCCTCTACACATGTGTGTTCATGAGGTAAAATTACCTCACGAAAATGAGTTTGAGCCCTACCAAATTTCAGCCCTTTTTGAATTTTTTTTTTCCCACACACACTAAGAATTTAGTAGGTCAGTGTATAACTCCGCCCAGCAGGTGGCGCTGCAACTTGTTTTTTTTTTCCACACACAGACGCCACTAAGCATTTATATATTAGATTATATATATATATATATATATATATATATATATATTAGTCCAAACTTGTGTCATGTTATCAATGTTTTTTATTTGTTTTTTTTGTTCGTTTTTTTCATGTACATTAGCAATGTTAGTTTTAATGTGTGTTATCAATGATATTTTGATGTGCGGTATCAGTGTTCGTTTTAATGTGGAGTATCATTGCTAGTTTTTAATGTGGAGTGTAAATACTCATTTTACAGATAGGTTTAGATTGTTTTAATGTACAGTATTTTAGTGTGTGGTAGCAATGATTTTTCATTTCATGTAAAATGCTATTATAATATATAATACTTGTTATTTACAGTAAAAAAGTTTATGTTGACATCTTATTGTGGCGCTTTATTTTTTAAGAATGTATTTTTGCTTTGTTCAGGATTCAACTATTTGGAAACCCCCCCCCCTTAAAAATCCTGTGTTTGCCCCTGCAAGTCACGCCCGACAGTCAGTGAGGAGCGCCAGACAAGACCAAGCAAGAAGAAAGAAGAGAAGAAAAGAAAGAAGCTAACAAAAGGTAAGGAAAGAAATGGAGAGGCAAGGGGAGGAAAACAGAAAGGGACAGTGCTATAAAGAAGAGGGAGTAAAAAAATCGGGGCAGGGAGGCTGAGAGTAAAAAAAAAAGGAGAGAGAAGCACTGATTAAAAAAAAAAGAAGAGAGGCACAGAGTGAAAAAGAAGGGGCTGAGAGTAAAAAAAAAATGGGGAGAGAGGCACAGAGTGAATAAAAAGGGGGGAAAGCAGCATGGAGGGTGCAGTGTGAGCATAAGGGGGCACAGTGTAGTTGTGATGAAGGGGCACAGTATTGTGTGTGTGATGGCACAGGGGGCTTGTTGTAATGTAGTGTGTGTGAGGTAGGTGGTGGCTAATTAATTGGTGCTATTATGTTTGTAGGGTGATGATGAGGCAATTTAATAGTGGGGACTATTAATTTAAGATGGGGTGGTTTGGGGGCTATTGAATATGGGGGTGAGTTTAGGGAGAATGAGGTCTATTTATTAAATGTAACTATGAGTTATTTAATGGCAGTAATGCTTGCGGGAAATAGGTATTGCTGTTTGCAGGAAGGGAATAGATTTATTTATTAAATGTGAATACTATTATTTTAATGTTGGGGCTGGAGGAAGGCCTAATTATTAATCGTGGGTGCTATTGATTTAACGCCGGGGCTGGCTGTAATTTTCTAAATGTAGCCATTTTTTTTTCCAAATAGGCCCTTCAACATTCCAGGATCTGGACAAGCCGCAACAGAAGAAACCAGCAGCCACAGGTGGAGAAAGTGAGAAGAACAGGTAGGAGAGAGCAGCACAGTGTGTGAAATGTTGTGATTCTAGTAGGGACAATACCAATTTTTGGTGAGTGTTGTGCCCAATGTAAGGTGCAGGCCAAGACTGAACTGTTTGTGTACACACTGCATTCTTTGTATACTACACTTGTGGTGCTAGATGTCCTGAAAGTCAGGAGTGCTTGGACATATATGACGCTCCGGCGAATTGAGAGCCTAATGATTTTTATGTTAGTCACGCCCCAATGGTGCATTTGCCACGGCCCCAAATGCATGACCACACCTCCGGAAAATTTTGCGCCACCATCATGGCGGCGTAATTTTTTTTTTTTGCATACTCGACTATAAGTGGGGCCCCATGAATTTCTTGTATTGGGGCCCTGAATTCCTCTTGGCAGCCCTGAATACGGCCACAGACTGAGAGCAGACTGGAGTAGTGGAGGTAACTCGTAGTAACAGCTGATGAGTCACAGAGGGAGTAGCAGCACTGAGTGGTAGCGATGAGAGAACTGGAGCTGTCACAATGAAGTACACTGGAGATGGTAAGAGAGGAACTGGAGCAGCGATAGTTCAGCCCAGGCCATAAACTGAGAGCAGGCTGGAATACACGCAAACCAAAAGGAGAACTACAGGCTGCAGGAAGTGAGCTTGGAGAACAGGCATCAGACAGGTGAATCCAGGAGGTTTAAATAGCGCTCCAGAAATGCTTAGCCAATGAAAAGAGGGAGGAGGCCCTGAAGTGCAATAGACTTGCACCTGAGCAGATCTGGATATAGCTGAATGAATGAAATGAAGAGTGTTTGACATTGCGACATTGACAGTTTTCAGATGAATGGAATGCAGGTAAAGACAGGTACTATTTGCGGGACTGGAGTATTACAAGGACAGTGTGGCCAGAACTTGCCTTTCATACCATTCGGTATTTTATGGATTATTTCCTGGGACCCACACCATTGGGGTAATCCAGGAGGCTTGGCGCCTTATTAACTGCTTTAAGGACGCTATTTGGCTTGCCAGGAATCTCCTCATCTTGAAAAGGGAGAAGATGACCATCCAGGACTGTTGTAGGCTGATCCACAGCCAGCTAAGAGACTATAACACCATTGACAATCCTGAGGAAGAGGAAGATGATTAATTTTCTGTCTCCATCTTTTCCTTCTCCCCCTATGTGTCTGTTTATTTAATAAAACCTTGGGCTTATGTCTCTCCCTCCCTTACCCCCTCCAACCCAATACCGCATCACTGTTTGAAGTTTTGTTGAATGTCTTGCCTTAATTTATGCACCCTTCCCTATATTTGTGTATGTCTCAATAAAGCTTTGGTCTTCTGTGTACTGCTGTGAATCCATTTTGATAACACAGTACAATGTGACTGCAGATTTAGAAGACCAAACCTGACAGCCCTATTATTTCTATTTCAGCAATGACACTTAGCAATGGAGCTTTTCTCTTTGTGTGTGACATATATAACACAGTACAAATTGCCTGCAGATTTAGACAAAGACTGCCAGCCCTATTATTTGTATTTCAGCAATGACAATTAGCAATGGAGCTCTCCTCTTTGTGTGTAACCTATATAACACCATACAATTTGACTGCAAATTCAGAAGACCAAGCCTGCTAGCCCTAGTATTTGTATTTCAGCAATGACAATTAGCAGTGGAGCAATGGAGCTCTCCTCTTTGTGTGTTACTTATATAACACAGTACAATGTGGCTGCAGATTTACACCAAGCCTGCCAGCCCTAGTATTTGTATTTCAGCAATGACAATTAGCAATGGAGCAATTGAGCTCTCCTATTTGTGTGTTACCCATATAACACTGTACATTATGGGACTGCAGTATATGAAAGTATTTGGGATCTGCTAAGTTCGGGTGTGTTCGGTTCTCGGGGGAACCGAGCCTGAGCAACTCTAGCTAAAACCGCAACATTTTATTAAAATTTTTATTTTTTCATTTTTAAAAAAGCATTCTTACTTACTAGCTCTGTTCTCCTTTCTTCTATACGATCCAGTCTTCTAAGCTTTTAATCCTAAGTGAGTGATGTAAAAAAAAAAAAAGAAGCCCAAAAAATATTCCAACTGATATAAAAAAAAATTGGGGCTTCTTTATTTTTTTACATCAGTTGGAATATTTTTTTTATTTTTTTTTACATCACTCACTTTGGATTAAAAGCTTACAAGGAGGCTGTGCAGAGTTCAGCTCGAAAGAACAGGTCAGCAACGAGGCTCATCTGTGATGTCATCGAGTGAGGAGCATGAATGCAAGAGCACAGTGCCTGTGTGACCGATGCCTGTATGACCATAACTGACAGTGAGCGTAAGTTATAATAAGTCCCTTGAAACATGATTTCTAATATTGTGATATTATTAGTAATAAGGTATTCTAACTATATATACTTCTTGACACTGATTTTTAATAAAATGTTATAGCAGTCTAATAACATGCATTATATGATACTTTATCTGGGTGTTCCAGATAAAGGATATATTTCTTAACAACATAAAACATATTCCAAGTGCTGTTATTGACATAAGCATTACATGCCTAATGATAGTGAACAACAAATACTAGCGTGGGCGATGAAAATTATATGTAAGAACGCTCCTGATATAACCAATGTCTAATATATACTTGAAATAAAGGTATTATGGCAGTGGTCAATTGTCAAATCTCCTTTCTTAAGTGTCCACCCCAAAGCTTTAATCCAACTCTGCCCACAAAATAACCAGAGCTGAAAGAGAGGGGCAACAGCAAGTGGGGTACCACACTAAATCATGGCACCACATGTAAGTGGTCATACAGCCAGGGCTGGTGCCACCATTAGGCAGCTTTAGGCAGTGTGCACGGGTACAAATCTAACAATGTCTCTGAATGAGTTAGGTGACCAGGTCAGTGCCATCGATGGCCTTATTGCTATTTCCCCATGCCGCTCTCCGTACCTTATAAAGAAAGGCGGTGCTGTCTTTTCGCTTCTCTCTGGCGCCAGGCTCCTGGCAGAGTTGTGACATCATGATGCTGTCAGTGTAGAGGAGCCAGGAGGCACCAGGAAGAGAAGAATGCAAGAAGATGAGGAGATGTGAAGATGAGAAACTGACAAGAAGCGAAAAAAAAAAGAGGTAATATAAAGAAAATGGAGAGAGACAGGGATGGAGAAAAATGGGGAAGAGGTGGCTATAGAAAAGGTGGAGAAAGCGGGCTATAGAAACTGTGGAGAGATGGGGTTGCACAAAATGTGGGGAGAGGAGGCTACAGAAACTGGAGACAGAGGGGGTTACAGAAAATGTTGATAGAGGGGACTACAGTAAATGTTGATAGAGGGGACTACAGTAAATGTGGAGAGAGGGGGGCTGGAGAAAATTGGGGGAGAGGGAGCTACAGAAAATGTGGAGAGGGGGCTGGAGAAAACGTGGAGAGACGTGGCTGGAAAAAATGGAGGGAGAGGAAGGGGAGGTTTACATTCAGAAATCCTCACAATGTTACATACTACTAATTTAAAGAAACTTAAGGTTTGAGTAGCCATACATTTAATTAGTATTTGCACACTATTTGGCTCTCCCCTGTTATATATAAGAAATGTAAATGAAATACATATAGCATTATTAAAATTTTGAGGGCAGAGAGCATGTGAGAAAAAAGCTGTTTGGCAGGGGGGCATGCTTGAGAAATGCTATTGGGCCCATTTGAGAGAAGTGATGGTGATGTCACTATGTAACAGGTGAGTGATTTTTTTTTTTGCTTTGGAGCCTCTTTTCTAGATATCCTGCGTTTGCTTCTGGGCAGCAGTGAAGCTTGGACAGAATTTTGTGTCAGACATCTGGATATCAGTGCATCTGGACTGTATACTTTCCAGTCAACCTGAAGAAGATAAGAGTTACTATTTTTATTTTACAAATGTCAAGTGTGTGAGGGACTAGAAAGTGGGAATTCGGGGGAGGTGGGGCAGTAAACTGAAGCTTTGCCTAGGAACCCAATAAACCTTGCATCAGCCCTGCATACAGCACCAGCAGAATTTTCACAGAGGAACAGCTATGAATTCTTATCAGCTGTAGGTTTATGTATTCCATGTTCACGCTACTTTAACCTTAGCTTGATTGCAGAATACATTTTTGATCTGCATGGTGTGATGCTGATACCCGGCAGATGACAGACATAACCACTTCTTACTTGGATAACTGTGTTTTTATTGTTCACATCACAAAAAACACAGCGTTCTTTTGCAGAATGACACCAGGTGACCCTAACTCTGACTAGTCCTCCTGCCAAGTCACCGGCCAATTAACTTGCATCGGTCGTCCAGCCTCACCAAAGAACAGCCTTTTATACTCCTCCCAAGCACTACTAACCAATAAAGAAAATAACAAACTAAGCACACTCATGTGGTGCACTTGTGTGCATCAACTTAGAAGTCTTAGGGCTAGATTTACTATCAGGCGTGATGCATGGCGGCTTCAAGCCACCATGCATCGCGGCGGTTTTCCGGCGGGTTTGCATTGCAAACAGCCGGATTTACTAATGGGCGCATTTCAGCTGCAATTTGAAGCCGCCGGCGATGTAACGACGGGATGTAATGCTCAAAGCCGCCGGCGGCTTTGAATAGAACATGGCGCTTTTGCTTTAAATGACGGCGCTTTTGTGTAAAGGCGGTTTTTTTGAAAATTACACCTGTCTCCTGGCCTGTTACTATTGGCTATTTTCAAACTCAGGAGATTTGACATCACAAGCCCTATATAAACCACTGGCCTGACACTTTTTTCTCTGATAGGGTTTAGAGGAGTTTTGTGAGAGGAGTTTGGAGGATAGTGGTTTGCTGAGAGTTGGTGAGAGTTGGAGCTTGGTGGATTGGTGGAGCGATATCTGATTGAAGTGTGAGTAGTCCTGTGGTTTTTTTCCTGTTTTGTACATTTATTTTCTCATTTATTTTCTGTCTTGTATTTTTTGTATTTGACTTGTCCTTTGTCTGTGTTACTTGTGTGTGACTGTGTGGAGAGTGTGTCTGTAGGTAGTGTAGTTTGTTCTTTGTGTTTGTAAGTCCTTCAGTGTTTTGTGTTTTTCTGTCTTCTGGGTAAAAATGTCCAGAGATAGGAGGGGAGAACAGGCTGAGGAGAGGGAGATGGAGGTTGAGGGGTCACAGGAGGGACAGGGAGAGGTTGAGGAGACATGACAGGGCAGGAAGACCAAGACAGGGAGGAATGTGCGCTTCTCACATGATGAGAATTGTGTGTTGGTGCACAACATCATTCCCTGCTACGAGGTCATCCTAGGGAACCTGGCAGCCTGGACTCCTCTAAGGCGGCGTCACCAACTGTGGGGGAGAGTCTGTGATGCCGTGAACGCGGTGGGCCCACTGAAGCGGACAGTGGCACACTGCTGCAAGCGCTTCTCTGATATTAAGAGAAGGCTTAAAGAGAAGATGGCTCAGGAAAGGTCTACAAGGCGCACGGGTGGTGGCCCCCCACTTCGTATGGAGTACACCACGTACGAGGAGGAGCTGCGCCAGATAATGCCGGCTGAAATTGTAGAGGGCATAAATGTGCAGGACACAGATTCGCCCTCTTTTGGCCAAGTTATTTGTTTTTTTTACTCTAAAAGTTTTTTTTTAAGCTGCTTTTCTCTTTTTAAAACTGCTTTTCTCTTTTTAAAACTGCTTTTTTCTTTCCAAAAGTTTTTTTTTTATTTGTTTTGCATATTTTTTAGTTTTTCAAAGTGTATTTTTGACTCTAATAGTTTGTAAAGGGTTTTTTTTTCTCATAAAAAAATAATTAATTGCAAACACATTTTTGCAATAAACAGTATATTTGGAAATTGCTTTTTTCTGGAAATACATTGTATGCTTTTTCTAATACATCCAGATTCGCCAGGACCGGAGGTAACTCCCAATCCGAGGTCTACACCAGGGCCGTAACTAGGGCTGTGCGACGGGCGACTGCCCAGGGCGCAATGCTGAAAGGGGACGCAATTTAGGAATATTTTAGGTTAATTTAAAATTAAGGGCTAGGGGGGCGGCATTTGTCTTTCTCGCCCAGGGCGCTAGAATTCTAAGTTACGGCTCTGGTCTACACCTCCACCTTCAATGAGAGATTCAGGCTCTGAAGAGCAAGCAGGTGCGTGGTCTCTGTTTGGGGAAGAAATAATGGAGTTAGATGTTTTTCTGTGCAAATGTTGGTGTTCAAGTTATATTTAGTGATTTTTATATGCTTTCCAATGAGAACATAGGGCTAGATTTACTAAACTGAGGGTTTGGAAACCTTGAGATGTTGCCTATAGCAACCTATCAGATTCAATTTTTTTTGTTTTTGGTACAGTTTCCAGAATTCAATTGACAAACATGTTAGTTCCTATATACTTACCTTGGTTATTTCACCACAGGAACCTCATCATCTCTGCAAGGCCAGCGCCAGTCTGCGCAGATGTCACCTTCTGACGACACACAGAAAGACAGTCATCACTTTGGAGATGGTAGATGTCCCCGTGTCTATGCGCCAGGAAGAAGCAAATGCCCCTGCGGAACAGTCATCCGAGCAACAAGCTGCAGCTCCTCGGATGGATACAGGGCGAGAAATGGCCCAATCCATTGCAAATTTCCAGGCACAACAGTGTCAGTTTATGGACAGCCAAACGAGACACATGTCACAAATTGCGGCCCATTTGAGGCGGCTACACCGCTCAAATAGTCAACTCCTTGCTGGAATCAACCGTCTGGCAACTGCTTTGGAACAAACTAATGTGCAGCTGGCACATATGACGGGCTGTGGAGGCCTTACATTCCACAGTACGTGAGAGGAATGCCAATGTCACCCGGCTGGCAGGGCAACTACATTCTGAACTTGTAGCCCGTTTACTGGCACCTATGTCTTCAGCCACCACCAGTGCCGCTAGTACGCCTACCACATCTCTACAGAGTACTCCTCCAAGGAGAGGTGCTCGCACCAGGGGTGGGCGAGGGAGGGGAGAGAGTGGCACCAAGCATAGCGATATGCCTGCAAAAAGGCGTCGCTAGCACAATGTTTCTTATTGCTTAATCTTTTGTCAAGTTTCTATAACCATTATACGTTATTATTTATTGTGTTCTGCAATAAATGCTGTTAAATTTCTATTGTGTCAGTCTTTCTTTTCTGCACATTAAACAAGGGTATACTGATTTTTTAACAATTATGCACTATGCTTCAGGCAGAAAAACCATTTTTCACATGTGGATTGCATTAGCATTAAAATAAGGGTTAACTATGTAATGCAACAATTCCCATCCTAATTTCTTTGAGGCAACAGTATTCTAGTTGTTTTTTGGAAAGTACAAAACAACTAGAAAAGGAAAGGTGAAATGAGATTTTACTATGCAATCATACTGGGTGAAAAAATAATGGGAAAAAAAAAACCAGTAGCCTGAAATTTCATGACACTTTGGCCATTTTCTATACACAGTCCTAATGGGTCATTGGACATAAAATAGGCCTTTCTCTTATGGTCTGATTGGCAAAATACCTGAAACAGCACACTGTTTGAACCATCACGCCGCTCACAAGCAGCGCTTTCATTTTGGTCTTTTGAATGGCGGTTTTCCGGCGGCTTTATAAACCCCCTAATAGTAAATCCGGCTGTTTGTATGTTGAACATTGTTGAAACCGTCATGGCGCTTTATACAGAGGCGGGTTTGAAAACATCATTTCTGGTCGTTTGGACGGCGGGTTTAGCCTTAGTAAATCCGGCGTTGGCTAAACCGCCGCCAAACCCGCCTGATAGTAAATCTAGCCCTTAATCTGCAAGAATTTAACCCTGTCTGCAGCCTGTACCTGCAAACTCTTTGTGATTTCACCTGTCCCTATGCAGGAGAGGTGTGGCAAACAACTCTGTTTGTCATAATGGGTACTTCAGTACTTATTTGTGCCTTTTTCATGAAGGATTGGTGCATAATTTTTCTCCATCCCTGACTAATTTTGTTTCTCTTTATCATCATTTATTAATACAGTGCCAGCAAAATCGGTATCACTTTAATTTTATTATCATCATTTAGTTATATGGTACCACCATATTATGCTGCAATGTACAAAGAATATTTGATCATTTATTCATCAATCTCTGTCCCATTGGAGCTTTCAGTCTAAATTCTACACCACAAAAGCACACAACACACATACTAGCAGGATCGGACTGTGCCACCAGGGTACTGGTGAACTGCAATCCTATGACTTTTGGTTGTGGATCGTAATAATCCGTTCCTCCCCTTCCTTCCTCAGCAAGAGAAAAAGACAGAAGACTCTGCCTCTGGCGTGCCAGATAAAAGAAGGTAAGTGTGGGTGGCAATTTTAATGTAATGTAGGTGGGGATGTGAGCTATTAATTTAATGGTGGGGGTGGGAGCTAATAGTTTAATAGTGGGTGGGAGATATTAATTTATTGGTGGTGTGATGGATGGGGCTAATAAATGGTGGTGCCTGTTGATTTAAAGTGTGGTGATGGTTTTGGGTTTAATGGGGCTGAGTTTATCGGGAAGGAGTAGTTATTTTTTAATGTGAATACTAATTATTTACTGTCAGGGCAGTTTAGGGCAAAATAGGTGTATTTACTAAATGTGAATACTATTAATTTTATAAAGAAATAGATAGAGCCAAAGAGCACTCACAGTGTAATATTGACAGGTAGCATAGTATATAAAATTCTCAAATATAAACTGCGTACAACTGATAAATTAAACAGGGCTTATCTTAATAAAACCCTATCACTGAAGCTCAAATCCAACGTGGAAAGGAGAATAGACCTGTGTGCCTTAGTATTACCATTAATTCTTGCGATGGTGTGGGTTACAAATTTAGCTATATTTTCCTTTTATGATTTTTTTTCTTAACTTCCAATTCCTGATCCCTGAATCCTCCAGGGTCCCTAATGGGTCCAATGTTCCCTCCGAACTTCTCTCTCCACCTCCCACTTGGTTTGACAATTTATTGTCATGGGAGGTTGCAGGGAGGGTGGCCTAATTATTAAAAGTGGGTGCTATTAATTTAATATCAGATTTGGTTGGGGGTAGAGCGTTCAATCATTGCTAAGCTTTCCATATTTCATGTATACATTGTCCCTTTTTCCAAACATGGACCCAACATTCCAGGATCCAGACACGCAGCTACTTAGCTTAAGACATGGAGCAGCAATAGGTAGTCAAATCTACAAATACAACAAGAACAGGTAGGACAGAGCAGGATAGTCTGCTAAGTGTGCTGCTTCTGGTAGTGCACTCCTGATTATGGGTGACTGTTCCATTCAGTCAGGACTTTGCTCCAATCTTGGCTGCATGGTCCAGACTGTGCACTCCTTATGTACAGTGCATTCCTTACATGCTACACTGTGGTACAAGCCATGTCCTCTGTGGGCTGAATACAACCCCACTAGTGGCTCTCCACACCCTCTCTGGTGGGCTCACTACCATTGCATTCCTTCATGTTCCAGTCTGACACTGCATACTAAGATCCATTTTTGTTACCAGCTAATTTACCTACCAGTATGTTTTTGGACTGCGGTAGGAAATCAGAGAACCTAGAGGAAACCAACACAAACACGGAAGGACATGCAAACGCCACACTGATAAGGTCCCTGGTCAGGAGCAAACCCATGGCCCCAGTGCTGTGAAATAGTAAAGGGATCAGTTGATTAATTCATAATCTTATAATTTTCGTAAAATGATAAATATTAATTTCTAAACTGTGTTTGTTTATGTGAGGATACAGAGTTTTTAGAATTGAAGTTCATTTAGTTACCCTGCCGTCTTAGGATCAAGAGTCACACAGGCAAGGAGGAGAACAAAAGATACAACAAGATCTTTAACAATATATATATATATATATATATATATATATATATATATATATATATATATATATATATATATAAAACAATATCTACAGTACCACAACAGAGCATAAGACTGCACACTTTAAACAGTAGGTCAGTGGATCACCAGTCCCAACAAAGTTCCCCACCCTTCCTTTAGTCATGCAACAGTTCCACAGGCAAAAGAGTCTGTCAACAGGAGGTTCAGGGACTCCTGGTATCTTGCTGTTCCTGGCCTCTCCACCAGCGTGTTGGTGCTCTGGGTATCAGTCACCAATTTACTCAAAACTTGGCGAGTATCTGCTGAAGGACTGATGTGATGACAGGTCGCCAGATGAGGCGACAGGCTCCTTTCCAAGATACAGGGCAGCGATGATCACTGGGTCTGCTAGTAGAACACAAAAACTCAACACCAGTCAGTCCTGCACCTTCCAGTAAATCAACAAAATTGACACACCCCACACCCCACTCCTTATATCCATGGTCAAATTCCTACTGTGTTTTCCCCTCCCTTGGGCAAACCCCTGGGTTTTTCCTTCTTAAAAATTGGTGGGTGCTGGACCAGGGGGTTGGAGTGGAAGTGGAGATGAGTTAGCCTTCACTGTGGCTCTCCTGCTTTGGTGTGTCCAGTGGCGGGCTGGCCCGGGGGGCAGGGGGGCATGAGCCCCCCAGGCCGCTCGGTCAGGCCGCTATTAGGGCCAGGGCGTAGGCCGACCGGCCGCCCCCCGTCAGTGCACTGGCGGCCGCATCACATGACAGGGGATGCGGCTGCGTCATCAATGACGCGGCCGCATCCCTTTTCATGAGATGCGGCCGCCTGTGTGCCCCCCGGCCACGCCTCTCCCAGCCCGCGTCTGGGTGTGTCCCAGAGCTTCTTGCTGTCCCTCACATTCTGTCCCTTCCTTCTTACCCCCACATGTGTCTGCAATAAGCCCTCCCCCTATCCACCATGTAAAATATAAGAACTGGTCTTGGGGTGACAGTCCATGTAATCTTACGAATTGACGGGCCGGTGGGAGATGTTATCTTGGCAGTGTGGCCCAGGCCCATAACAGTTTACATATATGTAAGTGACTTAAACAATATTGTCTTTATAACCATAATTCAAAGCAAGGTCAGCAACATTCTCTAAATGTTATGTGTAGAAAAGCAAATATTTCAACATGGTGCTTGTTCTATGTTGTGTTTTAGATGCAGAGAGCAGATGTACAAGGCATGTTTAATATGCAGTAGAGTATTGCAGGAGGCCCTAGGGGCAAGGTGTCAGCTGACTGAGAAAACATTGAAGCCTTGGTCACAGGGGAGAAGGCCATTTGTTTCAAAGATTTCATTACTTATGCATTAAAAGCAGTGCTAAACACACAGAAAGAGCAGAAAATACCAATGAGCCAGTATATAAAGGGTGAAATAAGAGCTGGATTTTGAGCTGACTGGTTAGATACTCAGTACACATATCAGTAGGAAGTTTCTCCTCCCTCTACTCTGCGGTTTTCACTAGTTACTACTAGAAGACACTGCTCGTAACTGGTAAGAATGAAATGCAGGCAGCATCATATCAGCAGGAGTTATAATGTACAGGAGCTACAAAAACAGGACACATACTAATAGCATACTCTAGAAGATGATGCACAGAAGCATTCACCTGGAGTAATTACACCATTTTAGTGACTGAAGCATAAATATTCACATCTGACCACACAAGTATATCGATCATACACAAACTAGAGATGCTCGGGCTCGGTTTTTGGAAAACCAAGCCCGAGCGGTCTTATAAGTCTTCATTGCAGTTGGCTAGCGTCATAGCTAAAACAGAAAGAGGAGGGGTGGCAGTGTTCCTGGCAAACTCCAGTGACATTGTACTGTGCCATAGCTCACACTGAAACAGGAGGGAAGACAGTGTTCTTCTCATCAGTCTCCTCTCAAGTGACATTGCTCTGTGCCATTGATCATACAGAAACAGGAGGGGTGGCAGTGTTCTTATCAGTCTCCAGTCACATTGCTCTGTGCCATTGCTCATACAGAAACAGGAGGGGTGGCAGTTTTCCTGTCACTCTCCAGTCCTTGTCACTCTACAGTCTCAGTGCTGTTGGTCACACAGAATCAGGGGTAGCAGTGTTCTTGTCACTCTCCAGTCACATTGTTCTTGTCACTTTCAGTCTCAGTGCCATTGGTTACACAGAAACAGGGGTAACATTGTTCTTGTCACTCTCCGGTCTCCTGTCACATTGTTCTTGTCACTCTCCAGTCTCAGAGCCCTTAGTTACACAGAAACAGGGGTAGCAGTGTTCTTGTCACTCTCCAATCTCCAGTCACATTGTTCTTGTCACTCTCCGGTTTCCAGTCACATTGCTCTGTGCCATCGATATGGATTCACATCAGTCCGCACAAGACCAGAAGCACCAAGTAGCTGCTGGCACCAGTCATGATGATACTAATCCCTCTACATCATCTGCTAAAGCCTATGTTCAAGTGCATAGTGGTTTGGTAGTGGATAGTGGTCTGTGCCATTGCTCATACAGAAACAGGAGGGGTGGCAGTATTCCTGACACTCGCCAGTCTCCTGTCACATTGTTCTTGTCACTCTACAGTCTCAGTGCCATTGGTCACACAGAAACAGGGGTAGCAGTGTGCTGGTCACTCTCCAGTCTCCAGTCACACTGTTCTTGTCACTCTCCAGTCTCATTGTTCTTGTTACTCTCCAGTCTCAATGCCGTTGGTTACACAGAAACAGGGGTAGCTCTATGTCATCTGATAAAGCCTATGTTCAAGTGCATAGTGGTTTTAAGTCAGGGAAACAAAAATGTAAAAAAAAGCTTTTACATTTTTAAACGAAAAAACACCTTTCTAATAAAGGTAAAAGTTTACTGTAGAAAAACATAAAGTTGCCAACATACCATTCTACCCAAAATATTAACAAGCATACCAGCATTAGCTAGCTCCCTTCTCTCAGCTAGATCCCAGCACCTGCAATCTACACTGTCATCATCCTCGCCCTCATCAGTGTGTACATCATCCTCACACAACACAAATTCAACCCGGCTGAGATTCACCATTACAGAAGTCTCTGAACTTTGATGTAATTGCCCGTAATGTCCTTCCTCGTGGAATTTGTAGTTAATTTTATGACAGAGCTGTCACAATTTTTGAGCAATTCTTTTAGACCAGACCAAATGTCAAAATTATGTGCTCACTCGTCTGCATCACCACTGGGCATCTTGGGAAAGCTAAGTTGTTCCTAGCAGCAGAAACTGTGGGAGGATGAGTCATCGTGTCATGTACTCCTTCAGCTGTCAGCTTGCTGATCAGGAGCTCATTGCATCTTTTGAGATCTGGGTCAGTTGGAAAGAAAGAGAAGACATAGCTCTTAAATTTAGGATCATGCACAATTGCCAAAATGTAGTAATCTGATTTGAAGATGTTGATAACTATCAGATCCTGGCAAAGTGAATAAAGTACTTGATCTGCAAGTCCTACATAGCTAGCGGAATTGCTTTGTTTCATCTCCTCCTTCAATTTCTATAGCGGCTTTTCCAAAAATCTAATTAGGGGAATCACTTGACTCAAGCTAACATTCACTTCACAGGTGACTACTTACAGTGGTCTCAGCACCTTGCACAACACGGAAAGTATTCTCCACTGCACTGGACTAAAGTACATTCCCCCTCAAATTCTATTCTTCCTGCAGTTGCTGCAATCTCCTACATGCTGTTGCAGAATGCACAAAATGGCCCAAATTATTTCGGGACACAGACAGCTTTTCCTGTATGTCACTGTCATTTTTAAAAAAGCTCTGTACCACCAAGTTAATTGTGACAGGATGGACCACCTATGCCACCCTGTCTGTTGCAGCTGGAAACCGACTGGGTTTACTTTGCCACCATTCCCTTTAATTATCCCATATGGGCTCTCTTGCCACAGTAGGAGGGGCTTACAAATGCTGCCACCACTGTACTCCTTACTGGCATCCAGTACCGGGTTTCTTCTGGGTAACTGACGCTGCGAGTGTACCCTGTTACTGGTGTACCTGGGCTGTTACTCCTGACATCTTACTATTGATCAGGGTTGCTGTGGATGGATCCCCTCAGGCCTATCACGCTGACCAGAGCTGCAGGGTAGCAGGCAGAGCGGTGGTACCGGAAAAACTGGGTCCAAACCTCAGAAACAGCCGGGAATGGATTAGGTTTTGGGTCTAATCTGTAGGTCACAGGATTTTCAGCATGGAAGATATTTTCAAGCAGGTCTTTGAAGCAAGTGATGTTTATTTGCAGTCACACTGATTGGAGGTTCCAGTGCTAAGGTCAGATGAAATCAGAAGAGCAACTTTTAATACAAAACAGTGCTGTTTTTATGCACATTTGAGCGCAGCCTCACTAGATAAGCCAGTCCACTTGAGGTCTCAGTTATTTTTGAATCAGGATGCAATTTGTTTATCCAAACATGGATTTACATGCAATTCAAAGCTAACAATATTTACACTTATCTGTGATATCCTATAACTTGCTTTGATTTCCTGCATCACATGCTGTTTACAATGTTCAGAAAGGTTTGAACACTCTGGACAAAAGGCCACACAGTAAGGACCCCCTGCTAGGCCTTTAGCCAGAGCAGGCATTTGACACTTCATCAAAAAACTTAGCATTTCCTGCTATCAGACTCCCTCCCCACATATGCCTAATTGGAGATTTCCTCTAGCAACTTTACAAATCCAAACAATGACACTTCCATACAAAACACATCCCAATGTAACACGATAAGTGCATTTAAAATTATACATTAGTGCCTGCACCTCTGATTGAAATATATTTCTGCAATAAATTATTTCCACAAGATCCAGCCACAAATAAGTTATTCATCAGTGATCCAGTCACATTGATTGTGTGAGCAAAACAGGGAATGTGATGGAATTCTCTATGATGTAATACTCTCACAATATTGGTGACATTGTCAGAAATGACATATTCTCAGGAAAATTCAAGCGGGATAAGCCATGTTGCAATGAAACATACCTGTGACAACTTGTTTCAAACAGGTTGTCAGCTGTATGTCTTTTAGTGTAGCCGGTGATACACAAATTGAGGATACCACTGTCACCCAGTTGCAAAGAGAGTCACAGACGCCATGGCAACTATGCTAGTATTAGATCTGCCTCCAATATCTACAATTAATGCAGCTGGTTTTAGACAGTTAATTGAGGTCCTGTGTCCCCGTTACTAAAATTCCATCATGATTAGTTCAATTCCCGACCATGGCCTTATCTATGAGGAGTTTGTATGTTCTCCCTGTGTTTACGTGGGTTTCCTCCGGGACTCCAAAAACATACTAGTAGGTTAATTGGCTGCTATCAAAATTGACAGTCTCTCTCTCTCACTGTATGTTAGGGAATTTAGACTAAGCTCCAATGGGGCAGGGACTGATGTGAATGAGTTCTCTGTACAGCGCTGTGGAATCAGTGGCGCTATATAAATAAATGGTGATGATGATGATGATGACACCATTTTACTAGAAAAGCAATTCCTCACCTCTACCAGAAGGTTTGTTAAAATGTAATTATTGGGCTACAAATGCCATTCTACCCACTGTACACTTAACCACAGATATGTGGACAAGTGGAACTTGGCAAACTAAAGATTATATGACTATATTGGGTTGGTAAATCGCCTTCAGCAGCAGGAAGAGCAGCAGCATGTAACCGACAACGCCAGATCTTTTAGAGGCAGGCTACTCTGTGTATCACCGGCTTCACTAAGAGGCATACCGCTGAAAACCTATTAAAAAAACTAATGGATGTCATTACAACATGGCTTATCCCGCTTGGACTCTCCTGAGGATATGTCATTTCTGATAGCGCCACCAGCATATGTGAGAGCATTACAGGTGGGTGGATTCTATCACATTCCCTGTTTTGTTCACACAATCAACTTGTTGGTACAGAGCTTTTTGAAACATGAAAAAGACGTGCAGGAGATGCTGTCTGTGGCCCAAAAAAATTTGTGACATTTACGACATTCGGCAACAGCATGTAGGAAATTGCAGCAGCTGCAAGAACAATTTATTTTGCCCTGCCACCAACTGAAGCAAAGAGTGGTAACAAGGTGGAATTCCATGCTTTATATGCTTGCGATGATGGAGTAATGGCGAGAAGCCAACCACGCTTACTCCACAAGCCATGACATTGTGAAAGGAGGGGGAATATATTAAAGTCCAGCGCAGTGGAGAATACTTTCCATATTGTGCAAGGTGCTGAAACAATTCGAAGTAGTCACTGATGAAGTGAGTTCAGACACTGTTAGCTTGAACAAAGTGATTCCCTTAATTAGACTTTTGGAAAAGCAGCTTGATAAATTGAAGGAGGAGATGAAACAAAGCAATTCCGCTAATTATGTTTGTCTTGTAGATTAAGTACTTTATTCACTTTGCCAGGATCGAAGAGTTATCAACCTCTTGAAATCGGATCACTACATTTTGGCAACTGTGCATGATCCTAGGTTTAAGAGCTACACGAACTTAATACAGATCCAAAATCAAAACCAAAACACGGGGGTCAGTGAACCTCTCTAACACAAACAGGCACATATTCATACCTAAACCTTGCTGTTATTCCTCGAATCGATATCCATATACAGGAAAATCCTACAGGCTATGTTTTATTGTAGACAATAAATATACAAACTTAGAGGTGGTTCTAAGTGATTATCTAAAGGATGTGCCTACTTAGAACATATTTATTGCATTGCATTAGGCTAGTTATGTGAACATCTGGATAACTTCATCTTTGAGCACAATCATGGCAAGAATATGTTTAGCACTAAACCATAAATGTCAGTTAGTAGGCCCTGGCACTAAGCACCTAGGCTCTGAGTCTCAAACATAGTGGTAGTTCTTCTGCCTTCTTCTTCCTCTCTCTCTCCCCATCTCTCTGTCTCTCTCTCATAATAGTGAGAACGGGGCAGGCCAGGATTTATTTTGTTGTACCAAAACATTGGACTGCTGTAACTTTCTATGGTTATTATGTGGAAAATGCATTGTTCACAATATCACACATTCCCATTCTCATCCTTTTCCAGATCAACATAAATTTTGTTGCCTGCCACGATAACCTAACATTTAATTTATAGTAATTTATAGACTGACTCAGACAGGAACACTGCTAAAATTATGTGCTTTCAGCTGGTACTGCATGTAGTAAATAGTTACTACTGGACAATTAAAAACTATCTTTTTCAAAGTATGTACCTCCTAAAATGCTGTAATGTAGACAAGCTTCTGGTCCGTACTTTATCAAAATGTGAAATAACTTACCCACCTCCACCATTTACAGTTGCTCTACGTTGCTTCACCAAAATCTCAGTTCTGGAAAACTGTTTCTCTTTACTAACATGGGATCTGTAAGGCTTTGTGTAATGCCAAACCTATTTTCCATGTTTCTAAACCAGAAGGGTGCTGGAGGTAGTGGGGCCACAATGCTTCTGATGCAGGCCTGCAGATTTATAATAACAACCTATTGCAAGGACTACCACAAGAAATTGCTGGGCCCAGTACAAATATAACATGCAGGGCCCCCTTTCATCTTTTACCCACCTCACCCCTATTTTTAAATAATAGTAATTTTTAAATAATCCTAAATAACCCCTACCAGTGTTCTCTACAGCAACCCCCACACCCTGGTTCTATCTAACCCCTGTATCTTGTGAGTGGAGGTAGATGAGCTGCCTTAATTCAGTACAGAGGTAGCCACCCCACCTCTCACATCTCACATGCAGCTGCATCATTAATATTTACCAAATTAGTTAATAAAGACATGAAGTACCACCTTGAACCACAAAAATTAACACTGCAGTGCAAATGCACTTTTGTAATGCTACATGTCTACGTTTGCACAATAGCACCTTGATTTAGAGGGAAAAAACACATAAAGGAACTTCCTGCACTCAGTGGCCACCTAGCAATAAAGCACCAATATAAAAACTGTCTCTAAAACAATGAATAGAAACACAAGCCTTAGTGGCGTACATTTGTAAATACATAAAATTAAAAACAAAGTGGTGCGGGATAAAATGCACAGTGTGGAAGTTCTTAGTGTTTACCATAATACCATAGCAAAACCAATAAAGACACGGACACCAAATTAACGCTGGAATAAAATATTATTTATTAAATGGCTAATATTAAACTAAAGGGGCTGAAAGGCGGACAAGAGCAGGGCAGCCAGCAAACACAAAACCAATAACGGTGGAAAGGTCAGACCATTGTACCACCAACCCAGGATCATACCTTATCTATTGGCCGGTGCGAAATATATGTCCAACGGCAAGACTACACCCCCCTTATAACCGCCAGCAAGATATTCAACATACTGGCCCAGAGTCCCATTCACTGGACCCAACACACGTGATGACAACACAATCCAAAAGGGGGAGTAGTGACCTATGACGATTAGGGGTGTGCACCGGCCACTTTTTGTGTTTTGGGTTTTGGGTTCTGATTAGCTTGAGGTTTTGGGTTCTGATTGGTTTTGCCAAAACACCCCACTAAAGGTTTTGGTTCTGATTTTGGGTTTTGGGTTCTGATTTTTTTTAAAAAAAGCATAAAAAGTGCTAAAATCCATATTTTTGGTTTTTTTTCACTCCTACACTATTATTAACCTTAATAACATTAATTTCCACTAATTTCCAGTCTATTCTGAACACCTCACACCTCACAGTATTGTTTTTAGTCCAAAAGGTTGCACCGAGGTAGCTGGATGTCTAAGCTAAGCGACACAAGTGGGCGGCACAAACACGTGGCCCATCTAGGAGTGGCACTGCAGTGGCAGACAGGATGGCAGTTTGAAAAACTAGGCCCCAAAGAGCACATAATGGCAAAAAAAGAGGTGCAAGATGGAATTGTCCTTGGGCCCTCTCACCCACCCTGATGTTGTTGAAATAGGACATTCGCACTTTAACAAACCAATCATTTCAGCGACAGGGCATACAAAACTGTGGCTGAAATGATTGGTTTGTTTGGACCCCCACACAAAAAAGCTATTCATCTCTCCCTGTACAAACTAAACTGGCTCTACTGAGGCAAGATGTCGTCCTCATCCTCATCCTCTGATTCCTCGCCCCCTTCAGTGTGTACTTCCTCATCCTCACACATTATCAATTCGTCCCCGCTGGACTCCACAATCACAGGTCCCTCTGTAGTATCTGGAGGCCAGTGCTGTTCTTGATTGAAGAATTGATAATTCATTTTTATGAACATCATCTTCTCAACGTTTTGCTGAAGCAACCTCCTTTGCCGCTCACTGACCAGGTTCCCCGCTGCACTAAAAACTCTTTCGGAGTACACACTGGAGGGGGGACAACTCAGGTAAAATAGAGTCAGTTTGTACAGGGGCTTCCAAACTGCCTTTTTTTCCTGCCAGTAAGAATAAGGACTGTCTGACATGTCTACTTGGATGGTGTCAGCAAAGTAATCCTCCACCATTTTTTCAATGGTAACAGCATCCAATGCAGCGACAGTAGACATGTCTGCAATGGTTGGCAGGTCCTTCAGTCCGGACCAGATGTTCTCAGCATCCCCGCCAGCGGGCCGTTTATGAAATCTCAGCTGTTTCCTTGCAGCCACAGGTGTGGAAGTAAATGAAGGAGGAGCTGTTGGCATGTCACGGCCCTCTTCAGAGGACAATCTCCTGACCAGCAGGTCTTTGCACCGCTGTAGACTTGTGTCCGCCGGAAACAGAGTGTTAAGAGCGTTTTGTCGCTAACCAATAACGATTGTCAAATCCCGATTTGTGTTTCCAACGCACAAAGATTTATTCTAAAAAGGTAGCAGAATATATTCAAGCAAAGTAATAATAAGTACAGCCGTTACTTATCGCAGGCGCTCTGGATCCAGTGTACAGTCATTCAATCCTGAAGTCTGGGGACAAGATGTCTGAACACTAGATGAGGAGCCGCTGCTTATATGCACACAGAAAAACAGTAAAACAATGCAAATGAGAAGAGGAATTGCAGAGTGCATACTTGCGTATGCACTCTGCAATTCCTTCGCAGAGTGAACCGGACAGTCGCAAATGTGAAGAGGATTAGTATGATACCACACATGACTAGATTCCTTCAACGTGTACCATATGTTTTACTGATATGCATATAACTTATAATATTACATATAAATACTACTATATTTCGACATAAATGACTATGTGTTGCAACTACCTTTAATGTGTACTATTTTACAAGTGTGAGTGTTTGTGCAAATGTATGTAAAAGACTAAATACTGTTGTTGCCACGTGTTGCAGCTGCGTACGCCCTTCCACGCCGTAGCGTGCCCTGTCACGCCGTAGCGTACCGTACGCATCTTTTCAGACAAAGACAACCAAGTTTGCTCGATTTTAATTGAAAGGACTTTATCCAATATGCTGACTTCGACAGCTCCACCCTTTGATAGTATAATAAACTATCACCTAATCACCGTTTCAAGTTCAGGGTTATACAACACTTCTTCACATACCATGATCTCGGTGTCTTGCACCACCCTATCTGTCTCGTTCTCAGTGTTTCTCCTAGAAGACTGTTTCCCACACTTCAACACAGTAGGAACACATTTGACAAATAAACCAATTGCTAAGATGGCACCCAGTATAAGGAGAAGGAGCTTACCTACACTAGCAACAATTTCCTGTACCCACTCCCCCAGACCAGAGAACCATTTCACAGGGTTCAACCATGAGAACCAACCTGCCACCTTTTCCCCGACCTCATATAACGAAGAATTATGGTTCCTTCGAAATTCTTATTTCAGTTGCAGAATTTCATCCATCTTCCGGTCTATAACCTCCTTAGGGTCATCCGTATTATTGGGGATGTACGTGCAACATTTTACACCGAACTGGGTGGCCAGTGTCACACAGTACACACCAGTAATAGAGGTGAGATAATTTAGTACCAGTCTATGTTGCACCAACTCCTTCTTGTACGCTTGTAGCTCCCTTCCAGTATACCTGAAAGTGTCATCATACATCTCGGTGATATTATCTATTAATTTAGCTAGGTCTTGGATATATTTAAAGTTTAATGTTCCCCGAGCGGTCCTGGTGAGAACTAGAGCAACCATAACTTGAAACCCAGCGGTTTCACTAATCAATTTTGTAGCTATGGGTTCCTCACCAGGAATCATATTTCTCTTGCCACGGTGTTCATACTGTGTGTGTATGTATAGTGGTGATGTAGTCTTGTGAATACCAACCATTTCTTCATAAGTAATAGTCATGATTTCGGGAACCAGTTTAGCTAAGAAACACAAACCCTTAGAACTCGGAGTTACCCAGGAATAAGCTTTCCTCCCACAAACAAAGTATACATCATCATGGAGTACATAAGGAACAGTTTGCCCATTAATTATATCGCACAGAGTTTTGACGAAACTACCCATGCCTAGAGGCTTCATTTGCTCAAGACACATGCCAGCATGGATGACATTCTCACAATTATCTATAGAGACTTTACCAATGGACATTTTCTTATGTTTGGTTATACGCCCTAATTTATAACTTCCATAAACATTCCTGCCTAGTAGTGACCTTGTTAGTCTCCCTCTAAAATGAGTGTGGCGAGCCATTGTCTGATCTGATAGGTCAGCCTCCAAATTCTCCAGATGCTTTGCATGAGATATTTTGAAGCACAGCAAAGATCTGTCTACGGAGTATTGTCGAAGCGTCAGACTAGGGGACCTAGTGTTATTGTACCTCCCGTCTATGGGCCTCCCACCCCTCAATTCGAGTACTTCGGAAATGCTTAGAGGGAATGGCACTAGTCCTGTGTTATGCTGCCCCTGCGGCACGTGAGAGCACACCCAGCACTCGGTTTGGTTTAGCACCTTACCCACCAGGGAGTGATAATCCTCCAAAGGATGCCCACCCACATTCAGATTACCGGTGGACTGACATCGCTGGATGCATCTCTCTTCAACTAGGGAGTCACAGAACTTGCAGATGCAATACTCATCAGACAATAGCCCCTCACACTGTCTCCGAGTTCCTGAGCTAGCAGACCTTTTCATAACCCCCAGCCCAAGCTTGATAATGGGCTGCTCTGAGTATTCTAATAACTTTTCCTCTGCCTCCATCTCATCCGCATCACTACCAGAACCTCCTCTGTCCTCCATCCTCCTTCACAAAAATAGAATGTCCTAGAAAAAGTAAAAACAAGGAAAATCCTGGAACAAAATAAAAACAAAAACCGACACTCCATCGCTGGACAGATAGTTCTGAGGCAATGTCTCTGGTTCAGGTGTCTCGACTGCAGGCTTTAGGTGTCCCGCAACAGACTCACAAGTGACAGATCTATGTCGTCGGTCTCAGTTTTATCTTGCACTTTCTCCAGATTACGGACTCTCCTGCAGTGGGTGGAATGGACCCAAGTGTCTCTCTTTGCAACTTTCAGTGATGTAGTACTGGTCAGCAGCACTTGGTACGGGCCTTCCCAACGGTCTGTTAAACAACCTGAACGTAAGAAATTGCAGATCATAACATAGTTTCCAGGTTCAACATCATGACAGTTCGTTTCTGGCATACCAGGTGACAGCATTTTTAGTTTTTGTTGTTGTTGCTTTAGCTGTCTACTCATTCTTATAAGATATTGTACAGTCACTTCATTATTACACTTCAAGTCGTCTTGTAGACTCACGATCCAATGAGGTTGTCATCCGAACAGTATCTCAAAGGGGGACAGATTAAGAGGAGGTCTAGTAGTAGTCCGAATGCTATGGAGGACCAATGGCAAAGCCTCAGGCCATGCCAACCCAGTTTCAGCCATTACCTTACCAAGCTTGTTCTTTATAGTACCATTTACTCTCTCCACCTTACCACTGGCTTGTGGTCGGTAAGGGGTGTGAAGTCTGCTACCGATTCCCATGAGTTTACACATATTTTGGTAGATATCACCAGTAAAGTGGGTACCCCTATCACTTTCAATAATTCTAGGGATACCGAACCTACATACAAAATCTTGTACAATTTTCTTTGCAGTGAACACAGCAGTATTAGTGGCTGCCGGATATGCTTCTACCCAACCAGAAAACACATCAATACACACTAACACATACTTTAGATTCCTGCACGGTGGTAATTGGAGATAGTCAATTTGTATTACCTGAAAAAGTCCGTCTGTAGGAGGGATGTGGGATGGCTCAGTTGGAATAGTTTTCCCAACATTTTTCCTCAAACAAGTAAGACATGACATTGCTTTCTTACCAGCCTGAGAGGAAAATCCAGGAGCACACCAGTATGCTCTCACCAGTTTGCACATACCTTCTTTACCCAGGTGAGTCAGACCGTGTGCTGCTTCAGCCAGGCTTGGATAGTATGTTCGGGGAGCTACAGGCTTACCTTGTCCATCCCTCCAGAGTCTTGAGGACTCTTGACCACATCCCTTCGCCTTCCAGACCACCTTTTCCTGCAGAGAACACAAATCTTGCATTTCAATTAATTTCTGTATGTCTAATGTCTGAAAAACCATCATAGTCTCGGTCGATACAGTCATAGGTTGCCCTGCTGCCCATTTAGCAGCTTCATCTGCCCTTTTATTGCCCAATGACACTGGGTCTTCTTCAAAGGTATGGGCTTTGCACTTTATGACGGCTACTGTCCTGGGTAACTGTATCGCTGTCAGAAGTCCTTTTATGTGTTGTGAGTGTGCCACTGGCGCACCTGCTGCTGTCGTAAAGTTTCTAAGACGCCAAAGGGCCCCAAAATCGTGCACTACCCCGAAGGCGTACCTAGAGTCAGTATTTGTATTGGCTGATTTACCCTCTGCCAACTCACACGCTCTCCTTAATGCTACTAGTTCTGCCACCTGGGCTGAGTTAGGTGGGCCAAGGGGTTCAGCTGCTACCACATCCTGATCGTCTACAACAGTGTAACCAGTACATAGCTCTCCCGTCTCTGTCTGTCTATGACAACTTTCGTCTGTATAAAACGTAAAATCTACATTTTCTAAAGGGGTGTCACGTATGTCGGGCCTTACAGTAAAGGTCTGATTCAGGTGTTCCATACAATCATGCGTGTCAGTACTCTTGCCTAACTCATCATCGACCAGGATCTCCTCACCTACCACCCTTTGTGTCTCTAGAGACACATATGGAAGGTATGTAGCTGGATTTAAGGTGCTACATTGTTTGATAATGATGTTTGAGGGTGCCATCAGGGCTAGTTCCCACTTTGTGAATCTAGCTGAAGAAACATGTCTGGTTTGGGCTGAATTTAACAGAGCTGATACAGCATGGGGTATATAGACAGTTGAATTATGTCCTAATACTACGTCCTCACTCTTACTTACCAGAAGAGCAGTTGCTGCTACGCTTCTGAGACATGTTGGGAGTGATCTTGCCACAGTGTCCAATTGTGCACTGTAGTATGCTACCGGTCTGCTAGCGTCACCATGTTTCTGTGTAAGAACACCTGCTGCACAACCATCAGCTTCCGTACAGTATAGCTCAAAAGGCTTTTCATAATCAGGTATTCCCAATGCAGGTGCTCTAGTCAGACTATCTTTGAGATTAAAGAACGCTTGCTCTGACTCTGCTGTGTGTACAACACGTTCTGGTTTTGAGGAAGAGACTAGCTCCTGCAATGGTAATGCCAGAATAGAAAAACCTGGGATCCAGGATCTACAGTATCCACACATCCCCAGGAAGGTATGAATCTGCTTCTGGCTCTGCGGCAGAGTCATGTGTTGTATAGCCTCAATCCTGTCGGTTGTCAGGTGTCTTAGCCCCTTAGTGAGGCAGTGTCCTAAGTTTTTGACCTCAGTCTGACATGGCTGTAATTTGTCCTTTGCCACCCTGTGCCCTGTTTGTGAGAGATGGAGCCACAACAATTTAGTATCATGTAAACATGACATAAAAGAATCAGAGCACAGCAACAAATTGTCCACATATTGAATTAGAACAGACCCATTGTGGGGTTAAAAGGATTGCAAATAGTCATGTAAGGCTTGGGAGAAAATACTGGGGCTGTCAATGAACCCCTGGGGCAGTCTGGTCCATGTGTATTGCCCTCCCCGGTAGGAGAATGCAAATAGGTATTGACAGTCAGGGTGAAGAGGGACTGAGAAGAAAGCAGAACATAGATCAATGACAGTAAAATGGCTAGCAGACGGTGGAATCTGCATGAGGATGACAGCTGGATTCGGCACTATGGGGAATTGGCTCTCAACAATTTTATTAATTCCCCTTAAGTCCTGGACTAATCTATAGCCCCTCCCCCCACTCTTCTTCACAGGGAAAATGGGACTATTTGCTGTGCTCGATGTACGAATTAAAATCCCTTGTTGTAACAGCCTTTCAATAACAGGATATACCCCTAGTTCCACCTCTGGTTTTAATGGATACTGTGGGATTTTTGGAGCTATCCTACCACTTTTTAGATTTACCATGACAGGGGCTACGTTTGCCATCAGTCCAGTGTCCTGTCCATCTCTGGTCTATAGTGAACCTGGTATTTCCAGCAACATCCCCTTTACTTGAGATGGACTTGGTTCTATAACAGTAGAGTAACATTAACCTTTGAGGGGTGTCCAATATGTCCTGTACCTCATGAGCGACCTTCTCGGGTATATCTAGGAACACACCATCTGAAGTACAGTATATGACACATCCCATTTTACATAACAAGTCTCTCCCTAGCAAGTTAGTAGGAGCCGCTGCAGCCAAGAGAAGCGAATGCTTAGTATGCAGAGGCCCGATAGTAACTTCAGCGGGTTTAGTTAGAGGATAATGTTACACACTTCCCGTTACCCCCATAGCTGGAATAGTTTTACTGGTCACCTGTAGATTAAAAGGAGAGGTTATCACAGATCTGGCCGCCCCTGTATCTACAAGAAAAGTTTGTTTCCTACCAGCTATGTCAACTATCATTGTTGGTTCTTCTCTCTGACTCTCAGTTAACCTCACTGGCTGTAGACTACAGGTATGACCTGACCCCTAGCGCTGACTATTGCTTTCCCGCACAGCATTTGCTGCTGTATCATGCGCGGGCAGGTGTGAGTCTTCTAGTCTATGTGAATCCCTCCTTGGAGGATATCTATGTGACCCTTTATTAGGATTATACCTTCCCTTTGTACAATCTTTTCTCATATGTCCTTCTTCTTTGCTATTATAACATCTCAACATTCTGCGTTTCCTGTTATGTGAGTTATATGCTGGTGGTCATGTATGCATTCCCTCTAATGCTTGTATACTCACCGTCATCAACTTGTCACTCTTTTCTTCCCTTTTCCTAAAAATATTTTTGGCATGTTCGACAGCAATTTCTCTAAGAGAATCTACCATGCTGCCTCTCCAACCAGGGGTTGAGGTTTGTACTCTTGTTTTTAGATTATCCTTTAAACCATCCATCAGTACTGTTACCGCTACTTCCCTATGATGTGGGTTCTCCCTTATATCTGATACCCCAGTAAACTGTGACATTGATGCAAGAGCTCTACCAAAATAGTCCGCTGCAGTTTCACTATCTTTTTGTTTTATGGTGAAAATCTTACTCCAATTTACCACTACTGGAAAATAGATGGCTAAATGTTTGACAATTTGTTCTATATTCTCTTGGTTAATCTCATCAGTCAAGGTGTCATCTTCGTCCAACAAACAATCTTTAATACATTTTTGTATGTCATTATTGGGAGGAAGACACGCCCTCAACACTACACGCCAATCCTTATTGGTTAGTTCGTGTGCATTTCTTAAGTCTTTAACAAATTTCTGACACTTAGCCAACTCTTTTCTAGGATCTGGGAATTCAGTCATAATGGAACGTAATTCTGATCTAGTCCAGGAACAATGCATTGTAACATTCTTTAAAGGAACTATACCATCCTTGTCCGCCTTCCCATTGGGAACTGATATTGTGTCTTCAGAAGACACTACAGGATTTGCTGTTTCAGTTCTTTGAATGCTTTCACTCCTAGTGATCACACTACTCTCACCTATCTCAGCCATTGCTCCTTTCCCATACTTACGCTGAACCTCTAGCATATTAACAGCATGAGCAATGGCTGAAATCACAGTGGGTTCATCTTCATCTTCTGATACACTGGTTTAAAACTGGCTTAAGACAGGATATAACTTAGCAATTTCTCTTTTTTTAGTTTTAATAACGGCTGTACTTACCCCTACCGCCACATAAGGTGGCGGGGGCGCGCTTGCACTGAGTTCGCCACGCTTCTCAACAGCTACATCCGCCGTGCGCGCGCTTTTCGCCACGCCTACTTCCACAGTGCATTCGGTGCTCTGCCACGTGTTACCTTCCATTTGCCACAATTTAAAGCAATCATTATTTATATTCCTCACTTTCGTTAACTTAATCAACCATACTTTATCTTTTACAGTATTTAGTACCTCTGCATTAAAACTCCCTATTGTTGGGAAAGGCCTATCACAATCTTTGGTCATCTTGACCCACGTGTCGCAATACGCAGTTGCGTATGCACCATATTTCTTACACATGAGAAATCTCGCTGAACCAATAGGCCCTTCCTTAGGCAGTTCCTTGGCCTTCTCTAGCGTTTGCTTAGCACCCATGTTGAACAATAGGGTCCCAGAAATATCACAATATCCTGCCACAAAATAGGGTTCCAGAAATAACACAATATCCTGCCACTAATTTCAACACTACCGCTAGAGATATTTTACCGGCCCGTGGACGTATTTGCTACAAGCCGCTTCCACTCGCTTCCTCTCGTATTAAACGAGGACCCCTAATACAGAAATATCAATGCGGACTAAAGGGTTATCAGCTCCTCGATCACCCCTGACTCTCCATCAAAATCTGTTGAGTTTATTACGCCTGGTAGCATCCGGTAAAATCACCAGCCTTACCAACGTAATTCCTCCCCGTTACTCCCAAGTCACAATCACGGCTTTCCTTGCCGTGCGGTGCAATCGCAAGGCTTAAAGGTTATCAGTAAGCGATGCGATTACCCTTGGGTGTACGTCGGGAAAATTAGCTTAGTTTCCGCCCCCGGTATACCTGCCTTGTATACCGCACACCAGATGGGCACCTGCCTCGTCAAACAGCAACTGACACTCTATTTTACAATAGATAAAACCTTAGTGTATTTAAAGTCAACAAATCACACGACATACACCTTTTCTGCGCAGAAAATCAAAGTTCCCAACAATAGTAATAATGTCCCAGAGGTTTTAACAAGTAATTATACTATGCATGTATAACAACTATCAAAACGATTGTTTAACCACGTGGAAAATCTACCGGAAGTTCACATATGCTAAGCAGGAAGTACACATACGCTATGCAATACAATATATCAAAACGCAATATGACAGAAAAAAAAAGAAACAGTTTTCTCTTTTGTCCCTAGGTTCAGTTAGCGTACCTTAGATAATGCAAAACGGACATTCAGTTTCACAATACAGAGTAAAATTCAGGTTTTGAACACATTGCGTTCTTACCCGTATATGACGCGTCTCCACCCTTTGTTGCGGAACCGAAATCCGTTGGTCTTGCGTATTGTCCGGCAACGAAACTTCCAAACTCACGAGCCCCCAAATTGTTAAGAGTGTTTTGTCGGTAACTAATAACGATTGTCGAATCCCGATTTGTGTTTCCAACGCACAAAGATTTATTCTAAAAAGGTAGCAGAATATATTCAAGCAAAGTAATAAGTACAGCCGTTACTTATCGCAGGAGCTCTGGATCCAGTGTACAGTCATTCAATCCTGAAGTCTGAGGACAAGATGTCTGAACACTAGATGAGGAGCCGCTGCTTATATGCACACAGAAAAACAGTAAACAGTAAAACAATGCAGATGGTATAGCTTGCTTCTATTGGTCCAGGTTTCAGGAAGGTCCAAGGGGTTGTCAATCATTGGCTAGTTTAAGCTCAGGAATCCAAAGGAGGGGGTCATCAATCCAGGGGATGAGCTCTGATCTTCCCGCCAAGATTACTCAGTCATAATAGTCCATAATTCCTTAACATTAATAACTTGCGTATGCACTCTGCAATTCCTTCGCAGAGTGAACCGGACAGTCGCAAATGTGAAGAGGATTAGTATGATACCACACATGACTAGATTCCTTCAACGTGTACCATATGTTTTACTGATATGCATATAACTTATAATATTACATATAAATACTACTATATTTCGACATAAATGACTATGTGTTGCAACTACCTTTAATGTGTACTATTTTACAAGTGTGAGTGTTTGTGCGAATGTATGGAAAAGACTAAATACCGTTGTTGCCACATGTTGCAGCTGCGTACGCCCTTCCACGCCGTAGCGTGCCCTGTCACGCCGTAGCGTACCGTACGCATCTTTTCAGACAAAGACAACCAAGTTTGCTCGATTTTAATTGAAAGGACTTTATCCAATATGCGGACTTCGACAAGAGACATAACATACGCTTTAAACCGAGGATCGAGCACGGTGGCCAGAATGTATTCCTCTGACTTTAAAAGAGTGACCACCCTCGGATCCTGGCAAAGCGTACGAAGGGCTTCATCCACAAGATCTACATGCTTTGTGGAATCGCAATGCTTTAACAGCTCCTCCCTAACTTTCTCCAGCTGCTTCTGCAACAGCCTGATCAGGGGAATCACCTGACTCAAGTTGGCAGTGTCGAAACTGACTTCTCGTGTGGCAAGTTCAAACGGCTGGAGAACCTTGCACAACACGGAAATCAGTCTCCACTGCGCTTGACTCAGGCGCATCCCCACTCCTTTGCCTATGTCGTAGGTGGCTGTGTAGGCTTGAATGGCCTTTTGCTGCTCCTCCATCCTCTGCAGCATATAGATTGTGGAGTTCCAGCGCGTCACAACCTCTTGTTTGAGGTGATTATTAATAATCAATAATATTTCTGGACTGCAGGAACAGTGAACGTAGTTTAATATTGCAGTAATAATATTTCTGGACTGCAGGAGCAGTGAACGTAGTTTAATATCGAAGTAATAATATTTCTGGACTGCAGAAACAGTGAACGTAGTTTAATATTGCAGTACTAATATTTCTGGACTGCAGGAACAGTGAACGTAGTTTAATATTGAAGTAATAATATTTCTGGACTGCAGGAACAGTGAACGTAGTTTAATATTGCAGTAATAATATTTCTGGACTGCAGGAACAGTGAACGTAGTTTAATATTGCAGTAATAATATTTCTGGACTGCAGGAACAGTGAACGTAGTTTAATATTGAAGTAATAATATTTCTGGACTGCAGGAACAGTGAACGTAGTTAAATATTGCAGTACTAATATTTCTGGACTGCAGGAACAGTGAACGTAGTTAGATATTGCAGTAGAAATTTTTTTATACTTTTTTTACAAATTTTTTATAATTTTTTTTATTATTTTTGTATAATTTTTTTAGATTTTTTTTATTATTTTATTATTATTTTTTATAACAATGGACTTAGCAGGACAGAGCACAGGACACAGCACCACTGGACTCAGCAGGACAGAGCACAGGACACAGCACCACTGGATTCAACAGGACAGAGCACAGGACACAGCACCACTGGACTCAGGACAGAGCACTGGACAAAGCACCACTGGACTCAGCAGGACAGAGCACAGGACAAAGCACCACTGGACTCAGCAGAACAGAGAGAGGAGGTGTTTTGTTTTAGCTCTGACTTCCAGAAGCCTGCAGGGTAAAGTTCTGTGCCTAGCCCAGCCTTGATGGAGGATCCTGGGGGGGGACTGGAGGAGAGCCCCCAGGCTCCTGGGCCTACTGAGTCTAGTATGAAAGCTAGCATCTCCTGCCGGCCTTATATCAGCGTGGCCACGGTTCTGGACCCTGCATGTGTGGAAAGATGCCCTGAAGCTATGGAGGTGACCCCCCCAGATATGGAGGATGGAGTCCCAGGGCCTTCTGTTACTGTCAGCCCGGCATTTCCCTGTATGGAGAATAATACAGGGGGTCATATGAAAGAGGCCTGTGTCCCAGCTCTAGTGAGGCAACTAGGGGCTGTGGAAGGACTGCCTGTGATATCTAACAGGCAGCCTCATGCAGTTAATCAGGTCATCCCGGAGCCTGTGTCATCGCAGCAGGCCGGGGTAGAGGGGTCCCATATGAATACTTATATGGGGCCTGAAGAGATCCAGCCGGCTTCTGTGATGATACAACAGAAGTCGGGCGTGGGAGCCGAGATCCGGAGGTGTAATGTGCCCAGAGATGAGGTGGATCCGGCGTCAGTCGGTCTCCCAGATACAGAGAGTGAAACGGAGGAGTCAGAGACCGGGCAGCGGGTGAAAGAGCTGGAACTCGCCGTCGCATGCCTTGAGAAGCGGATAGCTGCAAGGAAGAAAAAAAGAAATCGTGCTTTCAGCCGGGACCGGGCGATTATCTCAGTGGAAATTGAAGAACTGATCGTCTCCCTGAAAGAAAAGAAAAAATCATTAGCAAAAGTTAAAGCGCTCCAGCGCGCTGTGCTCCTGGAGAACTCGGAGCCTCTGCCTCCCAATGTGGCGGGCGGATCAGATGTGGTAACCGAAGAGTTGTGCCTATATGATAAGATCCGGGACATGGAGGGGGAGAGGTCTGTGAAGGGCCTGGTGGACGTGGAGGGTGTTCCCGGTGGGTATTCAGTCCAGGCCGCCGTCTTGGTGGCTGACTTGTGTGCCCAGCCGCTAGCGGTACTTCCGGCGGACACCGGAAGTGATGTACCTGCCCGGAGACTGGATGTTGTGAGCGACCCCTCCGTGAGTAAAAATGATAATGTTGATACTGTAAATATAGTGTCTGGTTCAGCTAGTTGTATGGGAGCAGCGCCGTCCCCGGTGACAGTGTCTCCCTGTCAGGCGGACCCGGCGGTTTCTAGCAGTCTGTCCACGGGTCATGCCATTAATCCTGATATAGTAGCTGGTGATATAGTAGCTGGTGATATAGTTGCTGGTGTTGTATATGGGGTAGATATTCCTGCAAAGCTTGAGCCGATGAGCAGGAGAGTCTCGGTCACTGTCCCTGGAGTGCTAGTGGGCAAGGGATCTGAGAGGTCTGTGGATAAATCTGCAGCTACTGACCCAGCCCCCACAGGAGACCTGGTGCTTGAGACCTCTCTGGGAGGCACATTAGTCAAAAATGATAATGCTGACAAAGTTTGTGGTGTTAATAATAATGATGGACCTAATCAAGTATGTAATACTGTTAATGTCAATGTTAATGTTGTTGGTTCTGCTAATAATATTATGAATAAGTCTATAAGGGAAGAGCTCAGCCCAGTCCAGGCTCATGTTATAGATACCATCTATGGGCCCCTGCACATTACAGACAGGGCAAAAAGGGCTGCTGTTTTGATAGAGGACGTCTCAAAAAGAATGCCCAACATGTTGGCCCAAGGAGATGTTAGGTTGGATAAATCAGCCCCCCAAGCCAAAGCTCCCCTAAAGACTCGTTCTATATCACAGTGTGATAATGATCCCAGTGAGGAGGGTAATCGTAGGGTGAAGGGGAATGCTTCTGTCCAGAGCCCGGTTGTAAGATCTGGCCCTCTCCCTGGTATAATGTCATATGCGGGTATAGTATCTGGGACAAGCCCGGGGCCTGGGGTGTATGCTCAGAACGTTATATCAGCTCCAATGGGGGCTCAGCCCTTTAAACGACGTAATGTTGTTCAGTTTAAATATGTAGGAAGGGACCCCCCAAACAGGGCGGATTTCCTTAAGATATTCTTGGACTCTTTCGGGTTTGTTCCAGCGGATCTCTTTGCTTGCATCCACCCTGTTAGTACTGCAGAATACGATGTAAGTTTCATCTCTTACCAAGGGCTACAGGCTTTTTGGGGCAGGTGGGGTGGGTGCAAGGGAAGAGATCCATGGAGGGATTTCAGAGCAATCCCTATAACACGTCAAGAGAGGGTGAGGATAAATATACTTGTTAGGAATGAGTCCATCCCGGCCGCAGATTTGACCTTTTGGGTCAGGAGGTTTGCTAACTTGATATCCCCATTGACAAAGGTCCCTGATCCGAGCCACGGTGTCTGGGGTGGCGGGTGGTCTGCCATGGTGGATCTCAGGTGCACGGAGGCTGGTCTGGTGCATTTACCATCTGCAGCATTCCTGGGGAGGGACAGAATTCAGTGCTTTTACCCAGGTCAGCCGAGGATGTGTCACCGGTGTGGGGATTTCCGCCACCTCAGTGCCAACTGCCCCTTGCAGAAGTGTGGTCATTGCGGGGATATGGGCCATGAATCTAGAACTTGCAGTCGAATCCGGTGCAATCTATGTGGGGTGATGGGGCACCCTTTTAGTAAATGCCCGCATGCGGCCCACAATTCTGCTATCACAGATGAAGAGTTGGTGAGGATAGCTGAGGGGGTTGAGAAGGGTGAGACAGCAAGGAGTTTGGTTGTCCCTGTTAGTGTGATTTCTGTCCCCCCACTTCCCCCACCCCCTGTTTCTGAACCACCTGGGGTGTCGTTGTTGGTACCCACAGATGACGATTCAAATCAGTGGGTCAAACAAAAAACCAAGAAAAAAAAGAGTAGAACAGAAAGGGAAGGGATTGTTCTGTCCAACAAGTTCCAGTTTTTAACAAGTGAGGAGGAGAGTATGGAGGGGGGCGAGATTATGATGACGAAGGAGGGAGACTAAGTGCAGAAAACGAAACCAGGGAGGAAGACAAAGAAGTCCAGGGACCTTTCAGTTTTGGGAGAGGTTGCGAAAATTTCAAAAAAACCAAAGGGAAAGAGAACGGCTAGGTCTTTTCTAAAAAATCCAGAGTTACTTTCATCTGGCCCTCTCTCGATAGAGGACCTAGTACCTCCCCCCATCCGTGACCCCCCTCCCACCCCTCCCTTAGACGCCGGCCCCTCCGGTCAAAATTTGGAGGTCCGTCCTTTGGAGACGGGGGTTTTGGCCTCGGTAAATGACCCAGTCCCCACTTCCCATCAAGCCCTTTCTATATGTTCTGACTCCACAAGTCCCATCCCCCCTCCTGTCCTACCTGACACTTCCCTTAGTTCTCCTTCTCCTGATCCAGTTCATGGCCCGTTAGGAACATCAGTGGCTAGGTTCCCGGATAGGACTATTCCTAATGGCTCTGTGAGTGAGGAGGATAGGTCGGGCGGGGTCCCTCCCTCTGGGGAAGAGGTTATTCTTCGGGGGGAGGAATCCCTGCCGGCAGGCCTGAGCTATAAGAGATTCGGGTCCTCAGATGAGGACTTGGCGAAAAAGTTTAAAAAGAAGTAAGTTGTTCCTACTGTATATAGCTCTGAAGGATGGCTTCCCAGCCCATTAGATTCGCTAGTTGTATAATTTTATCCCCAGCGCAAGAAGAGGAAAAGAAAGGAAAAAATGGATGAGAAGAAATATAAGCTGGGTTTTGATTGTGAAAATATTGTGTATTAATAAATGGTCACAAAGTTAAACATATGACATATAATGTAAGTGGCTGATAAACAAATAAGATAAAATAGGCTCACAGTATCGCATGAAAGTGTGTCCTAAAACTAAAACAAAAACAAAAGTATCTTAATGCCAAAAAACTCCTATACCTGGCATGAGGAGATCTTGTGCCAGGAAAAATAGATAAACAAAGGTTTAATCCACAGTGCAAATCCGTTTTCAAGACTGGGAAGGGTAGGTAGTGCACTTACCTTCCTCCCCAGATGATCCAGCCGAATCTCCTGTTCTCCAGTCAATTGAGTGAGTCAGAGTCCCGCTCGCTGCCGCTCTCTGCCTGTCGCAAGTTCTCCGTCCGGATATTGCTGCTGCAGGGTCAGCCAAATCTGAAAGAGTTACACGCTGACAGTCTGTATAGATCACTGTCAGCCTGCCTCGGCCAGTAGCTTCTCCTCGAGGCCCGCTGTAACAGGGAAACAGTAGGCGCATGCGCATAAACTGAATGGTCTTTTCCACTGCAGTAAGATGTATGTGAAAAATAGTAGTAAGTATGGTAACCTACGCGTTTCACCCCAATAGGGGCTTCCTCAGGGATAGTGTTTAAGGTAGTAGATGGGGAGTAGTATCTGTTGCCTTAAATAGTGTTCTCCTATCTAATAGGATATCTCCTATTGGTCAGATTTCCATCTGTCAGGTCCTAGAGCCCTCCTCATAGCCTCCTCTTGAAAATCATAGATGAAGCAGATCGTGAGTCAATTAATCCAATGTTGGTGTATCTAAATCCGTATTTAAAGTAAAAGACTCTAGTGGATAAAGCAGGTGGTATTTGAATAAATGAGTCAGAGGTTAACTAGATAAATGCCCAATAGAAAGAAACAAGCTCTGCTCCTATTACTGAACTTGGACACTTAAGCAGATATACATCTGTTTGTAACATAGGAAAAAAGATTATAAAAAGTGATTGAGGTCAAAGTCAATGTTTAGACCTTGTGGAAATAGGGTCTTAAGAGAATATATGAAACGGGTTTCATGTTGGGAGATCAGTCTAACAAAGTCTCCTCCCCTCCATGGTTTTTTAACTTTGAAAATGCCTATAAAACTAAGGACTGAGGGATCATGTTCATGGCAAACTGAAAAATGCTCCGGAACGCTGTGCGTTTTAATCTCATGTAGAATGTTACGTTGGTGTTCTGCTATCCTTACTGAAAGTTTTCTGATTGTGCGGCCTATGTATTGTTTGCCACATGGGCAAGACAGAAGGTAGATGACCCCAGACGTGTCACATGTTATTTTCTCCTTAATTGGAAAAACTTCTCCTGTAATAGTGGAAGCATATGATGTAACAGGTTTGGTTTGTTTAATTTTACATCTTCTGCAGGCCACACATCTATTACAGTAGTAGAAACCTGAGGTTTTCTCATTCAGCCATGTTCCTTTAGTCGTATTTGCTGGGGCGTCTCCACTGTGGACCAAGACTGGAGAACAGGAGATTCGGCTGGATCATCTGGGGAGGAAGGTAAGTGCACTACCTACCCTTCCCAGTCTTGAAAACGGATTTGCACTGTGGATTAAACCTTTGTTGACTGGAGAACAGGAGATTCGGCTGGATCATCTGGGGAGGAAGGTAAGTGCACTACCTACCCTTCCCAGTCTTGAAAACGGATTTGCACTGTGGATTAAACCTTTGTTTATCTATTTTTCCTGGCACAAGATCTCCTCATGCCAGGTATAGGAGTTTTTTGGCATTAAGATACTTTTGTTTTTGTTTTAGTTTTAGGACACACTTTCATGCGATACTGTGAGCCTATTTTATCTTATTTGTTTATCAGCCACTTACATTATATGTCATATGTTTAACTTTGTGACCATTTATTAATACACAATATTTTCACAATCAAAACCCAGCTTATATTTCTTCTCATCCATTTTTTCCTTTCTTTTCCTCTTCTTGCGCTGGGGATAAAATTATACAACTTTCCAATTAGGAGACTTAGACCATCTCCAGTTTCTCTCCCCTTGGCTGCCTTACTATCCTTTTCTTTAGGAAAGCGCAGACCCCCTTTTACTTTGTTACATTAGATTCGCTACCATTAATGTGGCATCTATAAAATCCGAACGTGCTCGTTTTATGGCCTTTGATTTTTTCAGCACGGTTGAGGCTGATTTTTTATTTTTGCAGGAGACCAGACTGAGTCAGCTTGCTGACCTACATAAAGCCAAAAGTGAGTGGAGGCGTGGGCCCTCTTACTGGTCTCTTGCGGCCGAGCCGTATGGTGGGGTGGCGGTGCTTTTTACCGGCATGATAACCATCCAACGAGTCATTGAGCTTGAGGTAGGTAGGTGCATGGTGCTAGATGTCAACCTGAGGGGGCACGACCTGAGGTTAATTAATATTTACGGCCCTCAAACAAAATGGGGAAGGAAGTGCCTCTTCATGGAGATAAAGCCATACCTTTTTACAGCCCGGCAGATAGTCTTTGGTGGTGATTTTAACACCGTCACTAGGACAAAAGACAGGGGAGGTTCAAGGGCTTCTCTGGGCTGCGATTCCCTTTTTCTAGCAAGTATGGTTAGGCAGGCTGGTCTGGTGGATGTGCACATTCGTCATTTCCCAGACCACACGGGTTTCACTTTTTATAGAGGTAGTTGTAGGTCTAGGATAGATAGGTTTTTTGTTAAGGAGAGCTCGAAAACCTTGGCTCCAGAGCTGAGGCCGGTTGAGTTCTCTGACCACGTTTACCTATCTATGTCCTTGAATGCTTTGGAGACTCTTCGGAAGGGTATGGGTCTCTGGCGCTTTAACTCTAAGCTTCTGGAGGAGGAGGTGATAAGACAGTCTTTTAGGGACTTCTTTGAATCCCAGGAATCACTTTTGGAGGCGGGTTGGAGTAGGTCTGAATGGTGGGAGATGCTGAAGAAAAGGACCCGGAGCTTTTTTCGGGGCCTTGTAGCCAGAAATAACTTGTTAAAAGAGAGCGCCTACATGGCACTGAGGAAAAAACTTGGATTCTTGATCTCCGGCCAGGGGGATAGTGGGGAGATCCCCCGGGTGAAGGCTCAGATGAGAGAGATACAGTATGACCGGTACGCGTCCTTGGTTCTGGAGAGGGATTATGGGAAGTACCATTCGCCCGATCCTTTCCACAGCTGTAGGAACTCAGTAGATGCTAAGGAGGTGAGGGGCCTGCGCGATGCTGAGGGTGTCCTTAGGGAGGAGAAGGAGGGCATCCTTGGTGTAGTGCGGTCCTTCTATTCCGATCTCTTATCGGAGAAGTCACTTGACAAAGAAAGGATGGACCAGTTTTTGAGGGAAACTCCTGGCCTTGGTGATTTTAGCGGCCTGCTTGAGTCCTTGGGCGATGAAATAACGGTGGACGAGGTCAGGATGGCAATAGATGGTTTATCTGTCAAGAAAGCCCCAGGCCCAGATGGCCTTACATCTGAGTTTTTTAAAATCTTTGGGGACATCCTGGCTCCGCGTCTCGTGGAGGTCTTTAATGAGAGCCTGGGCAGAGGTTTATTGCCTCCCTCCATGAGGGTCTCTGCCCTTATCTTACTGTCCAAGGGGAAAGATCAGTCATTTATTGAGAACTGGCGCCCCATCGCTCTTCTCAATACCGACAGGAAGATTCTGGCGAAGGTGCTTTTTAATAGAGTGATGCAGGTTTCCGGTCAGTTACTCTCTCCTTCTCAGCACTGCACTGTGAAGGGCCGAAGCACTTTCAGTGCTGTCCTGGCGGTGCGGGAGGCTTTTGAGCGGTGTCGTGCGGAGAAGTGGGGGAAGTACATTTTAGCATTAGATCAGTCGAAGGCCTTTGATAGGGTAAATCATGAGTACCTTTGGGCTCTACTTCTGTGGTATGGTCTTCCAGTGCGGGTGGTGAATTGGCTTCGTACCATTTATAGACAAGCCGAGAGCTTCCCTCTTGTGAATGGTTGGGTGGGTCAGCCCTTTGAGGTCAGCTCTGGAGTAAGACAAGGTTGTCCCCTGAGCCCCCTCCTGTATGTGTTTGCCATAGATCCCTTCGTCAGAAGGGTTGGTGGTAGCTCGTTGGGAGGTGTGCTGTTGGGTCCGGAGTGTCCCTTGAAGGTAGTGGCCTACGCTGATGATGTTACTGTCGTCTTGTCGAGTTCCGAGGAAGCTGAGGAGGTAACGACTCTGGTCCGCGGGTATTCCAAAGCCAGTGGCTCATTAGTAAACCAGGAAAAGAGTAAAGTTTTCTGGATGGGGGAGGAGGGTTGTGAATTCAACCTTCCAGACAGTCTTCCCCGGGCGAGTGAGAAGATCAAAATTTTAGGGATTCATTTCGGCCCTGGTGATTATGCCAAGCAAAATTGGGAGTTAAGGCTGGGGGAAGCTTCCCGGAAGGAAGAGAGCTGGAAGAGGTGGAAACACTCTCTCCGGGAAAGGGTGGACCTGATCAAGACCTTCCTGATCCCGGTATTCCTGTACATCAGCTATGTGTGCCTTTTGCCGGAGTCTTTATGGTCTAGGGTTTATGCAGTTTTCTTGCAGTTACTCTGGGGGAAAAGGCTGAACCTGGTCAAGCGGGCTGTGACCTACCGACTGAGGAAGGATGGGGGCCTGGGTATGATTAACCCTGTGCTTTTCTTTATGTCTACCTTTCTGAAGTTGCACCTTAGTAGTCTCCTAGTTGAGACCCCTCCTCAGTGGGTGGGAGGTTTCAAGGTATGGGTGGATCCCTTTCTCAGTGCATGGTATGCGGGAGGCACCGTTAAGAGTTTCCGTGTCCGGCATGGGTATCTCCCGGCCTACGTTTCCTTGGGATTGAAGGTGACAAGGCGATGGGGCTTAGGGGTGGGGGAAGTTGGGAGCTCTTCTAGAAGGGAGTTGGAGAAGAGAGTCCTGCACTCCCACTTTTGGGTTCCGCTGTCACTGAGAGACTGCCCAGGTGATGTGAGTTCGGTGGGGCTTTCCTTGATTAACTCGAGGAGAATCCCGTTGAAGCTTCAGGACATTGCCTGGCTCTCCTTTCACGGGAGACTTTATGTAAGAGGGAACCTCAAGCACAGAAATGCTGATGATCGTGGCTGCCCACGGGAGGAGTGTCTAGGGGTGGAGGAGACTATGGACCATTTCTTGCTCGAGTGTCCCTTTAATGTAAAGGTTTATAAAAGAGTCTCCAGGTCACTGGGGATCCCCTGCCTTTCGGGGCTTAGTTACCCTGAATGGGTCTACGGGGCATTCAAGGCAAGGTGGAGGGCTTTTGATTTCTGTACACTTTTTCTAGTCAGTTTAGTGGTCAGGTTTTTCACGTGGAACACACGGTGTCAGGTCACCATCCGTCAGAAAGTCCTTCCCTGTGAAGTGGTGGTGGAAAATATTCTTCACGAGGTATGGAAGTTGAGGGGCATGGAGGGTCGCCGGATGTCCAATGCTAACTGGCTCAGGCTGTGGCGGAGTCTGAGACCTCCTTAGGGGGTCAAAGTCTGGTGCTCCTCCTTTCTAAGAGTGGCTTTTCTCGCTGTCTTTTCACCCCATTCGATTTTGCATTTTGGAAGGTTTTTTCAAGTATGGCTTAGCATGCACCTACAACTTGCTTCTTAGTAGGGTATGATAAGATATGGGTGGGTTTGAAGTTTGTTTAGTGGCACCTTCTTGTTTTTATGTCTTTCATCCTTCTATATTTTGTACTGGACTTTATTGGGCAAAGAGCCCTTCTTGGACTTTTCAGTTATTTTGGCAAATCAGCCGTATGTTTGAGTTGGTCCTTTTAAATAAGTTGGTGCCATCTTTTGTAAAGTTTACTTGTTTGTTGATATGTATGTAATGTTGCAAGTTTTAAATAAAAAAAACATGAGCAGAACAGAGGAGAAGGACACAGCACCACTAAAAACCGAACCTCACGCTACGCTGATCAATGCCCGACTGAAGATGGCTGCGGCAAGCGGGGAATTTATAGAATCCGAGTATCGCGAGATCCGACGGCGGGATTTGGAGTCAGAGCCTCGTTTTCACTGTTTCTCCCCGCCGGAAATACCCGAACAGTGCTCGGATCACCCTCGGATCCGCACTGTTCAGGTGGGCTCGGATTGCGATAATCCGAGCACATTCATCGTTAATGACAATATAACCCAAGCACCATATGCAAACTTACCGACTGCACTGCTCTCCCACCCATGCCGCAGAGATGACTATAAATGCGGCCTGCCAACAACAGCCCTGAAAATAGCTCTGAGCTTCCAAAATAAATGGTCTATGAAAAAGATAATACCAACATCGGACAAATGAACCCCATCGACTCTGAACAGATGTATACATTCAGCCTTCAACAAAGGATGTGAAATGGAAAAGCCCCCCGACTGACGGAAAATCTTATTAGCCACCTGATTCACTTTCCTGACTACCGATGCGATAGCCATGAGGGACAAATCAGACCTCCATTTCCTATGGGGAACAATGTAGGACCAACATAACTTTATGGACGGCCATTTCACAGAGACCGACAAAATGTCATCACAAATTTTTATAATGAGATCCAAGGATTTAACTTGACCGATGTCATTACCACCTAAGTGGAAAAGGAACGGGAAAAGGAAAGGCAGCGACCCAGGTGAAGGTGAAAACCCGGTGGGAAAAAGCCCTTCACGCACCTGCAAATAGCGGCGAGCAGCTAACCCCTGGGTCTACCACCTGAGGAGAGAAAGCGAAGAAAAAGAAGAACTGCGTAAAAGGGAAGCAAAACAAAATTATTAAACATCAGGTCTAATATAACGCTTATAACTAATGGATTTCCATCTACCTAATGCCTGTATAGCTGAAATAGATGCCCCATCTGATGCTGCCAAGTCACTGCGCCAATACGAAAGGAATGTGTACCAAATTCAGAGGAAGTTAAGCCCAGAACCCCTAGAGCTTTGCACATAATGGCGTGGAACTGAAACTTGGTAACCGGGGAACTATCTTTGTGAACTAACCAAGCTTCCGCTTGTTGCGGGTGTGCCTCCGCTAACTGATGGCAGAGCCTGACCGGACAAATCATACCATCCACCTGCTTTGTAAGTGTTAAGCAATGACCGACTCCCAATTGATGTGTTTTAGACCGGGCAATCCTAATTTGAACGGAATCCGAATTTATTATGACATTTTTCGCTAAGATGGCCGACCCTAATTGATTCTTAGACTGAGCAACCAACTCCCCCACTCTCAAAGCCCAGTGAAAAGCCATGGAAAAAGCCGTGCTAAAAAGGGAAGCCTCAAAGACATCCATTGTTATATCAGGCAATACTCCCAACAACCGGGACAACAAACAAGTGTCAATGGGACGCCTGCAATCTCTTGGTACAGGGTGTAACCTAGCCCACCCTTTCATGGCTTTCTTAACCAGGAAAGATTTCGTAGGGTCTGTTAGCCCCCGAACCCTTGACGTAAAAGATATACCTGCTATTGTGGATGACATGGACGCTTTACTAAGACCCTCCTGATAACACCCCAACATAAACTCCTCCATGTCCGAACCATTGCCTGTTAACCGCCTGTCAGAAGATATCAAATAACTCTCCCAGCGCTTCCACGCCAACCGGTAAGTCTTCAGTGTAGAGGGAGCTAGGGCCACTTCAGCCAAAAACCTTAATCCGGACCGACCATCTGCCAAATATAAGATGGACAAGCTATACCTACGGGATTAGCCCTCGGAGCCAACAATCTAAACCGCCCCCAATCAAAACGAGAAAGAGAATCAGCAATGCCATTTTCTATCCCCGGGACATGTTTGGCACGAAAATTTATGTCGCAGTCCAAGCAATGAAACACCAGTACCCGCAATAAATTCACCGCTGCTCCGGACGATGCACTCTGGCGATTAATTGCCTGAACCAATCCCAAATTGTCGCACCAAAAGGAAACATTATGACCCTTAAGCTGAGAAGCCCACAACTCCAGGGCCACTATAATGGGAAATAACTCCAATACAAGTACATTTTTAATCAAATCTCTGTCAACCCACTCCTGTGGCCACGGAGCTGCGCACCACTCGCCCTGAAAGTATGCTCCAAAACCTTTAGACCCAGCTGCGTCTGTGAACAATTCTAATTCCCTAGTGGAAATAGGGGGGGAAGGCCAAATTTTAACTCCTCTTTTAGTTTAATCAAAGCATGAGGCCTATTCATCCCTGCTGTAGAAACAAAAAATCCTCCCCATTGGAATAACCCTACATGCAAAGTTAAACAGTCCTAACAGTGCCTGAACTTGCTTTAATTTAAGGGAGGGGGCAGACATTGCACTAGCTATCATCCCCCTTAGCTTCATGATTTTATCTGCCGGCAACCGACAGCAGCTCGCCACCGTATCTATCTCTATCCCTAGGAAGGACAGACATGTAGTCCGACCTTCGGAAAACAATAGATCCTCACACGATGATGACTCAGCCGGGCCAACAAACAAAAAATCATCAAGATAGTGAGCAATGCCCTCCTGCCCTGTCCCCGCTTGAACTGCCCAGTGAAGGAAGGAACTAAAAGCTTCAAAATAAACACATGACAAGGAACAACCCATGGGCAGACATCTATCCATGTAAAACCCTCCCTTAATTTGGAACCCCATATACTTGATGGAATCGGGGTGAAGGGGAAGTAATCTAAAAGCAGATTCTATATCTAATTTCGCCATGAGCGCTCCCGCACCAAAGTGCCTAACCAGCAACAGGGCCTCCTCAAATGATTGATAAACTACCGAACTGATGTCCTGATCGATAGCGTCATTAACCGACCCGCCTACTGGGTGCGACAAATGTTGAATTAGACGAAATTTACCAGGGACCTTCTTTGGGACAATCCCCACCGGGGCAATGACTAAATCTCATAAGGGGGGTGAGCTAAAAGGGCCGATCATGCGTCCTAGGCTAATTTCTCCACAAATCTTCTCATCAAGGACTTCCGGGAAAATATAGGCGGATTTTAGATTTCTCGCGGCCCTAGCTTTAACTGCTGCCCCAATCGCTACCCGGAACCCGTGACGAAAACCCTCCCGGAGAAAAGAAGCCTGCTCTGCATCTGGATATAATCTAAGCCAGCGTTCTAAAGCATCAATACGAATAGGGGAGGGACGCTTAACCAAAATTTCCGTCTCTGCCACGACCTCTGCCAAGACCGGTGCCACTCCTCGGACACTCCTTGGCAGAATGTGGTCCGCGGCAATACGTACAGCTGTGTCGGTACCTACACGCCTCCCCCCGCCCGCAGGACCTATTGTTAAAGGCAAAACATCTGTTCTTTGCAAACTGGGGAGCACCACGTCTCCCCCCTTGTGGAAACCGATTCCCTTGCGGAAACCGATTCCCTTGCGCCCCTGGACCGAAAGCTAAGCTAGCCCGATTAAGTTACATCCAAATCTCGACATCTTTCACACCCAGTGGCATGTCAACGCGACCGTCCACCCTCTCCGGAAACAACTCGTCGTATTTAAGCCAGGTTCCTGGACGATCATTAATATACATCTCATTTATGAGGTGCAAATATTTCCAGACCTCCTCGTGCGCCTCCGGCCTCGTCTCGATGTAGCATGCCGCAAAGGCACAATAACCGGTCACCCAATTGGGAAAGGTTTTATATGCTTCCTCGCCAATACCCCCTTTTGCGCAGGCCGCGTCTAAACCCTTTTTTGCCGCCTTTGTTATCTCGAACATGTTAATGAACCAGCCCTTCCCAATCCTGTCCTTAATACTGGGGCGTAACCCTGCTAAAAGAGCCGTGTTCTCGCATAGCACCATGGGGGCTTTAGACGCTGCCAACTTAGCTGCCACACCCCGTCTCTCTCACTGAGATCTTGACCTGCCAAAGTGTGTGTTAAGCAACGTAATCAACTTCCGAGGACCCTCTCCCGATGAAGAGGGAGAATCCTCGTCAGTGGAGGACAAAGGTGGACTATGTGTGCGCTCCTGGGGAATAACAACATCCAACAACTCACCACCAATGACAGCCTCCGCTTGTGGCACGGATCCTGATGCCCTGGGAGGTCCTGATACCGCTCCGGCCTCCATGGCGCCCGCCTGCTAAGATTCCGGTCCCGACAAATTACCCAATGTCCTCGCTGCCGGCAACAGACTATCCGCTGCGACCAGAGCTTGCCCTTCAGCTCCTGGCCTGTCACCGACCACCTGAAATGGCTGCGCCCTTGTCCCTCCAACCATAACTTGTGAATCTGTAACAAGAGGCACGTTAACATCTGACAGTCTTGTTTGCATCCCTGCCGGTGAACCTACTACTGCTCCTGTTGCGATGCCTCCCAAGAACTCCTTCCCTAAGCCCACACACCCCGGGGGAGGGGGTCTATTAAGTGAAGCACCTGGGCCACACCCAGGTCGTACACCTTCCCCCCCAATGGGCACCTCGGGAACCGGGTAGGCATGCGTGTAAACCCCGGAAGGAATAGGGTAAGGGGGACCACCCTCTGCCCCTGCTGGGACCAGTGAAGGCCCACCCACCGGGGGGTATGGCAAATCCCACGCGACCCGGTTGGTAACCGCCGTGGCCACCGGAAACCGAGGAATTGGCGACCGCATACCGACCTGGCCTGTGTGAGAGGGATGAAAACCTACCATGGGCCCCACCCCGACATAGCCCAGTGAGCCTGCATAGGTACTACCTGCCCAGGGAAAAATTGACCCAAGACACAGAGGGTCCGTCCCTCCCCCTCACCCCACCGGAGGCAAAGGAACCTCCACATGCCAGGGCCTGCTTACACATAGCCCCACTACTCTGCTGCCCCCACCACAGACACCCGCCGGATAAGGGAGAGGCGCACTACCCACCCCTCCAGCCAACACCCCCCGAACGGGCTCACCACCCGGGGAGGGGAGAGTCTGCACCCCCGGTATCGGAGGATCCCAGATAACAGGACCCAGTCCCCTGTATGGAGACACAACCCTTCATTCCTCCCTCTGCCTGGAACCTACCCGGGACACATGAGATGGGGAAGACTCCCAAACCCTAAACAAGCCACTCGCTGGAACAGGCTGGGGGGCACTATCAGGAGGAAAGGAACAGCCCAGGGACCCCCCCTGCACATCCCCGAGACCATGACCTATCGCCACCCCTACCCCCGCCAGGGAACCCGACACCTGGGCCCACGCCATGGGACCACCATCTGCTCTGCCTGCCCGCACTCGCCGCCCCCTCGCGACACCAACACTCCTGGAGGAAGAAGGGGGGGAGACACTACGCGACCCCCTGGAGGACACACCGCCAGTGGCCGAAAGTGGGGCACCCGATGACCGGGCAGATGGGGAAGCTGGCAGGGACACTGGCCCTGGCCTCGCCTCCCGGTATCTAGCCGGTGCACTGCGCACCCGGCTAGGCTGCGACATGACCGCGACAGATAACCCCGCACAGACAGGGAAGGCATATGCCATGGAGCCCCACAGCACGCAAGAGAGGAGGTACAGCGGGCAGAGGGAGGGGAAGGGGGGAGAAAGCGAGATGAAGAGGGGAGACAAGGAGGGAGGGGGAGGGGGGGATGTGGAAAACGGGAAGGAGAAGGGGAAAAACAGAGGAGACAGGAAAATACGGCAGACAGGAAAATACACACAGAAAATAGTACCAAACAAGTAAAATACCACAGTACTGCAATACAATACCACCAGCACACTCTCCACACGGCCCGACTCCTCAGCTCTGACTGAACAGCTTGAAATCCGGAAGCAGACAGGGGGAAATGGTGAAGAACTTCACCTATATAAAACTAAACCACCCCCCTCCTCTGCCTTATTGGTTAACATATAAGCAGCCCATAGGCTAAACACCTAATCACTCACCCACGTGATTTTAACTGCATTCAGGCTGATGGCCACACTTCCCTAAACCCAGCTTCCCTTCTATGTATTATGTATGATGCTGCCTTGTGCGGGAATACTTTGTGTGAGGTGTCCCTTCCCCTAATGGCCATATAATAAAGGAGCAGTGTTCCCTGGCACAATGGATGTTGAATTAGGTGCAAAATTTATTCAAACAGAAGAATAATAGAGAATAAAACACATATAGCATATATGGTCCAGACCTATGAGAATTCGGTATAGTTAAAATTGCAATGAAGTAATATTCAAATATCCAAATTCCAATAATAGTCCAACAATTTCAATGTTCAACAAATAAATCCTCTACGGAAGTAAAATGAAAAGACTAGAAGTCCATCATTTCAATAAAGGTATGGCAAGTCCCAAATGGGATAAGGCTTCCGATGCTTAATCCCAGAGTCAAGTTACAGTTAATCAAGAAAGATAGTAAAAAGCATACCTTAAGTGAAATCATGCATAATTCCCACTCACTTGTTGAGTAGCCTTCAGAATACAGTCAAATGTTTTTCTCTGCGATGCTATATCAGGGTAGGGAGATGCAGTAGACCTGTGTGGAAGTAATTCCTGAAGAACCGGTTCCAGTATGCCCCTTAACAATTTGAGGTGCTGCAGCCACCACTGATGGAGTTCTCCATCCTCAATTATATTGGTGTTGCGGTAAAACAGATAAGCAGGCCTCCACACATCACTGTTACACTGCCCCTGTCTATACAGCCGGAGACTGTAAAAAGTGTAAAAATAGATGTAACAAACAAAAAACCGTGGGGTCCCCCCTCCCAACCACTACTAACAATAGCGCTGCCAGCCTACTGCTGGTTGTGCGAAAATTGGGGAAAAATTTGTGTGGGGTCCCCCTGATTTTCACTCAACTAGCACTAGGCAAACCAGACAGGGTGGGTGGCACTATAGAAAAGAGCCCTTCTGCTCCACGGGAGGTTTCTGTCCTCCCTGAGCTCGCCTTAGGACACCTGCGTTACGGTTTGACAGGTGTACCGCCCCAACCAACCCTAGGCTGTTCAGCGCTGGGCTGGATTCCCTAGAGAGTGGGGTCTGCCGAAAAAAAACAAGCGGGCCCACCTATAGGAATAACCATCCCAGTTGTCACACGGCACTCATTCGGCTTCCTCATCCTAAGACCAATGCGCTCACCTGTTCCCCATTGATGCATACTTCAGCTGCTGGCGTCCTGGCTTTGGTTCTGCGCATGCGCAGACCTTAAGCCTTTGTGTCCTCTGCATGTTTTCCATTGGCTATCATTTTGGCTCCAAACTTGAAAAGGCACTTCCCCTTTCTCTTCAGTGCCTGTTGATCAAGCTACCTGCCTGATTAGACTTAGTCTTGTCTCCTGTACGTTTACCTTGAATCCTCAGCACCTCCTTGTCCTCATTACTCTGTTGGATGAACTGTTCGCGCTGCACCGGTCTCCACTGTGCTGCTGTACTACGCGCTGTATCGCTCAAGCTGCACCTGCTTCTGTTACCTTGCTGGCTGGACTGTTCACGCTACACCTGTCTCCGCTGTGCTGCTATACTACGGGCTATACCACTCAAGCTGCACCTGCTTCTGTTACTTTGCTGGCTGGACTGTTCACGCTGCACCTGTCTCCGCTGTGCTGCTGTACTACGGGCTATACCACTCAAGCTGCACCTGCTTCTGTTACTTTGCTGGCTGGACTGTTCACGCTGCACCTGTCTCTGCTGGGCTGCTATATTACAGGCTGAACTGTTCAAGCTGCACCTGTCTCCATTGTTCTGCTACACTACAGGCTGTACTGCTCAAGGTGCACTAGTCTCCGTTATCCTGCTGGTTGAATTGTTCATTCTGCATCTGTCTTCACAACACCATTTGGCTGAAGAGCTTACGCTCCACCAGTATCCATCGTGCCACGAGCCAGAGAGCTTACACTTCATCAGTCTCCACTGACCCGCCAGCCAAAGAGCTTACATTCCATCTGCTTCCATTGTGTCTCTTCATAAAATCTTATTATTTACTTCCCTAGGGTCTCGTCTGACACTCCTGGTAGGGGCTGCGACCTGTCGGCGGACGCCGCTAAGTCCAAATCACCTTGCGGTGGTCACTGGTGAATACCATCTGTCCGTTACACTCCACGCCCTGCTGGGAGTAACGCCAAGTTGGGCACACCCAAGAATCCAGTTTACCAAACCGTGACACCAGTGCTGAAAGCACTAGGGCTCTTACCACACCCCTGGGCGGTGGGTGCAGGGTAATTTTGATGAAAATAAAGTTAAACAAAAACAGTCCCAGCCAGCCCAGGCGCAATAAACAGTGTGGCCATGCTGATGGCACTTGGAGAACCACAAGTGCCAACATGCCCTGACACTCATGGCTGCTGAGTCCTGTAGTACCACAAAACAAAATATTTACAAAACCCCAACACCCTCTTAAAAATCACAATATTTTATTAAAAATAATAAAACCCAAAAAAATACACTAAACACGCTCATTCATACCACATAAATTTATTAAAAATAAGAAAGCCCCAAAATAATTTCCAATCTGAATTCTTCATCTGTTGTCAGCAGCTTTTAATCCGAAAATGCTTGTAAACCATGTCCAAAATGAATTTGTAATTCCAATTGTCCCTGCTTGAAATGTCCAAAATAATTTGTATTCCAAATGTCCCTGCTTGTAAATATCTTCTGTTCTTCAGGCCAGGAGGGCCCCCATATTTGTAATCCAAACGGGAACATGCTTGGTTAAGAAAAAAATAAAAGACAACTTGACGATGCTAAACAGCTTGTACACTGTACAAGCTCAGATATGTAATGACTATAACAGAACCGCAAGCTCTATTTATAATCTAAGGGATTTCCCCATGACAGCATAGGAAAATCCCTTAGACTTAGGCTTTGAGAAAGTCCTGTGATTATCAGGACGAAACGTGTCAGCTGTTTATACTCATCTATCAGAGTGTGGGCTTTTCACGCACCCTCCATCCACATTATCAGCACTTCCTCCGCTTCAAGTGGAACCAAATGTTTCCTTCTCTGGTTTTTCCAGAGTCTTATACATCAGACGCTACTGGTACCAGTGAAGGCATTACACTTTCACGTGACTCACATGATGGCTGTGTTTGCAAAGCGTTTTGACCAGGTTCGAGTACCATTAATCCCTCCGGAGGGTTTCTACTATACCGGTAAGAAGTTTGATTTTTTTTTAGAGATGGGCGGGCTCGGTTCCCCGAGATCCGAACCCACCTGAACTTTGCCTATCCGAGTACCGAGCCGAGCAGGCTCAGTACTCTCCCACCTGTTCGGAATCGAAATCGAGGCAAAACGTCATCGTGACGTCGTTGGATCTCGGAGCTCGGTTCTCGTGATATTTGAAATGCATAAATACCCGCCTCCACAGCAATCCATCGCCATTTGACAGAGGGAGAGAGCAGGGTAGGTCACAGGCTGTATTAGAGCAGGGACAGAGCAATAATTGTACAGCTTATTCTTTGTATTATTATTTCAATTCTATTATATTCAATTTTATTATTACCAATTCTATTAGCAATTGTTAGAGCAGGAAGAGAGAAGCATAGAGGAGGCATTTTTTTCAAGATTTTGCACTACAAGTGCTTTGTGGTGTCCTCTATTGTGTGAAACAATAATTTTTCCGGCTGCCAAAAGTCATATTTAGCAGCAGTATCTATACAATATTTTGCACTACAAGTGCTTTGGGGTGTCCCATATTCCCCAGTGTGAAACAATAATTTTTCTGGCAGCAAAAAGTCATATTTAGCAGCAGTATCTATCTATACAATATTTTGCACTACAAGTGGTTTGGGCTCATTAAAATGGAATCAAAGCAGTCAACATATGAGCAGAATCAGCAAGCAGGTGCTGGCACCAGTCCTGATGGTAGTGTTCCCAGTACGTCATCTGGTAAAGCCTATGTAAAAGTACATAGACTTTTTAATTCAGGGAAAAAAACACACATCAAAAAAAAATTACCGTGTTGAAGCGAAAAAGAAGTGTAACTGAGGAAATGTTAACTGCCGATCAAAAAATGTTACTGAGCCTTCTTCTTGTACGGTCACTCGTGTCCAAGCAAGGCCAAGTAATTTGGAGTCTAAAAGTGGTGCACAACTGCTGTTACGCGTCAAAGCCGAGCTGCAAGAAAACAGTAAGGCATTAGAGGATAATGTATGCTCTGAATCAGAAATGACACCAATCCCTGAGGAGAGTCCATCCACAAGTGGTATGTCTAATCATGAACATTCTGATAATGTACCCATAAAGAAGGGCCCTTTCAGCAATTTTACTGATGTGTGCCTGAACAGCCCGAGTGTAGCTGGTGATAAACCAATTGAGGATGCCACTTTGGAATTAGAAGAGGATGAGGGGGAGATTTGTGTAGGCGACGAGGGCGCTAATGAGGATGTTGATGAGGATGAGGTTGTTTGTGTAAGTCCTGCACCAGTGGCAGCAGTTCTGGCACGTGACAAGAAAAAGACCATTGTCATGTTTGGGCATAAAACAAAAATATCCACTTCTTATGTGTGGAATTATTTCTACCCAAATCCAGACAACAGTTGTATAGCCATTTGTAGTGTATGTCAAGCCACAGTCAGTCGAGGGAAGGACCTTAACCATCTTGGAACCTCGTCTATGTTACGCCATTTGACGAGAGTTCATGGCAAAGTGTTGGGAAAAGCTGAACGTTCTTCCAAAAAAATTACAAGCACTCCATCATCAGCTAGGACCCTTTGGTCACCTACATCCCGACGGCTACAAAATACACCCACAACACGATCCTTATCAATATCCTCAGTAGCGCTCTGAGTTAGCCCTGCATCCCACTTAGTAAGGCTGGATGACTCCTGCACTATAATTGATTCCTCTGAAGAAAGCGTTAGTCCCGCTGCTGCTGCTGTTGCTGCTGCTGGGGATGAATCGTCAGCCCAGAGGAAGGCCAAGAATAAGAGCAGTCCTACATTTCAACAATTAACTGTGAAACAATCATTTGCTAGGGGAAGTAAATATGACAGCAGTCACCCAGTCGCCAAGCGAATCAAAGACGCCATGGCTGCCATGTTAGTGTTAGATCTGCGCCCAATATCCACAATAAACGCCGTTGGTTTTTCACCGTTAATTGAGGTTTTGGGTCCTTGTTACAGAATTCCATCGCGACACCATTTTTTGCCATAAAGCTATTGCACAACTATACCAAAAAGTGTGTACAAATGTAGAGATTGCGCTGAAAAATGCCATTCTGCCTACTGTCCACTTAACCACAGATATGTGGACAAGTGGAAGTGGGCAAACCAAAGACTATATGACTGTGACAGCCCACTGGGTTGGTCATTTGCCTTCACCAGCAGGAACAGCAGCAGCATGTACACTACTACGTAACATTTGTCACAGGCAGGCCACTCTTTGTATCACTGGCTTCACTAACAGGCATACAGCTGACAATTTGTTACGAAATCTAAGAGATGTGATTAATACATGGCTTATACCACTTGGACTCTCCCCAGAATATGTCATTTCTGATAACGCCAACAATATAGTGCGAGCATTACAGCTGGATGAATTCCATCGCATTCCCTGTTTTGCTCACACCATCAACTTGGTGGTGCAGAGCTTCCAAAGAAATAACCGTGTGGTGCAGGAGATGCTTTCGGTGGCCCGTAAAATTTCATGGCATTTCAGGCATTCTGCCACAGCATGTAGGAGATTGCAGCAGCTCCAAGAACAGTTTGACTTGCACTGCCACCAACTTAAACAAGAGGTGTTAACTATGTGGAATTCCACCCTGTACATGCTTCAGAGGATGGAGGAAAAGCGCAAAGCCATCCAAGTGTATTGCACAAGCCATGACATTGGGAAAGGAGGGGGGATGTATTTCACTCTTGCACAGTGGGGAATCCTTTCAGTGCTGTGCAAGGTGCTGAAACCATTTGAAGTTGTGACGTGTGAAGTGAGTGCAGACTCTGCTAGCTTTAGCCAAGTCATTCCTTTAATTAGACTATTGGAAAAGCAGCTTGAGAAGCTGAAGGAGGAGATGAAAGCAAGCAATTCCGCAAAGTATGTTGGCCTTGTAGAGCAAAGTACTTAATTCGCTTCACAATGATCCTTGAGTTATTAAAATCTTGAACTCGGATCACTAAGTTTTGGCCACTGTGCTTGATCCAAGGTTTAAGACCTACATTGAGTCGTTGCTTCAAAATGAGAGCGATGTGAACTTTTGCAAGGAGCTATTGCTCAGCAAGTTGTCTGCTGAACTGGGCCTTGGCTTGACGATGTGTCCTCCTTCAGTTTCTCAAGCAGCTGCTGCTTGTAAAAAATTGAATTTTCCAAAAAGAAGCAGGGGGCAGACCAGAACAGTTTAACATCTGGGAGTAAATGTATGAACATACGAGTTCTTCAACACCCGCGTGTTCAGCGTGTTCGGAGATTAAATTTCAAGCGGCGCTGCATTGTAAAGGGAAGTTTCCCTTTACAATGCAGCGCCGCTTGAAATTTAATCGCCGAACAGGCTGAACGCGCGGGTGTTGAAGAACCCGCATCTTCATACATTTACCCCGTGGGCTGGTTTGAAGAATTTTTCAAAAAAATGTGTGACCTTGCCCATAACTCCATCCAATACGAGTATTAACATGCAAAGGATGGTGGAGGATTATTTTCAAGAGGTAATTGATATGGAAATGTCAGACAGTCCCTTTCCTTACTGGGAAGAAATGCAGGCCATTTGGAAACCCATGTACAAACTTGCTTTGCAATACCTAAGCTGCCCACCCTCCAGTGTGTACTCTGAATGAGTGTTCAGCACAGCAGGGAACTTAGTCAGTGATCACAGTAGAAGGTTACTTCCAAAAAATGTGGAGAAAATGATGTTTATAAAAATGAACTACATCTTCCACAAGGAAGGCCTTCACCATCAAAGACATCCAAGCACTGACTATTCTCTAATGGCAGATTCAAGCAGCGATGAATTGATAGTCTGTGATGATAACGTACACACTGATGAGGGTGAGGATGAAGCTGAAGATGATGATAACATCTTTTTAAAACTTTCTGTTTAAGTCTAGGGTGCAATCTACCCCCAAATAGGAAAGGGACTTGGGGCATTTCTATATCACGTACCAACCTGAAAGGCTGCTGTTTTGGCAATTTCTCAATAAGGGTAGGGTGTCATACACAGACTGACCCCAAACTGCCTTTGTCCATTTCAATTTATATTGTACAGTCTATAACGGCTGAATTTTTTACTATTTTCAACAAGTGGAGGGGGGGGGGGCTATAGAGACAGAAACCAAACTGCCTTTGTCCATTTCAATTTAAATTGTACAGTCTATAACGGCTGAATTTTTGACTATTTTCTACAAGTGGAGGGGGGCCTAAAGAGACAGAAACCAAACTGCCTTTGTCCATTTCTTTAGATATTTAACTATAAGTATAGGGTGTAATATACACCCAAAGACGATGGCTGCATTGCCAATATGCATAGATGGAGAGGAAGACAATCTGGTTTGTGTGTAGAAATAATGACGGTCTACCAGGAATTAAACTGTTTTATTCATAATTAGCTTTACAATTACATTACTTATCCAAGAAAAAGGTGGAGCACTAAATTCAGTTATTTTATGCCCAAAAACATTGATTTTTAAACAAAATTGCAAAACAAAACCAAACAAAACCAAAACCAAAACACGCAAGGGCAATTTGGCAAAACCAAAACCAAAACCAAAACACGACGGTAATCCAGATCCAAAACCAAAACCAAAACACGGGGGTCAGTGAGCATCTCTAATTTGTTTGCACTTCACATTTGACTCTGGACGGAGTAGCTATATACGGAGGGAGGAGTTGTGTTCCCTACAACACCATAAGAAGACTTTTCCCTTATTCTGTTTCTTTTTGTAGCAATTAAGATTTGTCATAGTTCACTATATTCATTTGGGAAATGTTCTCTCTAAATTGAATTGCCAATTTGACTTTCGAGGAGACCGTGCTTTCCTACTACATCCTGTGGAGTTGCATATATGCTGATTGACCTCTCAGGTGCTTGGACCAAAACCTATAGCCTCGACTCTTTTATTCAGAGTTATATATCTGTGCAATCTTGTTTTTAATTTTTTGTGGTTTTATTTATATGTGTTTTTTTATTTACATGTGTTTTTTTATGTATATGTATGTGGTATATGGTCTGATGAACATTGTCAATTCATTTTTATGTTACAATTGTCATGTTTTTGCAGTCTGAACTAATTACATTGTTCTATTTTATTCCTTTCAATATGAGTGTTTTATCTTTCACCATTGAAAGGGTATTTTCTGTATGGGAATGTGTACTCCTATGTGATATTAACAATTGCACAGCGCCTTCACAATTTTGTATTGCTGGATGATAAATGCAGAGGTTCAGGTGAATGGCAGTGAACTGAAACATTGAGGTCTTTAGAAAGCGAATAGCTGAGAACAGGACTGATTATGAGGCACGAGGTTCCTGCAACAATACCGCGGGTCTTGATCGTGGAACGGGCAAACAGGATACCAACTGATAGGTGGTGAACTACGGAGAACTGATTCTCTGAGATCCCTGGAAAGCGAATAGCTTGAGGACGGGACCAATGATGAGGCACGAGGTTCTTGCAATAATACCACAGGTCTTGATTGTGGAACAGGTAACACATGATACTAATGTGCAAACGGGAGCCAGAGAGAATAGCGCCCTAACAGGTAAGGAGACCTGAAGATCTGTCAACTTAGTAGAGAAACAGGTGCTTTCAATAGACAGAACTGACAGGCAATTAGACAATCAAGAGACTGCAGGAAGTTTTGAAAAAAAGCAGGTGTGCGCATGCTCAGTTCAGACCAGAAAATGAATGCAGAGAGTGAGAACCAAGGAAAACAGGTAAGAACAGTGACCAAAATGCAGGTTAGCTGGTGCAATGTGTGACACTCAGAAATGAATGCATGTCCTATACAGAAATACAACACAATATTATAAATAAGTACATTTGCAATAATATATATACGGTGTGCACAGGACCCCTAATTAAAATTAATGTCTACAATAAATTATTTCTACATGATCCAGCCACACATATATTTTCAAATACATGTGTAAGCCATACTTACCTACTTTCTTCAGCTCCTTTCCGGGAGCCAGCCAGTGGAGGGGGGCGTGAGGGGGCGGGGCGGCCAAAATCATGTCATACCGGGGCTAAACGCCGCCATTCATCGGGAATCGCGGCGTTTGGGATCTAATTATGCCCACTTCACTAGGAAGTGGGCACTTCCTAGTGAAGTGGGCAGAATTCGGGAGATTGCCACACTCGCCCGGGAGTCCAGGAGACTCTCGCAAAATGCGGGAGTCTCCCGGACATTCCGGGAGAGTTGGCAAGTATGGTGTAAGCTATCTTGCACTGTCAGTGTGTATTTGCTAATAGGATGCTCCTAACTGCAGTCAACAAAAGTACGTACATCAGGGGGTAAATGTATTAAGCTCCATTTCTAGCAAATCACCGATATTCAGAGAGTTTGCCAGCTAAATTTAAAACGGCAATGTGTTTAAAGGCAAGTTTTGCCTTTAAACACATTGCTGTTTTAAATTTTGCTGGCAAAGTTATAGAATATCTGCGGTTTGCTAGAATCAGAGATTAATACATTTACCCCCAGATGACATATATACATTTTATATTTTTAATTTGAGAGTGAAACTTACCAGGAGATACCTTAGCCCTCTAAACAGGTAACACATCTCTTAAGAAGACCACACACAAAAGAGGCAGGGTTGTTTTTTTGCTGTCTGGCAACTAGGGATCTTGTCTCTGTTTTTGTACTTGTTGTGAGCACCACCCCTTGTTTGAACCTTTTGCCAGTTATAAATTCATATAACAATTTGCAATTTTTATTTTGTAGAAAAACAGCATTGATTAGTGGTCTAAGATGTGTGGTAGAATTTTTTGCACTGGCTTATTGGACTATTTAAGCAAATTAGAAGCATTCGTTGCGAACTAGGTGCTCCACTGAAGTGGAGTAATTTCATTTTGCAGGACAGGATTAATTAGATGGGATAAAGAGGTGCATTTTTAGTAGTGTCCCTTGCTTTGTAGGAGTGTGCACAGTGTTTTTTTTCATATAACGGGACTTGAATTTTTGGTCTCATCTATATAATTTTAATAGGATGCATTTTGCACCATCTGCTCAGTACAATGTAATAAAAAGCTTCAATCACACAAAAGTGACACATGTAATAGAAATAATCACAATGTCCACTCACACTAATGATTAAATTAACATATACAGTGCAGAAATCTAAACCAAGCAGTGCTTTAGGAGAAAACTGTAAAAGTTTAAATGAATTAATGGTGCTCGTAGGCTGGATTTCGAAGTGATGCTTTTACTATTTAAAACCATGGATATTGCACAAATAAAAAGACAGACCTTTTGTTTTTTAACTCAATTTTATTGAGTTTTTATAAATTTACAGGAACCATGGGGGGTATAGAAAGAAAAAGGGGAAAAAGGGTAAAAAGAGGGGGTGCAAAAACATATGCAGCATGACATAACAGTGACTTTTATATGGTAAAGAGTATATCAGATTAACAAGGACAGAGGAGAAAATTCAATACAAAAAGACATTTTGTAAATGACCTGTATTGTGTCACCACTGATAATTTTCAGCCCTGAGTTTGTTTTTTGAATGCCCCAATGATCTTAAGATGTTTTGCAAACCATTGTTATTCTGCTTTCTGGTAGAAAAATCGACATATGTTTAAGTTTAGTCTAACCTACTTACTTGTAAGCCAGTCATCTCAGTTGTTATGGTTGAAATGGGTTTGAAAAGATAGTAGTCTGAGCTCTCATGTTCTCTTCCTTTTCTCATTTACTGCAAAAGTTGTCATATATACATAACAACTGTAAGTTTTTCATTTTGTGAAAACAATGTTGCTTTGTAGCACTGCAAAAACATTGTACAACTTATGTAAATGCAATGTAAATAATAATAATAATAATAATAATAATAATAATAATAATCATCATAGTAATCATAATAATAACTAATATAATATATTTGATTTCCATAATATTATTGATGATTAAGTCATGAAGGTAGCCCTCTCTTAGTGCCCTTGTGTGATGTGGCTATTTTATTCAGATGTTTTCAAGTGACGTAGCGGTTAGCACTACTGCCTTACAGCACTGGGGTCATGAGTTCAATTCCTGACCATGTCCTTATCTTTGAGAAGTTTGTATGTTCTCCCGTGTTTGCGTGTGTTTCCTCCGGGTGCTCCGGTTTCCTCCCACACTCCAAAAAAACATACTAGTAGGTTAATTGGCTGCTAACAAAATTGACCCTAGTCTCTGTCTTTCTCCATCTGTGTATGTGTGTGTTAGGGAATTTAGACTGTAAGCCCCAATGGGGCAGGGACTGATGTGAGTGAATTCTCTATACAGCGCTGCAGAATTAATGGCGTATAAATGATGATGATATATAGGCTATTTCACAATAAAACAAAGTTATGTAAACTATTTCTGCATGTTTACACTTTGCAATTCCTATGATCTGCAATAATTCAGAACTGCAACATTTACACTCATATTTGTAGTATTTTAGAAAACGGCATTTGTTTTTAAATCATTTATTATGAAGTGACAACAGGAGAAATACATAGCCTATAAAGGTGAATTAAGTAGTGACAACACAAGAACTGCATAGTCTATAAAGCTAACTTGTTTTCAGTGGTTTATTTCCTCTTCATGACCTTGCCATACTCTTGGCCTGCATGCTTCTGGTTTACTTTGTTACATTCTGATGAGTGCAGTAGCTGGTTTATCTACAGGACAATATGTAAGTTTAGCTGTCTGTATTGTTTAGTAGTTGCACCATTCTCCCTCCTCCTACAGACTGCACAGGCCTTTCTGACATGAAGCAATAAAACACAGAATCCCACTGGGACCGTCCAGTTTGATGTAGAAGGCTTGGCCACAACACCAAACTGTACAGCTCTGAATCGATAGCTTGGTGAATTATTTAGCAACCTGAATCCTATTAAACCTAGAAGGGAAGTGTGAAGTAAACAGAAACACATCTAAAACTGTCAAATTAATCAGGAGTTGTCCTTAAACAGTGTTCAGAATGCAACCATATCTCCCACCTAGTCCACCCCCTTTCTTACTTACTGTAAATCATATTAGATTATTAGCCTTCCTAGATACCCAAAATTTCCGTTACAGTATTTGCTGCTTCCCAAGAGGAAACATCAAGGTACATCACATTAGAGTGGTGGTGTGCTCTTTATATGTGTGTTTGGATGCTGTGCCTCAGTGCTTCATCTCCTGCCTATGCCACACCTTACATTGCCAGGCCTCTTGCAGAATTATTCTTTGTTCTGCCAGTGTCTGCAGTGCGGATCCCTGGATCTCTGCCCGGACAGATTGGTGTCTGGTGGATAACGAATACAGGATCCCATCAGTCCATCTGCTTCTTCCAAGCTGTCTGTTTAGGCTGTAGCATATGCTGCTGGTCCTGCTTCAACACCATATCCTCTTCTCATCAGGGACTCTGATAATTACAAATCTTGTTATCCTACAAAACAGCCTTCCTGTATTACAGGAACAGAAACTCGTATTGCAGGGTGTAACTTCTACTCCTTTTATTGCACATACACATATGTTATAAATACTTGAATATATGTAGATAATGAATTTGTACAGTATGTAATGTGCGTGTGAGATTGTGACATAAATCACAGTTTTCCCTATTCCTGTGTTATAGGTGTTCATTGTTTCTGTTAAGCAAGCCTATGACGACGGTATGTTATTAGCTTGAAAATCACAGTGTTGAGAAAAGCCTGTGAGAAACTAGCCACACTGTCATGATTTAGCAAGTTAATAATTATAAGATAATATGTTATGTTTATTTCAGGGAAGTGGGAACGCTGCTCCCACTACAAGTTGTTACAGACTACTAATTTTAATTTTATCTTTCCTCTTTGAAATGCAACACCATGTCTTATATACTAATACCAATGCAATTCTTTAACACCTCTATAGTGTGTACAACTATCACACCTTAATCTTAATAGAAAACTTGCTGCCATTATTATTATTATTATTATTATTATATTATGTAGTGCTGTACAATGGGGAGATAATATACATATTGGCTAATATACAATGGACCGTATGGTATCAATGCCAAGTACTTCCAATCTAAACGGTTACCTTTCTATAGGGCGGCACAATATCCAAGGATTGGTGTGAGGACTGAAGACAGGAAATAGATCAACTGAAACACTAATGAATTACCATTTGCTCTTAAATTGTGTGGATCTAATCTAATGGGTCTAATGAGCATCCTAATGAGCATCCTGATTACTAAGTGATATCTGAGGTAGAGGCTGGGGGTAAGAAATGAGGTCGGGGCAGATGTAATTAGTTGTCGATTAAGATGTATGAATATGTATACCATGGGCCCCACCCAACATGCCAGTTTTGACTACATGTGAAATATACATCATGCAGCACTTGACACACGGTGGTTCGCTGCATAATGTATAAGCGCAATAAAATTTTGTTCAAAAAAACAAAATGTTTTTTATTTGTGCAAATTGCATGGTTTTAAATAGACTTGGGTTACATTATTCCCCACATCACACCTTGTCACAAATGACTCAACTCTCCCTCTTACATATCATATGTGACAATGCAAGCGTTACCTGGGGCATATGCAAGGTGGAGAATTGTTGGGGAGCATGTAACAATGGAAAAGTGGGGAGGGCATATGTAATGTAGATAGATATTCTCCCCTTGTCACTTGTGAATTCCCCCTAGCTTAGTCCTTCCCCAAAACCCATAGGTTCCTTCTTGCTGTGGTGTTTGGTGGAGGAGGACTCTGGTCTTCATAGCTACCAATGTGGGGAAGCAACATGGAGCAGCAGTACAGAGAGCCAATGACTCCCAATAATGACATCACCAGACTGTCTACATCATAGAACAGCAGCATGAGCACCACAGTTAGATGCACAAATAGTGTGAAATGGTACATATCTCCTGATTGTCCTGACTGCTCAGAACAAAATCATGACTGTCCCATCAGTCTCAGGATAGTTGTTAAACAGTGCTGCTCTCTCCTACCTGTTCTTGCAGATTTCTTTTTTTTTGTGTTCTGTTTTTATTGAGAAAAGTATGCAACAGATGGAACAAAGCACAATGAGTAAGTCTATAACAGACATAACTGTTACACTCAGGGGGGTTCACTCAGTCTAGATTTGCACAGGTCTAGCAAGGCGCGGAGTCTAACAGCACCCTGGTCTTCACCAAGAACCACCGCAAGGTGGGATGGGCTTGGCTGTAAAGGGATTGCAGGCCCCGGCCCTTGGTTTGGCCCCTAGACGTGAGAGGGATAGGTTAATATGACAACCAAATGTGAATAGTAATTATTATTTTATTATTATTCATTTTTATTTATAGGGCGCCACTAGGTGTCCGTAGCGCCGTACAGGGACAAACAAAATTACAATACGAGGAGAGACAGCACAGTACAGTAAACAATAAGCACAGTAACTCCGTGAGCTCAAAGCACAGCTAGGGGCGCAGGAGGGGAGAGGGGAAGGTCCACATACGACAGAGCCCAAGAGGGAGGGCACGGATGACAGGGAGACCCCCAGAGGGGAGAGGAGGGAGCGAGAGGGGAAGGGGGGAAGAGGGTCCTCGAGGAGGAGGGCAAGGTAGCTGGAGAGCAGCGTTAACAGTGGTGAAGACAGGAGGAGAGGTGACCCTGCTCAAAGGAGCGTACAATCTAAGGGGTGGGGTAGTAATCAGATGGTACCTTGAGGGTTGCAGAGCAGAATTACAGAATACAAGCTGGTTTGGTACACAGGTCAGATGGCAGACGACACACAGGACTGATCAGGAGAGTAGTCAGGTCACAAGCCGAGTTCGGTAAACAGGTCAGATGGCAGCAGCACACAGAACTGATCAGGAGAGTAGTCAGGTCACAAGCTGAGTTCGGTATACAGGTCAGATGGCAGCAGCACACAGGGAAATCCAAGGAAGCAACAAGCAAGAAAGCCAGATCTGGTACACAGGACAAACAGCTAGGAGCAGGACACAGGAACACACTTGCAGAGTCAGGAGGACTAACTTGTTGATCTGACACAGATGCACGTCATATCCTCCTTTTTATTTGAATTCCCCAACGCAAAGTCACGTGATGCCTCCGACGGGAGTCATGTGATCCTCTCGCCGTGAACCCGAAAGTGCGTCTGACAGTGCTGGATAGCGGGCAGGTAAGGACCCGTACAATAACAATCCGTCTTCCATTTGTAGAGCATTCAAACATTAAAAGACAAACAATGATCAACAAACAAATGGTAGCATAGGTAGAGAGGGGAGGAGAAAATTAGGCAGAAAAAAAGGGGGTGAGCAATCAGAGGAGAGGAGGAGCTCATGGCGTCACAGCGAATCATAAAGAAAGTAAGCACCCAATGCAGATATGTGGAACACATCTACCACTGGGAAGTTCCATCCCAGATGTCTCCATGGTGTTGCAAACCTATCCTCAGTCCATGAGGGAGCGGTAAGACGTTGATTACGGCAAACCATATCGCCGTATATTCAGTGAGTTTCATTTGGCTATACATGGTAAAATCAACCATGAGTCTATAGAGATCAATCCGTCTAAGCCACTCCCTCACACTGTGGGGAGGAGGGTAGATGACCACTAGTGTACAGGAATGACTGCAGTGGCAGCATTATTTAAATGCCAAAGTAATGATTTTTTGAATTGTGAAATGGAAACATCAGGAAGGCTGAAAAGTCCGGCACCTACACCAGCAAGAGAGGACCTTGTACTGCATCTCCACCACAGAGAGACTAGTAGAACTAGCCAGAGTGCACTGGAATGCTCTAGTCCAATATTGTTTGGTAGTGGGCCTCCTGAAATCCTTAGCCCAGGACCCAGCATAGCTGAGGAGGGAAAGATAGTGATTAACAATGAGCATATGATAAATGGTCAAGATCGTATGTTTAAGTGCAGGAAAAACACAGCACAGGTCCTGTGCCGGAGAGGCTCTTACTTGATCCACCATAGCTTCGCCTGTAGGTAATATCTGGTCTTTAAGTACAACCAAAATTCCGATGACGGAAGGCCCACTTTTTTCTGCAAGAGAGAAAAGGTGCTTACACCACCATTGACCACCAGCTGACCACTTTACTGGTGGATCGTGTTCTGAAAGCTCCTGGTGTCAGCCCCGGGGGGAGTCTGGGTTAGCAGATTTTATGCCTGGAGCTGCTGTCTTAAGCTCTGTTCCTGGAATGTTGGAGCCCGTTTGGAAAAAAGATAGGTACTATTCAGCTCCTGGAAGTGAACACATTTGGCCTCTCTAGCTAAAATCAGTCGAGAATAAAAAAAATTAGCACCCATATGTAATAATTATGCTCCTTTTCCCACTCTCCAAATAGCCCTGTCATTCAATTATTAGCCCCTCATTTATTACAAATACCTCATATTGTATCATTAGCTCCTACAATATATTAATAATCCCCATCAACATTATATTAAATTACTAGTCTCACATGTAATAAAAAAGACTCTATTATATAAATAGCCCCCACCTGCTGCTAAATTACATGAATCCAGGGCCATCTTTTCCACTGGGCACGATGGGCAAGTGCCCAGGGGCCTCAAAGGCAAGGGGGTCCCATAGGCAGGGATCTTTCTTAATTAGAATAAAAAATCCCGCAAAAAAAACAACAACCTACCTTTTTGTGGTCACACGGTCAGGTCAGGTGGCGATCCGGACCCCTCCCTGTTCCCCTCCTCCATGCTGCGCTCGCACTGAATGTCGGGCGTCATAATGTCACACCCGACATTTTCATTGAGGAGTTCATCATGGAGGAGCCATAACGCAAGAAGAAACGGAAAAGCAAGCGACATTCAAAGAAGCAGAAAACAGAAAATAAGAAAAAAGAAGAGAAGAAGGGGGTGCAACCGGAGAACAAGGTAAGTGAAGGGGGAATTTGACTTTTCAGTTGCTGTACTTCAAGGGTGGCAGAGCATTTTATATATATTTTTTTTCTTTCTGTGGTTGTGTAGGTAGGGGCCCCAATGCACTGCTTTGCCCAGGGGCCCATGATGTTGGTAAGATGGCTTTGCATGAATCCCCCACATTAAGTTAATACCCCCACATTACATAAATAGGCCCCAATAGCAGCCATATTACAATAATACCCCGACTACATTAAAGTAATAACATTTGCATTGAATAAATATCCCCTGCCCTCTAATTTATTAGCCCACACTTTTAATAGAGACCCCCACTTTGCATTTTTAGCCCCTACAATATATTAATAACCCACATCATTCTCACATTAGTAGCCCTCACTTTAAAAAAAGAGACCCCATAAGTTTAATGACTATTGTACCATATGGATTGGTTGGTTAGAATTTCAAGAGTCAGGAAGATATGCTGCCTTATCTAAGTAATCCTCCTCCTAATATTCCATTGAATATTATCTAGCTTTCATCTATGACTGGATCTTTGCTCTTAGGTCCCTTCCTCTCCCCCTTCTTTCCCTTCCATTCTGTTTTATAATCCATTTTTCTTTTTTCTCAATTCTTTTATGTAATACTAATGTTTAGCCTACAAGGGCATTTACCCATGCAAATGCGAGTATAATTTCAACAGTTGCATACTTGACAACATAACTCTATTACTGGTAATATCTAACGTGGTTTTGACTTCCATGTATTTTGGTAAATGTTATCTCATGTGATTGCCCTTGGTCTTTACGATTGTATTTTTTGAAACTGTATTCAATAAAAAGATATTGTATAAAGAAAAAGAAAAAGAGACCCTATATTAAATGAATAACCCCTACTAGCTGCTAAATTACAAGAATAACATCCACATGACACATTACATTACCTACCCCCCATATTACATTAATACACATGTATTAGGGCTTGAATGCTTCAGGAGGCAGACGCCTCTCTCTGACTCATGCAAGTGCTAAACCATGGATGGGAAGCTCAAGCCTTTGCAGAGGAGAAGGTTGGAGATCAGTAGGAGGGGAGGAGTTAGGAGAACGAACCGTAAGAAACCGGAGTGGAGGAAATGAGGGGCTGCAAAGGTTGGGTCAGGAGATTGCAAAGTGAGAAACACACAGGGAGGGAAGGGCAGGAGCACCAGGTGAGGGAATGTGGAATAATAGAGGATTGAAAGTGAGGGGAGTGGATAAGCCCCCTGTCCTGACTAGCCTTGTGTCCTATCTACAGCCTAGGCATCCTGCTGTAGGATGACAAGACAAGGAGCTGAGGTAGTCAGGGCAGGGAGCTAATCCCTGCTGACAGCAGGACATTTAATGGGTGGCTGGCTCCTGGGGAGGAGCCAACCACAAGGAAGGACCACAATGACAGAAGTCAGTCTGGCCAGCACCCTGCCCCACCCTCCTCATGCCAGTTAACATGAAATTTTAACTGGACAGAGTGCATGAAGATGAAGCAAAGACATGGCATGCAGCTGTGGGAAAATCTGCCTGTCCCTAATGTTTCTTAGGATTTGCAAATTATTGTTAGCAATTCAATTATTTAATGCTCCATCATAGCTCTCTTTACAGTTCTCACCAAAGAGGGGTGAATTTCTTGTGTCTGGCTCCAAGAAGTGGCATCTGCTTTCCAACCTCATACAGGAGACTTATCTTCAGCTCTTTTGCTATCACCACTTTATACATCTTTACCTTTCTTTCATGATGCTACTTCAAGGAAAGAAGAAGCTGTACTATCCTAGTGCAATACATTTGGCAAATATCACCCACGTGGATTCTTTGTAAGAATTATCATCTGCAGAAAAGAACCACTGGAGTCAGAAAACTTTCAGCAATGAAGCTAGATAGATCATAAAAATCTTCAGTTCCTTCAGTGAGCTCAGATGTTGAAGCCTTGACGGTCCAACAGGACTACTTGTTACTAACTTGCTTTTACAGGCGCTTGCTGGTGATGCTGAGGCTTGTCTCATAATTTGACCCTGTACCCCTTTTGCTTGTCCTCACCTCAGACCTGTTTCCAATTACAACTGTGCCTTATTGCTATATTACCTTGTTCCTTGTCAGCTGCTGCTTAGCAGGGCTTACCTGGGGATCTAGACCTGCAGATACCTCGCATTAAAGCCCATCACATGATTGTAGAGGTCCATGCTGAAGATTGGACTTCCATTAAACTTTGTACCGCATATGTTCCAGCTCTAACTACTAATAGAAAAGTGGGTAACACATATGGCCATGACATGCACTACAAATTCTCAAAAACATTTTTTTAGAAAAGATCATGAGTTGATGAGGAGAGTGTGGACAAACCCTTTAAATAAAATGAATGTAAAGCTAACTAGAAGTTAATAAAATTGTATATATTAATTTTCTTCTTCATTTCGGTTTATTCTTTGAAAAGACCCAAAAACATTTTCAAGGATGATTTATGTGAGAATATGGACAATATTAGAGAAACTCACCTTATCCATAAGTTTGTTTATGGGAGGCATGGTATAAATGGACCTAGAAATGAATGTAGGCCTTTTTTCTAGCAATCTATCAGCTACTTATTTGTTGTATCTAATATTGGTAAACATAACAATTTATTTTAAAGTTTAGATTTTACTATATACTAGTGTTTATATACATTTTCACATGTGGTTTGCTATTCTGTTTTCTGATGCAAACACAATGTCACTAGGTTATCGGCTTTACTTAGGTAAGGAGGAGTGATAACAGGTAACTAATTTAAAAATAATATTTTACTGTAAACAGTTGTGAGAAATATTATATTTACCTTCCCTTGTTATGTCCATATTCCTGATACATGGGACATATTTCATACTTTAACTATGGGCCATTTAGAGAGGGCCATTTATGGACAGCCCACATCTCTCAACAGTTGATCATAGATGTACATTAAGGAGGAGAATGTGTTACCATTATTGGAAATCTCTGTCAATTAAAACATGGGGTCCAGGAACCATTTTATTCAGTGTTGGCCCCATTATCAGTACATATCATGTTTAAAATGAATGCAGTACACTTGTCACTTCCGCATGAAAATGGGAATTCGGTAAAGTCACGCTTGATGTCAAAAGGACATCCACCTATTGGCATTTTCTTAGCAGACTTAGAAAATGTAGTAATAATAATAATTCTTCATTTATATAGTGCCTTTTTCCAAATACAACTCAAAGCACTTTACATTATTTCAGAGGGTGAGGCAGCCATTTTGGGCACACTCAGTTCCTATTCTGTGAGATCATTCACATGCCCTATTGAAGTTTACAGTCTAATATCTCTACCATTTACACACATTGGGGGTCCATATTTTGTCAGAAGTCAATTAATCGACTAGTATGTTTTTGGACTCTGGGAGTAAACCGGTTTACCTGGAGGATCTCATGCAATCACAGGGAGAACATACAAACTCCCCACAGATAGGACCATGGTAGAAATTGAACTCATGACCCCAACACTGTGAGGAAGCAATGCAAATCACTGCCCTGCAGTAGAGACTAGTGATGTTAACGTTTGTTCAAAGTGGTTGTGAAACTGGTTCCTCAAATCAGATCTAACTTTTCAAAATTTACAATAAATTCTTCAAGTTTAGATAGACTAACACAAACTGACTAAATTTGAACACGACAAACAATTAATTTTATCCTTATTTGTAATATCATTTAATATTAAAGAGCCACCATAATATAAGAACAAAATGTTGAATCATACACATTAGTGCATGCTCTATTGGGACTTACAGTCTAAATTCCCCGCACAAACACACAAGCTAGGATCTATTTTTTGTCAGCAGTGTGGGAGGGAACCAAGTCACACGGAGGAAACCAGCGCAAACATGGGGAGAACATACAAACTTCACATAGATGCATGCCTCAGTGCCGTTAGGTCAGAGCCCCAGTGCTGTGAGACAGCAATTGTGACCACTGTGCCACAGTGCCCTGTGTTTGGACATGTTCAAGCTAGTGAACTTGAAGTTACCACTCATACTGCAAACTCACTCTTGGCATTGTTTGAATTAAAAAAGTAGCAATACTATAAAATGTAACCATTGAAACTCAAACAGGCAACATTTTACAGTCTATTCTAATGTAGAGCATTTTATTTTAAACTTCGAACCTTACATTTATTTTTTTAGCTTTACTGTTCCTTTGCAGGTCAAATGAGACTCTTCTGAAGTGTTCCATAAATCATGATTGTACCGCAAACAAGTTTGAGGCCTTTCAATTGACCAAATTCTATCAAAATTGAAACCAGTTTAAATAATTCACACTTCTTTTGTGGACATTTGAATCAGTTATCCATTTCCAGATTGTACTAATAGATCCAGTTAAAACTGGGTCTATTAGTAGCTGTCTTGATGGCAATATGGGAGACATATTGGTGTCTCTTGTGTCGTTTGAAGTTCACCCCTGGCCGATAAATAAATAAATAAAATGAAACTAAATAAATTCCTATTCTCCTTTTCCCACATATAAATATATATAGAATGTTTGTTTGATCTAAGTCGACATATTTGCTGCCCTGATTGGAAAAACTAATTATTTAATGTTTGCAGTAAATCAATGTAGTTGGCCTATTTTCATGAATGTAACATTCAAAGTGTTTTTTTCTCTACATTTTGTATGTTAACCATAATTGCAATTTTGTGTACAAACAATACCACACCCCAATATTTAGCTCCCAAATATAGAGCATAATGATATGAAATACAATGACACAACATATATATGTTATAAATGAAACTTAGAGTTATGCACGTCTAATATTTAGATAGATAATAGATTTACTAGATGTGCTCCTGAATAGTGTTATTTGCATATTATTTGTAGGGCATAGCTTAAAGAATGGAAAAGCACATGAAAAACATAGTTTTACACGATCCCTCTATGTAGGCTATGAACAAACAATAACAACCATCCCTCAGTGAACTTTATGGTTTTGAACAAAATTAGGGAGTTCTACAATTCTACTTGTACTGTCATATTTTTGGTCGCCCCCCCAAAAAAAAACATACCCCTCATACTGATATTTTGTCAATGCCTTGCCATGAAACCATGCCCCGCCACCCCTGGCTATTGCATTGTAAACTGATTATGATACATGAATCAGATAGAAAGGAGGGTTTTGTGAGGAGTTTATAAGACAAAACAATGGTAAGTTAGAGAATGGTGAGTTCTGCAAGCAGGCTTGGTTAAACAGTCATAGAAAACAGCTTCTGTGGTCCTGTACTAAACATATTATTAAGCATTATACATTCACCTGTAAATATATCCAATAGACCAAACTGAAGTAGAATAATAATTAACCTTATAAATTAAAACAGAAGTGACCTAACTTAATATATTAATAATTTTTTAATTTAGATCCTGGCAGTGATAACTCTGTCCAGTGCTCTAAAATTTCAGAGAATAAGGATTTGATTCCATTTATAGTATTCCTGATGATTTGGCCAAACCCCATGTCCTGCAAAAAAATCCTTAAGATTTGGTTAAAATCATATCTGAATCCTGGATTCTGTTCAACCCCAGTCTCTACAGGCTATAAACTGAGAAAATAATCCTGAATATGTATAATGGGGTTTTGTACAACACTGGGCAATATTCTGACCATCATTTTACTCAGCAAGTGAAAATCTGTGACAATAAATGCATAATTGTCATACATTCTATTGGGCACACCGTACATATTCTTTGGCCCCACTGTGCTTTATTACTGTAGTAGCACTAAAAAAATAAAAAATGATAAACACTTTTAAGGACAGTGGAAAAAAAAAATTGTAGTAAGAATGGTGGAACATCATTATACTTTCTAAAAAAGAAGTGATATCAGCAGAGTATTCTTCATGCAGATGTGTGATGGGTGTGATTTGTTTAAAATTAGTGGTTTATATTGTCAGTTTCATTAAAGCAACAACTGATATACAGATTGAGGCACAAAACAAAGTTGTTTGCTTCCTCGGGATCAACTTTAAACGAAACCTAGCATATGATAATAGCGAGTTCACATTAACCTCTGATTTTTTTAAGCAGTACCTATTGTCCTTAATTTACCGTTTCAAGCCTTCTCTGTAAGTTACTACCCATTTGTTTCCCATATAACACAACTCAGCCTGCACTTGTATTACTTCTTCCATTTGTTATTTTTGCAGGAATATGCAGTTACATAAAAGACAGCCAAAATAATTGTGTCAGTCTGGATGCAGATAACCCCACTGGGATCAGCTGACTTTATAGGTTAAAGGTCTGGGTCTGATACATCTAATAAACTACAGGAACATGAAATATGTGCATATGTGGCTGAAAAGACCAAATCAATCGGATGGAATTGACAAAGGTTAGGTAAATGGTTATATAATATGATTTAATGTAGCCAAAACTTTAATAAAACTGTAATTATTTTGACCAACACCTTTCTCAAGTCTTTACAAAACAGGTTTGATATTGCCAGTGTTCATAGTTTCTAATTAAATGTAAGTCCTTATTTGTTTATTTAAAATGCTTTTTATAATACACATATGCCTGCATAAAAATGGAAAAACAAATCAATATTTGCAGAATAGGTCTATTTTGCCTTTCTCTGAATATCATATCAACATTGTCTAAGTAAAAATGATTTATAATATGATCAATTTGTGCTGGCATATGTCTGTGAAAGTCATCACTACACACAACACATAAAATTGTCATTGGAAATGGATTGTACCCTATATGTCATTTTATTAAAAATATACTTCCTTATTGCAAAGGTTAAGGGGTGCTCTCCTGGATATTATACCAACAATAATGACAAAAAAATGTAACAGGATATTATTACTGGAAGGCACACATAAAATCCACAAATTACTTTTAAAATCTATGACTTTATTAACATAATTATTATAAAACATTCACAGCTTTATATAGCCCTGAAAATTATTAAAATTTGAAACAGAGATGTGAAACGAATAGAAAGCTGTGAAGATAATGAAAATAGTGACCTGTATAATATAAAAAAAGATCAATGTGTATATTGATACCTGTAATGCATAAACTAATGTTTGTAGATCACAGACCCATGTCATCAATTGATATATAACAACAAACACTATCTCCATCTAGAACAACAGGTGAACCTTCATGTAAGCTTATCTTCACAATGCTCTATTCCATTCACATCTCTCCTTTAAATGTTAATATTTCACCAGCCTATAAATGTTTATAATAATAATTATATCAATACAGTCATAACCTTTAAATATTATTTGTGGATTTCAGTGCCTCCCACTAATAATATTCTGCTATCTTATTTTAAAGTCCTCATACCCCCAAATCAATAAAACAATCTGTATACATCAATAAATAATCTGGCATGTTTTTGGACAATTTTGATACAGAAATGTTATTAGTAATACATTTGATGTGAATTACAGATATAAACCCCATACAATTTAGCTAGTTACATTTTAACTGCTAAAACTAAAAATTCTGAAGACTTTTTTTACACCGTCTCCCATTAAATCTTATAACATCTCACCCACTGAGATTTAAATGTAAACCACTGAACAGATTAATTACCACAACTTTGTAACTGACACGTTATACCAAATATTCTCTATTTCCCTTCTGTTTTGTCATCGTTTCGCGTCTATTATAGAGATCTTCACGGATACAACCCATTACTGTCTTTCACATGTGTCTGTCTACTCAGCCATTTGTATTACATTTGCATGAGTTTAGTTGATTTTTTTAGAACACTAATTATATTTGCTGCTTTTTATGTTGGATTTGAGTAGTGTCACCTGCCAAAATCTGTTAGGTCTATGTTAATCGTGTGAAATAAATCAAAAGTGAGACTGTCTTTGGGTCACTGAATAAAAAAAAAAGAAATCAAAATAAAACTGGGGAATCAGAAATTAAGACTGTTCTCCCAATTAACCCCCTTGTCTCCTGCTATGCACCGCAGCATCATGTGTTGCGGGATGCTCTGGCAATGAAGCGGTTAATGAGGCATCTCTATCCAAGCTTTTGGCTACTGCAGAAGTGGGTCAGTGCTGTTGCTATGGAGACGCTTTAGCAACCAATCTTGCAACCGCTCCCTCAGTATTCTCCTGAAGCCCTTCAAGATTAAAGAGCGTCTTCTGCTTGTGCCTCTTCCTCTCCACATCCCTCTCTATATCGCTCTCTGTCACTTGCTGTCTCTGCCAGCGACCGGCCCTGCTCCATGCTGCACCCCTCGTTCCAGTCCCACAGCAGCCTTTCATTTGGTCGCTGGGGAAAGGGAGGGAAACAGGCAAAGTTGGGTGATTTCTTTGCCTTTATCTTCAGTCAGTTCTTCTCCACGCCTCCCTGGCACCAGGACTCTACTTGCCAGCTGGTAAGAAGTGCGACTATGAAATGCCATGATTGTCTGTTTTGCTAATCTGTCCGTGTAAACAGAGAGTGCCTCATCTATCTAGCTATCTGGCTATCTATCTAGCGATCTATCTACCGATCTAACCATTATTCCTTCATTTATATAGTGCCAGTATATTTTTCAGCATTGTACAGACAGGGAGAAAAGAAAGTGTTCATATAATGGCTAACAAATACTGTAACAATGAAACAAAGGGGGAGAGGGCCCTATTCTTTGGAGCTTACAATCTAAAGGATCTCATGTATCTATCCTAGAATGTTTGATGTACATAAAAATATGGCTTAAACCTACTCTAAAAATCATAACTTAAAAAGATAGCTGCAATTAGGATACCTGTTTCTGCATTTATAGTCATCTGCTTTTGCTTTCTATGCTGATCTCCTCCACTGATTGAAACCATTAGTTGTTAGATACATTATATACTTCTCAACATCAGGATTACTGGATATGACTATATTGTACATTCTACTTGGCTTTCTCATACTACCAAAATAGCCCAACCTGTTTTACTACTCCGAGTAATGTTACAAGATCCTCTTGAATTTGATTGTTTTTGTATTGCTACAAGTCTCTGTAAGATGCAATATAAGAATACATATTCTCTGAATTTGGCCTAATGAAGATATATGTATGTTACCTGTACAAGGCTTCTACACATAATATGTAAAAAAATAGATTTTTTTTTTTTTTTACAAAACTACAGATGACTATTTGCTCTGCGGTTCAACTTAAATAGTAATACAAGACCTGAGTGTGTACAAACTACCTGGGGCCACTCTGAAGCCAGATCAAATTGCTAATAATGAATGGCCCCTCACCTTCATCTTCTCTGTAATCCCCCACAGCTTGTAAACTGCCTGTATAATTGGTCTCACAGTAGCCTCCTATCAATAGAACATTGAGTTGCTCAATTTCATTGACCCATTGCACAATGCCGGGTACATTAATCATACCTTACTTCGACCTTAGAAAATATTGTTTTTGCACAAAAATCCTTTCTTTCGAAGCATTGGTTTATGCAGCTGTGGTTTACATACATGCAAAGATGTTACTAACCATGTTTTGTCTTTCTAATACCCAAGTATAATAAATTACCTTACATTTTAGATGTGGCCTATTTATGCCTTGCTGTTAAATGTATTTATCATTTAGTTCTGACCAGTATTTACCTTTAAAAATTTGCACTATGCACTGCATTGTGGACAAATCTTGCACCGTGTTCCCTTCCATTACTGATAGATGAATCCATACATCTATATTACAGTGTGGTGCAGCTTCCAGGTGATATATGATCATTTTGAGAAGCTGCCAATCAGCCTGTGGTTTATTTGTAATATCATTTCCTGACTACTTATGAAGCAACCTGTTCTGCATCATGTTCACACTACCATAACAACAGTCCTCTATAAGCAGGTGGGTTCAGGAAGTACATAGGTGGTGCATACTGAATACTGATATGTAAACTGCAGCAGTGGCTGTATCACATGACATGGTGTATAGAGAGGACAGGAGGCGGCAGACTGTCACATCCAGCAACAGTCATCCCGAAAGATATCCTATGTTATCGCCAACCTCCCTGGGACACAAGCATTAGTGACTGGCTTTGTTAGGGAATCTCATTTTTATTGTAATGTCAAATATCAGTGTTTCACAATTCAATTATGCATCTGAGGTACACCGTCTTTGTGTGCGGCAAAGTCAGATTGCTGAATATCTCTGCTAATATTACTCCTTGTGTAGATAATAACACTGGCAGAGTGATAATCCCTATGTGCAACACTGACACCCTGAGAGTATCCATAGATATATTTGTATATACGACAAACTGAGTGACTTCTATTTTTATGTTTTTGCCTCAATTGACACCTTCTGTTGTGATATGTGAAAGTAATCTGATCATGTAAAGCGGTATTTACCTCCTTTATGACAAGCAGGCAGAATGTACACCTGTTGAATCCCCCTAAATGTCAGGGTCATACAATACCCACAGATGTGGGAATGCTGCACAGCTTCAATAGTAATCCTCATGAAAAAGTGTCACATCTCTCCAGTTGTGTATTATGTGAACATCCTACCATATCCTTTCCAATTCCTCCTCTTTTTGACCGATTTATTTTTAATAAGATTAGTACATAATGATGACAATAATGAGACACTGGTAGAAATAATTTAAAGGTCACAATAAAGTGTGTGTGACATTATCTATATGGGCAATGGAAAAAAAAAATCTTGTCACCCTTTGCTTGTATGACTCAAACAATGACATGGTCTGTTAGACTGGATATTAGAAAATATTGTGATATAGCAAAAGCCATTTTAGTGGACAGCTGACAGAATGATTGCTATGAGTTAAATAAACATACATTGCTTCTCTTTGTTTTGGTTTCACCCTAAAAGTAACGGTCAATTGTGCATTCTGGAAACTGAAGAGTTAAACCCAATGAGGAATGCAGTGCGCTGGGCAGCATTGAATAGTAAACTCTTAATGCAGCTATGCAGAATGAAATATACTTTGCAGTCTTCCTTTGACTCTTACACTTCCAAAGTGCAAACATTGGAGGCAACAGCAACTGTCTTCTCCTTTAATACCTAAGAAATCTCCCCTCCCTGGCCTGTGCCTGTATAAAGTACCGGACCATTGCTGCTCATTTCTCCTAATTCTCTCTCATTTGTAGGAGCAATAAATATTTAAATTTGCAGCTGTTGCCTTCAGTTTTTTTTCTAACATTGTGTGTAATTAAACTGTTAGAAAACCTGTTTTACAGTGTTTATATCTTGGTATAGTCATCCTTGGAGGAGTCGCCCTGCAGTAGTGATGTTGATGAACACTAAAATTTTATACAATTCTTTTTGCATATGATCACCCGTTAAGGATGAAAATGTTACGTAATAGAGCTGGTTGAGAGTATAGATAAAGATCTTGAGACCTCCCACACAGTTCAGAGGTACATGAGATGACAAAGTGTTGGCACAGTGGGTTAAGCAGAGAAAACTATTAAGAGCTGGTGAAGAACGTGATATGGAAACATCTCACATTCACACCACTCTGTGATGTATAATACGCACACACACCCTAGGTAGAAAGAGGGATGCATTTACAATTGCTGCGAAAGTGTGGAAATGAGAAATGTTGGTGATACAGTGGTCATGATTCATAGTGCACCAAAACATTGTTCTTAATCAATCTATGTTAATAAAACAGAACACAGTTATTTCCATTTTGTTTTTTTATTGGAAGGTTTTGCTGTTTGTTCCTGTAAAAATTAGTTAAACAAATATACAGTGTTCTACATAAGTCCTATACAATGTAGGAGTTGCGGAGGTCTCTAAAACACAGGGACAATGGGATCCCCATTTTCAATTTCCATAGGGCAGCAGAGTCCTAGCCGTGTAAACTCAGTGAAACTAGAAAAGAAGAATGGGGCGCTCATAAAATTAAACATGGCCCATAACATTTTTCTTACAGCTCGATCCACGAATGCCTACTTAACCTGCAAAGAGTACTATATACTTTTATGGAACAAGCCTTGTAGTATTAACAATGTAACAGATACAGTTTCCCATCACTAATGTAGTGGGATTGCAGCTATTGCTCACAAGTGGGAGCACAGTCTCCTTAGTCTATTCTGATTTCCATGATTATTTAGCACCAATACCATTATTGGCTAATTAGAGCACATGTGTATTGCAGGCTTTGAGATCACCAATTTATTTTTTTGTAATGCTCCACTACTAATACAGTATAGGAGATAAGGATACATGTATTTTCTGCATATAACAGTATAGTGCCCTTAACTTCCACATAGCATTTCTTGAATGTGCAACATTTGCATGTATAAAGAGCGAGGAGAGATATGAAAGAGAACAATGAATGGCAAGTAACTAAAGCGTTAAAAAGATGCATTGTGCAAACCTGTGTGAGTTTACAGGCACCACACACTACTGTAGATTAAGAGAGGAATTTGTCACATACAACCTGAGTTGGAGGTGCTGGGAAAATATGCCATGGAATCTCTCAAATTTTAGGAGTGTGAGCACTCCATAGTCCCTATTGTTGTTCCCTGTCTTTGTTAATAGGATCTGACCTGTAAACATATAATTATAACATATTTTTCCAAGTCTAAGAAAAAAAACCCAGCCACTGATTTATTCTGCCATGGTGATGATTGCTATTTGTTTCATACACGCAAGTGTCTATTTGTGTAAGGAGTTTAGTAGTTTTATATTATAAGCAGTCTGAATTAATTGTTTATAGTGCTTTTATCTGGTTACACCATTGTGTTATAATCAGTGACTAGCAAATACATAAAAAAAAATGCAAGACTTTCCCATCACATTAACAATAGAAATAAGTGGCGCTATAGACAATGGCCACTTTCCCCTGCCTATATTCTTGACAAGCAATTATTTAATCTTTTCTCCAGAAACCTATTATCTAGCAAGTTCCATATATCAGGAAGAAAAAATAAATAATTGCCGCTGTTTGGTGTTAAAATTGTCTGTAGCTTAAACTGGAGATTTAGTGATTTCAAGATAACATATTTTCTACAAAGCCAACATCAAGTGGATCTCCACATGGATAATCTTTTCTACTGTACTTATTGTATATGATCCTTATATAGAGCTAAACTTCACCTATTTAACTTCATTTAGTAGGGAATTTTCCCAGAAACTACAATTCTGCCAAGTCACAACATTAAATACATTAAATATACTCTCAGTGTTTCCCAAACCCAGTGCTCAGGACTACCTAACAGTGCAGGTTTTCTGGATGACATAATTAGGACCACCTGTGGATCTGTTACAATGTGTCAGTCAGTAATGAATACACCTGTGCTCCAGCAAGGAGATATGGAAAACCTACATTGTTAGGGAGGCCTGAGGACTGGGTTTGGGAGACCCTGCTCTATATGCTAACAAAGAATGCTCTGTAATGTCAAATAAGAAAACAACTGTAAGGTTTCTTTCTTTTTTTTTTTTTTTTTGTGATTTCAACACACAAAGAGATTTAATAGAAAAATATAGCAAGATTACAGCAAAATATGATGAAGTATAAGAAGGTATAACAAAATACAAGAAAGTAGACCTAGTAATATTAGAATGTATGCCATATGATATTATCCATATATGCCTGGCTAAACTTATATTATTACAATAATGCAGCCATATATCTGTCTCTTATATACATAGTGCTAAACTAAAACTCATTTATTTATTTATTTATTTATTTATTTTGCATTAAAATTTTTATTCAATTTTTCAAAGGTATATGGGGTACAGAAAAAAAAAGAAAGGGGAAAAGAAATTACAAACAAAGGGGAACACATAGGGATTCCCCACGCAGGGGGAAAGGAATCACTCAATTAAACTTGAAACTAAAATAAGGCACATAATATCAACAATGCGCATTTAAAAGTGAAAGGAGAATACAAAACAATCCAATCAAAACAACCCCAAAGAAATACAGCAAGACATGTCAGCCTTCATTTTGATCATCCGGAAATGTCTCCACCAAGGGAGGGGTACCAGGGGATAAGAACTGATTGGAGGGCTGGGGAGATTCTATAAGGGCCGCTGGAGAATGAGCTGTTGGCAAATCGGAAGTATCTTGAGGGGCCCCGGGGCCATCTGTGATATATTCATGCCACCTGAACCATTTTATGATAGGAGCTGATGCAGATTAGGAATAGGGTGTATCTATTGTTTCCATCTCAAAGCTATACTGTAACTTAGAGATGATTCGGGTAGGGGGGGGACTGAGACTTCAGAGTTTTGTGCTATCGCTGCTCTAGCAGCTATTAATATGTGGCCCAAGAGGTAACGGTCGTGCTTTGGAATGGCAGTCGGATAGACATGGAGAAGAGCTAGGCAGGGCCATCTTTTCCATTGGGCATGATGGGCAGCTGCCCGGGGGACCCACGGGCAAGGGGGCCCCATAGGCACGGCTCTTAATGAGAATAAATAATCCTGCAAAAGAAAAAAACTGCAAAAAAAACCTTCAAGGGTCACTGAGCTAGTACATCTATCTATCTCTATCTCTATATATCTATATCTATATCTGTATCTGTATATATCTATATATCTATATCTATATCTAGGGGCCCCGGTGCACTGCTTTGCCCGGGGGCCCATAATGTTGTTAAGATGGCCCTGGAGCTAGGGCTGGGTCTGGAGCAACAGGAGTCTTTAGGACAGTTGAGATCAAAGCAAATACCTCACCCCACAGCGACTGAATCATCGGACATGACCAGAAGACATGAAAAATGTTGGCTATTTGGGAGCATTGGCGCCAACAGAATTTTGATTGGCTTGGCCAGAACCTGTGTAGCCGCTCCGGGGTAAGGTATAGCCGGTTGAGAAGTTTGATCTGCATCTCTGTATGATTGATGCATTTGGACATACGGTGGGAAGTTACAAAAATTCTTTCCCATTGTCGCTCAGTGAGCATTAAATTCACGTCCGTTTACCACTGGGTTTGTGCAGGAGTTTTAGTTGGGGGGGTCAGGGAATAAATGTATCAGTACCAAAACGTTATTCCGCTTCTACCACTACCCTTTGTCAGTCTATTTATGACAGACGATGGGAGCGAAGTGAGAGAGTAGAGGGTAAAATAAAGTTTCTTTCTTAATGAACTGCCTAAGTATTCACCTCCATTACTAAGATGCAACTAAATAAACTCTGGTGCAAACAGAGTTTACCTTATTGACTGGAGTCCACCTTTGTGTAATTATATTATTTCATCTGATTTCAGAATAAATACACCTGTCCTGTGAGACAGCTCTCAATGTTGTTTGGTGCATTTCCAGATATGAACTTCATCATGAAAATCAAAGACCTATCAAAGCAATTCCAAGATAATGTTATTCTGGAAAGGATATATGACGATTTCAAAGAATTTTAATATCCCAGAGCATACATCCAAAACGATGATGTCCTGGAGGTGCCCAGATACAGCCCAAACATTAATCTCATTGGTAATCTGTGCCATGTTTTCAAAATAGCACTTCACCAACAGTTCCCATCCAACTCGATGGAGATTGAGCAATATTGGAAAGAATAGTCACATATTTCAGTGTACATATGTGCAAAGCTGGTAGGAAAGTACCCAAATAGACTCAAATGAGTTTTACCAAACTGAGGGTTTAAAAAAGTGGAGATGTTGCCTATAGGAACCAATCAGATTCTAGCTGTCATTTTGTAGAATGTACTAAATAAATGATAACTATAATCTGATTGGTTGCTATAGGCAACTTCTTCACTTTTTCAAACCCATAGTTTAGTAAATATACCCGAAAACTGTAATTGCAGCTATAGGTATTTCTTCTAAATATTAAAAAAGGGTGGGATGAGTACTTATGTAATCAATTGTTGTTTATTTTTATGTGTAATTAAAAATGGCTTTAGAGTTGTTTTTTTATTTGACACTACAGAGTATTCTTTGTTGATCAGGGACAAGAAATCCTGAAAACATTTGTTTTTATTCCATTGATATAAGATTTATGAAGACAACTGCCTGCTCCAGGGTTTATTTAGTTGTATCTTAGTAAAGGGGGTGACTTATACAATCAATTGTTTGATTGTTTTATTTTTAACTCATTAAGAAAGAAAACTGTCAAATTTCTCTTTGACACAACAGAGTATTATTTGTTAATGAGTGACAAAAAATCCTGAATACATTGATTTTTATTCCATTGACAATAAGTAAAATGTGAAAAAAATACCAAAAAAGTGGGTGAATACTTGGTATGGCCACTATATATGACAGGAACGCAGACTTTTACCTATTTTTATAAGCTTACATCAATAATAGTAGAGCATTTGCATCACATAAAAGATTAAAGAGAGATGAGTCATCCAAATAGTCTACTATACAAATGTATGTAATTAAGGTGTAGGTAATCTAATAAAATATAAAGCTGCAATATAAATGCACAGGGGAAAATGCTGTCTAGTAAAATAAGGCTAGGTACACACAGGAGGTTTTTCAGTCGATTATTGGGCCAATCACACGATAAATGACCGCATATCACGTTAGTGTGTATAGTCACACGATGATAGACAGTCGTTCCAAAGTGTCGATTGTCGTTTCATTTGGTTGACTGTACTGTTTAATAATCTCATTCCAATCTCCTTCCGATTATGTAGTGTGTATGCACTCATGTTCCCTATCTCCATGGAGTTTATAGAGTCACGGTCTTGGACATAGAAACCAAAAAGAATTAGGTCTGCTCAAGGGATTCGACTCCTCACATAATTTATGTACATAAACGATAAGTAATGTAATGGGGTGCTCTCCCAACATATAGATACAAAAATGTTTTATATGGTTTAACCATAAGGTTGCTCTTTAATGCACGCCAGTCCAAAAATAATTATAAAATCAATTTTATTAATAATATGTTAAAAACACTAATCAGTTATTATACAGGTTATTATACAGGTCTCTAAAGGCGAAAATATTAAAATAAGATAGGTGAAAAAAGTATTAGAAAAACTCTGAAATAAAATAATGATAAAGGAAACAGACTCTGTGATATCACAAATATTGAGGAAATCAAAAATAGGATAAATCTTTATTTAAACCATCGCATTCACTTATATCTCCTTATATTAATACCCACTCAAAGATAACACTCCATTGCTTATGGTAAGGCAGTGGATGTCTCCTAGTGTATATTGAGAGTGAAAAATATCCAAAAGCATATCAGACACGTATCAGATTAAACTTGCTAATTAATACACATATATTTTTAATGTATACCTACATGGTAGCTGTGTTAAAGTGTTGGGGACTAAGAGTAGGCCCCTATATTTTAGTAATCCTAAAGTTCTTTGAATTATAATAACCAATCTGAGGTGTTTGCTCAAATGATCATGTCAGATAATAATAAACACCCTCAACCTTACCAATATGATTTTTTATTTTATTATGTGTTATTGTTGTTTTTTTTTTTTATTACTTTATTTAATTTTTTTATTTTTTTTATTTTATACATTGTTCAGTATAAATTTGATCCCAAGACCTTTTATAGCGGGTCTGTTCATAATTCCCCCCTTACACACACCTTATACCGGCTCCAATGGAGGGTCTGTTTCCTTTATCATTATTTTATTTCACAGATTTTTTAATACTCTTATCACATATCTGATGTTAACATTTTCGCCTTTAGAGACCTTTATTTAGTATAAAAACTGATTAGTGTTTTAACATATTATTAATAAAAGTGATTTTATAATTATTTTGGACTGGAGTGTTTTGAAGACCAAATTTAATCTTGTGCTTAAACCACATGATAACATTTTTTAGAGTCATGGGGGTATACTTACTAAATGGCAGTTATGAAAAAGATGTTACCTATAGGAACCAATAAGATTGTAGCTGTCATTTTGTAGAATGTACTAAATAAATGATAACTAGAATATGATTGGTTGCTATAGGCAACATCTCCACCTTTTCAAACCCGCAGTTTAGTAAATATACACCATGGTCTTTTCAGCCGATGACGGCAATGAACATGTCCTGGTGACGAAATGTAGAGAGTGCTGTAGATGGAATAATTTTTGTTCCGAGACTGAATATTTCGTTTCAGGGTCACAGAAGCTAACTAAATTCATTATGACATGTCGATAGCTATAACAAGGCGGTGTGACAAGAATGAATGAATAAATGAATGAATATTGCGATGTCATTATATAAACGACTATAGGACCAGGTGAAGAGCACAGATCTGACGGTAAACCATGTGTAGTGTGTACACATGAATCACCGGACTGGTCGGACCTTCATTCACAGGTACAAACGTTGTAGATAACAGATTGGTTAGAAAATTCTCCAGTGTGTACCTAGCCTAACTTCTACTTTGCATCATTTAATGTTTTTCTTGGTTATGCAGCGTAGACTGTACATGCTGAGAAAAACCATCATGTCTCATTGTAGAGATGCTTTAAGCCAATACATAGTATACACTTATTTTCATATACACATGTGGCTTTCTTTAGTATAAAATTTAAATAAGGGTATTTTGTGCATAGCTCTAAATTAAAACAGCAAATCTGTTTGCCATCTAAGAAAACAGCTCCAGCTGCTTAAAGAATGGATGGTGCTGTGTGAGCAAAAGTGGTGCCATAACTTCAAAAGTAATGGGCGGATTTTGCTGCGGTCAGCTCCATACCAGGCTAGGCAGAGTGCTGCTTCTAAACTGTGAATAATTCTGCATCTCCTATGCCTGGAGCAGGAAAAAGGAGAGTTGGCTTTATTGTGTGCCTTGTGTGGGCCATGCCATTCTAAGATGAATGGAGATATTTATGTAAAATTGATAGATGTCATTTTAGTGTGCTTCAGCTACTTTTCTTAATTTATTATCCCTCGTTTAAACAAGCAGTTATTTGTTGGTATGATGTCTGACTGGCATGTATATATAGAAAACTTCTAACAACAATTGTATGTAGAATACACATAGTCAAGCATAAAACAGAGATGGCTTTAAGCAAGAACAAACAGGGGGTATGCACTGGACTCCTAGCTTTGGAGGGGTCCCAGTACCAGGATTTATTCTGATTCCAGTATTTTCATTTTAACTTTTTAATAGTTGATATTGTTTAATTAAAACAAAACCACCTGGTATGTCAAAGAAAGATTAAATTCTCTCAAAATTTTATCTCACAGATTTGGGTCCAATTATCTAAAAATACAATCACAACATGAATTCCTTAAGATGCAAAGACAGAATTATATTACGTGTTGTTTAATATAACAGAAAAAGTCACAATGCTTATTGTATACAAAGGATAACATATATACAAATGATGAACAGTTTCTTAAAATAAAAAGGTCTAAAAGCTGTTTACTTTTCATGTAACAGCTGCCTGGGCTAGAATGTGAACTGCTTCTCAGTAGCAGACTGACCTTCAAAAACCGACAGCTTTTAAGAAAGGGAAGTCACAGAGTGCGGTATGCTAATCGGTTTTTAAGGCTTTTATGGTCCTTTTCACACTCACTTTTCTAGTTTTAAATTCTATACCTAGAATATCTGTCTTATAAGACACAGCAGAGTTTTAATAATAATTAATGAATGACTATGAATTTATGCACAGATGCATATGAGACACAAATAGGTTTTGATAAATTATTTGGGAAGTTGCTTAATCTCTTTCTCTCTCTTCTTGATAGCGTTGGTATCTATGCTTGACACATGTCATGTGCATAGCTTTTCTGATTACAGATGTGTGCATGTTGGTTCCTATATAAGAAATAATGAACTTGGTATGATCCCCCTACTGGTCTTTTTGGCCAGTGGATTTTCTGAAATCTCCCAACATGTGGAGATGGGTGGGGGTGCAATAAACCATAGTTGACTGGTCCTCTGGAGGCAGGCATCTCTTGCATAAACAATTCAAACTATTTGATAAGAACCAGTACAAGTCAATACTGTAACACCTGGTTTACTTACACACAGTGGGCCTGAGTCATTAAGGCAGACAAAGGAGTAAATGTTCTCTGGGATAAACCATGTTACAATACAAGGGGTGCAAATTAGTTTATTATTTTGCACATAAGATAAATACTGGCTGTTTTCTCATCTAGCACACAAATATTTGCTAGCTATATTATTACACTGAAATTTAAAGTTGATCTAAGACATGCCCTACCCCAACTATAAATCTTCCCCACATTTTAAATTTACCTCCCCCTCCAATGCAATATGGTTTTGCCCAGGAGCAAATGTTACACCTTTTTTATGCTTTGCGCTCCTTAATGACTCAGGCCCAGTGACTTCACATATACTCCTATCTTTAGGAGTAATCATGACCACACTGATATGTTCTTTTCCTTACTCCTGATTAGGCCATAATAATGACATTGTTTTATTTAACTTGCATCTTAAGCAAGCTGAATGTTGGGAACTTCAGCTTGTTCTCTACACTTAATTATTGCATCGGCATTTTCATGAAGCTCTAGTGATAATTGTGGACTCCAGATTGGTCTCTGCTCAGTGGACCTTGTTTTGAACGTCATCCTTGGCAGAAAAGATAAGAAATACAATAAATCAGCTATCTGGGTGCATAATTTAGCATTTTATCTTTTACATATCTTGAAATAAGATTTGCACTGATGTGAACATGTAATATCTGATGAGTCAAGACAAACATCTGCCAGCATCAGTAGGATATAAATAATACATGAAATCATACAAATAACACTGTCAGGACCAGCTATAGTTTTTTATTTTTTAAATATCAGTTAGAGAAACAAACACTATACTATTTATAATGTAAAGTGAAATGTCTTCTTTTTTTTTTTTTTTTAAAAACATATTTTATTAGGATTTTTACAGCACTTTTACAGCTTAAGGATAAACTCATACATTTGAGATGGGAGAAAAGGAAAAGAGGATAGGGAACTGGAATGAAAGAAAGGTGAGAATCATAAAGGAGGACTGCAGGGAAAGGAAAAAAAGAGAGGGCGAGGGGGGGAGAAGAAAGGGCGTGGTAGCAAGGAAGGAGGGGGGGGGGGGGCGGTCTAGCTCCATGAGGGATGTCATGCCTGTAGCTTGTGAAAGAGGCCACTGTCGTCAATGTGTCAAGAGATTCGCTAGGCATCTGATCTGTGATAAGACAGCCATGTGCTCCAGATGGCACAGAATTTCTTAGGTAAGTCATTAATGATGCTCATGATGTATTCACAACGGTAAGTCTGCCAGACCCTATTAATTACTTTTGGAAAAGCAGGGGGTTCAGGTTGTTTCCAGGCAGCTACTATTGCGCACTTGCTGGCTTTGAGTATGTGGCCCGTTAGTACCAATGTGTATTTATCAACATTGGTCACCGGTCTATGCAAGATTAAGCTGGACAAGGAGGTAGTAGCATGGAGGTAATGTTACGAATGAAATTGGGAACTCTTTGCCATAACCTTATGATCTTAGGCCATGACCGCCAAATGTGGTGAAATGAGCCATCCTGGCCACAAAGCTGCCATCAGAACTTAGAGGAAACAGGATATATAGCTTGTTTTCGGGTGGGGACCAAGTACCACCTATAAAGTAACTTATATGAAATCTGTTTGATGCGCACACAGATAGAGCTCTTAGCAACTTGCGTCCTGATCTTTAGCCATTTATCTGTCATTTTCCACACCTAGTTCCTTTCCCATTTCAACTTGTAGCATTCTTTGCCTGGTTGATGAAATGCCACCAATAAGCAGTAAAAAGTGGCGATCAGTCCATTAAGGAGGGATTTGCCCATACAGAAGGATTCTATGGGTGAGAGTTGATAGAGCAACTTAAGTGCAGGGAGTAAAGTGAAATTTCCACAGATATCTTGATGTAATTACTGAAATGTCAGACCCACTATAGATTCTGTGAGTAAAGTGGATGTGTCCAGCAGATTATATTCTAACATTATACTTTTGCTTTCCTTTCTCTATGCATAGATTTTCCCTCCCCAAAATGTTTAACGGGGAGGCAAGTTCCTCAGCCAGGAATGTGATCCGCAGCTCCAGCATCAGTGGAGAGATGTATAACCTAGAGAAAGGCAGCTCAGGAACCCCAGATGCGGCTGGTGTTACCACAACCAAGAAGAGGCGGTCCAGTCTAGGAGCCAAGATGGTGGCTATTGTGGGACTGTCACAGTGGAGTAAGAGCACTCTACAACTGAACCAACCTGGTGAGTTTTCTCAGTATTCTTCAAATATGTTACATTTTTTTTTTTTATTAATTTCTGTTTAACTGTGCAAGCTGTGGCAGGGATATATATATATTATATTTTTTATAATTCCTTTTTAGTATTGGTCACAAATATAACAAATATACATAACAGTACAATGTAACAATAAATGGAAGAGCACAAGAATAAAAAAATATATATAACAAACCTGAAGTGGCATAACAAAGCAATGACAGGAAACTCAGTTATGAGAAAACAGACCAAATTAAGGGCTGGATGTGGTGGTGGTGGAGTTGGGGGTGGTGTAATGATGCAGGACTAATAAAGAGATGAGGACGATGTCCTTGATAACACACAGTAGTGTAATTAGAGGGGATTTGTTAAGTGCTTGGTATGTAGCAGAGGTACGATCACATAGCTGAAGGAGAATCTAAGGGGTAAATTTATCAAGCTGAGGGTTTGAAAAAGTGGAGATGTTGCCTATAGCAACCAGATTTTAGCTGTCATTTTGTACAATGTACTAAATAAATGACAACTAGAATCTGATTGGTTACTATAGGCAATATCTCCACCTTTTTAAAACCCTCACCTTGATAAATTTACCCCTTAGTGTTGAACTCCTCATCACGCATGGGCCAAGGGGGAGGAATCAAAAGGCAGAGAAGGGGGAGGGTAGAGACCTGGTCTCTGTGAACAGCCATGGAACCCAGACCATGTTAAACACATGAATTCTATCATTGGATATAGTAAGTTATTTCCTCCATGGCCGCTATATGCCAAATTGTATTTTTTTTAAACGCAATTGGAGCTAGCTTTTTCAATTTTTGGCTAATAGGCATTTAGCTGCTGCTACGATGTGTGCAGCTAATGTCCTACAATATTTATTGAAATCTTTCTGGTGTAGGGAGGGGTCAAGAATACCCAACGGTCCTTTGTCACCGGGGCCTCAAGGAGGATGTTCAGAAATCTGTGAATCTAATCCTAAAAGGGAGTTGCTCCTGGTCATGACCACATTATATGAATCATGGTGCCCTGTGGGAAACATTTTGTTGAGTCTTGCTGGTGTAGAATACCACTGGTAGTAGATCTTATAGACAATTTGGTTGATATTGATCTTTGTTCCAGTCTCATGTCATCCCAGGCCTCCTCATACGGAGGATGGCCAAGGTCCCTCTTTCATTCCACTTCAAGGTAGTTCTGCGATGGCAATGCCAAGGACAATGCCATAAATTTGGGAGACTATACCTCTGTTCATTAGGTAATGTCTGCAGACATTTTCAAATGGGGTCAGATTATGTAGAGTGTGAGTTGGGGATCAGTATTACAAGAAAAAAGGCGCATCTGGAAGAATTCAAATGGGCTCAATCCAGTCGCGGAACACGACCGTGGAGGAAGTGCAGAGTTAGAGGGGGAGGATATTTTTAAGAAACAATCAGATTGTGTTCTGCTCCCTTTGAAAGTGATCGCTTTTTATGCAGTTTGCTAGTTATATTTTTAGTGTACTGTTTTTTAAAAAAAATGCAGAAAAAATTCACATCATTCCTGTCCTTCCAATTGCAATTATGTATACACATGTACATGTGCTTGAATGGCAACTACAGCAAATGAGTTAGTCCTTGCCATCCTCTCTCCTTGTTTTGGGTACATTGGTACATGGATCTCCTCTCTGTTTCGCTATCTTCTCATTCAGTGAACAGACAGGTCATTAGCAACAAGACTATTATCACAATATGGGGTCTATGTATTAAAGTGCAATGAGCCACTAAAATGAAAAAAAATAAAAAAAAATAGCAGTTTTCTCTATAAATTGGCCATTGCAAAATGTATGAAGGGCTTTTTAAATGTTTCTTAACCCCATCCCCATAGATTAATATGTGGACTGTAAAATTCTGCTATTTATAAAGCTTTATAAAGCTTAGCTTTTTAGCAGCAAGGTTACGCCATCTCTGGATGGTGTTAGCTATCATTTTTTATGGGATCCTGCTGAAGCTTCTCCGGCTTCACAGAATCTCTTACAGTGGAATTACAATGCACATGCACATAACACTTCCTCCTTTCACCGGCAGCACTAGGTGAAAGGAGCTCCCAGAGTAGCCGCAGCATCACGCATTTCAGCGGTGCTTAAATATGCATCACTGTGATTTGCAGCAGTGCATATTTACTGGCACCGCATGATATTAATACTTAGACCCCTATATGAATTAACATTTTCCATCAACTCTAGTGGTTTCTTTCTTTCAGGTGGAAAGAAAATTCAATACAATTCACAAATCTCTTTCAGCTGTAACTAGTGAAAGTTTCCCATGTAGTCACTTTTACCTTTGCAGTCTGGCTGGGCCGAAATGCTCAATGTAGACTTAACCTCATGTGTCAAACTCCCATTGTCCCATAGATTGTAAGCGAGCAGGGCCTTCTCACCTCTTTGTCCGTTTTACCCATTTTGTTTATTAGTTTACTATGTTTGTGCCCAATTCTAAAGCGCTACGGAATATGTTGGCGCTATATAATTAAATGATGATGATGATGATAGTCTTCGGATGAGAAAAGAGCTGTTAGTACATTCTGGACCTGCTAGGTTGTATTGGGTCTGCAGAATTGCACACCATTCATATCCTATCATGAACTGTGTTCACAATTTTACATACAGGTATTCCTCACTTAACGACCTACCTATTTATCGACCATTCGGATTCATCACCCGTTGTTACGTCCAGCTCCGCCGCTCAGCAATAGGGGAAATTAGTGTGCTAATGACCTGTGCCCTTGCGACGATACGTAACCACGCCTGTAGTACCCACGTAGTGTCTTTCTGAGTTGAAGAAGACAAGACGCACATGATACCCTTGCAGTCTCCATTGTGCGGTAAGTTAGCTCTACAGTACTGTACTTGAAAGCAGTTGGTTCTGAAGTAATACTGCAAGGACATTAACTAAACATCATCTTTTTACTAAAGAGAGGAATATAAAACTGCATATGCACATGCTGATTTTTTATTGCCATGCATATGTATACAGTTCAACTAAGCTGCTGAAACTATTTTAAAATGAAAATAAATTTTATTATTTTAGTAACCAGATACATAGGACACTATTTATTAAAGGATACAAGTGCCCCACATCCCCATTATGTAGTGCCTCTTTTGGGGTCCCCCAAAACAAGACTTGCAATAATTTTCCATACTTTCATATACTAAACCTGTCCTCGCTATTGAAGCATGTGTATGTGCATGTGTAAGTTAGCTCGTATTCACACTCAATTAGTACATACAACATATGGCTGTACATACAGTATTTGGTTTCTAAATTTGAACCCTTGTGTGCACCCATAGATACAAAATGTCCCAAAAAAAGGCTATTGACCTTGAGATGAAAATGAAGATCATTAAAGACTATGAAGCTGGTAAAAAAGTGAAAGTGATAGCACAAGATTTAGAGAAGGCACATTCGACCATTTCAACAATTCTGAAGGACAAAGATAGAGTGAAAGAGGCAGTGAAAGCCTCAACAGGATTTAAGGCCATCAAAACAAGGCAGCGGAAAGGCCTCATTCATGAAATGGAGAAGTTACTGGCAATCTGGTTTGATGACCAGCTACAAAAAAGAATGCTGATGAGCCTTTTCATAATTCAAGCTAAGGCACGCAGTATCTTTGATACTTTGAAGGACCGTGAAGTAGAGAAATCAACAGAAACATTTATGGCAAGCCATGGATGGTTTCAACGGTTCTGTTGAAGATTCAATTTGCATAATCGGAGTACCTGTGGTGAGGCAGCAAGCGCTGACTTCGAAGCAGCTAAAAAATTTGTTCACGAATTTGATGAAATCATTGAGAAACGTGGCTACTGTATGGAACAGATATTTAATGTGGATGAGACCGAACTTTTTTTGAAAAAAATGCCGGAAAGGTCTTACATTCACAAGGAAGCAAAGACAATGCCCGGTTTCAAGGCTTTTAAAGATAGGATCACCCTGTTGTTGGGAGGAAATATCGCCGGGTTCAAGTTAAAGCCTTTCCTCATCTATCGCTCAGAGAACCCACGTGCATTTAAGCAGATTAATAAGCACACATTGCCCGTTTACTACCGTTCAAATAAGAAGGCATGGATGACACAAGCTTTGTTTGAGGATTGGTTCCTCAACTGTTTTATACCCCAAGTCAAGCAATATTGTCAGGGGAAGGGAGTTGTCTTTAAAATTATGCTCCTCCTTGATAATGCCCCAGGCCATCCACAATATCTTGATGATCTACACCCAGATGTAAAGGTGTATCTGCCTAAAAACACAACTGCTATTCTTCAGCCAATGGATCAGGGGGCTATAGCCATGTTAAAAGCATACTATTTGCGCACTACTTTTTCCAAAGCTGTAGCAGAAACTGAAAGTAATGAGGTAACCCTTCGAGAATTTTGAAAGTCGTACAATATTTATCACTGCATACAGAATGTTGATTCATCTTGGAAGGAAGTGTCAGAAAAATGTATGCAAGGCATATGGAAAAAATGTCTAAAAAGAGTCGCAAATAATTTTGAAGTATTTGATGCAGACACACAGGTCGATGTCATAAATCAAACATCTGTGCAGCTAGCTAGCAATCTTAATTTAGAGCTTGAAGTAGAAGATATTGAAGAATTAGTGGAATATGTTGAGGGAGAGCTGAGCAACGAAGACTTAATGGAGTTGGAAGCTCAGCATCACTTGGAAAATGATGACGAAGAGGAAAAAATGGAAGAAGTACAAAAGAAGTTCACCTTAAAAGAGTTAGCTGGTGTGTTTTGAAAAGTGAATGCGTCTATGATACAACTAGAGGCTATGGACCCGAATGTGGAACGGTTCATGAAAGTGGAGCGGAAAATAAATAATGTTTTACTATGCTATCGTGAAATTTATGAAGAAAAGAAAAAAATTACAAAACAAACCACACTAAAAGAATACTTCCCGAAACCTACACCTAGGACTTCCACTCATACATCTATAGCAGGGTTGTCCAACCCGCGGCCCGCGGGCCGCATGCGGCCCAGCGTGCCTGTAAATGTGGCCCAGCAGGAGTTTTGGTTGTGGCAAGGGGGCAGCGCTGTTAATAAAATAAAAATCCTGCAAAAAAAGAAAAAAATAAGAAAATACTTACCTTGTGGTCACGCGGTCCCTCCCTGGTCTCCTCCTCCGTGCGGCGCTCGCAGTAAATGTCGGGCGTGGCGTTATCACGTCCGACATCCATTGCGGAGCACAGCACATAGGAGTCACCCACGCGAACTATCAGCAGCAGTGAAACGGAAAAAACGAGAAGAGGATCAGAGAACAAGCCGATTAAAAAGGTAAGTTAAGGGGTTTTTTTTTTGTTTTTTTATTATTTCAAGGGACGCTGACCAGTATATAAACTCACCTGGTCCTGGAGCATCACGGACCTTATCTTCCTGTCTTAATGACTGCTGTATTGAAGCCCTTCATAAAATGTTGTAACAATATCACTTGATGTTTGACAGCAGCCATTAGCATGTCATTGAAGCACTGAGCAACAACAAGGAGCATTAGCAATGTTTTCTATGTTTTTTTTTGGATGATTAGCTATCATTAGTGCTAGTGTATTTTATGTGCGGCCCAAAACAACTTGTCGCCTTCCAATGTGGCCCAGGGAAGCTAAAAGGTTGGACACCCCTGATCTACAGGTTCTTAGATATCCTTGCTGTGATCTCCCTGGGCCCTCTTTGTTATACAGTACTGTACTGTAATTGTTGCTGTTTGTACAGCTTTACTGTACACATGTTTCTTTTCTGTTATGCAGAGTTATGCAAAGTAAAGAAAACTTCAAAATACAATTTTCTTTTGTCCATTTCTTTATTCAGAATCAATATAAATGATTACAATACATGTAGGTGTATATTACAGTAATGTACTCACTTAGCGACCAATTCACTTAACGACCTAGTCGTTGGAACGGAACTAGGTCGTTAAGTGAGGAATACCTGTACTGAACAGAAGTTTGAATCTCCTCCCTAGTTCTTTTGAACTTTCCACAGGTTCCACTTGACCGGGAGAATAAGCTGTACAGGATCTTTTCCTTTGTTCTGCTCTCCATTTCTTTTTTTTGCAGACACATGGTTGACATGTTCTCTGTCCACCTGTCATTCCAAGCATTTTCCACACTCAATCATAAAGTATATAACCATAATCCATGGAATGATGGGTGGGCAGAGTTCATATCAGAGCGGCTCCTCTGTTTCAAGTGTGTCGCAGATACCGTTTACAAATACCTTTTGGCTCTCAATTTAATAACACATGAATGTATAACCCAATATAGGGACTCATTGTTTAGAGTTAGGACCACCCTATTAGCAGAAGCGCCTTATCCGGGCGGGTGGCTTAGTATACATGGAATGATGGGTGGGCAGAGTTCATATCAGAGCGGCTCTTCTGTTTCAAGTGTGTCGCAGATACCATTTACAAATACCTTTGGCTCTCAATTTAATAACACATGAATGTATGACCCAATATAGGGACTCATTGTTTAGAGTTTGGACCACCCTATTAGCAGAAGCGCCTTATCCGGGCGGGTGGCTTAGTATACATTTGCACATGTGTGTAACTGAGATTTCTACGTTTTACATACAAGTAGAATAGCAGCTCTTTTTTACGGGTGCACAGCAGTGTGCTGGGGGATTTGTCTCTGTATAAGTGTATAAGTATCTATTGCTGTCTAATCCATACTCAACTTGTGACCGTGGTCCAGTACTGACCACTACTTATGATGTTTGTTATAATAACGTTATCCGTTTTAAGAATAATTCTATGCTGGTTACTTTTTTTCCTAAAATTCAGTTTTGGACGAAATATCCTACGTAAAGGTCTGTCTCAATAGATTACTTTTATAGGGGTCAGCCATTCTTGCAGTCTGGGTGGTCCCCCCACATCTCACTCATTCAGCCACTGCTCTGCTCACTTCCAACGGTAGCATGCTGGTAGTGGACAACATACTGACTGAAAAAAAGACTGTGCCAGCAGGAGTATAGGCAATCCCTTGATGTCGGCCAACACGGGCAAGCAGGAGGGAGCAGCCAAGTGGAGATTGTATGCAAGAGTCTGGGAGACCTGCTGGATCACATAAACTCATAACTTAGGTAATTCATCTTTCAATAATGATATTCTACACAAAACTGTCAGTTTAGGTGGAATTAATCCTTTAAGTAGAATTTCACAAATTGAAAATGAAGTGTGACATTCAGTGGGAGACTGAATTTCTCTTATTACACTCAGTAAAGGAGACACCCACTCCAAACCATGTAAATGGTATTTATTCCCTGAAGAGATTTGTACATGGTTCATGTACCTTCTGACTATGTCACTTCTTATCACTGTAGTTTTGAATTTTTTTGTGGAGCATTATCTCATTCCTGTTTTACTGTGAGGTGATTATCCTATCTGGAGAGGCATCGTTCATGCTGAGCTAACTACACCTGTTGTCAGTTATATGTGTGCAAAGCTGTCATTAGATTGACAGTGTTGTAGTCTCCTCTCTGCTATGCATGCTTTTTTAATAGCCATCATCATCAGCACAGACACAATGCATGCTCTGCTAACTCCAACGAAGGGATTAAAGGAACACAGCAAGAGAATTTTGTTCATTGTTCTACTTTTACAAATCTGTTATTTGCCTAAAAGCTTCAGAATAATGGGTTACAGGAAGGAAATGAATTTTGTGTAAAGACAAGAAACATTATCATACTGTAGAAATATAAGCTAGATGAACCAGCGTTGAAGTCTGCAGGCTAAGTCAACTGAATAAAAAATATCCTAGAGTTTGTGGCCTACAGCATGCTAGAGAAGCAGACTATGCAAGTATACAGGAACAAACATATCTTATCAGTACTATAGTACATCATGCAAAAACAAACAACACAGTAGGATTTTTCCTAATGAGATTCTTGCTATAAGGCAATACCGAGTGCCACATTCAGTATAAAATAGCAAAATATAATGAAAAAGGATTGTGCAAGACTAGACAATGCAAATAGCTCATTTACAGTACTTCTTTGTGTGTTATAGAGAGAGTAGGTCTTATCTTTAAACATTTTTTCTTTACTCTGACACTTCAAAGTTTCATATAAATCATAGTTGCCAACTCCCGGAAGTTTCCGGGAGAGGGGGCGAGACTGGAGGGCGGGAGGGGGCTGGACGAGGCCAATTGCGTCATTTTGGCCCCGCCCCCGCGAAAACGTAATTTGCGTTGCGGGGAGAGGGGCCAAAATGATGCGATTGGCCTCGTCCCGCCCCCTCCCGCCCTCCAAAATGGCGTGATTCACAGAGAATCGCGTCAAATGACACGATTCTCGGTGAAATCCGGGATTGACTGACCCGAATTTCGGGAGTCAACCGGACTTTCCGGAAGAGTTGGCAAGTATGATATAAATGCCCTCTAGACATAAATTCTTAGTAGCCAAAAATAGATCACTCACAATTACCTAAACAAGATGAAATTAACAGTAGTCTCTACAATTTGTTCTGTTAATATTATAAAACATTTGTTCTTGATTCTGAAGTTAAAACTGTATATCCTTTTAAATCAGAAAATGTAAAGAAGTTTCATTGACAAAATTATTGGCACCGTATTAATATTTGGTAGCACAGTCTTTGGTCAAAATAACTGCAATAAACCTCTTCCTAATGCCATGGATGAGCCTTCTGCACCTCTTTTCTCGCAGTTTGGTCCACTCTTCTTGTGCAAACCGCTCCAGTTTTCCGAGATTTGAAGGATGACTTCTCCCAGCTGTTGTTTTCAGATCTCTCCGCATATGTTCTACAAGATTTAGATCTGTACTCATTGCTGACTACTTCAGAACAGTCCAGCGTTTTGTCTTGAACAATTTCTGGGCGTTTTTTGAAATGTATTTGGGGTCAGTGTCCTGCTGGAAAGCCTATGACCTTCGAAGGAGACACCGTTTTCTGACACTGCGCTCAACATTGTGCTCCAAAATGGCCTGGTAATCTCCAGATTTCGCAATGCCAGGAATATGGTCAAGGCACCCAGTGCAGCAACCACAAAGCTTCTCCATGTTTGACTGTGAGCAATGGATTTGGGCTTTCAGTTCCTTTAGTTCGAAAAACACACATAAACAGCATTATATATAGTATAATTTATATATAATGCTGTTTTTAAAATACATTGATAAACTTTATTTTAATATAAGTTTTGGTCCTGGTACCACATGCTTTGCATATGCCTTAATGCCAGGTGGATTATTTCAAGTGACAATAGGGTTATTGCGGATAGTAACCTCTTTGAAATATAGAGAGATGTGATAATGAGCCCTCTCGCTGACAAGAATGGGTCTTTACCCTATGATAAATAGGGGCCTAAATATTGTTCTGCACCTGTGTCTGTGAGCCTGAGCTTGCCACGAAAGCTCAGGTTAAAGGTGGCTGTCCTGGCAACTTTATTCTCCCATGAAGGTATCTTCCTCAACTGTTATAGTGCACATCTCCAGTGAAAAGTTCACACATACTCAGTAGGCTTTTTGTTTCCCTGGCTCATTAGGGACCTGTTAATAGCAATCCACATATGAAAGTAAACAAGTGTCTCTTAAGGAGTGTCCTTTTATAGTTTAGATACCTTATTACTCTGCCCATCCACCACATGTAACATTGTTCAGTGGCACGTGAAAGTTTTTATTTTAAAAATTAGTATAAACCACCCTCCCAACAAAAAAGAAAAAATCAGAAACAAAAACACAATATAAACAGCTGTCGGCACACTCATCCCATTGCTCTACTCTTTCGGTTAGTGAATAATCAAAGGACATGGGAACAGGAAGTTTTTGCAGGTATGATGATTAGAGACCCAAATCACCTGCAAATCCAAAGTGTTTTCTTCTCAGCATGGGGCAGCTGTAAACCAGATGTGAAAACACCAGGAAAAGCAGTGCTCTTGAGCAGGTCACTGAATTATGTCTAAAGTATTACTTTTTGCATGTATTGTAACTTACATGTGTTCTAAAAATACCCAATCTGCATATATTGCAAGACAGAGGAAGGAAGCCATCGCAAACTGTTTATTTGGCTGACTATTATTTTGCATGTTAAATTATTATTATTGAATAGTTTTGTTATACATTTGCAGTGTATGTCATAGATATTTGTTGACGTAAGTTATGATGAACATAGAACATGCCTTAAATCATTTTAGATAATAAAACCAGGCAATAAGTAGAACTCATGGGCAGATCACATATTCTCTAGAATTATTAAAAGATTTTAATTATATGATGAGAAGCAGTGCAGTGAACAGAGAGGAGCAGGCAGTAATTACTGTCAGGGTCCATGGAGAGGCTTACTCCTCCAGGTACCCAGCCTGATTTGAACTTCCAGTTCTTTCCCCTCCTCCTGCAAAATATATAGACTATTGTTTTCTAGTGTTTTCACACACATTATAAACTTTTTGGATAGTTTGCCCATTTGCCTGTGATGGACCATGCAGGACACATGAAGATTGATGTAGGCAGTTGAATGTAAAGGATTACATATATATCATCACTTAGTGGTTGTGCTAGATGTGAGTCAGTATGATAGACAATGATATGGTGTATGCAGGTAGACCGCACAGTTTTTCGTTTGACAGACCTGTCTAAATTGCCCAGTGGGTAATATAGGATTACTTGTGCATTATTGTAATACTCTTTTATACAATATGAAATAATATCATACTCTTTCTTCTGATGAGCAAATGACCTAACATTCAGGACAACCACCAATCTGCATGATCTTTATATTATCAATAAAAAAGTAAAAATCCCATGAGCCACTTGTCACTTATTCTCAATAAGATTACTGCAGATTGGCTTACACAATAGTCCTGTGCCACATTACAACAGATGTCTCTCACATGATTCCAGATTTCTGTCCTGTTGTAACAGTAGAAATTAGCTTCTCGGCCTTTTGGCTAAGATCAAGTGCAGTTGTGGGAGAGCTGCACTTGGTCCTCTGGCCAGGGGCTGGGATTGCTGCTTTGAAAGCCTGGGACAAATGTGCCTCCGGGAGTGGCAACCCCGGGGGTGCCATAAATCACTGGTCATAGCACCTTAAACACGTGATTAGATTGGCACCCATGCACTTTTGACCACTTTCTTTTAAGCACTCGCTCTATTCTTTGCCCCGGCCTTATGGCTGGGCGAGAAAATTTTTATACCAAGCCCAGCCATTAGGCTGGGGCCGTACCCACTCGGCACTATTTATTTTTCTTCACGTTTGTCACTTTTTCTTTTGTGTTCACGTTTCTGGATTTTATTGGGTACGGGTAGGCCCTTTTGGGCTCCTGTCCCCGAGACGATCTAGGGGAGGTTGTGTGGCCCTTAGGCTCCAGCCTCCCTGAACACCTACGTAGGTCCTCCCCTTAGGGGGTGGACTAGTTGTTAAGCCCTGGGTGAAGCTTCGGTGGATCCCAGGGGCTAAAGGGACCCCCCTAGCCTCGCAGCGAAGGGGGTCTGAAGACCCTTGCCCCCTAAGGGACCTTTTTGGTTCCGGGGGTCGGGGACCAGGGCCCTTTCTTTTTAAAGAAGGGGCCAGTACCGTACCCCTTGTGCACTTTTTTATGGTTTTACACCTTTTTTGGGCACTTTGGGTTTTTGATTGCACGTTCCCAGGCTTTCAATAAAAAAAAAACCCAGTAGAAATTAGCTTTGTTTTTACTAATTACGGAGTGCAAATAAAAATTTTGATATTATTTTATATGTGTAAAAACACATTGTCCAGGTTATGTAACACATTGTAATATATTAACACATTGTTTTTAGGGGGTTGGGTGCATAATTACGATGGAGCTAATGTCGGCACTTAACCTGCCGACATGAAAAAGTTGGCAGGCTAAATGCTGACACTTACATTGTGCAGACAAGCTGACAATGTTGTCAGTGTGACTGATGACATTGACAATGTCGCCAATCATAATACCGACATTAAAAGAGCAGTAGAGGTGGGTCCGAGGTATAGCCGCCGAATATGGCGGTATTGGTTTTTTATTGTTGACATTTTCACGTCGGCAGGTTAAGTGTTGACATTAGCTCTGTTGCAATTATGATCGCTACCGTATACTAGATTGGACATATGTTATTGATGATCTAAAGTCTTAGAAAGTTGTAAGTGAAGCTGGAGTTAATAAAAAAATAACTTTCATCCTTTAGAGTACAATGATTTTCAAACAGGACTTGAGGTACATAGGCAGTCAAAAATTGTCCATACCTGAAAAGACGGTTGTATGTTTTGGGCCATCACTAAAGTAGTTTTTACATGTTGTCATTTTATAGTAACATAGTAACATAGTAACATAGTTGATGAGGTTGAAAAAAGACACCAGTCCATCAAGTTCAACCTATTTTGGATCTCCTGCGATCCTGCACTTATATTTGGAATTAATCCAGAGTAGGCAACCGCCCATCTGTTTCAATTTTGAAAATCCCCCCAGACTCAATATTGCAATCCAATTTTTACCCTATATCCACTACTATCCTTTATTTTAAATTAACGGTCGTATCCCTGGATACACCTTTCCGCTAAAAATTTGTCTAACCCTTTCTTAAACATATCTATTGAATCTGCCATCACAACCTTCCCTGGCAATGAATTCCATATCTTGACTGCCCTTACTGTAAAGAACCCCTTCCTTTGCTGGTTGTGAAATTTCCTCTCCTCTAACCTTAGGGGATGACCACGTGTCCTGTGTATGGTCCTTGGGGTAAAAAGTTCCCATGAAAGCTCTCTGTATTGACCCCTAATGTATTTGTACATAGTAATCATATCTCCCCTTAGACGCCTCTTTTCTAAAGTAAACATGCCTAAACTGGCTAACCTTTCCTCATAACTTAATGACTCCATACCCTTTATCAATTTTGTCGCCCTTCTCTGAACCCTTTCTAGTTCCAAATTATATTTTTTATAGAGTGGTGCCCAGAACTGTACTGCATATTCAAGATGAGGTCTTACCAATGATTTATACAGTGGCAAAATTACACTGTCTTCCCTTGCATCTATGCCCCTTTTTATGCATGCCAATACTTTGTTTGCCCTTGCAGCTGCTGCTTGACATTGAGCACTATTGCTAAGTCTACTGTCTACGAGCACTCCCAAATCCTTTTCCATTATAGATTCTCCCAAATTAATTCCATTTAATTTATAGATTGCGTTCTTGTTTTTGATCCCTGAATGCATAACCTTACATTTATCTGTGTTAAACCTCATATTCCATTTAGCCGCCCAATCCTCCAGTTTATTTAAGTCCCTCTGTAGAGAAGCTACATCTTGCTCTGATTTTATTACCTTACAGAGTTTAGTGTCATCTGCAAAAATAGAAACTTTACTCTCTAAACCATCACCAAGGTCATTAATAAATATATTAAAAAGGAGTGGTCCCAGCACGGAATCTTGAGGAACTCCACTTAAGACCTTTGACCAATTAGAAAATGTTCCATTTATCACAACTCTCTGTTCCCTATTCTCTAACCAGTTTTCGATCCAAGTACAAATTTTGATTTCTAGACCCAGTTCCCTTATTTTGTAAACCAACCTCTTGTGTGGCACTGTATCAAAGGCCTTTGCAAAATCTAAGTAGACCACATCTACTGTCCTGCCCTGGTCTAAGTTCCCACTAACTTCCTCGTAGAAACTAATTAGATTAGTTTGACATGACCTATCCCTCACAAATCCATGTTGATTCCCACTAATAATTTTATTGCGTACCAAGTAATCCTGAATACTGTCCCTTAAAATACCTTCCAGTAGTTTCCCCACTATTGATGTCAGGCTTACAGGTCTATAATTCTCTGGTTGTGATCTCGTCCCCTTTTTAAACAACGGCACCACATCTGCTATTCGCCAATCCCTTGGTACTGAGCCTGATGAGATTGAATCTCTGAAAATTAAGAATAGCGGTCTAGCTATTTCCGAGTTTAATTCCATAAGGACCCTTGGGTGTATGCCATCTGGACCTGGAGCTTTATTTATCTTAATATTCTTCAGTCACCTTTGGACTTCTTCTTTTGACAACCAAGTATTAATTAATGGCATGGTTTCATTTCCATTTTTATGTATTACTCCTGCCATTTGTTCCTCTCTGGTAAATACTGAAGAAAAGAACGTGTTTAATATCTCTGCTTTTTCCTTAGTATCATTTATCAATTCACCCATCTCACTTCTTAGGGGTCCTATATTATCTTTTTTAATCCTTTTGCCATTTATATACTTAAAAAACTTTTTGGGGTTTGTCTTACTTTCTTTTGCAACGTGCCTTTCATTTTCTAATTTAGCCAATCTAATTTCCTTTTTGCATGTTTTATTACATTCCTTGTACCTATGGAAGGACTCCTCTGACCCTTCAGACTTAAACAATTTAAATGCACGCTTCTTCCTTTGCATTTCTTCCCTTACCTTTTTATTTAGCCACATTGGTTTAGACTTAATTCTTTTACATTTATTTCCCATAGGAATGAATTTATACGTGTATGTTTCCAACAACATTTTAAAGACAGCCCACATTTCTTCCGTATTTTTTCCTTCAAAGGCTTTGTCCCAGTCTATGCTCTTTATAGACTCCTTTAGCATATTAAAATTTGCCTTTTTAAAGTTTAAAGTCCTAGTTGATCCCTTATACTGTTGTTTCTGGAAACTAATTTCAAATGAGACCATATTATGATCACTGTTTCCCAAGTGCTCCTTTACTTGAATATTTGATATTACGTCTACATTGTTTGTTATTACTAGGTCCAGTATAGTCCGGTTCCTAGTTGGTTCCTCAACTAATTGGGACATGTAATGGTCTTTTAGCGTGCTCAGAAACCTATTTCCCCTAGCTGTACCGCAGGTCTCAGTACTCCAATCAATGTCCGGATAATTAAAATCCCCCATAATTAAAATTTGACCTAGTTGTGTAGCCTTTTCAATTTGCTGTAGAAGTTGGGCTTCCTCAATCGTACTAATATCTGGCGGTTTATAGCATATCCCTATCAGAAACTTCTCTGAACTTTTTCCTCCGCTGGATATTTCCACCCACAATGCCTCTATATTATCACCAATATTCTCGTATATAACTTCCTGAATACTTGGTTTTAATTCTGGCTTAATATAAAGACATACTCCTCCTCCCCTTTTATTTACCCTATCCCTCCTGAAGAGAGAATAGCCTTCCAAGTTGACTGCCCAGTCATGTGTATCATCCCACCAGGTCTCAGTAATACCTATAATATCATACTGCTCATTCATTGCTACTAGTTCTAACTCCCCCATTTTACCTGTCAGGCTTCTTGCATTTGCAAGCATACACTTAAGTCTATTGCCTCCCTTAGGTATTTCTTTTTGCTTTAAAAAGGGCCGCTCCTTATCGGCTATGCTTCCCTTTCCCCCCTCTCCACCCCCTTTACTCTTGTTAAATTCCTCCTTACTACTCTCAATGTCTATCCCATAAATATTTGCTTGCCCCTCCCCCCCGGAGCCTAGTTTAAAATCTCCTCCAACCTTCTAACCATCCTCTCCCCTAGCACTGCAGCCCCCTCCTCATTCAGGTGCAATCCATCACGACAATAAAGATGGCAACTGACCGAGAAATCAGCCCAGTGCTCTAAGAATCCAAAACCCTCCTTCCTACACCAATCTTTCAGCCACGCATTAACCTCCCTAATCTCCCGCTGCCTCCCTGGACTAGCGCGTGGCACAGGTAGTATTTCCGAAAATACTACCTTGGATGTCCTTGCCTTAAGTTTGCGACCTATGTCCCTGAAATCATTCTTTAGGACACCCCTTCTTCCTCTAACTCGGTCATTGGTGCCAACATGCACCAAAACCGCTGGGTCATTCCCAGCCCCTCCCAACAATCTGTCCACCCGATCCGCAATATGCCGAGCCCGAGCACCCGGGAGACAACACACTGTTTGGCATGCACGGTCCCGGTAACAGATTGCCCTATCTACCTTCCTAATAATTGAATCCCCTACCACCGCAATCTGCCTGGGTCCCTGAGTAACTTTGGTCCCCTCTGTGCTGGAGAGACCATTCCCCTGGTTGCTAGAGGAAGCAGTGTCATCCAACTCTACCAATTCTGAACTGCCTTCCACAGTATCTTCATCCAATCTGGCAAATCTGCTGGGATTGCCTAGCTCAGAACTGGCCTGCCTCTTCCTCCCTCTGCTACCCCTAGTAACTGTTACCCAGCTGCCTACCTGTGCATCCTCCTCTGTCTCTGCTCCACCCTGCTCAGATAACGCATCAACGGTGAGCTGTAAACTCTGCTCCAGGTTGGCAATGTCTCTCAATGTTGCAATGGTCTGCTTTAGATCAGTTACCTGGGCTTCCAAAGAGACCAATTGCTCACATTTCTCACAGAGATATAAACCTTGGAACACTTGCTCCAAGTGTGCATACATATGACAAGATATGCATTGAGTGAGATCATCAAGCCTGCTACTAATCATCTTATTATGGCTAACCTAACTTCTTATAGCCTACAGTGAACTTTAGTACTAGCCTTTCCTAGCCACTTACCAGATTAAACCCCTTCCTGGATTCAACTCCTTACTGGAACCAACTCCACACTTTAAACAAAAACAGCACTTGAAATCAAAAAAGCAGTGAAATCACAAGCTCAATGAAATCGCTTGCTACCTCCTGTTAAATAGAGCTTGCACTAACCAGCTGTATCAACTATGCAATTAAACCACACCCACTGGCACTAACAGAGAGAAGGAAAAAAAAAAAACAAAAAAAAAAAAACACTTAATAAACACACAGAAAAACGAATCCCGTTCAATAAACACACAGAATAATTCCCCAAACTATATCACTCTCTCAGCACAGCACAGCAATCCTTACTGGAACCAACTCCACACTTTAAACAAAAACAGCACTTGAAATCAAAAAAGCAGTGAAATCACATTTTGTATTACCCATCTAGTCACTGGATATATTGTCTACTTATTGCAAAATATTTTAACACATTGGCTAATCAGGAGGTGACCAGCACAATCTTCTTGTTCTAGTGCTCCCAACATTAACCAGTGCCAACGACTGTTGCAAATTTAGTGTATGTTTTAAGTGGAGCTCCCATTAGTCACCATCTTCTCCCCTGTCCATTTCACCTATCACTCTGCACCCTCTTACCTATTCCCCTGCACCATCATCTTCCCTGTCCTTCTCACCTATCCCCCTGCACCATCTTCCCCCCCTCTCACCTGTCCTCCTGCACCATCTTCTCCCGCTCTCACCTATCCTCCTGCACCATCTTCTCCCCTGTCCCTCTCATCTATCCCTACAACACCATCTTCTTCTCTGTCCCTCTCATCTATCCCCACAACACCATCTTCTCCCCTGTCCCTCTCATCTATCCACAAGCACTATCTTCTCCACTGTCCTTCTCACCTATCCCCTGCACCATCTACTCGCCTGTCCTCCTCACCTATCCCCCTGCACAATATTCTCCCCTGTCCTTCTCTCCTATCCCCCTGCACAATCTTATCTCTCTCACCTACCCCTATACCATCTTCTCCCCTCTCACCTTTCCCCCTGCACCATCTTCTTCTCCCCTGTCACCCTGAACCATCTTCTCCCCATCCCTCTTACCTATCTCCACAACTCCATTAATTCCCCTGTCCGTCTCACCTGTCCCCATGCACCATCTTCTCTCCTGTCCTTCTCACCTATTCTCCCTTCACCATATTTTCCCCTCTCCCTCTCACCTATTCCTTACCCCATAGTCTCCCCTGTCCCTCTTACCTATCCCCCAGCACCATCTTCTTTCCCCTCTCATCTAATCCAGGCAACATCTTCTTCTTGCTCCTCTTACCCATCTCTTGCACCATCTTCTTCCCTGCTCCTTTTACTTAACCTCCTGCAGCTCTCCTCATTCACTGCTAGTAGGGTAGGAGGCACAATCACGGCCACTCTGCTACGCTGCATGCTGTGATGTGGATGGAGAATTGGGTTGCTGTGGTAGTGGATGCAGAAGCCTGGTGGTCATGACTATGATACAAGAATACAGAGAAGTGAAGGGTAGAGGGAAATGATGATGATTGATCATTTATTTTGGTAGCATTGGCAGAAGGGGCGGTATGATACCATTGTATACCGTCCCACTCTGACCATTGGCTTTAACAAATAATGTGAGTTACTATTAGACAAATTATAGAAGAGTGTGTTTTTTTTAAAACATTTACTTGAATGGTGTATAAAAAAAGAAGAAAATTATTCCCAGTGAAAACTTTGCATCACAAAACTGTTAAAATTAGTCTGGTTATAAAAGGGTGAAAATTCTACACTATGAGTACATTATTAAACCAAATGTTGACCTGTTTTGGTCACAACTTGCAACATCTGGTACAGTGTTGACATATTATACATAGAATTTATTGGTTTTCACTGTTTTCTGTGGGGGAGGAGTCAGGGAGTACGTTTTATTATTACGGTTTGGGTTTTTTCCACATGCAAAATACACTGTTTTCAGGGCTAATGATTTCTCGGTTCAGTTTTTTTGGTTTTAACGGACAGATTTTTTAGCTTTTTTAGTTAAAACAAAAAACAACGAATTACTAATTCTTATTTCCGTCAGGGCCATTGCCTAAAAGTGTGTTGCCATATTTATGTGTAATTCAGATAGAGTAATAGAGTTATTTAAAACATGTTAAAGCATGCTACAATTTGTGGAAAGAACTATACTATTTTTTTCAAAACTGTGATTCAATTAAAAAAAATATAATCAGACATAATTCATAAAGTGTTCATGATGAGGACATGGAATGGATCATTAGACATTCAGCACCATGGACAGAGCTCACACAGAAAAGACTAAAAAAGAGAAACCTCAGAGTAGATTAATTACTTTTCTCTGTGCAAAACACAAAGCTTCCTGTTGTTCTTTGGCAGAGCTGTGCACGTTATACTGATTGGACAGATATTACTAAAAAATATATAGCATACTGTAAAGACTTGGGAGGTTGTAACAAAAGCTGGCCTTAATTAAAACGTTTAAGCACCACAACTTTCATCCTTTAGGGTACAAACTCAACAAATATTTGGCAACGCTTTTCAAAACAGGAACTGAGGTTCACAGGTGGCTGTAAACTGTCTCTGAAAAGTAGGTAGTGAGACTCATTTTGAGTTGTATGTATTTGCACTTTTAACATACTTATGAAAATATGAACATATAAATAAACATGTACACACACATTTTCAGTTATATGTATTTCAAGCATTTTCACCAGATGTATGTTAGGCAAAGAAAGTATGTATACTTACACCTTCTGATAGCATAGAAATAGCATACAGATGTGGCTTGACTGTATTAACAGTAAATGCAAAAGTCGCATTACCATATTTGTACACAATATAATAATGTAAGGGAGTGTCATATACATAACAGAAAATTGTGTCTGGGCAGTGTTATTAATAAACATGAAAGCCACATTTACAATAAAAAGTATAATTAAACACAAACATTTCTTGTTTTCCCCTTTAACAATCAAATGTGAATCTTCTTCCCTTCTGCAGTCCAAATATAAATATCAGTTAAGTAATACGCATCCAAACCTCATATAATATATCAGATCTACTAATGAAATAAGTACCATCAGTGAGAGGGGTGAAGACACAATCAGCTAATCAGAAGCGGCTAAATAGTGCTGCTGATAGTAATCATCATTATTTGGTATATTTGCACCAGGTCTTCAGCAGCCACAAAGGATAGTATGGTATACATCTAAATGCATAGTATTTATGTGAACATACACTTACTGTACTTGCCCTATGCTTGCTCTTCACTTCACCCCTCCATTCATAAGGAGATGCAAATCAACAGTATGCAAAAACCTTTATAGGGACATGCCACTACTCAACAGCCATTTATCACCAAGAATTGGCCAGAGAGAGAAGCCAACCATTAAGTTGGGTCTAATGAAGAATTTCGTGAAAGCTATGGATAAAGAAGGCAATACTTTCAGTCATCTGAAGGAATAGTTTTCGAAGTTAAGCAAAGCAAAGTTAGAAGAATGCATATTTGTAGGCCCCAAATAAGGAAACTGTTTACGGATTAATTATTTAAAGCTAAATTGACAAAATCTGAGTCTGCGGTTTGCTCCTCTTTCAAGGCTGCTGTGTGTGTATTCTTAGGAAACAGAAAATAGGCCAATTACGCATCCATTGTGAGTGAACTATTGGATAACTATAAGAATATGGCTTGTAGAATGTTACTTATAAATCATTTTTTACATTCCCTTTTTCCCCAGCAACCTGGGTTGTGTAAGTGATGAACAGGGGGAACGTTTCCACCAAAACATTCTGCAATGTGTTTTAGCAGAGTAGTATGAGATCCTCAGCTGCTAGAACCGCTGGGCAGAAGTGTCCGTGGTGATATCACCAAGGTCTTTAAGAAAGAGATGGCAAAAACATAGGGCAACAGTGGTTATTAGAATTTTATTCTGTAGGATACAGGGAGCCACTGTATTGATTTGCAAACTGGTGCAGCAGATATGGAGCAGTACGAGAGGAAGATCAGTCTTGTAACAGCATTTAGGATGGATTGAAGTGTATATGAGTGTCTGGAATACCAGATAGTAGGAGGTTGCAATAGTCAAGACAGGAGATGATGAGAGAATGGATAATATTTTTAACGTGGAATCGAAAGGACTGGGAGAGAGTCTGGATGTGAGGAATAAAACAGAGGGCAGAGTGAAGTGACACCAAGGCAGTGGGCTTGGGAGACTGAGGAAATTGTGGTGTTGACAGTGAGGGAGATATGAGGGGAGGTGGTAACTCTGGCAGGAGGGAAGATAATAAGTTCTGTTATGGACATGTTGAGCTTTAGGTAGCGTTGGGACATCCATGTGGAGGTAACAGAAAAACAGTTTGTTACACGAGATAGTACAGAAGGAGAGAGAGGGGTCAGGGGAAGAGATAAAGATTTGGGTGTCAAGTTGTTTGGTTGGAAGGATTGTGATATCTATGTACTTAATCTAAGGTGCAAAGGAAAACAGGCAATATTTTCACAACAACTAACTAAACATTTCCACCTCGGCAATACAGTCACTTTAATAAAAACTCTCCACTGAGAACTGAATTGGGCAAAACCGTAGTGAACTTGCACAATAGCTCACAAGTCACGGATGGATAAAAATAAAGACTGAGCAATGCACATAACTATTGCTTGCACAGAGTAATCTGTATACATTTAGAGGGAATGAAATATCCATTTTTCATTTATGATGCTGTATAACAAAATATTGAAAATCACAAATCCAGGCTATTAACAAATAAATTAAAGTAAACACTTTGTAAGCTTTAATCTGAGAGTTTTACTTCTTAGTATTACTTGTTAGTATGAATAGATTCAATAGAAAATCTGCTTTGGACGTTTACATTTCACTGCCCCTCCTCCATGGTAAGCTGTGATAGTCATGTTACAGTGATAGAGGACATGCAGGACAGTTGTTGCTATAGTAACAGGAGGCATCAAACAGATGTGAATGCAATGAAAGGATCTAAGGAGGACTATCTCCTGGTGACCTGGATCATCAAGGGGTTGCCAAGAAACCTGCAGATAGCTAGGGGCTTCTACAGGGCACAGCAGGATTAGTGTCTGGATAGTAGGCAATTACAGTCTTTGTTTAGTATACATTTCAGAAAGCAATTTGTATGCACCAGTTGCATGGTTATTAGCTAGTCTGTTTTCTATTCAGTAACAATAAAACCAATATTAATTTGTTTTTATTAAGAGGTAAGTTTCACACTGGGTCTTGGTAGTGCAATTGATATGACATATTTGGATTTTGCAAAATTGTTCGTTTATATCCTTCAGTTTGGTGTATAACATTAGGGTACTAGGTCTAGGGGGAAATATGCCAGTGAGTAAATAGAAGGTGCCAATATTTGCTGATGATACTAAGCTACGTAGAGATATTAACACAGAGCAGAATAGCAACTTACTTCAGAATAATGTAAACTATGTTGCATCTAAAAGATTGCAAATGCAAACATGTTGTTACAAGCAAGGCATTTACTGCCTGTTCTTGCATGTTGCACACACATACTGGGCATCTTTATTTCTAGAATTGGGCTATGATGCCCCTTTTCACAACTCTAAATCAGATTGGTCATATCAGCATTTTACATTATTCACCACTTCAGCACAAACTGTTTGTTTTTTTTTCAGGTGTACAGAATTGTACTCCCTGTAGCTGAACTTGCACCCAACCCTACTTCAGTACACTAATGTAAAGGCAGGTAGAGTAATGCTACTTGGATGGGGTAATAATGATACTTTATAATACCAGTTCACAGAAAGCTAAATATAAGTACACATTGCCAGACAGTGGCTGTAAAGGCAAATAAAATCATGTGATGCATAAAAAGGGATAATGTATGTGATGCACCTATAGAATTATCATTGCATAAGTCACTAGTTTGTCACCCTCTCTTGTATATGGAGTGTAGTTTTAGTTACCAAAGTATAAAAAGGACATAGTGAGCTTGGAGACGGGCAACCAGTAAAGTGGATGGAAGAGTAAAATTATAAAAGCAGGTTTTTACTTACTTTGTAAAAAAAGGCACCTTAGCGCTGACCTAATTAATATGTATAAGTCTAGTTCAAGTCTGTACAAAGATCTGTCAACATTTTCAAATGAGAATGCACAAAAGCTGGTTTCATAATGATCATAAGAAGGGATTCTTTACTGTAAAGGTTTGGTAGCTGTGGAATTTCTTACCACCTGAGGTGGTGATGGCAAAGTCACAAAATTCAAAAGGTCCAGGATTTTATCTGGACTGCACACCTTATAGGCAAGTCCAATGTCCAACTGTCAATGGGATATTTATTATAAATAGCAGTGTGGATATAGACATATAAACATAGAATTTGACGGCAGATAAGAACCGCTTGGCCCATCTAGTCTGCCCATTTTTTAACCTATTGTAACCTTAAACAGTATTTCAAACTTAGTTATTTGTAAGGATATCCTTATGTCTATCCCAAGCATATTTAAATTGCCCTACTGTATTAGCCTCAACCACCTCTGATGGGAGGCTATTCCACTTATCCACAACCCTTTATATGAAGTCACTTTTCCTCAAATTTCCTCTGAACCGACTTCCCTCCAGTTTCAGTACATGTTCTCGTGTTCTAGTACATCTCCTCATTTGTAGAATGTTTCCCTCCTGCACCTTGTTAAAACCCTTGATATATTTAAAAGTTTCTGTCATGCCCCCCCTTTCCCTTCTCTGCTCCAAATTATACATATTAAGATCTTTTAGTTTTTCCGGATAAGTTTTGTGCTGTAGGCCATGAACCATTTTAGTTGCCCTTCTCTGTACAGTCTCCAATGTATTTATATCCTTCTGGAGATATGGCCTCCAGAAGTGAACACAGTATTCTAGATGAGGCTGTACCAATGACCTATACAGTGGCATTATTACTTCTTTCATTCTGTTGCTGATTACTCTCCCTATAAGGGTGTGGTAGGGTTTAGCGGCACTTTAAATACCAACACAGTTAATAACTACAAAACAATACCGATTACCATTACACAGACAACCTCAAAATATGTACTTACCATATAAGAGACATGCACTGGCTTCAATGGCCTCCAAATGTAAAATGCGACTGAAATAAATTTTAAAGTGGCAATGGCTGGCTTTAAAAGCGCCGTTTTTACTGTGTCCATTGTTAGTGACGTGATTTGTGACTGTACATATTTATTTCAGTCGCATTTTACATTTGCCGTTTTAATGACTGCCAGCGCCCTATAAAACCAAGCATCTTACTTGCCTTTCTCATTACTTTATTACATTGCTTACCTGCCTTTACGTCACCTGAAATATTGACTCCTGAATCCCTTTCCTTCTCAGTAGTTTCCAATATAGTGTTGTTAATACTGTATTTATCCTTTGGGGTTTTTGAGACCCAAGTGCATGATATCCTAATTTTTTGGCATTAAACTATAGTTGTCACACTCTTGACCTCTTGTCTACCTAGATCATCAATCATTTGTTTTACCCCTCCTGGTGTGTCTATCCTGTTGCATATTTTTGTGTCATTATCAAAAGGGCATACTTTCCCTTTACTACCATTTACAATGTCACCAATAAAGATATTAAAAAGCACTGGTCTAATTACAGATCCCTGGGGTACTCCACTGGTAACAAATCCATCCTGTGAATGTACTCCATTTACTACAACTCTCTGTTATCTATGCTGCAACCAAGATCATATCCAAGATCTTATCCAACCAGATCATATCCAAAACTGTAAGACAAGAATTGATTACTATATGTCAATGGACAACCTTATGTTCTTAGAATCCAATCCCAAGCTTTCAAGTTTATTTAACAGTCTGTGATGTGGGACAGTGTCAAACGCCTCACTAAATTCTAGATGAATTACATCTACAGCCCCCTTGATATGTTACTTCGGTAACCTGGTCAAAAAAGTAAGATTTGCTTGACCTGATCTCCCCCCAGTAAATTCATGCTACTTTGGAATCTTGTAAATTGCTGATTTGAAATATTTAACTTTTTTTTTTTTTAAGAGCATTTCCATAAATTTCTCAAATTTTCCCTACTGTCAAAATTTTTTAAATTATGAAGCCCCACTAGAGCCAGCCTTTTGACTTTCACATTTAACTAAAATTCCCATTAGCAAATACAAAAAAATCACTACTAAATCACCTAAGCCATGCTGCTAAAGCATTAATACCCATACAATGGAAATATCCCATCCCACCAATACTAAAAAACTGTAACACAAGAATTGATTACTATATGTCAATGGACAACCTTATGTTCTCAGCAAATGACAAATCCTCAGACTTTATAGTTACCAGACTCCCATGGCTAGAATTCAAAGAAACCGACTACTACAAAGACTGCATGTTTCTAACTAATAAAGATAAATAATAGGAATATTATATTTATTAGTTATATATAAAAAGAATATTTATATTTTATAAATAATAATTATATTTATCTAAACCAATACTAGAACTATAAGATCTATATATCCTTTTCTAGTTAAGATTGTAATATAATTAGATATGATATGAAATGAGTTAATGATCAATATCTCTCAACTGATTAAAAGCAGTCCTCACTTTCTGTCTTTAGTCTTCTTATTCCCCCTTTTGTTTTTCTCGTTTCACTTATAGACCTAAAAAAAGTTTTGCTCCTTTTACCTACTGACTGGGCCATTTTCTCTGCAGCTTGTGCCTTTGCACATCAGATTACCTTATTTTCCTCCTTATGTATAACAAGATACATCTCTGTCTTCATTATTCTGAGTCTGCTTATGTTTCCTAAAGGCCATCTTTTTATCTTTCACAATATTTGCTACTTTTTTTTGCAAACCACATTGGCTTCCTTTCCCTTGTGCTTTTCCTAACCCTTTTGGTACAAAGGTCTGTTGCTTTTGGTATTGCACTTTTTAATTTTTTTCCACCTCTCCTGCATTCCTTTCAAGTTCTTCCACTCTGCCAAACAATCACATACACATTTTCCCATCTCTACAATGCCAGCCTTCCTAAAATCTAACACCTTTGGTTTTTTCTTGTGTGGTATGAGTCAGTCTCTGTTCTTATACTAAACTATATTGCTTGATGGTCACTGGATCTTATGTTCTCTCCCATATTTACATCAGATATTCTGTCACCATTTGTAAGAATTAAGCCTAATATTGCGTCTTTGCTAATGGGCTTCCTCACCAATGACTTTAGGGATGCTCCCTGCAAGTACAGAATGTCCCTACTTCTAGTGGAACTTGCAAAAGACCCCTCCCAGTTCACATCAGATAGACTAAAGTCTCCCATGATTATTACCTCTCCTTTTAATGCCATTTTAGTGATGTCTTGCAATAGGTTGCTGTCCAGTTCCTCTTCCTGACCTGGTGGTCTATAGATCACCCCAGAACAAACAATAGCCTTCTCTCCCGATTCTGTGGTCTCCCAAAGGGCCTCAGTTTTGTCTTCAATACTTTGTATTAATGTAGTATTTATACTTTTTTTCACATACATTGCTTCCCTTCCTCCAAATCTTCCCACTCTGTCCTTCCTAAATAAAGTATACACCCGGCATAGCTATGTCCCAGTCATGATTTTAATTGCACCATGACACTGTAATAGCCACAAAATCCAGATCATCCCTTGTCATTAGCGCAATTAGTTCTGGGATTTTATTTCCTAAGCTCCTAGCATTTGCCCACATACCTCTAATAGAATTCTCTAATAGAACACACAGAGGTTTGTTTGTGCCTGTGTTCATTTGGTTTTGATCTGCATTGTCTTCTATTGCTGTGGATATGCTTCCTGTTCCATTAGCCTGCAGAAACAATACCTCTTGGTTGGGGGAGCAGATTGCTTTATTCCTATTCAATTCACTGCCCCCTCGTCTAGTTTAAATAGTTCCTGATGTAGCATCCAATAAGTTATGAAAGCTGAAAAACACTTTAATTGTTCTACTATGTTTGCTTCTTCTAATGTCATACAATATAATGACATATATGAATCCCTACTATGATACATAAATCATTTACCTTATAATTATACCAAGTTGTATTGTGTCTATAAACAGTGTCTCCTGACTTATTACATGTTGTCTTCTTTATTCAGTGTGATACTGTATGCTAAAAATATCCAGTTAAATCTAACTTTACAATAAAGTCTTCCAAATGATATACAAGGATGTCAGTGAAACAAACAACAAACGTGAATTGCACACTACTGTGGCAACCTTTGAGTTAAAATTCGCTTTTGTAAAAATGCTGTTCTGCTGGAGAGTCCTCTTTTAAAACTCATCTATGCCTGCTGCTAGTGTACATCATTGATTCTGATGACTTACCCAGCATCACTTGTGTACCACTGTCCCCATCTGTAAGAAGATATAATTACCTTTAGTGGTTATGATCCAGAGGACTGCGTCTCCATGGAGACAGGATCTCCCAGCTCGCATTGGCTGACATGCCAAGTTAAGATGCTCAGAAGGCTTTAGAAGCTTGATATATAAATAGAATGTTTATTTTTAAACCAGTATCTGTTATACATTAGTTCTGGGGCTACAGGCATTTCTTTAGAGCATATAGTGGTCACTAATATTGTATCCTTTCTGTACCACTACAGCATAGATTTCTATAATGTCACAAAAGGTCCCTGAACCATCTTTCTTGCAGAGATTTAAGTTGAATCTAAATGAGATAAAAAGAAACTGGTGAATAATTTATCAGACGCTCCAGGTTAGCAGGAGGTATTGGATTCTCTGCTCCCTTGAAGGGATGAACAGGAGCGACCCAGATCTCTGTTCATTTGAGGCTGGGATATGATATCAGCATGAGAGATATGTCCGCTCTTAAAAAGGAGAATGACAGTTTTAATACTCAACCTGTTTTGTCAAGTTTGCTAATTTAGAAGTATGACTTTAGAAGTAATATTTTAACCCAGATGTCAATAAAAATTGTATTGTTGAACCCACCATCTCACAGTTATATATATACAGTGTCTCTTACTAACAGTTTGATAACAACTTATCTAACAATTTTAGTCATTGAGACTAAACATATTCTATCCTTTCATTCTATTTTTCAGATATTTTAGAATTGTAAGTAAACAATTGGGATCAATAGCTATGTAATCAAAAATAAACTTACCACTTTTATATTACTACTTATCAGGGATACAAAAGTGGATTATAGGTATATTTGAAGGGACTTTATATTTCTGTGCCCTGTATGAAATAACTTGGTCTACTAGATAGAAGAGGGCTAGTAAGGACAAGACAAGATGACAATTGCACCCTACACTACTCTTGTTTCTACATATGAAGGCTGGCACTGAAAGTGCCTTTCTTCAGTGCTAAACTTAGAACACAGCAGTGCAAAGTTACTTATACTGTACCTGCATGGTATTTTACTTGGCACCACTGGCCTATACAGGCAAGCATGCAGCAGACTTTCTCAGGAGGCTTTAGAAATGTAATTCTACAAGAGTACATACATCTGTTGGCTCAGTTTAGATTATCATATTGTAATTCCTGTCTGTAGTAGTCTGTTGTACAAATATTCATATTGCCTACCATGTGGCACTTTCTTGTCCTCTGGACCACAACTTGTTAGTCAATCTCTGTTTCTCACTGATTTATGATTTTGTCTGACAGTGGTGGGTATGTGTAAGATTTAAATGGTTGAGTGAATTGCATTTGATATTAAATTAAACTTCTATTTAAATATACACTGCTGTGAGGTTAAGTATCATTACTTCACTGAAAGTATTTTCTATTAGTTTAAAGACATACAGCATGCATGGGATAAAAGGTATTTAGGATCATTTATAAAGGTAACGAACACACACACACACATGCATCTAGAAATGACTACACTTATTATAATTGACATCCGATATAGAATGTATTTTAAATAGTCACTATCAATATAATGCAGGCAAGGGTCATGGGTCACAGGTAAGGCTGGGTACACACTACAGGTTATTCACCCAACTAACAGGTCGATTACACGATAAGCGACCATTAGGTCTAATATCGCATTAGTGTGTACTTTTTAACGATCATGTTTTATCTTTCCAAAGAACATTGTAGCTCTCGTTCCAATTCTACAATGTGTATGCAGAAACGAACAGCAGTATAGGCAGATCTCCAACGAGTTTACAGAGTCACAATCTTTTCAGCAGAAATCTTTTAAAATCGTGTAAGTGTGTACGCATGAATTGACATGCTGATAGGGACTTTCGGTCGTTAAAAAAATCATTAAAGATATTGCATCATGAGAAATTTTCAGTATTATGTACCTAGCCTTAAGCTGGGTACACACTACAGAAATTTCAACCAACTTTTTATGCCGAGCGATTTTGGTCCGATCGCTCGGTCCATGGACTGCATACACACTAGCCTTGTTTAGGACGATAAAGGGAAGAGTGGACGTCCCTTTAGCGACTTTTTACAGCCATGTTGTCGTGAGCAATGACTGTAATTTTGTACTCACTGTTGTGGATCGGTCGGAAGTTTATACACACTACACAACAGAAACAAGATTGTAACGAAAATATTAAATGGTACGACCAACCAAATGAGTTGACAATCGTCCATTTGGGCAGACTTTCGACCATCGTGTCACTGCACACACTGACCAGACTTTTGAACGAGCGGTCGTATGACGGCTGATTTAGCCGATTATTGGATGAAAACAGTGTAGTGTGTACCCAGCTTAAGACAGAACAAGGTCAGAAAGGGGGTAATCCAAATAGATAAGATCAGTATTTGCAGAACCAAACAAGTCTAGACACTCAGAAAGTGAAATGAAAGGCAGGTAAATAAACCTCTGGGAACAAGACCTATGCTAGTGCACTGTACAGGTGCAAAACTCCCCTTTAATAGATTGTTAATGATGTCTCAGAGGAAAAAAGGAACAGGATTAAAGAGCCATGCAGATGTAGTCTAGGAACAGAAATAACATTGGAGGTCTTCTGTCACATGTGCAACTTCAGTATTGGACTGGGGTAGCTTGGACCCACCTGAGGAAGTTATTGCTACTGACCACCTTTAGGTTAAATGTAATATTGCATATAATGTACCATGAAAAATTATATATCATGCTAAATCTCCCTTTTTATAATTAGTAGCCTTGCGTGTTATGCCCAGCAGTGCCTACAGAAATATGCCTAATAGTGCCAACACACATATGTAATGGGGCAGATGGTTGGCACCCCAAAAGTAGTTTAAGGAAGGATTCTACAGGCCCGGTGGTATGGTAGAGAGGAGACAGTCCCCCCCCAGTAGTGTTGGAATAAAACAAGCAACACAGGGCTAAAACTGCATAAACTTGTGGGTTTATTCTCTTTGCTTGCGGCATAAGGCTTTACCAGAGCAGCAGATCAGTAGTGGTAATGTAGAGAAGTAATAGTACGATACTCAACATGCAATGTTATACAACATGTCACAAAATATATCACATTTTAGGAATCTTGGTTCAACAATATGCAAACATAAATCAACACAATACTTTTAGTGCAATTATACCGATTATACTTATCAGAGAAAAATCAGCAGAGATGCAACAAGGATTAATCCAGCTGGTTCAGGTTAAATGCAACTTGCAATTCTCTCATCAGCATCCATGTTAGGCAGTTTCAGTCAGCTTGTAGATAACTTTAAATACAGCAGATTCTGCTTCCTTTAGCCAGTGCTATAACACCTCTCAATAGCAGTATCACAGTCCCGGCCAGAGGTTATTTATTTATTTTATGTTCAAGTTATTTAAGTGAGACAGTTTGATGTCTCACTTAAATAACATAGCAAAGCAAAAGAAACTGATCTGTCTTCATATGAGTCCTGCTGTCATCTCATGGGCAGTGGCAAGTTAGGTCTTTTCCTATACTACAAAGTAGCTTCCTTCTGGGCTGGCTGCAAACATCCCTCGGGACAACAATTCAGCCATAGATTCAGTGGCTCTTTATGGGATGATCCTCCATTTGTTCAGTCAGCCAGTCTGTTCTTGGCCCCTCCCCTTTTGCCCAAGTATCTCCCTGAAGCCTTTTAGAACATTCTTGGGCTCTAGAGAGCAGCCTGGGCTGTAGTTTGCAGTCTGTCCACCCAAAAATGACAGACACAATTTGCATTTAACTTCCCAGAGGCACTCTGGGGAACTATAGTTTTCTAAATGAATGCATACAGTAATATACCTGTGATTTGCAGGGTATTACACATACAGTATAGCAGTTTTGGGTCCCCATTCTCCTATCCCTACTATGTGATTATACCAGCAGTTGTCCTCAAACATAATTATTTATCCACATTGAACTAATTCATTGTATAGCCACATTGCTCTAACCTATGGTATAGCCTTTCTGCCTTGCTAACATATTCATACAAACTTAGCATCTAGATGCATAATGTTCTGCTGCTTACGTAGACAGAAGATGTAACCATCCAATCATAAATTACTTCTCTGAAAGTAATATGTCCATGTAGCATCCCTGTAACGTGACGTGACATCACATTATAGAAAGATTGTCTAAATTCATTGTTAGGAAGTAATTATATGAATTATAAGGGTGTCGTATTACCCAACACTATATCACTATCTCTGTTATAATTCTAATTAATAATTACATTAACTCATAAGCTTCTGTGCAAAGATACTTGTTTATACTTAAAAGAACACTAGCTCTGCTAAGAAAAAGATGATGGGTTCCTGTTACAGTAATGTTTCTCCAGCTTATAAAATTAAATTAATAACAAATGACACAGCTACGTGACTCTCAGAGGAACCAAAGCGGGTGAAAGCAAACCTCCACCCTTCCTGCTTAATCATAACACACCTCAATTAAATGCTGAGAATGTGACAACTGTTTACATATTCGTGGATTATCACTAAGGTTCCTGAAGTCCTCTGTTCTTATCTTTCTGGTACACACATCTTAAGATTTATTTGTTGACCAGTGGTTCGTGTGTGATGGAGACTAAGATGATATGGTACAAAGCGGCTAGGTACCACGTCCATGATAGGTGATCTGAAGGATTTATTTCAGTACTTTGGAGGTAAAATGTAATCATCTACTATAGAAGCTTGCCTGGTGATTATGCCTTCCAGCTGAAACTTTGGAATAGTCTAATATCTATATTCACAAAAATGAATTAGATAATTATTTAATTAGTAAAGAGAAACAAACTTACACATTTTTCTGCAAACCTGCATTTTTTTTTTACTATGCTATATTTTAAAACTCATTGCTGTACATTGCCTATATTTATCAACCTAGCTCCTACCATTTTTTTTTGTGTAATTCACTTTACTATAATTGGAAAACATATGGTGCAACTAGATTATGATTTAGTTTAGCCACAAACATGGGTGTGATTAAAATAAGTTATGGCTCCCTTAAAGTCAGTTAACAAGATTGTATGATAACCACACAAACGAGACAGCAGAGGTAATCTTCTGGCCACATGTTACAAGAGGCTCATTGTGTGGGAGTGCTATCTTTTTCTCAGTTAATGCACTAAATCTCCTATATCGGCTGCAATATTGCAGCATGTATGGGGACCTTCATTTTTCCTTATTGAGCAATACAGCTGTACTTATAAAGTACTTTTACATCCCACAATTTGAATCAGCACACAAGTGTTAAAAAGCAAGTTAAACAATAGTTAGAGTGTCAGTTTCTATTTACAACTTATTCAGAGCGCATTCTTTAATGTGTCTCAAAGCTTTGTGTACAAAGAGATTAGAAAACAAAGCACATACACCCTATGACATTCATCCTGCTGTCAACTCTCTTCCTTCAAAACACAGAGAGCACGATTCATCTTTAGTCGTAACCTGCATGCAGGGGCGGACCCAGACATTTGTCCTACCCCGGGCGATTTTAGGGGGGGGGCGATTTAGGCTCCACCCCCTTTCTGTGTTCTAAGGCTGCCGGCGGCTGCACAGTATGTGCAGGTCCGTTCAGCAGTGAAAGTGTGCTGTCCCACTGCTCTGATTGTGTTTAAAACACAATCAGAGAAGCCGGGCAGCATACTGTCCCTGCTGAACGGACCTGCACAGTGTGCAGCTGTCGGCAGCAAGCCCCTGCTAGGGGGGGCGATCGCCCAGATCGCCCCCCCCCCCCCCCCCCCTGGATCCGCCACTGCCTGCATGCGTGTAAAAAATGAGCATGGAACTTCAGCATATTTCTGACCGTATTCAAATACAAGCAGGTCGGAACATACATTTCCATTAGAATCTAGGTATAAATTCTGCCTAAAACCCCCGTCCTCAGGGACCCCTAACAGTGCAGGTTTTCCAGGGCACAAGTGACATAATTATATCACCTGTGGATCTGTTACAATGTGTCAGACAATAATGAAAACACCTGTGCTCCAGCAGAGAGATATGGAAAACATGCATTGTTAGGAGGATGTGAGGACTGGGTTTGGGAAACCCTGGCCTAAACATTACTTGCTGTATGTAGATAGACAGAACACAGTGCAGGATACGAGCATGTATATGTAAAAATAAAGGCACATCAGAGTGCATGTGAAAAAAATACTACAATGAATATTAGTAAAAAAAGTTTGCATTTTTTTTAACAACAAATATATAAATCAGGATATTCTTAATGCATACTGTACATAAAAGGCATTTTTATAGTCTATCTTCCATGCATACACATGTTCTGTGCTATTTATTGGCACACATTTGTGTAGTTGTTAATACAAAGACTATGCTGGGACAGTCATCACTAGTCGGCACTAACTCCTGCCATGGAGCTGGTGCATGCGCAGGCTATTTCACGCAAAATGACTTATGTCGCAAAATGACTTATGTCCTAAGATGAATCAGGTCCTGAATGTGGAACTGTGAGGATCAGGAAGTGGTTTGTTGTTGAAGTGAGGAGAAATTTTGGGAGTATTGCAAGTATTTTGTCACACACTTACCTCTCCGCTGTCTTTCCAAGCTGTCCCTGCGATTCTCAGGGTTTGCTGGTTTCAGATCTTGCTGCCCAGTCTGTCTCCACTCCATACATCCCTCCAGAATCAGGGTATGGGTGCTGCCATCTTGGATTTAGTCACATTATTCCTCTCAGCCAATCGGGGGATAGCAGCCTCCACTCCAGTTTTCCCTCTAAAACCAGATCCTGAGAGCTGCCATATTGGATCGAGTCACCTGATTCATCTCAGCAACTCAGAGTGCTGCTTCAGCCCAGTTGACCGCAGTCAGGAAACAACAACTACTATAAAAGAAATTCCTGGAGCCCTTACCTGTTGCCAGTGCAATGTTGTATTTACAAATATCAACCTGGTTCCTGGCAGTCTTTCTATCCTTCCAGCTCAGACAGTGCAGTCTGCATTCCAGTTCCAGCATTCTGTTCCATTCCAGGTTCAGCAATTCAGTTCCTGCCTGGTCTCCTTTGCTAGTTCATACACAGTTATTCCTATCCTTTCATCTACATGCATAGGAACATAATCAGGCAAACCAACTTTGTGTATCTAGTTACCAGCCTAAATCCAGAGACACCACCCAGTCTGGGTACAGACAGATCCTCAGGTGTGACATATTTTTTTATGTTGAGAGCAAGATTAATTTAAAATTACACTACTGGAAGGCTTATGCTACAGTTGATTGCTGTGAGGATAATGAAGGATAGAAGGAGGTGTTTGATATAGTGGGCAAGATGCCAAAATCACTGGGATTACTCATTGGTTTCTCAACTCTTCATGAAAGACATACCCACAAAAATGTCATGATTATGCCATGTATATTTCCACTTTTTATGAGGTGCTGGAGATTGCACGGGCAAACCTCAATAAAACTAACATGAGGGCTGCTATATTTGCTGGAAAGGCTGTTGGTCAAGATAAGGTAATGTATTCTTGCCTGTATTCCCTAAAATATTATATTTATGTATTAAGGAAACAGTAGGCAAAGTGATCCGCACTGCTCTCTAAGTTAATATGTAATTGCTGCAACTAGAGAAAAAAAGGGGGAGTGAATTCCTAAAAGCCTCCTAAAGATTAAATATAATAAACTGCAGTACTCCAAAGGCGCAAGAAAAAGAAACCTGAAGTTTTTTTTGTTTTTTTTCCTTGAGCCTTGGGAGTACTACAGTTTATTATATTTAATGTATTATTGAACCTGTTATATTAAAAAAGGAATTTATAAGCCAATGGGGAATCCAATGACTTATATAAAAGTAACCCATAAGGCCTGATTTTATACAGGGCATGGAACTAAACCAGTAGCTTTTAATATCTATGTTCCCTTTAGCTGTAGGTGATACATTATTCATTATAATACTGTAGTTTCAGGATTGTTTTATCTCTGCTTTGTCATCGTGTTCTGTATTAGTGAATGATACACGATAACATTGAATGATGCGCATTCTTACATGTGCGAATAGTTTGCCATGGTTGAGTGGAAATTAACCAATAAATGAAATGTTAATATTTCTCAGTATTGTTTTTAGCTTTTATCAGTGTACAATCTATAACAGGGGTGGGCAACAGGTGGCCCACAGGTGCAGCCATCTTCCATGTCATATGACCTCCTCTGCGCCAGACAGGGAAGTCATGCAGTACACTAGAGGAGGAGCAGTGTAGTGTGTTCTGCAGCACCTACTCTCCCTCCTTCCTCTGCAGGCTCTGGCTGTGAAGGTATTTTTAGTTGATTCGCTAGTGAATGGGTACATGTGGGGGAAGTGTGAGTGGCATCTGGGCATGATGTGAGCCTTGTGCCTACCCCATGCATATTTTTCAATTCCCCTACTGCCTCTTCCACCTCTGTTCGGAGGCTATTTCACATATCCGCTACCCTTTAGATGAAGTAATTTTTCCTCAAATCTTCCCTAAGCCTACCATGATTTGGGAGATGCATGAGACTTGCCAACTCTTATGAAGATGTCTGGAAAGTTTAAGTGCCAGCACCTATGGAGGTTATGTGTAAAGCTATTAGTGATGGATTTTTTTAAATTGCTGCGCCTCCCAAATTTCTTTGGTGCATTGGATTGCAAGCACATCTGGATACAGATGCCACCTAAAAGCGATTCAAAGTTTTACTACAAGAAATGCATTTTGATGGCAATTGTTGACAGTTGTCACCATTTTATCCCCATTGATGAATGGCCTATGGTAATTCAGGACAGGGCGTGAAACAATATGGGATATGACAGCTCCTGGGCCTGGAGGTGTGGGGGAACTGGCAATTCCGGGTTATGGCCAACAAAGCCTTCTGTTTAACACCAATGGGTAAACCTACTAAACTACGAATTAGGCAATTTGCCAGATTTTGATGGCCATATTTAAAACAGAATTTTTATCAAAGGCAAATTCGGCGGGTTTTGCCTTTAATGAAATTATCATTTTCAATATGGCCATCAAAATCGCTGAATCTGCTATTGTAGGAATCTGCTGTTTAATACCCCCAAATATAGTGAAGTGAAGCCATACCCTAAAAGATGCTTGATTCAGCTAAGAAGGACTTCAATTACTATATAAGCTGTGCAAATTGTGTAGTAGAATGTGTTTGAATATATTCAAATAAATGGAGCATATTCCCATGATAATATGGTCTTAAAAGCATCATGAATCTCACTTAAATTTCTATATACCAAACAAGTTAACAATTAACAAACACAATTAAAAACAGCAATATACAACCAAAACTAAGAGTATATTTAAAAATGATGAAACTCAAATGTGCTGGTAATGGAGTTCTTGTCAGATGGTGAAGGGTAGGCAGTTGTACCCCTATCCCTAGACTTTTAAATGTCAAAGGCCTTTGTGATGAAAGTGGAGGGATATGAACATTATTTTGTGCCATATGTGGTGTGTGGTATGTGTAAAGTGGTATTCTTCATGTTGTGGAGTGTATATATATATTGTGGCAGGATTGTAGATGCATGTCTTTAATAAGAGAGTATGTTTCAGGTGTGGGAATAGGTAACAAAATTGGTGCAAGCGTTTGGGAATTCTAGTATGTTATTATTATTATTATTATTATTATCCTTTATTTGTTTGGCGCCACAAGGGTTCCGCAGCGCCGTACACTGAACGAAACAGTAGACTATACAGGGTAAGACATTACTGAACAATAAACAATAAATACCAAACTTCAGTGGCTCCAGGCAGGCTAATGCAGTAAGGACGGAGCAGAAGAACAGGTATGGATACAAGAGGGAAGAGGGCCCTGCTCAAGTGAGCTTACATCCTAAGGGAGGGTAAACAAGACTCAGGCACAAAGGGAGTCAGTTGATGCATATGGGAGGGAGAAGGGGCCGGGAGGAGAGAGGGGAAAATGGGTTAGGTGGAAGGATGGTAGGCTTTGAGGAAGAGGTGAGTTTTAAGTGCTCGTTTGAAGGAGCTTAGATTGGGAGAGAGACGGATGGAGCGAGGGAGGTTGTTCCAGTGAAGGGGGGCTGCACGGGAGAAGTCCTGGATTCTGGAGTGGGAAGACGTGACCAGGGTGGAGGAGAGGCGACGGTCATTGGCCGAGCGCAGGGAGCGGGCAGGAGTGTGAATGGAGAGGAGGTTAGAGATATAGGGGGGAGTGGACTGGGAAAGAGCCTTGAACGTGGTGGTCAGGAGTTTGAAAAGGATTCTGTAGGGGATGGGGAGCCAGTGAAGGGCAAGGCAGAGGGGGGGATGCGGAGGAGGAGCGGCGAGAGAGGAAGATGAGTCTTGCAGCCGCATTGAGAATAGAGCGGAGGGGGGCAAGGTGGCAGAGGGGGAGGCCAGAGAGGAGGAGGTTGCAATAATCGAGGCGGGAGATAATGAGTGCGTGGATGATGATTTTGGTGGCATCCTGAGAGAAGAAGGGCCGGATGCGGGCAACATTGCGAAGCTGGAAGCGACAGGCTTGGGCGAGGGATTGAATGTGGGGTGCAAAAGAGAGAGAGGAGTCGAAGGTAACGCCCAGGCAGCGAAGTTGGGTGACAGAAGAGATGGTGGTGCTGTTGACGGTGATAGAGAGGTCGTGGTGGGAGGGGAGCCTGGGGGGAGGAAAGACAATGAGTTCAGTTTTAGATATGTTAATTTTGAGAAAGCGGGAGGACATCCAGGAGGAGATGGCAGAGAGGCAGTCGGATACACGAGAGAGGAGGGTGGGGGAGAGATCAGGCGAGGAGGTGTAGAGTTGGATCTCATCGGCATAAAGGTGATACTGAAGACCGAAGGAGGAGATGAGAGCACCAAGGGAGGAGGTATAGAGTGAAAAGAGTAGAGGGCCGAGAACTGAGCCCTGAGGGACTCCAACAGGAAGAGGGGAGGGGGTGGAGGAGGAGCCAGACGTGGATACAGAGAAGGAGCGGTTAGCGAGGTATGAGGTGAACCAGGCGAGGACAGACCCAGATAAGCCAAGAGAGAGGAGGGTTTGTAGCAGGAGGGGGTGGTCTACGGTGTCAAAGGCCGCAGAAAGGTCGAGGAGGATGAGTAGGGAGAAGTGACCCTTGGATTTGGCTAAAAGTAGATCATTGGTAACTTTGGCCAGGGCAGTTTCGGTGGAGTGCAGGGGGCGGAAACCAGATTGGAGAGGGTCGAGGAGGGAATAGTCCGAGAGGTGTCTGGTGAGGCGGCTGCCAGTGTTTGATGTCAGTGTTTGAGAAATTTCATCAAGAGCCAGGAGACAGGGCCAAAGGGTTAGTAATTTGCTAGGAAACTAAATTTTTCACACAAATCACCCACTTTTGCTGTTTGTGATGTGATTCACAAGGCTTGCCAAGCAGATAGAAGGATTGTCTGCAAAAAAACAAGCTGTGTCTGGTAACGCCATGTGGTTTAAAAGCTTACTGAAATTGACTTCAATGATGTGTCTCTTGCAAGACTAAGGCTGGGTACACACTACAGAAAATTTCTCCCGATGCGGCATCTTTAATGATTTTTACCAACAACTTGAAAAAAAAAAGTCCTGATCAACATTTCGATTCATGTGTACACACTAAACATGTTTTACACTATTTACCATCAGATCTGTGCTCTTCATCTGTCATAACTATTGGCTGAAAGGATGGGGACTCTGTACACTCCATAGAGATTTATGGACACTGCTGGTCGTGAGAGCATACACACTGTAGAATTGAAAGGACACTGTTCCTTCATTGCACGAGATTTTTAGTTTAGTTTAAAAAATCAAACAATATGCTTTGTTCATCGTTGGAATGTACACACTAATGCGAAATCGGGCTAAATGGTCGTTTATTGTGTGATTGGCCAGCTAGTTGGCTGAAAACCCTGTAGTGTGCACCCAGCCTAAGAACTTTGCAGTACTGTATGTGAGTGACAGTCTGCCAGCAAATCAGAGTGCAGCTGATTCATTCTGATTCACTTCCACACTTTCTGATCACTCTCACTAGTGCTTCCACCCTTCAGTGGGAAATATATAGGTGGACCTGGGAGTCAATCTCCTCGATGCTCCCCATAGTTCTGAAAGAGAAAACATTATTTAGTAGTTGAAAAACGATAACAAATCTTTCAAATAAAGAAATGAATCCATATTCACTGTTTATATGCAACATCTTTGGAACCACAATTCCTCAGAATTGTTCCTATTGGGTTTTCACAATGTGTTCTATAAAGTAAACAAATATAATAATAGATAGTAAATAAAATAGTAGATCATAACACTGGCCTTTTAGAACAATTTCATATTTGACATTTTAGTAAATAACCGTTATATGCAGTCAGGAGCAGAACTTTGAGTTGTACTGCCCCATTGGGCAGGGCCCTATGCTGCAACCAAATTTAACTCTGATAATTTAAATAAAAAGTTATTAATACAGAAATATATGATTATCTTATAAATGCTGTCCCTGCTGCTTTTCTGGTCATATCATCCCAGTCTGGTGTAACACTTTTCGCAACATCCAGCAATTTCTCTTCCAGTCACTTTAGCCAGATGTGGATGAGTCACACAGCTCTTGCTCCATCACTGCCTTGATTAGCCGTGTTACGTTAATATTAGCTAACTCTCTCACCACACCCCAACTAACACTCTATAGCAGTGATAGACAACCTGGAACACTTCAGGGGCCCTCTAACCTTCAAAAGGGCCGCACATAATGCTTAACCTCACTAGTAAGTTAAAAAAAATACATTTAATTAAAGAAATATACATCTATATGTAACAATATGTCAACAGGCATATTAAACAAGTGTTACAACCATTAGCAAAAACTTTTCACAATAAAGTAGGATGGAGCTGAGGAACGCAGGTGAAGGCTCTCTATAGTAATTATACAGGAAGTTCTTCTGGTCAAATGTTTCCTGATGAATGCTTGCTAAGCGCTTTTGCGCACGTTAAATGAGCATTCTCATATTCCATTGTATTTCCAATGTGTTTAAATGCTGCAAGACAACATTGAAATTCACGTGCATCAGTTTTGAGACTATTAGCAGTAATGCATGTATAAAAGGCTTGAGAACACACATAAAACGCTTAAAATTAGTCGGAAAGTAAAAAAGTGTGTCATTGTCATCTGATGGATATCTTCTGAAAGAAACTAATAGCAACAAGTGTTTTAAAACGGTGTCCCTTAATGTATAAGGATTACAATACTAGCACAAAGAAAGAATGACTGACACAAAAGATGTAAATAGAAAAATTATTTTACTTAGTTTCAATTAATGAGGTTTAACAATAGTCTTTATTAGCATGGGATTCCCTATACAATCCATTCCAAGCTTGGAAAACAGTTCACTTTAATGAGACTGGGGTAGGATAGCTCTTTATTCACTTGAGAGATCAATAGAAATTCCCACCCTGCACTTTCTTTTGTATTCTTAGGCATCATAGAAATAATTATAATTCAATACTTACTTTAGATATAGATGAGTATATAGTAGTAGCAGTACTCCACCTAAATACAAATTATGTGATTATAGCTATAAACTAGATGACAGTAGTAAAACAAAAAACAATAGGCAGTCTATATCCAACAGCCCAATTTTTCATTCCCAATTCTATGTCTACTATGGAATTACCAAAGTATTTGAAAACATTCACTTATTCTATCTCTCTGATGTCTGAGCTGTCTTAACAATACATGGATTCATACATACAGTTACAATAAATGAATTCATACAATGCTGAATAAAAGCAGAATATATATGAATATTGCCTGCCTTTGCTGCTTTTTTTAGCATGTTTTTAAACATTTTTACTATGACCTCTGTGTGATGATAAATGATTACCAAGAAACCCCAAAGGTTGTTCTTTAGTACTAATATGTGTGGATTTATTCACACATAACTAGAAATTTGTGGGCTTCATGGAGCAATATTTTTCTAGGGAGGAACACATTTTTCTCCCCCATTTACATGGCTACCCATGTTCTTCATTCTATTCCCCTCTGAACAACATTTAATTTTGAGCTTGTTTGTGCACACAGCATTTAGGGGCTTCAAATGCCTTTGAGGTGTCCACAGTCACACAGCAGGGAGCATTTTTGTCTCTCTGCCGATTCTGGACTACATGTTATTCTCAATTGAGCACAGTATTCAGATGAGATGGCAGAGAGGAGCAGGACCTGATGGCAGCTACATGGGCTTCTGCAACTGCTATCGGTGCTGCCCTGGTAGTAGATACCCATGAAGGTGCCCCTTAATCGGAGTATATTTCTACCAAACCACTCTTTATGTATTTTAACTGATGTATGCCTTGGGATAGAAACCTGCAAGGGGTATTCCAGTTTTTAGGTGGAAAAATGACAGATAACCAAACTTCAGGTTGGTTTTTGGTAGAGATGGGTGGGCTCGGTTCCCCGAGATCCGAATCCATCCGAATTTAGCCTAGCAGGCTCGGTACTCTCCCTGCCATTTGTAATGGAAATTGAGGCAAAACGTCATTGTGACGTATTCGTATTTCTGAGCTCGGTTCTCACGAGATTTGAAAAGCATAAATACCAGCCTCCACAGCAATCCATCGCCATTTGACAGAGGGAGAGAGCAGGGTTAGGTCACAGGCTATATCAGCGCTGGGACAGAGCAATAATTGGACACATTATTGTTTCTATTCTATACAATTCTAATCTTAATACCAATTGTAACAGCAGGAAGAGGAGTATAGAGGAGGGTTTTTTTTTCAACTTCTGGCACTCAAAGTGCTTTTGGGGTGTCCCATATTCCCCAGTGTTTTACTGTATTTTTTCTGGCTGTCAAAAGTCATATTTGTCAGCAGTATCTATCTAATACAATTTTGGCACTACAAGTGCTTTGGCCTAATTAAAATGGATTCAAAGCAGTCCACATATGAGCAGAATCAGCAACCCGGTTCTGTCACCAGTCCTGATGGTAGTGTTCCCAGTACGTCATCTGGGAAAGGCGATGTCAAAGTACATAGTCTTTTTAAATCAGGGAAAAAGAACACACACCAAAAAAATATTTACCGTGTTGAAGTGAAAAAGAAGTGTAACTGAGGAAAAGATAACTGCCGATAAAAAAAAAATTGCCAACATGCCATTCTACACACGCAGTAGCAAAGAAAGAATGAGGCCTTCGCCTTTCTCTATTAGTGGCAGATCCAAAAATGTTACTGAGCCTTCTTCTTGTACGGTCACTCGTGACCAAGCAAGACCAAGTAATTTGGAGTCTAAAAGGGGTGCACAACTACTGTTAGGCATCAAAGCCGAGCTGCAAGAAAACAATAAGGCATTAGAGGATAATGTATGCTCTGAATCAGAAATGACAACAATCCCTGTGGAGAGTCCATCCAACAGTGGTATGTCTAATCGTGAGCATTCTGTTAGTGACAGTGTACCCATAAAGAAGGGTCCTTTCAGCAGTTGTGCTGATGTTTGCCTTAACAGCCCGAGTGTAGCTGGTGATACACCAATTGAGGATGCCACTTTGGAATTAGAAGAGGATGAGGGGGAGATTTGTGTAGGCGACGAGGGCGCTAATGAGGATGTCGATGATTATGATGCAGAAAGATACCAAATTGACTTTCTAAATTTCTATTTATATTCTAGACTCTATAACGGCTGAATAGTTTTCTATTTTACTCCTAGTGGAGAGGGGGTCTGATGCAGACAGATACCAAACTGCCTTTGTCCATTAATTTTTATAATATAACCCTACATTCTATGCAGGCTGCTTTTTTTCTATTCAACTACAAGTGGAGGGCGGGGGGGGGGGGGGTCATAGACAGCCACCAAACTACCTTGGTCCATTACTTTTTATATTCTAATTCTACAGTCTATGCAGGCTGCTTTTTTTCTTTTCAACTACAAGTGGAGGGCGGGGAGGGGGGGGTCATAGACAGCCACCAAACTACCTTGGTCCATTTATGTTTTTATATTGTTCAGTCTATACAGGCTGCAAGTGGAGGGGGGGGGCTATAGAGACGGAAACCAAACTGCCTTTGTCCATTTCAGATTATATTGTACAGTCTATAACGGCTGAATTTTTTAGTATTTTCTACAAGTGGAGGGGGGTCTAGAGAGACAGAAACCAAACTACCTTTGTCCATTTCTTTATATATTTAACTGTAAGTGTAGGGTGTAATATACACCCAAAGACGATGGCTGCATTGCCAATAGGCTAAGATGAAGAGGAAGACAGTCAGGTTTGTGTGCAGAATTAAGGACGGCCTACCAGGGATTAAACTGTTTTCTTCCTAATTTATTAGCTTTAGAATTACCTTACTTATCCAAGAAACAGGTGGAGCACTAAATTTGGTTATTTTATGCCCAAAAACATTGATTTTTAAACAAAATAGCAAAACAAAACCAAAACCAAAACTCGCAAGGGCGGTTTGGCAAAACCAAAACCAAAACACAACGGTAATCCAGATCCAAAACCAAAACCAAAACACGGGGTCAGTGAGCATCTCTAGTTTTTGGTCACTTTAAATTTCGGTGTGATGATAGTCACATGGTGAGTCATTCTGACTACAGTGTTGTGCGGCACAAAGCAAAGAGACACATATTGCTCTGTCATAAATGCAGGCCAGTTCCTTTATATTCTGTTGTACATGGAGCAATGCTATGACTCCGAGCCTGTGATGCAGAAACCCTGGCCTACCAAGCAGTCTGATAGGTGGATAGCTCCTGCCATTTACCTGTCAGAAAAAAGTAAGTGCCCATCGCGCTGGTGAATGGGACCACTATTCATCTAGTTTAGTGCTGAGCACTGGCTGCATCACATACACATTGAGACAAGGGGGTGTTTTTGATGGGCTATAAAATATGCACAATACTATTGCTAAACCCAAGAGTGGACTCTTGACAGTAAATTTCACTGTAGGGCCCAGTATACCCAAGTGTGACACTTGTCATAGGCCATTTCTATTGTATCTCCCTGCAACAGATAAGTTATTGCCGAGTTCACTGTTACTGGCTTGGAGACAACGAGAAATGACCAATAACAGGAGTTTACAGGGCTGTTATCAGCTATATTACTAAACCAATAACACGGGCCAGGTTCCTGTTGGCTGAATATCCTGTCCCTTTACTTGGGACTTATTCATGTGTCTGCAGACCCATCCAGTTCTCCCCTCCAGAAAAGTCAGAAGTGCCACTTTTATATTGGCCTCCAAGCATATCACATTTTACATATTAATAATATATTGCTTTTATGATCCTGGAGTAGGATATTGGAGAGTGCAGTGTACAATTCTGTATGTATTCTGTTTTACTATATGAGGCACTGTATTTTCACTCTGTACTACCTCTAAATAATGTTTTGATGATGTTCACAGATGGTACCACAAAGAAACTGCGCAGTAATATTCGGCGCAGCACAGAAACAGGTATTGCCGTGGAGATGAGGAATCGAGTGACAAGGCAAGGAAGTCGAGAATCCACAGATGGCAGCACAAATAGCAACAGTTCCGATGGCACGTAGGTCCCAGTCTTCTTTATTAACATTTTCAAACATTCTATACATTCATCTTTTTTGCTAGTAACAACTATACTCATTCCCATTTCTCCGCAGATTCTCTTTTTTTTTTTAGTTCAGTTTTGGTTTTTCTCCTTGTTTAATGTGTTTTTGTTCTGTTTGTGTTCAAAAAATGAAAATTACAATAAAGGTACCTCTTAGTGTAAAATATTAAATATAAAACATTAAAGTATAGAGTAGTTATATGTGCATATAAAGGCATAAGACTACAATTAGTCTCCTTTTACACAAAGCATGGTACTCTAAATTGACTATTAACAATGCCGCCAGTAGAAATCTTGGACTCCCTGTAACCTAAGCAGAGCTGCCCACCTACCCCACCTTTCATTCCAGTAACAATAATCAAGAGCCACCTTTTTAAGGCTAGTTGACAAGGCATAACACATTTTAGTGGCAGCTAAATAAAATCGAGCCAATTCTGTAGGATAGTGTACAAAGCATATCCATTCTGGAGATTGAGACCATTCTGATAACCAGTTTACATAGCAGACCACTACTGGTGGTCTAGCATATAAAGCAGATCTCTAGCCTGGTGGCTACTGCTTAAAGCAGACCTCCAATCAGGTGTAAGTGTATCACAGACCTCTAATGTAGTGGCTAGTGTGTAAAGAAGACTTCTAGTGCTTGTATGTGAAACAGACATCCCGTGTGGTGGATAGTTAGCAGCAGACTTCCAATGTGGTTGCTAGTAAACAGCAGACATCAAATGTGGTTGTTAGGGAATACCAAAACTTCTAATATGGAAGCTAGTGAATAGCAGACCTAGAATCTGGTGACTAGTAGATACCAGAGCTGCAATCTAGTGGCTATTATATAGTAGGTCTGTAGTCTGGTGGTGGATATTGTTTAAATAAACCTCTGTATGATGGTTTGCCTTTGTAGTATATACTTACCCAGATTGCTGATTTGGCCTCTGTGGCTGCTTGATCATTACTAGGAGGCAGAGCCACAGTGAGCTGACAGCTCCCTGTTTTCCCTGTACTATGAATCAGAGTGCTGGTAGTTATGAGGCTGATGTTAGTGGCACCTCCTGGTAGCTGTACTTCTGAGCAATGACTTGGCTCCCCTCTTGTTCCATCCTGATGGTGTCCCTACTAATATAGCTAATACTTTGCAATACACAAATCTAATTGTAAATACCAAAGTTATAATACCATACATTATAAATGATGACACCACTACACACAGTTTATGCAGATACTATTGTATTATTTAGGAGTTTACATCAGAGCCGTAACTTAAAATTTTAGTTCCTGGGGCAAGAAGGAAAACTGGCGCCCCTCTTGCCCTCAGTTTTAACCAAATTAACCTAAAATATTCATAAATTGCGCCCCCTTTCAGCATTGCGCCCTTGGTGGTCGCCCCTCTCGCACGGCCCTATTTACAGCCCTGGTTTACATATATTAATGTAATTTGTTTATTATAACGCAGTATAGCACAACATATGTGTTTCTAACCACGAGTGTAAATAAGTAATCATATTGATACAATGTAATAGCTTTCACAGGTAACTTGTTTCCAGTTGTTGGGACCTTACAGTTTAACTGTCTATAAACATCCTTATTTTCCCATTTGCAGATTTATCTTCCCCACCACCCGACTAGGGGCAGAGAGTCAATTTAGCAATTTTTTGGATGGACTTGGTCCAGCACAGATTGTTGGTAGACAGACACTTGCTACACCTCCCATGGGTGAGTATAATGAAATTAATATTTACTTGTATATACCAGAGATAAAAATGGATTGCATATTATAAAGGGCATGCATATCAGTAACTTTACAGTTAATAAAGAAATGTCATAATTATACAATAATTCTTCTCATATTTACCAACACAGTATCACATAAACCAGTGGTTCCCAAACTTTTGCAGTTTGCGGCCATCTTAGCGTCTCCAAATTTTTTCAAGGCACCCCTCCAAAATAATTACTGAGCAGTCCTGTTAGAAGTAGTTGGGTCAAAAAATTGTAATACGTATTTAGGTCAGGACAGAAATACTTATAAAGGGCTCACCGTGTATGTTTCGTAAACCTTACATCAACCTTATAATTCTAAAAAACCTTTGCATGCAAATAAAGACACGGAGACTTGAATAAGTTATTAAAAATTGCCAGAACTTTTATTATGATTTTAATTTTAACTAGACCTTTGGTGGCGGAGAAAGGGCACTGCGAAACAACTCTCAAGCTGACAAAACACTATCACGAGTGGACTGGCGCAAACCGCCGTACGTCCACCACCACGGGGAACAAATCCCAACATAACTTTTGCGCTGAGTTGGCGTCAGAGTGACTGCCCCTTTTAAAACTCACTCTGCCCTCCCTCACCGAGTCGAACAGGGACCCTCCTCACCGAAGGGCCAAAAAGGGAGTTACTTTTTGGCCCTTCTTGTGGGCCCAACTTACTACTAAGACACTGTTGTTGATGTCACAATAAAGTCCAGCCCATCAGTTATGCGCCATTGCAGCTATTTTTAGTATAAATGTTCTAAATATAAATGTCTGATTTTTAAAAACCTCAATTTAATGCATAGACTTCTGAGAGATCACTGCAGTTTTACTGTGACTCAAACATGCATGGCTCATAGAAGTGGAAGCCCTGCCTACTGTCACATTTGTACCGAATCCTAATTAATTTGAATGTTTCCTGTTTTTTCATCCAATGTAATGTTCATTTCACCCTCGATCAGCTGTTACATAAATCAGAAAAATAAAGCTGAACCTGAGATTTTCAACAAGATTATTGCCCAATTTGGGCATGCATGTGGGTGACCAAATCAGACAAGATTCAGCTGTTCGTGTTCCAGGCCAGGTTGCTGGAGCACTTCTGACTTAATAATCATTTTGGGACCACATACTCTGCCAAATTGGGCAGCTGCCAACAGCAAATACATGGATGCCTTCAATTGAGCTCTGTGTAGCTCATTTTAATATCCTAACTACGGGTCTGATTCATTAAGAATCTTAACTTGAGAAACTTCTTATTTCAGTCTCCTGGACAAAACCATGTTACAATGCAAGGGGTGAAAATTAGTATTCTGTTTTGCACATAAGTTAAATACTGACTGTTTTTTCATGTAGCACATAAATACTTGATAACTTATTTGTACACTGAAATTTAATGTTGATAAAGTTCATCTTTTTTATTTGATCTGTGACATACAAAATGATGACAAAAGAAAACACATCCTGTGCTTCCCGCTTCTCAACAGTTTATTATTCAATAATACCGATACCCTGTACACTGACAATGCAAGAAAAGCATTGATGTCCATAGGTGGTTTACAGAACTGTTCAGAAAAGATTAGGGGGTAAATGTATCAATGACCGGATTCTTCAACTCCGGCGAGATCGGCGTCTTCAGCCCTTAAATTTAAAGCGGCGCTGCCTTGTAAAAGGAAGTTTCCCTTTACAAGGCAGCGCCGCTTTAAATTTAAGCGCTGAAGACGCCGATCTCGCCGGAGTTGAAGAATCCGGTCATTGATACATTTACCCCTAGTTGTAAAACACAAGTAAAAGTTTAATTTCAAAACATGTTTCTATTCTTTACAAATACATTTAGCAATGAGATGAGTAGGATAGATGGATTGATTTGCGAAAAAAGTTTTAAAAACCAATGCATTCAGTGTCTTACATTTTGTGACTAAAGTATTTCTCAGTTTAGTCTCATTTATTTCTTAATAATTAGAATAATGGAACATTGAGACTTATATTACTTGTTTCACATTTCTGTGTTTGAATATCTTTATACATTTAGAGTAATGAGCATAAAAATGTGTATAAAAGAGAATGCAGCCTTTGTGTAGTTCCACCTGTATTCAAATCAAAACTTTTCTTAAGATTCGTTATGATTTGAATAGGGCTGGAAATGGACAACCGATCAGAAATTAAAATAACTGCTTACATTGTAATAAATAAAAAAATAATGCATTTTAAAATAGCTAAAATAATTAATTATTCAATGTGTGCGTACAATGTGTTTTGAAAATAAATCTTAAATGCATACAGTTGTTCTGTGATAGCTACTGAGATGCATACGTGTCATTTTTGTAATCAAAGATTATGCCGTGTGCATAACTATCATCTGACATTTACACTTGCCCTGTAGCAGGTGTAAAAGATATGGCTGGAAAGTGGCATACTTATAATAAGCAAAGCACTGGAATTAGATGCATCTCACCGTACTTGCCCTGTGTTAGTCCGACCCTTCTTTCATCTGTTTCACCTCTCATGTCATAAGCATCATATGCGTGCATAGATGAATTACGTGCAATTGCTTTCAGCTACGTAAGTTTGGTTTCTGGACATGTGCAGTGGGAAATTGAGCAAGATATGCTACAAAACAGTCGTATGTCCAATCAGGACCAAAATGCCCAGTGGTGCCAAAGTCCAATGTACTGCACCACCAAGGATGTGTAAAAAAATTAATTATTTTAGGTAATTTTGTAGGCTGAACAAACTCTGAAGGCCCCCAGTAAACCAGAACCACCCCTAACATGCACACTCTCTACCCCTATAAAGCTTATTTATATCTGGTACTACAATACCAGGTGCATGATTGTTTGTCTAGCCCACATTCAGCAGAGACGGTCCTAATCCACCATGCTCCTTCCATCACAAGGTACAGATATTTGTCCCCCAACACAGTCATATAACCCTCTCCATCATTTAGGCTGAATCCCGACTTTTCTGTTACTAATGTACAATGCCGGCGACTTCAGAAATCAGTCACTGTTCTGACAGCAGAGAGATCATCTCTCTGTCACCTGTTGTTGATCCTACAGAGGCACCTTATCCGTTTCCTGAAATCATCCAGCATCTCTTTAAATTACTGGAACGTCTCCTGCTTCACAGGCTCTCCTATCCTAATGGGCTTGTCCATGCGCTTCACAGGAACATCAGGCACATTTGTGAGGTTACATTTTTGCAAGAAGGACAAAGGCGCACATAGGCAGATCTGTGTTAGGGTAAATGTATGTGTGGATGACCGTAATTTACCTTATTGGGAAGAGTAGTGCAGGTAGCGCTCGAGGCAATATTTGTATGATACCAAGTTCTTCCTTGAGAGACTGGTAATATTAATACTAATACATTTGCAAGGTCACATTTTTGCATGTAATAGCTTGCAGTGAGGGAGATTATACATACAAAATTGGTCCTCTAAGTAAAGGTCCTTTAAAACTTCTGCAGGGACCCTTCATATTGGAGGGTGTTTTGCCTTACACAAACTTAGATCAGTTGTGTCATATTATGTGCTACGTTCACTTTAAATCATTTCCCCCCCTTAGTTTAGCCGGGGGTAGAGAGGCAGAGGGACATGTGCCCGCCCGCACCGATCCCATAGTGGGATACCTTGGGCTGGCCCCTGGGCCACTATTTATTTTTTTTAAAAATGTTCTTAATAGGCTGCTGAGTTGAGTCTTGCCACCTGGGCTAAAATTTGCCAGCCCTCCCTTGAGTTTAGCTAAGTGGGGTCTATTTGACTTTTCCTTCTTCTTGAATAAATAGGTATTTCTTACTTAGCATATTGTAATTATTTAAATGTAATATTTAGGCACACAACAGGACATAGATCAACTTTTCTAGGATGTGTTTTATGAATATTTTATGGATACTTGCATGCCATTAGTACAGTCTTTAAAACATACTGTGTAAATGTATTTATCTCCGATTATACAGGTTCCAGTTATATACTTTGCTAAAGTACACTGAGGTTTTGGAAATTTCATGAGGAAAATGGGCAGATATGGAAGGTTAATAAGACACGATCAGGTGATTGGGTATAGCCTACCTGATTATAGACATAAAAAGATGAATCAAAACAATTTCAGGAAAATAAAAGCTCTGTATTAGTTGTAGCGATAAATATGCCAAAAAACAAATGGAATGGGGAAAGGGATTTCCACAAAACCTAGCTTTAGTGTCATGGATGTTGAACCAAATCCACCAACCACCCATTGTCAAGACTAGGTGGCACATATCCCCGTGAGTACAGGAAAACTCTACAAATCAGCTACAGCCACCCAGAGCTACCTGTACCAGGTTCCATATTTATTCCCATGTCCAGCAGGGGCCCCTTCATCATCATCATCATCATCACCATTTATTTATATAGCGCCACTAATTCCACAGCGCTGTACAGAGAACTCATTCACATCAGTCCCTGCCCCATTGGGGCTTACAGTCTAAATTCCCTAACATACACACACACACACAGAGACAGAGAGACTAAGGTCAATTTGATAGCAGTCAATTAACTTGCTAGTATATTTTTGGAGTGTGGGAGGAAACCGGAGCACCCGGAGGAAACCCACGCAAACACAGGGAGAACATACAAACTCCACACAGATAAGGCCATGGTTGGGAATTGAACTCATGACCCCAGTGCTGTGAGGCATAAGTGCTAACCACTTCGCCAACCATGCTGCCCATTTGGAAAGTTTAAGCATTGTGCTGCAGTACTACACAACTAAGCTACAAATGCAGTGTGAATCCAAGTGTACAGCAGTCTGGGGTAGTAACACTACTCTCGCAGAGAGTATTCACAGTCATTTTTGGCAGAATTTCAGAATAAGTGGAATCAGTTTGCCCGTCTATAATCACCAGTACTTGCATATTATCCTCTCCTTAACCTGTAATGGCATTTTTATTAGTAATTAGCTATTCTATGATTCCTAGGCTGATAAAGCTGCCTGATCTCAGCCTATTTGATGGATCTATAGATATACATTTCCATGCAGCTCTCCTACTCTATTTCAAAGCACATTACAGTAAAACCCAGCACAGTAATTTGCTATGCTAGAGGTAGTTACTGTTTGCTTTTATATTAAGATATGCATTTGACTTATGATCCTAGCATGCTCAAAAAGACAAAACAAAAAAAAAAGGAACATTTAGGCAGAAAACTCTGGAAGCAATGAGTTTGAAATTGTTACCACCACACTCACCATAATGTGTAATATAATGTATGGAGTGTTTTTCAAAAGTATTCAACTGTATTTTTCTGTAACGTATGTATTATTAATATCACTGCAATATGTATACTGCAATACAACGCTTTTGTGTATTTACTACATTTCTTCCCAACATCGCTGACTGAAGTGCTAACACTTTTATAACTACAACTTGCAGTGCTATACTGCCCTCTTCTGGTCATGAATGTGAATGCATTGCAGTTTGAAAACTAATAAATTATGCAGCAGCAATTGATACCTGCATAATGCCTACAGATAAATGAACACTTTATATATAAAGTGACTGTTGAAGTATTAGCAACTCAAAATTGTCATAATAACTGTTGCTATATAAATTATAACTTTTTTAGGCAGATTATTTTAAATCAATGAGGTGAATACATACAATTGGTGGCTGATCAGAATTAAAGATTTTTGCAACCAAGGAGAAATATAGCTCTGTTGGTAAAATTATATTGATGTAAAAAAAACCAACAGTTAGATCTCCTATTGTGTGATCGTTACGTTTACCAACAAAGTCAATAATAAATAATAAATAAATAAGTGATCTTCGTCAACCAAGGAGGAATATAACTCCGTTGGAAAAAAACAATACTTAGACTACTGACTTTGAGTGATTTGTTTTACCAGCAAAATCTATATTTGCTACCCCTGTCAATAGTAACAATATAATACTTTGTCAGAGATATAGATAGACTGCTACATTAAAAAATATTTTGAAAAAACACATTAACCCAGTTTTTACTGGTGATATTATAGATGTCTGGTCATTTTTGTGTAACAATCTAAGTATTATACTTATACCTATACAAGAGATCTCACAAAGTGAGAAATACTTAGACATGATACACATGGGTGGTCATTTATATGAATGAATAGACACACGATAGGATAATAGCCATTATTTATTTGAAAATACATCCCGTAACATAGCCAGGCTGGTGGTATTTCCACCATTTTTTCACTTTGACTGTTTTTAAATATTTTGCTACAAACTAACTTGATTTGAGTGGGAAATTATTTTAATGGATTTAATAAAGTATTAAGTTTTAATGGTATTAGTGTTATTTATTCACTGAGTGCTCCATATAGAACATTCTTTTTTTCTTAGTGTTGCAATATACATATTTTCCAATGATCTGGATTCACCACCTCGGATTAATTTAAGCTCAATATAAAATCTTATAGACAGGAAATGAAAGTATGGGGAGGTGAATACCTAGTGCAGTGACACTCTTCTTTTTTTTTTTTTTTTTTTGTATTAACACACAGTGGGTCATCTCTAATGCAATGCAGGGAAAAAGCTGCCAGTTCTGTGTTATAAAAGTACATGATTCCTGTTGCATTCTGTGCTCAAACTTGTTTAGTTACCTACTAACATATCCTTAAGGTGAACATATCTGACTTTGCTTAGCACTGGCGGATCCAGGGGGGGAAGGGGTTGGGACAATTGCCCCAGCACCCCCCCTAGCAGGGGCTTGCTGCCTGTGGCTGCACACTGAGCACGTTCGTTCGGCATAGACAGGCAGACAGAGAGTCCTGTCTGGTTGCTCTGATTGTGTTTTAAACACAATAAAAGTGGCCGGGCAGCCATACTCTCCCTGCCTGTCTCTGCCGAACGAACGTGCACATAGTCTGCAGCCACAGGCAGCCTTAGCTGTCAAAAAGGGGGCTGGGACTAAATCGCCCCCCCCCCCCCCTTCCGTATAATAATATGCTAGTTCCGCCCCTGTCAGCCAGAGCAGCATATGAGCACCTCACACTCTGTTACATCTTTCCCTAACCTCCTGGGATGAATGCAAACTACCAGTTAGATCTCTCTCTTTAATATAATATATATATTTTATATATAAAAATGTGTACTGTGTGTTTTCAAAAAAGGCATTAAAAATAATCCTTATATTAAATGGCTGTCACACATTTAATAAATAGACCTATTTCCCTCCAACCAACGCCAACATTAAACTAATAGTATTCCCATTTAATATATAAAACTATTTCCCTCCCTTCAAACAGCCTCAGCAATAAATTAATAGCATTTATGTTTAATATAGCCATTTCCCACAACCACCCCCAGGATTAAGTAATTAATATTCACATTTAATAGATAGCCCTCCTACCCAAGCTCAGACCCACATTTAATTAATAGTCCAAAACCACCTCAGCATTAAATTAAATAGCCCCACCAATAAATTATGTCCCACCATCACCGCACAAATAAAATAGCACCCATTAAATAATTAACCCCCACCTAAACTCCACCATTAAATGAATAGCCTACCTCCCACCGATGTGCTATTAAGACAGCCCCCCTCCCTTCCCTTATATCACACAGTATATTAAGATCCCCCCATTCCTATAGGTATATTTGAGCAGCCCCGCCCCCACCCTATAGGTATATTTGAGCAGCCCCCACCCCACCCTATAGGTGTATTTCAGCACCCTTCACACTATAGTTAGATTTGAGCAGCCCTCCTCCCTATAGTTACATTTGAGCAGCCCCCCTTCCTATAGGTATATTGAGCAGCCCCCCTACCCTATAGTTAGATTTGAGCAGCCCCCACCCTATAGTTAGATTTGAGCAGCCTCCTCACTTACGTTGCCTACACTGTTCTGCAGAATAGCTCCTCAGCAGAAGCTCAGACAGGAAGTTCCTGTCTGAGTGCTTAGCATTGTGGGACCCTAATTGCGGCCACTCCCAGCCAGCACCAGCGTGCGCGCTGGGTGTACAATTGCAAACAAAATAAATTCATAAGTGAGGCGGCCTTCGGGCAGCCTCGTTAGGGTACCAGCCTACTGGAAAACTTGCCAATCCACCCCTGCCAGCATGCTTTGCCAGTAGATAGCCAGCTGATAGTTGGCAAGGTATGCTGGGACTTGTAGTTTCAGAACACCAGGTTGGCCGTGCATGCCCTAGCCACAGTAGTGTTAAGCGAGGCCAATGCTACATGAAAATTGGAGTCACAGCAACTGCAGACGGATCCTGTCACAGTAGGTGGACCTTGCACACTAATAGGCGGAGCCCTCAACCAGAGTCAGCGCACCTGTGGGTGAAGTACACGCACTGGCTACATGGGTGGTGCAGCTAAATCCATTAACAGGTAGTTCCCAGGATTAGCAATGAAGTGATAGTAGTTGGGGCAGCACGGTGGCGTAGTGGTTAGCACTTCTGCCTCACAGCACTGGGGTCATAAGTTCAATTCCAGACCATGGCCTTATCTGTGTGGAGTTTGTATGTTCTCCCCGTGTTTGCGTGGGTTTCCTCCGGGTGCCCTGGTTTCCTCCCACAATCCAAAAACGTACTGGTAGGTTAATTGGCTGCTAGCAAATTGACCCTAGTCCTTCTGTGTGTGTGTGTGTGTGTGTGTGTGTGTGTTAGGGAATTTAGACTGTAAGCCCCAATGGGGCAGGGACTGATGTGAATGAATTCTCTGTACAGCGCTGTGGAATTAGTGGCGCTATATAAATAAATGGTGATGATGATGAGTCTGTGAAGTTCTTGCTATTGCATGAAGCCTGGTCTCAATAAGATTACTTTTACTGGGATGTCATCCACTGTTTCTAAATTTTTCCTAGCAGTGTAAAAGAGAAAACCCCAAATCACATTGCCTCTGCCTACCTGTTCCAAAAACTTTAGATTAACCCAGCCATGGTGGTGGGCATACCCATACCCCCAATAATAGGTTCTGCTCTCCCAGTGCCCTCTGTACCTCTTCTTGGGGGCAGTGGTGGCTTTCAGACATAAAAACACATAATTTTAAATATAACTGTCATTACTTGTAAACACTGGCATCAACAATTGAACATATAATTTTTTAGTTCAAATTCAACATAAATACTGCCATGAATGTGCCTTGTAAAATATATTGCAAGTATGACAAAGACATTATACTGTTGCATAAATATTTGGCTAGTATTAGTGATCTATTATACACAGAGCATCCTAGTGACAGATATTCAATACAAAGAGCATCCTAGTGATATGTATTCAACACTGAGTGTATCCAAGTGATGGCCATACAATACAGAGAGCACTGAAGTGATGGTCATACAATACAGAGAGCACTGAAGTGATGGTCATACAATTCAGAGACCATTCTAGTGGCAGGTATTGAACACCAGGAGCATTCTAGTCATAAATATAATCAATACAGAGAAAAATCTTAGTTGCCATCATACAAGACAGAGAGCATCCCAGTTAACACTATACAATACAGAGAGAATCCTGGTGGTGGCCATCCAATACAGAGAGCATCTTTGTGTGTGCTATACAACACCGAGAGTATCCTAATTACTGCCATACAATACAGAGTGCATCCAAGTGACGGTCATACAATGCAGAGAGCATTCTAGTGACAGATATTCAATACAGATAGCAACCTAGTGGCAGCTATTCAAGACAGAGAGCATCCTAGTGATGTATATTCAATGCAGAGAGCATCCTACTGACCACTGTACAATGCAGAGAGCATCTTAGTGACCATTGTACAATAAAGAGAGCATAATAATGTATAATACAGACTGCATCCTAGTGACAATCATTCAACATAGAAAGCATCCTAGTGATCACTATACAATACAGAGCGCATCGCAGTGAGCACCGTACAATACAGTGAGCATGCAAGTGATCACCATCCAATGCAAACAGCATCCAAGTGGGTTGGCTACTAAATACTGATGCTGATAAGACCGACACTACTTACCCCTACACCATGATGACGAAAGTGCTATTCCCTTCATGCTCTTCTCCCCCGACTGTTGAAAAAGTTGACTTAGAAGAAATTCCACAGATCGAGTGGCCAGTGCACAGAAATGTAGTCAGGTGTAAAAGCGACATTATTATTGGTGCTGTTAAAAGGGACAATGCAAGTACACCTTGGCTGGACAATGTAGAAGGATTAGTAAAAAGCACTGTCCAGCCAGTGCATACTTGCATTGCTCACTTTAACAGCACCAACAATAGTGTCGCTTTTACACCAGATGTCATTCCTGTGCGCCGGCCACTCGATCTGTGGAATTTCAGCTTTTTCAATAGGGAGATGAACATGTCAGGAATGACACTTTTGTCATCACGGTGCAGGGGTAAGTAGTGTTGGTGTAAAGTATCTCGGGGAACTGACTACCACCGATCCAAGTAATGGCCATAAAATGCAGAGACCAGTGCACAGTCACATAACTAGTCTCTGACCTGCAACCTATGCTCAAGCTGCACTTTACACAGGTTTCCTTCACCTCCTCCACCATGAGAGAGACCCAAACAAAATACACCTGAGAGTGGTTTACATACCCACACAGCTATTTACCTGCCCAAGGTATCTGAATTCAGCTGTCTCTTTGCTTCAACCATATGTCATTGGCTCCTCATTCCCTCCACTACAGTGGACCAGTCTGCAGGCCCCACCAGTCACGTCATGGAAGGCTCTCACCAAGGCTCAGTCATATAATCTTATGTCCTGCGAACCGAGAGCTAGTGATGGGGAGGTTGGAATTACACTCCTCCTCTTTCTTCTTCCTCCTTTCATCCTCCATCCTCCTCCTCCTCATTTATTATATTCTTCCTCCTACCTCTTCCTCATTTATTCTTTTCCTCCTCCTCCTCCTCCTCTTCCCTCTCCCTTCTTTTTCCACCTCCTACCTGTTCCTCCTTCTTCTTCATCCTCCTTCTTCCTCTTCCTCCTTCCCCATCTAAATTCCCAAATCATTCAGCCTCAATCATGTGAGACTGAGCATCACAGGCATGTGTGCCGAGCATTGTAGGCCAGCTCCGGCCACTAACGCTGCCCAGTGCACAAACTGCCGGTAGCAATGAGCTGGGGTTGCAGCACATGTAATAGGTTCCTGGGGACGGGCCAGCCATCGGGAAGCAGACCAATGTCAGGGCCACTAATAGGTCAGGGCTAGCCCCAGTGGGCCCCTGTCATCACAGGGTATAAAAATATACATATAAATCAGATATAAAATGTATTTTTAAAATGCATCAAGCAGCCTGGCATATCATTGACTTTGAGCTGCATTATTATGTGATCAGATGCTGACAGGGAATCCTCTAGCCACTCTTTCTGCTGTGTAGGTAGAGATGTGGTGGGGGTTGAAGATGAATAATGTGGGGGTAATGAAGGGGGATGATAAAGGACAGTGATGAATAACAGGGGTGAGTGTGCACTGGTAGTAAAGCATACTTGCCTACTTTTAAGACCTTCCCTCCGGGAGATCCCACAGGGAAGTAGGCAAAAATGCAGTAAAGTTCAGCACCATTGCTGCAACAAAGTAAAATCAGAACCATAGTCCTGTCTGCTTACCAGGATCTCTAATGACTAAGGAATGATTAGGGATATGAGAGCCCAGACTATCAGCTTGTCACTTGATGCACACCAGTTGAAATGTCCAGATCACAAATGGATAGGTTAGAAACAACTTTAATGTATGATCATTTTCCACTAGAAGATTGTATGAAAGTTAAGAATAATTTGCAGAACATCTTATTATCAATTGGGGAATATGATTTAAAACAACTTGCCTGGAATTTCCTTTTAAGATACAATAATAGCTAATGAAGTCACAAGGTGACTATAGACATACTGTAGTTACAAGAACAATGTTTTCTTTCAATATGTTTAAAAACAAAATAATTTTAATAGTGATTTTGTAGAATATTTGTTTTCTCACAATCGGGAGTTTATGGGAATTTATAACCTTAACCTATACATTCCTACATTTATTATTCTGTATTATTTGCTAGTTGCCACTTTTGATTTGAGGCATATGGGTGCTGCAAAATACCATTGAGAATTAGCTGTCATGGCATGGTTTATTTCCAAATTGTGTTGGCCTTCATTTCTGAACACTACTCTGTTGTTTCATTATACACAGGGGCATATAATTGGATTGTATACACTCATTGTCCCGGATAAAGGATTATTATCAGGGGCTTTTGATCCAGTTTTCATTCCTTTTGAGTGCATGAAGACAGAATAAAAAGTGCATCAAAAATAGAACACATTGCTTCCTATGACACTGTTCACATCTTCACAATAGTATACTGTACTTGTAATTACGTTTTTTTTTTTCAGTGAAGCTTGCTTTATTTTTCATCCTTTAAATGTACATTTTTCCATTCATTCAATTGAATGAAGTCCAGATAAACACGTGAGAAATGCTAAAAGCATCTGCTGTAAAGAAAAAACAAAAAAATTCCGTAGAAAAATGCAATTTCATTATATTATTGTTTATCTGAGATACTGAATAGATAATGTCCTGAAAAGATGACAGTGGATGAAAGAGCCAAGATAAGTAGTATCAGAACAAGCCTAAGGGCTAGATTTACTAAGCTGTGGGTTGAAAAAGTGGGGATGTTGCCTATAGCAACCAATCAGATTCTAGCTTTCATTTATTTAGTACCTTCTACAAAATGACAGCTAGAATCTGATTGGTTGCTATAGGAAACATCCCCACTTTTTCAAACCCGCAGCTTAGTAAATCTAGCCCTAAGAGTATGTTTAACAATGTCGCCATATACTTAACAATATATAAGGAGAGCTATCTGATAAGAGGTGAACAGAGGGGAATCCACAGTACTAAATAGATGTTAGCAGCTTTTTTTTTGTTTTTGTTAAATAAAGGACTGAAATTAGTAGGAGCTCAAATATTGCTTCCATAACAGAGGTGAATAAAATGTTATTCACAGACAGGGTCGTAACTAGGGCTGCGTGAGAGGGTCAACCACCCATGGCACAATGCTGAAGGGCGCAGCTTAAGAATATTTTAGTCTAAACCTTTTAGGGCACAAACGAGCCATGTATTTTTAACAAAACATCTCTCAAAGACTCAGATTATGCTATTAAGGGAATGTCACTCCCTAAGGTACCAAATACAGTAGCTGGAAGCAGCAACATGGGGTTATTAATATAAGATTTATATAATGATATGCGGAAATATGTGGGTTAAAATGTTCCTGTCATTATTATGCTGTATTATAGGGGACCAAACTGTTAGGCAGCTAGGCTTGGGGAAATATAAGGGAAGAAGTTGTCTATTTCTCCAGAGAGTCATTTCTGGTAAGACAATCTTGCTGCTGCAAATTGCCCCTTTCCTTTGGGACCAATTGCCATCTCTAATAGTAATTACCTTGTTAGTGTTTTACAGTCAAAGCTGTAGCCCAGGGGAATGAGATCATTCCTATCTAGAAAGTTCTCCCTGTTCTTATTCACACTACTCATTTTGTCTGTTCCTCTCTGAAAATCAGAGGCACAGAGGGGCCTATTTATTAATCTGTTTTTACAGCAAAATCCCCCGAAAACTGCAGTAAAGTTGTGATTTTTTTAAAATGGCGTCACAGCATAGATATCTTCTGCTTTGCCTTTTTCTTTTCTAGATGTCTAAGGGGACTGCTAATTTGCACGATTGAACAAGTTCCAAAAATTAATGATTTTCGGTACTTGTGCACGATGACTAATGCCTGCTTCAGCCATCGAAACCTGTCGGGCAAGCATTGTGGTAGAGGGATCTTTGGACCCCTCACCGCATCTTACTGCTCTCCCCTGCAGTCACTATTACAAAGGTGGTCACTTTGCGATAGTGACCATAGAAGTGATGAGAAGGGTCTGCACCGGAACAGCGGTCTTTCATGACTGCTGCTCCTGTTGAAGATTGTTAATAAATATGCACAATATTTCAATCCTTATCTTTGCGATAAGGATTGAAAGGGATTGTGGTTAAAATGCAGTGATTAATAAATTTCCCCAAGAAAGAGATATACAGTTTACGGAGGACTGTTGTTTCCACATTCAAACATTTTGTGAGTAGTTCACTCCCTGAAAATGATAAACTAGTGTTCATGTCTCATGTCATACACTAGATTTTCATATTCAATTATGATAGACAATTTAAACTATATATTTTTGGATGGTATAACAAAACAGAATAAAAAGACATGCCTCCTCTCTGTCAGTACGTTATATTCCTGCATGCCAACGATGCCCATTCATATTTATTATTTACACTTATATACTTTATGTTATTTTGTTTATCATTCTTATTTATGTACTTTTATTGGTTCCTACTGATGATGGTGGCTTTGTATACTCTAGACGTATAAGACAGGGTACTCAGGACGTAAAGTATACATACTTGATACCCGTATACTCTGGATAATAAATGGATTACATTTTTGTGTTCATTTTTGGGGTTGCACTAATTGTGTGAAAGTAACTATGAGAGGCAACATGGAAGTTGAAATGTGTATTTTTTTTCCATTTTGCTTGACGATTGGCATAACATAAAAATATAATTACAGAAATGCTAAAAAATTCTGTATCCTTTCAGAAAAAATAAAATAAAACTCACAAGGGCAGAATACAAAAATGTTATTCTGGTGAAAGCACTACAGTTTAAAGGTAAAAACTAATATTCTGGCTATATATAATATATGAGATTACCCCCAGTTATAAAGGAGTGTGCCAGGGCCTGAGAGTAAACACACTCCATAGGGTCATAAACATGTGTACAGCCTCTGCTGTATAGGCACACCATCCATTATTTACTGCTAGCAGATTGTAGCCCATCACTCCAGCGCTGTTGGCACTGCTGACAGCTGGGAGAGGAGAGTAATGTCAATGAGAACAGGTTAGGATATTCAAACTCCCACTCGGTTTGTAAATAGTGAATGCAGCGGAGCAACATCTGATCTGCCCTGCAGCTGCATTAATACAGTCCTCCTATCTTTGCTGCTGGGACAACAAGTGGTCAGGTGCCTCTTCAATGATAGTTTTCTCTTCTCTCTCAGGACCATAGCTGATTTCCAGTACTGACCTAAGTTGGTGGGTGACCTTCACCAAAGGGGTATATGAGGAGAGGTTTGCCAAACTAGCAGGGGTTGTATAAAGGTGTATAACCTCGTTAAGTACAGTACAGCTACCTTGAACAGACACGTGCACTTTTGTGGATCTTTTTCTGCTTAGGCCCAAAACCCCTCATTTTGTAGTAAATCACACTTTAATTCTTTAAATGTCGTGCAGCATTAATAAACTCCTTTATTATTATTTTTAAATGATCTGCAACATTCAAGTCACTGTGACAGCAATATTTAATGTGGACATTGGATAATATGGCATATTCTTGTTGGAAAAGCAAAATGTACTGTATTTACATAGCCATGCAGTCTGAATCAATACAGATAAGTGTTTTATAATAGATGTTGTAAGATGCCATAGTTACATAAGCAGCTAGTTACCTCCAAGCCTTGGAACATTCTGAACCTGAGATTTGGGGAGTGAGTTGAGTGAGTGAGTGGATTGGTGGTGGTGGGAGAGGGGGGGGGGTGTTTGTGTGGGTGCTTCCCTTGAGTGCGTCTGCTTTTCTCCAACTATCCAAAAAACATGCTGGCAGGTTGATTAGCTTCCTGATAAATTGGTTGTAGTTTGTTTGTGTGCCTGCAATAGGAAAATTAGATCTCAAGCTCCATAACGGAAGGGGCATTCTATGTCGAACACACAGAATAACATGTTGATGTTGTATAAATAAGGATAATAATATCTAATTTAAAAAGTTTTTCTTTTCATATTTGAAGCATACAATGGGCTTCATTTCTGAAGTGCACTGCAAATCGCCTGAGTTATTTCCTTATACATTTGGATTGTGCGCCTTGGTATGCAGAGAGGCAGAAAGTTCTCAAGAGGCGCATTATGCAAACATGTACCTGTCACATCAGAGGTCAACCCCCTATCACCGTAGAGCCACTCAGTTCATTATGTTGAACTTTTCAGTTTTTGTCCTAAAAAAATACTCAATTTAGCCTTAATTATGGCTTCAAGGAGTCATGAGAGTGAAGGGACATCAGAAATCAATGTTTTTATTATATTAGGTGTCACTGTTGTTTGTTTGTTAAGTTTCAAAATTTGCCCAAAAATGTGTTTCTCCGCCAAAGTGCAGCATGAACGCACAATACAGGTCCCATTAAAAGTATAGAATGAGACCCAAAGACTGCTAGCTCTGAGCTGGTATAAAATTCATATTTTTTGAGAAGTATTTTGCACACCCCTCTATCTAATTTCAGTAATCATGCTACAGAAATGGAAATACCGGTTTTGCACTTCTCTGCAGTGTTCTGTACTCTGTACTTTGCAAGGAGCGCTCTCATTCACTCATCTCCTCCCCTTGGCCAATGCAAACTTCTGCACCTCTGCAGATATTGCCATATTGCTGTGAAAGCAGTGCACCGGGGCCCCTAGATATAGATATAGATATATAGATGTATACAGATACAGATATAGATATATAGAGATAGATAGATGTACTTGCTCAGTGACCATTGTAGGTTTTTTTGCAGGTTTTTTTCTTTTGCAGGATTATTTATTCTCATTAAGAGCCGTGCCTATGGGGCCTCCTTTCCCGTGGGGCCCCCGGGCAGCTGCCCATCGTGCCCAATGGAAAAGATGGCCCCCAACAGCCTCCATTTTTTTTCAAGGATGAATTCTTATTTAGTTATGCACATTTTTTCTTATTTCAGCTTGGTATTTTAAATTGTAATGTACTTTCAATAAGTATTGTAATAATATGCAAATCTCTACTGGTAATGAAGAAGTCACTTAAAGAAGGTTATAGGTTGAAGCAGTAAAAAGTTTATGTAAATGCTGAAAATTTGGACAAATGATTAGTGCATAAGAGAAAAGTACTCAGTGAGCGATACAATAATATTTTAACAATGATAAAGGGTTAATACAGTTTTTAGGAGACCATACATCTTATTTTTACTCTTTACTAAACACTTGAAACATAATCGATGAGAAACAGCCTGTAGTACAGACTAGTGTGGGCCTGTTTTAGTAGACCCTCATGCAATCTACAACCCATGATCTAATCTACCTGTACCCGCAGCTTACCCAGGTGATATTTATACCTGCAAAACCTGTTTTTGCCTTTTCTGAAGAAATGGAAGGGGAGCAGGCTGCCTCTGCAGTCATATGGAAGAGGACTAGGACATCCAGCCAATAGCAACCTGGCCCCTGTCTACTTGTAATACTAAATTATTGGATTAACAAGAGAAATTGGATTACAACATAGGTAACTCCTATTATTGTTTATGGTCAGTCCTGGCTGTCTCTAATGCAATAACAATTTGCTCAGCTGGACTCATCTGCTCAGAGGGGGAAAGAAAGAAAGGGTCAGGGACAAGTGTTGGACTGGGGCACATTAGCCACCCCAGAGGGATTTATTTTCAGAGACCACCCTTGAGCTTTAGAAAAAATGTTGTACATAGTGTATACCTAATATTTATATCACTTTTTATCATTGTGCATGCAGCCTGTGCCCAGTAATGACTACATGCATATTGTACCCACAACATTGTGATGCAGTGTATTCATGCATATTGTGCCCAGCTTTGACTGCATACACAATTTACCCAGCAGAGCCCACTTGTTCTCTATACCCAACCGTGCTTACAGAACTACCCACATACACATTATGCCTTATATAGAGTATGCCTATTAGTGTCAAGCAGCGCATATTGTCTTGAATAGAGCCCACATGCTTCCTTCAACCCATACTCACTGTGCTCAGCAGTGCCTACATACACATTATGCTGAATAAGGATACATTGTGCTTATCTGTACCAAGATATGGTGAAAAACATATAAATGTGGTTTTACACAATCAAAAATATCTGAAAAATGTATATTTTAAAAGAACTATAATTAAATACAATACAGCATCATATGACAACTCTTCAATGGAGAAGCTATGATCCTCATTTTCCTCTTACATGTTGCAGATCTGTAACATGCAGTGCTCAGACCAGAGGTCAAAGATCATCATGTGACCACGTTAAGAGAGTCACATATACACCTGCCATTTACCCCGGCTTCTTTGGACACGTGGGCATTAATTGTTACCTATGCTTTTACGGAAAGACATACTACAGCGATTAGTGGGTTTTAGCAAATGCTGACTAATAGATGTGTGACCTATTTCTATCTATTTATACAATACTCCTTGGTGGCTGTCACATGGCACTAACAAGCTCAGATGACCTGCTCAAGGTGGCAGCATCCACCTCCTCCTTGACATAAGTGTGAATGAGCATTGTGGGGTAGGGAGTAGTAGGGGTTCTATAAAATGTTGACCTACATTTTACTTTTCCTGTCCAAGACCTACAAGTATTACCTACTGTTCATGAATTAATTCAAATAAACTTTCACACAGACCAGTATAGATATAGATAAGGAAGAAAATAAGACCCACCCATAGTTATGGGTTTTATTCACTTTATAGTGTTGCATAGGATATGTACAAACGGAGGTGTAAATAAACATTTGTGGGGCCCATAGCAACATTTTGTAAGGGCCGGCTTGTACTGTTCAAAGCCAAAAGAGACACATATACACAGTAGTTTGTCTGGGGAAGTGGACACCCTAACCAAGTGCACCACCTATTTCTATGTAACACCCCCTTCAGTATTATGCCTAGTGAGGGTGTATATACATTGAGTGATGTAGATCAGGCCTGTCCAACCTGCGGCCCTCCAGGTGTTGTGAAACTACAAGCCCCAGCATGCTTTGCCAGTAGACAACCTGTTGATAGCTGGAAGGGCATGCTGGGACTTGTAGTTTCACAACATCTGGAGGGCCGCAGGTTGGACAGGCCTGATGTAGATGCTTCTCACCTCTGTACTTGCTTTCCAGTGCCTCCACCCGAATCACCAATTTCTTCTTCTGGAGGGTGTTGTTGAAATACACCAGGGGGAGATTTGGGAAACCCCCTGCTCAGTACTAACACATTGTGTGCTGCAGAAACCAATCCGGCACATTTATTGAACTGGAACCACTGAAACCAGCTTTTGTGATTTTATAGAAAAATAGACTTTGATATAATTTTAAGTAAAAATGTGAATAATACAATACAGTGTGAATAAAAGTAGAGCAACAACTCTTACTATGAACATCAGGTTAACAGAATCACTCTCAATAAATCAATAATATCAACAGTATAAGACATTAACATTAATTGTCACAATGTTATACACCTGACCAATATATCATATGTTAACCTTACTGGCTCCTGATACTGGAATTATCTCAAGGGGTAATTGCATATATATTTATCTATATTTTTACTATATACTGCCAAACACACACACAGCATGGCATGTAAGCAACTTGTGTCCAGTGTGTAGGTTTTAGAGGTCTTTAAATCACTTGCAGTATGGTACAGTAGTCACAGTGTGCAAACCCTCCTGTAGGAACAACTGTAAAATCTTCAGCTTGTATCCTTTTTTTATTTGTATCCTGGGACTTGTAGTTCTATAACTTTATTTTAACACCAGAGGGATCACCTTGTGATATAAGCTAAAATGCTGATTAAACAAACACTTGTTGCACAATTACCTGCCCACTCATATATCCCTGACTCTTTAGCCCTTGTGGCCAGATATAGTCCAACCCCCACTTGAATAATAACAGATAGGTAAATTAACCAGTTACTTATCTGCACCAGTGTGGTCCCAGTATATGATTCCTTCCAAAATGGTTGACTTGCAAAATGTCCTTCTTCAGAGGTGCTTCCCAGCAGGTTCTGTTCACCACTCCACTCTGCTCTGATATAACTCAAGACTGTTCTGTCTGCTCAGACCATCAATCCAGTGCCCTTATGCTTAGGGTCACCTTATCTGGACTTGCCACACAGCTCCATCTCTCCCAGGATGCTCCTCCCTCTCCTTTCTCCCATTCTCTGGGGTTTCTCAGTCTTGTTAGGCTCCATCCCCTTTCACAGTAGCCTTGTAGGAGATGTAGTTTCTCTTCCTGGACTGGTAAATAACAATGTCTGTCTTTTTTCTTACTGATGCAATTGTGATTATTAGCCCCTGGTTGCTCAAGTCCAACTGCAGCAGCCCCATGGGTTACATCTATGATAGTTCTGCCATTGTGTCTAGTCAAAAGTAAATATATATACTTTTAATAACCCTCTCTCACCATCAAAACGTTGGTGCTCCCAATGCCACGGATGTCTACTTCAGTACCCAAGGGCACCACAATAGAATAACCAAAACTTTCATTTTTGGTACAGTAAATATGTTAATTAGGTAGTTATGAGTGGTAGCACCACCTGGATGTCTATTATATGTAATTCTTGAAAGAAAAATGAAAATAAGGGAATAAGGTTAAAATGATTGATGTAGGTTGAAAGCCATTGCGGTTGGTACTATTCTTTTGTTTAGTAATGACTACAGTTCAGAAAACACACATCAGCATTGCAATGGGTCCTCTACACACATTAAAATAAATGATGTGTTTCAATTCATCTAATTCAGTAGAATATTATTTATTTATAAGAGTAGCTAAGCATATAAAAATAATTAAGTCAGTTAGGATGACACTTCTTCACCATGTCTTTGTAGTTATCATTTGAACCAGAAGAGCAAGAACAAATACCTGCTATGTTATATTTGTTCAGCCCAGTGCGAGAACAACCCATTCAGGGCAATTTAGCATACTATGACTACTGTAAATGGATCACTAATTTTACTATTTAGCTGTCGTACCAACCAGGGCAAAATATCAAAACATTAGTCAATGCCATTGCATAGCCATAGTATGAGAAAGGAAACGTTTGCAGGTCCAGAAAGACCACGATTGAGCACTACTCCTTAAGGATCAGTAGTTTCATGCTCGGACTGCTATTGTGTCCCCTAGCACCTACAAGTCAATAAGATACATGTTCCAGACTCAAACCAACGCACATCGTCCCCTGATATTTCAGATGTAAGTGTTAAAATGAATAATAATAGTCTGCCTATGTTTTAGTTGTAGTTTTGCTGTTAAGAAAACAAATCTGTTTGTTTACTAGGGGATGTGAACGTCGGGATGCTAGACCGGAATGGTCAGCTTGAGGTTGAAGTGATCCAGGCACGTGGTCTTACTCCAAAACCAGGTTCCAAAACAATTCCAGGTAAATTAAGTCATCATGTCTGAAGAAGTAAGCAGAAATTATCTTGTGGTAGTGACTTGCTTTTTATGTAGGCTCTCGGGAGCAGGACTCTTCCCTTCTCATTGTCTCATGTCTGCACATTCTTTGTCAACCTTGTATTTATTTTCTGTTTTCTTGTATATGTTTTTATGTATGATTTTCTATAGCCACTGTCTGGTGCTGCAGAATTTAGTGCCACCATAAAAATAAATGATAATCATGAATCTCCTGGCTTATGTTTAGGGCAGTATTGCCTCTAGGCTGTGCAGTGTTAAAGGAAAGCACATTGTTATCTTAGCTAACGGAAACCATCATTTTATTTATTTTTTATTATACTTTTTATGCATAATGTTTATTTTTTTTGTTTAATTCCCTATGTATTTTTCTTTCCTGGGTCAATCCCATACAAATCTGTAGCCTGTAAATACATAGCAATAATAGCAATTCCTTACTACGGTATATGGAGATGGTACAAAAACAAATTATAATTAATAATATTATTAAATCCCCCAAATTAGTAGAGCGTGGCAATCATCATTTGCTGCTCTTTACAGAACAAGAATAATGGTGCCTGGCAAGAAAGGAGGCAGGGGAACAACCCCTCTTCCTCTGTGTCCTTCTCACACAACTGTGCCTAGTCTCTTCTCTCTGGAAGCCTATATGATAACCCATGACTAGGAAACCAAGCTCTCTAGATGTTATAGAACTGCAAGTCCCAGCACATGGACAAGACCAGAATGCTACAATTTGTGGGTTTCTAACTTTTTTAGGTACAATGGATAAGTGTCTTATGTACTCCATTATGAAGGGACCACATTGGTGTCAAGCGGCTTCTCCAGTCCCTTTCATTCAACCTCTAGGAGATCGATGCGCAACAAGCGCCCTACCGAGCCTTCCCTTGCTCTAACCCAGTCAGCTGCTCCCAATCCCAATTATTACAATGGGGGCAGCTGACCTGCTCTGCACAGGTAACTGGGCATACTGTAAGGAGGTGGGAGTGCACTGTGCACTTCCTCTGTGCGGCCCCTTTGAAGGCTGGAGGGCCACTGCAGCTACTTAATGTTGCCCCACCACTTCTCTAGGAAGTGGTAGACATACCATTATCTTGCATCCGCCCTACTTGTGCTCCACTAAAAGAGGCACAAGTCCTGTGCTGACCAGTCTGGGAGCTAATTATCATTATAACAGGGGACTCCACTTTACTGATTTTTGCCATTATTGTGATAACCAGCACAAACTTTCTAGTTCTGTGGCTGGTTATAGAATTTATAACTGAAGGTGTCACCTATTTTTTTTTTAATTATTATTTACTTTAGTTTCATTAGCAGTACTGGTCCAGTGTCATTTGAAGCACTGCTGTTCTTACTTTTGAAATAGGGCCGGTGATGTCAATAAAAGAAAAAACAATAAATGATTAATTTAAACAAAATTGTTCCATATGATCATAACCAAATATAAATTCTATTACCAAAGCAAAACCATTTCTGCAATACCATTTCTATAAACAGTAAGCGGCTGAGTGGTTAGCACTTCTGCCTCACAGCACTGGGGTCATGAATTTGATTCCCGACCATGGCCTTATCGGTATGGAGTTTGTTTGTTCTCCAAGTGTTTGTGTGGGTTTCCTCCCACACTCCAAAAACATACTGCTATTAAATTGCACTTAGTCTTTGTGTGTAATTTAGGGGATTTAGATTGTAAGCTCCAATGGGGCAGGGACTGATGTGAATGAGTACAGCACTGCGGAACTAGTGGCGCTATATAAATAAATAGATGATGATAATGAGGGATTCAAATTGGATCAGCCAACCTGTCAGAAATGTTATAAACCATTTCTCACATACCTGTTAGCCAGTCCAACCATTTAGACAAGGTCCAGGAGACTCCTAACTGATGGCCAGTCCAATCATTTAGATGTGTAGTCGGTTTTATTACTTTAGTGCTGGATATAATTTCAGGATCTGCTATTTTCTATGTGCAGAGAACCTCACAACCTGCCTGGTAAAAATTAGAATGCACTGTAGCTCTGTGTTTCCATGCAGATTTTCTACCCCCATGCTACACAGTAACAAACTAAGGGGTATGTTCATCATGGGGTGGTGATAACATAGATTTTCTGTCTCTGCTTATCACAGCAATATAAAATCTTGTATGGTCTTTATTTACCATGACAAATTTGCTGGGGCAGCTGAGCTATACTCAGCTTCCCGGCGATACTGGCAGGCAGCAATAAGAGAAACCTCGCTGCTTCGCCAGCCAGTCTAGGATGCCTTTTGTGGTTGTGTGACCCGGCGTTGCCAGTTCTCACATGCACAATAGAATTTCAAGACCATATCGCTTTCTTTTCCATTATTTATAAAAAAAAAAAAAAAATGTAAAAAATGTATTGTCTTTAACCAAGAACAATGTTTTATTTAAATAATAAAGCATTTTTTCCTGTGAAGACTTCTGCGATACGTGTACTGCCGTTGTCCTTGTTAAAAGGCTTCCATGCTTTGTGTGGGGAAGCCTTCTCCAGACACCCACAGCAAAAGTTTTAGCTTTTCTCCCTTTCTTAAATAGACTCCTATATGAGATACCACGTGAACAGCGCCGCAATCAGCAGCTAGAATGTACTAGATAAATGATAGCTAGAATCTGATTGGATACTATGGGCAATACGTCCACTTTTCTTTTTTTAGAAGTTGTAGTAAATCTATCTATGTGAGTTTACTAGGTCTTTCAGTGTTACCTGCATGATTAATGAACTTTAGGACTGTTGGTAATAGGTGACCCTAACAACAATGAAAGCACTTACTGAAATGGGTATTCAAAGAAACATAAAACATTACCTTTACTATATTTTAAATAGAAATGAAAACAGGAAATGTAGCAAAGAATTGTAAAACATTATTACTTGATAAATCTCTTTGAGGAAACACAGTTGAACAATGCAATCTGCCACTAATTCCAACCTATGAGATTATAGTTATCAGAATGGTATGACGTGTTGGCATTACCCTCAACTCCGCCCTCTGCTTCATTACACACATTCAGTCTGTCCGTCTTTGTAAAGTTTTGTGGCACCTTCTAAATCAGGCCTGTCCAACCTGCGGCCCTCCAGATGTTGTGAAACTACAAGTCCCAGCATGCCTTTTCAGCTATCAACAGGTTGTCTACTGGCAAAGCATGCTGGGGCTTGTAGTTTCACAACACCTGTAGGGCCGCAGGTTGGACAGGCCTGTTTTAAATAAATAAATGACGAAGACCTTGCAAGGGTTTGGGAATTTGTAACATACTGAGTGAGCATTTTTGAAGGGAAACATAGCAAAACCATGCAGTCAAGTATGAGGCAATAAAAAAATTTCCATTAGCTTTGTTCAACCAGCATTATAATTAATGGTGTGACAACAGATCTAATGTTGTTTGTGAATGTGAATTTACTATATAAATGTTGCCATTTACGTTTCTCTCACCTTTCATTTGCATCACTTTCCTCACTCACAACCTGTTACTCTTCCCCTTCTTTGGTTTTACAAACCATTTTTGAGGGGGGCGGGCATAGAATAAACTTGTAGCCAATCAAATCATCAGAATATTCACAGCAGCAGAAGATGAGTGAGCCGATTATGTGGGAAGTAGTAGCTTGAATATGTTAATTAGGATGTGATGGGGCAGTGTCATGATGAGGAGGGGATGGAGGCAAGCAGGAAGTCTGAACTAAAACTTATAGAGTGGAAGAAACAGTGTTCCCAAACAGCACAGAACAGGAATGTGACTAGAACTTTAATGATGCCATAGCACATTTTTTTTGAAGAGCCTCAAAGATTTCTAGGTAGGATTACCCCTCCCTCCTATCCCCTCACTTACCTTACCAAGCCGACTTCTTCTTCCCTCTGCTCTGCATTTTACTGGCTGCTCAGAGAGGAACAACAGAATTCGCTTCCGCTCACTGCACAGTTTACTTTTGAAGCCCCGGAATCCTGGCACATGCACATAGCATTCTGGGGCTTTATATCCCTTGCAGTGTCAAGGAGCACACAGCCAGACACTACACGGTGCCTCTAGCTGCCAGGCCCTGTGCCAGCTGCTACTGTAATAGTTACACCTTTGGCACAATTTAAAGATGTCAGATGCTTAATACACTGGTGCAGGAAAAGGGAAAACACACCTCTGTATGTGAAATTCATCTCATACATGCAACTTGTTTTACCTTTAGTGTGCTTCTCACTGTTTTTTTCTGTCCCACATGCACAGCCCCATACATCAAAGTCTACCTGATCGAGAATGGAGCTTGCCTGTCTAAGAAGAAGACCAGGACAGCTAAGAAGACATGGGACCCAGTCTATCAACAAGTTCTCCTATTTGATGAGGGACCTCAAGGGAAAGTATTGCAGGTAATATATATTAAGTGTACATTTAAGAAATTACCTGTAAATAAATTGCCATTAGCACTTGAAGAGGGTCCTATCAGTAATATGTTCTTTAGTTTCAGTAAGAGCTCAGGGAAATGTCAGGAAAATTGACATGTGGATTATATAGATAGAAAAAAAATAAAGGAGCTTGAATTGTATTTTAAAGTTGATCTCTGCTTATATTAGCTATACATTGCTAAATAAGTCTACCGTTGTGGCTTATTTTTCATGGAGGCAGGGGTTAAAAGTGTAATATTTACTGATGTCATTTTAACGTATAACCACAAAACACACCATAAGAGGGCGCTATAGCATATTATTAAGTTACAAAGTGCCTTACAAATGCCTTAGACTTTTAATATATTGCGTAATTTAGAAATACTTTGGCTTAAATTCTCTCACACTTTGTTTAAATACATAAAAAATATGAATAAAAACAAAATAATTTCCCTACAAATCAGGGCCGTAACTAGGGCTGTGCGACAGGGGCGACCGCCCAGGGAGCAACACTGAAGGGGGGTGCAGTTTAGGAATGTTTTAGGTTCATTTGGTTAAAATTGAGGGGTAGGGGGGCGGCATTTGTCTTTCTCGCCTCAGGCGCTAGAATTCTAAGTTACTAGGTAGAGTTCTGTAGGTTATCCTCCACAATAAGTAATAAGATGTTGAAGCTGTATCACATTATATATATATATAACTAAAAAGAAAGTGCCTCCTATAGTGTAAGTGGCCAACTTACAAACGTTTGGCCCTCACGTCTATATTCGACAGTCTTTTATAAGCTCCTTTAGATTTTCATAGGTGTCAGCAAATAGTTATTAGGGAATCATTTTAGTGTATGGATGCATTTATGACCACTGTTTCTTCAAAAGTCACACTTCCAGCTCTCAGTCAGGTCTTAGCATTTGTACAATAATGATGACTAATTTGAGGATACATGTTGGATTGTTTAGTTCTTGACATTTGTAGTAAACAAGGACCATGTATGTGCCTTCCATAGGTGATTGTATGGGGAGACTATGGCAGAATGGACCACAAATATTTCATGGGGATGGCACAGATCCTACTTGAAGAGCTTGATCTAAGTTCCTGTGTCACAGGATGGTACAAACTCTTTCCTACTTCTTCACTGGCAGACTCCAGCATTGGTCCTCTCACCCGTCGACTATCACAGTCCTCACTGGAAAGTTCCACCAGTCCATCCTGCACTTAACATGTGGAGGAAGAAATTTTTGTTCCAACATTCCCTCCTTTTCTGAAGCATAATCAATCACCTTTCTCATTATAGCACCCGACACACTGTACACTACAGACTGGGCTGCAAATTCAGTGTGTCTCTTTAGGGCTCTGGAAAAGGAGGGAGTTAACAGCGAGGACCCTGTCCACCAATAACTACAACGCTGCCAATTAAATGCCACTGAAAAAAAGAAAAAAAATGATAAATCTATATCAAATACTTAAGAGACTGTTATAATATATTTAATACAAACATATTACAGATGAACCAAATAACACTCCAAGCAGAATATAATCACCCCTATGTTATTGTTGTAACTTTGAAAGGGCTGCAAGGTCAACAAATTATCTGCCTTGGCAACCTTTACCCTGCTGGAGTAAGTATATCCCAATGCTTTTTTCCAGCACTATACTACAGTATATTCTGTATGACAAAAAACAAAAAAGCACACTGAATAGCACATCAATGCCAAATTGTATTTAATTCCCAGAGGTATAGTAATCCCTTCCATTGCGGGTATCTGCTCCTTAGTCTCCAGAGCAGTACCAAGAGTTCTCATATCAGTTTCCTACTACCTACCCTCCTGAGGCAGTAAGAGAAGTGGGTTTTACAAAGTGCAATATCATATATTTCATATAAAATTATATATATATATATATATATACACACACACACACACACACACACACACACACACACACACACACAAACACGTATGAATGCATTATATATATCTATATTGCAGAATGATATTTTTTCAGGTATTTTTTTTTTTTCAAAATGGAATGTAGCATTTCAATGTGCAATTTTATTTCTGAGGTTGAACAAAAAGAACTGCAGAAAGACGACTCGCTACGTCTCTTCCGTGCATTCTTTTTGCAGCACGGATAAGCAATTTTTTTATACATACATATACAGTAACTGCATGTAGCTTTTCTGTAATAACACAATGCATAGAACTTAATTTTTTTTTTTAAGTGCATTAAAGATTGTTTGTTGCACTACACTTTTAAACACTTTAGTGTCAGGAAGCCCTAAATACTTCTTTTGCACAAAGATGGTGTTCATTGCAAACAATTGTGGACCATCTAGGAACGTAGTGTTTTATGTGCCAGTAAGTTTTTGAGTGGATTTGTGAGATTCACAGTGCTAGCCCATGTGGCGGAAAGTGTCTACACAACATTATCTATTTACAAAATGACATGAGAGTTGTCAGGTATCCTTCATATGCATAATTACAGCAACCCATATACTTAGAGAAGATATACTCTTTTGATCATGGTAAGCAATGGACAGTCTCCAGTTGTGAAAAAGACAGGAGTTGCAAATGACACAGATGCCGAAGTCCAAGAGCACACATGTAGCAACATATCTTATTTCCTAAAGGATGTCTACTGTAACAACTCAGGGCTGCAATCTCTAGTGGACAAGCAGATGAACAGGTGGTTACGATTCTTCTCTAGCCATGGGATTAGAGAAATGTATTACTGAACTAGTCTACAACCACGACACAAAGCCTGCAGGTGGTGATATTGGCCAAGAAGATGGAATGAGTCCCATGTATGCCTTCAAAAAAACAGCGAAACGATATAATCACTGCAAGGATTCATGAAGGCTGTATCCAAGACACAAATGTTTTCCTGAAGTGTGGGATATAGGCACCATTGCACAGTAAGTATCTGGACTGACAATTATGTGGAACTGTATTCCTGAAAGGAAAAATGGACTGTAGAACATAGTTTTTCCATCCGACAACCAAAGCTAAAACCACTAGGGTGTCAAATATTGTGCATAGTACACAAGTAACTGAAGGACTCAATAACAGGTACATTATGTATTCTTATTCACAAGTACCTTTGTTGGAACAACATATCAGTCATAGGCAGTAGAACTGCAGAAGAATCTTCACAAATGACTATAATAAAGGTCTTTATTTTAGTTGTAGTTAACGGTTTCCCAAAGCTTTAGATGTCAAAAAAAAGGTACAATGGCCCGTGGTGAAATATGATTCAACCACATTGCAATCTTTGTCTATTGGATAGCAGGTATCAAGCATACCTAAAATAGGCAGAAATACGTATAATCAGAGTTCCCAGAAAACATAAAGGCTCGTTGTTCAACTGCCAAAACTACAAAGCAGTCCTGTCATTCCTCTAGTCTAAAGACACAGGTCATCCATTGCTGCAGCCTCATCTCGTGGGCGGAGAATGAATGGATGAAGAAGATCTGTGCTTGTGCTTCTATGGTCATTGTTTATCAGTGTCCAGTTTATTTTGTCTGTAGAGATTATTTACTAACAAAGTGCAGATGTGCAGAATCTATATCAACCAAACATTTGGTCTCATTGTCTGCGCACTAGATGAAAGCTAATTGTTGATTGGTTGCTATTTGCACTGTTAGTAAAATCACCCCCCTGTATGTTATACACCTGTGTGTTTCACTACAGTTGGCACAGTGGTGATTTGCTGTTATTTATGTAGTGAAAGTCTTTTTAGAATTACACATTTACTCTCCTTCCAGCGTTTCATTACTACTGCTATCGAGCATGTTTATATAGGTTCGCCGTCATATGACCCTGGCTCAGCTGTTATTTACACCAGGTGTAGACACTTTTATAAACACTGATAATAGTCCATTCTCTTTCTGATGCTTAATTCGTTCTATCAACTCAGTGTGACAAATGTTCACCAGTCTTTGGCAGGAACATCCCTTTGCATAATGTTGCAGCGCATTAAAGCGTTTTTTTAAAAATATACCATGCAGAAATAAGCTATAGCTTATACATGGTGACCACTTCTACTTTATCTGACAAGTAGCTCCTGGAAAGTATTCCATGCAGGCAAATTGATCAGGTCAAAAAGGTTTCTAAATCAGAAAAACATCTTATTATAGATCTAAGCTCACTAAATAAAACAATATTCGGAGTAGGGACACCTTCCTATTGGAATCTCTGGCTGGTATTCCACCTTATCCAGACCAAGAAACCACTTATTCCTCCCACTAATTGTTATAGATCTATAAAGTGCCAACGTCTCCAGCAGCGCTCTTCAACATAAGCACTGCCTAGAAGGCTTTGTAACAATTGTACAGCATTCAGAAACCACATGAATTTGCCTAATAAGAGCTTACAAGGCTAGATACAAAGATGTTAAAAATGTAGGTTTTCTGTGCAAAAATACGATATGCCAATATATTTTACTAGACCAGTGTTGGCTAACCTGTGACACTCCAGGTGTTGTGAAACTACAAGTCCCAGCATGCTTTGCCAATATATAGCAGCTTATTGCTGGAAGGATATGCGGGGTCTTGTAGTTTCACAGGTTAGCCAACACTGTACTAGACAGTTCTAGAAAAATAATGTAACTGTAGAAAGTGAAAGAATGTTTTCCCTTTAAACACTTGTGCACAGACAGTAATGCATGAAACTCAAATGTTAAAAACAAGACAAACATTGTGTCTAGCTGCTCCAATGGTATTCATGATTGTAGGGATTGTGCCCAACAGTTCTGCTGCTTGGAACAGTGACTTAACTGGTGGTCTTCTTATCCCCTTACACAGATGTGTATCAGTGTAGAGGGCACAAATATAAAATAGTAACAACATGTGTCTCTACATTAGGTCTGACCAACTTGTGGCTCTCCAGGTGTTATAAAACGACAAGTCCCAGCATGCTTTTCCAGTAGTCAGCCACTAACTGCTAGAGCATGCTAGGACTTGTAGCTTCACAACACCTGGAGAGCCACAGGTTGGTCATTGCCGTTTTATATAATTAAATGAATTCCCTGTATTTTGCTGCACCCCACACGAAATCTGCTGCCTCAGTTTTCCTTAGTATGGTACACACGTCGGATGGTACCACAGTATACTATCAGTATAGATGCTCTATATAGACATAATACAGCTGAAACAACATGGCTTCACTGCACAGCAGATTCAGTCTTCCATGTTTTACTGTCCAATGATGTCACGGAACCTAAGAAAAACTTCCAAGAGGCAGAGTAGATATTGTAAGGGAAATGTTGCCATGCTCTAAGTAACAAAACAAAATATAAACCACAGGCATATTTAACAGTAAGTCAGTACGCTTATGCTGTAACAAGTACTGTCTGTTGGATATTTTAAATTTCATGAGTGCATTTTTAAAACGTCACCTGCAGTTTCATGCTACAAATATGAATAATCTGCGTCTTTCATCCTTTTTTTTTTTTTTTTTTTACCTCTTACAAAATCAACCAGACCAAAAATCAGATACTGTTATCCTATTATGAAAGTAATAATTAACAGACTGTTTTATTGTTGTTTTCATTTCTTCTGTCCCTTGTATAGTTTAAAATCGCAGCTTACGAGAGTTTAATTTGCCTGGTTTCGAGTCTGTGAGACAGGACCTAAAAACTGATAATATGCAAATATGCATTAACCTTAGGTTAACAAAAATCCCCCCCCCCCCCAATGGATTTTAAGAAACCGGGGGAATAAAACCAGTACGAAACAAAACATAATAAGTCAATAAAAAAATCAAAACAAGGTACAAATACCAGAGAATTCAGCCTTTGCAAAGTGAAGAAAAATAGTACATTTTAATGCGGAAGTGATAGATATTAGCAGTTGATTTGGCACTTTGCTCTTGTGGTGCACTTCTAGAGCTAGATCAGTATCGCATCCCATAAGGGTTTTTGACATTGTACTTCACTATAGAACAAGTAATAAGAGATTGTAAATCTAGGATTTGCCTTACCTGTTGCCAATTCCGGAGTTAACTGTTCCCATCACAATTAAGGCAGCCATTTCGTGGGCTGTTAATAGTCATGAACAAACAGCCTATTTATTCACTAATGGCATCACTGTAGCAAGAGGCATTTTGTGACACTTTAACATGTTGGCGAATTTGCATCATTAAAATATTTTCCAGGGTAACTGTTGCTCCGCTGGTGCAGTTACACGTTTAAGCATCACTCTTCCCAGAAGGTTAATTTTTTTGCATTGAAAATACTCATTCAATAATTAGCTCAGATAACAATAGGGGGAACTTTCATGTGCCGTTGTACTTGCTGAAAGATCTTTAATACCCGAGACTGCTGCTGCAAATTAGGGCAAACGTGGTGATTCTTAGTGAATGGATAGGCTAAATATCCTAGACATTCAAGAAATTCCTCTCCACTATTCAATAGTCTGTCCCTATATAAACCATTTCAGAATGAAGTATACTTTGACCACAATTGTGCTGCTATTAGAGGCCTCAACCTTGTTTCTACAGTCTAACCCAGCTGATGCTGGTGTAATTTGCATCCTATTGTAGCAGGACCAGCTTAAATCAGATGAAGGTATTACAGGTACACATAAGATGGTCTAACGCCCAAACAGCAGAAGCACAGTTTATGTTAGATGCGCATATAGTTTTGGATGCTCATTAAAACCTCCATACAATCTTGGTAACTAATGTCTTACAATTAAATTGAATGCAGGGAATACAAAAGTAGCGATGCCTATTGCTTTTTTTTTCCCCACAGGTGCCTGATAAAATATCATATACTCAGCAAAAAATGGTAGTTATACAGCGTTTCTTTTTCACTATGTCAGCAAAAGATATAGAAGAGAAAATGAAACAAGGGAGGAAGGTGATCCAAGCTGAGAGAATAAGTACTGAAAATGTGATTGGACAATACTGCTTATTCCTTTCCAGAAAATACAATTTACTATAACAACTTGTGAGGGTGGACAAAACCTGCAGGTATTCTAAGGAATTGTTAACGATTCTTTGCAATACTTGCTCCAAAAATGCTTAATAAAATATAGTTTTATTTTGGTTAAACAAGTAAATCAAATTATAATTTAAGTAAGCGATTATTAGATAGTGAGACTTCACCTGCTGCCTGGTATAAGCAGGTTAAAGTACTTGGACAGAATTTATTACAAATCCTGCATCACTAGATACCCTGCTGCCTTACAGAACAGACCATGGACTAGATTTACTAAACTGCGGGTTTGAAAAAGTGGAGATGTTGCCTATAGCAGCCAATCAGATTCTAGCTGTCATTTTGTAGAATGCACTAAATAATTGACAGCTAGAATCTGATTGGTTGCTATAGGCAACATCTCCACTTTTTCAAACCTGCCATTTAGTAAATATACCCCCATGTGTACATCACCTGACAGACAAATACAGCTTTAGAATCTACACTGCTGCCACAAACAATACAGTCATGTGAATTTAGTCTTTGAAAATAAACTACCAGTCTTTGTTACACTGCACCAGCAGTTTGCACAGCGCAGCAGGTTATAGGACAAAGTAAACAAACAAAAGTAAAACTTTGGTGAGCACAAGCCGATCTAGCTGCCAAGCAGGCCGGAAATGGTCTCGCCGGCGTCACAAACCAGCACCTTAACAGCAAGAATAGTAACAACGCAGCAAGTAACGGGCAGAGTTGCTGCAGTCAATAAGGGCAGACGAAAATCCCTGAATACAGTAACGGATAGAATAGGATTCCTATAGCTCTGAATAAAACAGACTGCCTCCTCTACATACAGAAGTGCCCTCCTTTTTGGCTCACTGTTGAATGTTTGTAACGCTTTAATGCTCTGAATGTGGTGTCACAAGGTTTGATACCCGCTTCTATTTGTAACGCTTTGTGTATGGCAAAAAATAAATAAATATATATATATTAAATAAAAGCCAAGTATGTGATGGATAATGTTTGTACTACAGCAAATGAGAAATCAGATGTTTATGATAAAAACGGGAAATCTGCATTTTCTACCTGTGCCCTGTAATGTTTTTTAGATGTGGTCTTTCCTGTCAAATTCTAGTATTTTTGTGGTTTTAAAGCAGCAGGACTGATAACCAAAAAAAAAAAAAAAAAAAGCGTAAAAAGAAATAAAAAAATGCACGATTCTTTTTGTAAATTATTCTTGGCAATTTTTGAAAGAGGAAATACAATGAAAGAACAATTGGAAGGTCAGGTGTAACGCATGTATTCTGGTAACCAGAGATTAATAAACCTAATTAAAACAAAACTCCTGTGTCTCCTGTCTGTTATGTATGCTCATTATTAACCAGCTGAAAATGTTTCTTTTCTTCTTTTTTTTTTTTTTTAAATACAACAAAGTTTTATGAATTAGGTTTTTACTCACGTCATACTATTATTGCTCCTGCACCCTCCACTACCCTTTGTGTAGGGAATAGTGGAGTATTTGCCGTACAGCCGTCAGTATATCCGGCATGACACCACAAGATCATAGTGCGGGCATTGATGAATGTAAAATAGTATGCTTATTTGAACAACCTATTTTCTATGTTGTAATTAAGCTTATTAGTTGACTCGCCAAGTTAAGAGAAGGTTGGAATCTCTTTAAAATAAATGAATTTCATGAAAAAATAAAAAAAAATAGAATCACACAATTCTGCAATGTTTAATGACCATCTTTATTTTGGAATGTACATATACACAGATGTATAGCTGCCTCTGTAAATGATTTCCACGTTTTAAGTGAACAAGAATCAAATACACAAGAAACCATCTTTTTACAATAGATCGTTACAAAAAACAAAAAAAAAAACAAACACATTTTAAAAATAAAATTCTAAAGACATTAATAGAACTAAAAATATATTTATATACCTGTAAGATTATCTGCATTAGATGTGTTTATAACTTAGATGCTCCGGATAATATAGAAAAGGTTAAATAAAAATTTCCCAAAGAAAAACAAGACAAACACAAAAAAAATAAAATATAAAAAACAAAATAAAACACAACATACAGGTTAGCAAACAATATAAAACACGTATGTTAAAGCTACAGAAAGTGCAAATATTTCACATTCATAATATGTATTTATTTCCCAGCACATATGGTACATGGAGTCCTTTTGTTTGAAGGAATTTGGTTCAGCTGATTAGCAAACAGTACAGACACTACGAGAACATTAAGATATGCCCAACATGCTAAAAACCCTGCTTTTCCGGGAAACTGCCAAAGTGTGCCTATTCTAAGGATTCAATCCTGCTGTTTCTTCCGATTGGTTTATAAAAACAAAAACTTGCATCTCTCTGTGCAACAATAAATGCTATGGGAATGGGGATAGAGCGTAATGACAGAAGCAGTTGGATGTCAGGGACACTTAGGTCAAGTAGAAACGGTCCCAAAATTGGTGCCATCTGAAATGTTGTTTGTCAAGATGCAACAGGATCAAGTTTGTTGTGAGGATCTTTTCTGTACCACTAAATGAAAAGGATGGATAATCCCCAAGGCAGAATAAAAACAACAACCCGCACACAGACAGCAGAAATGGTCTTGCCGACAAGTGTAACGCCAGCCCCAAGTGCAGTGATTTGTATGGAATGAACAGGATAAACCGGCCTCTATTCAATGTGATCTCAGACCAGTTAGAGTGGAATGAAATGCAGATATGCCGGTGTGCTACAACTCTGTCAGCACTAAGGTCGTAGATGAAAATGCTGCTAGTGTAGAGAGAGTCTTATGCTATACATTGCTGCACAACCATTTCACTCCTTTTAGCTTCAGTTTACTAATAGAGTAGGGACCATAAAAAGCAGATATCGCAGCTGAACTGGGAGAATACACAATAATTGGACATTTATCATGCACAGACATTAGTAGTTATGCTTGTAAAAATATTGACTAGGTGAGAATGGCCCAAGCACAGCATCTACCACCACTAAGCCCAAGTTGGCTGTACATCTTTAGAGTCACAGCATCACTTAAATTCATATACATGTATGGACCCAAACATGTGTTTGTAAGATATATTCTTTTCAGAACTGCAAACATTTCTTTTCAATGCAAGAAGACTATGCTTGACCATTACACACAAACTGGATATATTTTGGCTCTAAGCTTCCGTCTACCAATATCCAGAATCTGGGAGCCAGCTGTGTAGCCCTATTCTCTCTCTGCACACAATCCATCACGTCAAGTGCTTAAACATGCAAGTCAAAGCACACATTTCAATTCACTAAAGGGAGGATCAAAGGGGCCCATGCTTGAGCGTACTGCAACCCAATAGTAAATAGGATTTCTTAAATCCCTATCTAGAATGTCATGATAGCAATAGGAACCACAGAAACCGGTATAAACAGCACCAAATGCCATTAGAACATTACAATCATCTTGATAAAAAGATTGTTTTAAAAACAACTAAAATAAGGCATCACTCATATATGAGTAAAAACATAGGATGAATGACACTTTTCACCACTGAATATTATTCGCATGTCATTTCCCCCCATCACATTTTTTTTTAAAAATATTCTTTTAAAATAATAATAGTATGGAGCATGCACCAAAGGATACATCACAAATGTAATACAAGTATATACCAATTATTTTATTCTATATTATACAGATCCTTTAGCCTAAAACAGGCCTGTCCAACCTGCGGCCCTCCAGATGTTGTGAAACTACAAGTCCCAGCATGCCCTTACAGCTATCAACAGGTTGTCTACTGGCAAAGCATGCTGGGGCTTGTAGTTTCACAACACCTGGAGGGCCGCAGGTTGGACAGGCCTGGCCTAAACCTTTCCCTGTCACAAGTTAAACCTCTCAAGGTACATTGCACACTTCCTTGACAGAGGAAGGGATAGAAGTTACCGCAATAAACAGACACACATCACTTCTTGCATTGCAAACAGCAGCAAAATCCTTAAAATCTTTTTTAGGGAATATAAGTTTATGGGGGTATTTATGAAAGTGGAGTAAACAGAAATTGTCCTTAAAGTTACATTAAACAAACTCCACCCTGCATATGAATTAGCCAAGGTGGGCATGGATTTAACGCACTGTACATTAAATGTGTAAATAAATACACAAAAAAAAAAAAAAAAGATTGCATGTAAAAAGGCTACTCCAACATTGAAATGGAGTAGTGTGTTATTATTAAGCAAAATAAACACTGGCATTATACAACTCTTACTGCTTTAGAGTAAATGTTCAATTTAAGAAGTTTGGAGGAAACAACAAACAAACCTGGAGATCGACCATTTAAACCTTGTAATTTATTTTCCTAAAATATGGGGCGAATGTTTAAACTAATTTAATATTTAATGAGATATTACTCTACTTTCACAGACAAATCGACACAAAGTACTATCAAATAAGCAAAGACGTGTTACAAGAAAAACAAAAACAACAACGGAAACTGAAGATTTTCTGCATCAAGGTGTGGTCTGAATTCACAAACATCTGCATGCAGCCGTACAAAGAGCAGCCCTGCTAGCACATTTCTAGACTTCACTCCAGATAAGGAACACAGATAGGGGTGACGTCCAATTCCGGTTGTGTTACAGGGACAGGGGACATTCAGACTTGCCTGCAGATCTACAGAGCTTGCTGGTGCAGAATTGTAACAAAGGTCTCTAGAACACTGCGCACAATTATATTCGGCTGGTAGCAGGATCACTGGTGCTTACATGTAAAATTCACCAGCTTATTGACATTTGAATGCATTGCGCCCTTGTTATGGATTTCCAGATAGCGCTACAAAATGCGGAATACTCTTCATCGCCATATATTTCAGTATACTGGCAATGTTAGGGTCAGGGACTTTTTATTTTTCTGTCCCCGTGAGAATTGGGCTAGGCTGACAGGAATATTAGTGGATAGATCTTTAGAAGGACGTAGGTGAATGAATATGCTTGTTTACCACCAGCTGGGCTGGAGAAGAGAGTGGAGTAAGTTCAGAAGGTGCGGAGAATGCCCATTTTCATTTCCACATAGGTGAGCTAAGGGTCTGGTTAGGTCCCTGGTTGGCAGAAGGCTGTCCATATCCTGCCATGCCTCCCACACCGAAAAAGGTCATCCCTGCCATCTGTTGGGAAACCTTAGAAGAAGAGATCAACGATGTACATGTTAACTATGATGCGATATATATAACAAACACAAAACTGTTGAAACAACCGCTCCACCCTCCCCAAATAACAGTCTAAAATTTAAAGAAGCAAACCATTAAATAAAAGATGTTCGTAAGGGAAACTTTGACTACCCACAAATTTCAAGACTATATCCCATAAAATTTACCTGTGCAACATTCCACTGTAGTTGGTGTCCTGGCTGCACCCCATACATTGGCTGTGCCACAGCACCCATGCCAGTTACATAACCTGCATGCTGCGCCATTATTCCATTGGGGACACCCATGACCGCTGCCTGCATTCCACCCACATACCCAGCTGGAACAGCCATGGGGGCAACCATTCCTGTGTGGGCTGGCTGGGACATGATACCCATTGGTGACGCCATCATACCACCCATAACACCACCAGGAGTGGGAACTGCTGCTGGAAAACCAGTGTAAGCATTTGGGTATGCCATTGGTGCTGGTGCCATGAAGAGGGCTCCTGCAATATGAATGGAAGAATTGTACATCAGTATAAAAAAATAAAATAAAAGAAAAATAAATAGAAATATGAATGCTACTATGTCTGAGGCTTGTAACACGAGGCTATCTAACTTTAAAGTAGAGGCGAAGTTCTCCACTAAACACTACATAATCAAAATTTCACACAGTAGGTCACCTCTCGCACTCATACCTTGAGCTGGAATCTGAGGAGTCGGAGGCCCATACAGAGATAGGATTGAGTCCTTGGAAAGTTGTTTCTTTCCACCTTCCTCTGCTTTCCCGCCCGACTCTGGGAATAGATTGAGATTCTCTGGGACAGACCCTGAGCTAGTCACCGGCATGGAGCTGACTGTCTGGGGAGGATAAACAATAGGAACCAAAGGTAAGTAACTAGGCCTCCAAAATTCTATTAAAAGGACATCTTCTTCTGAAAAACAGCATATGTACTGCATAGAGCTCTTAAAGCAGAATGAAAGAGGCATTGCCATTATATATATATATATATATATATATATATATATACACACACACACATACTGTTATCAAAGGATATTGCTACCATTTTATACAGTGTGGTCATTGAAGTAATATCAAAGAGTGAAATTTTATTTTAACCCAATATTGCAAAGAAGTTGACAACATTCTATGACACATACATGGGCTCTAACAGGGACAGCAAGTGGGGGTTTGGCATACCTGGAATACCTTTCACCTTATTGGCTTGTACATGTCTAAACTAGGTTTTAAATTGAATACATTACTTTATCTTTATAGCTTCCTTCTGGGTTTTTCAGTCATGTCTTATACATCAGACAAACACTTGTTTGTTTTTGCTGGCCCGACATATCATACAAAGCTGCATACAACATGCATAAACTAGGGCAATGCAATTAAACAAAGCTGTCTAATGATAGGAACATGGCTAAACAAAGAAAAAAAGCAACATTAATTATAACAAGTGGATGTGTGCCAACTTTAAACAAGTGTGACTGCACTGTGCAATGCAAACTCACTTCTCTGAACAGGAGCACCGCAAGTTCAAAGGCTGACGCCATCATTCTCCCTGCATGGCGTACAGAGTGTGGACAGCCATCATAGATAGGTCACCGCGTTGTGATAAGTTTAAAGATCATTTGCATCCATGACCTTAGGTGAACCAGTTGGTTGCATTATTGGTTAGTAGTAGTAGTAGGTCAAGTGGAATACGAGAATACGAGGTCTTACTACACAAAAGTATGTGTATGGGTTACCTGGCAGGATTTGGAGCCAGACAAAGATGTGGAACCAAACAGGTCCAGTTCCTTCTCCAAGCTGGTGCTGGACTTTCCATTGGGCACAGCAGTAGCCACTGGAGTGTCTAACCAAATGAATGACAAATAGTAAATTTAATAGCAATGGATGAAAAGTTATTTTCCAGCAAGAAGAGCTTGTTTCAAGCACAAAATCTGAACCTCAGTCATGTGCCAATTACACCAGATGAGGACTTTTTTTTTTTTTTTTAAACATTTGAGAATGGCTCATTAACCAATATATCCAGCAGTGTTCATGGAGAGAGCCCGGAACCAGAGACCTAAAACCTGGTAATTATACTGTTCATTAGAGCATATTTATGTACAATCATTTCCCAAAAATATAATGTGTGTGAAATGTGCAGTTGTTTTGCAGCTTAGACTTAAACTTTACTGCCTAATAATAGTTATAATAATTAAGCAATGACAAAGTGCCTTGAATAGAAAACAAGGTCTTTTAGATAAGAGATCCACAACATCTTTCTAATATTACTTGTGTATGTGCACATGTCCCTGTGAATTCAGACTCATTTCCCTCCATATTAAGGCTAAAATTTTCCTCCAATGAGAAGAAAACAAATATACATAGTAATTAAAAGCCATCTCACCAAGGCCTAGGAGGTCCATGACTGGCTCCACTGTCTTTTTGGGAGAGCTCTTAGGAGGTTGAATATCATCCTTCTTATGCTGCTGAAGAGATAGCGACGGACAAGTTAGTACACATACAACAACTAAGACCCACAATGGAAGACATCCAGTATTATACAAAACGACAAGATACTGGAATGGGGGAAAAGCAGTATGTAAGGGAATACGCTGGACAGAGGTATGAAATATTCCGTGAAGAGGGAACAGAGCCGAGTGGTGCAGAGAGACAGCGGGAAGCGGATGGTGCCACTGCCAAGTAAGTACATGCTGCAAAACCCAGACGCATTGTCCCGCCCATCACGTGTGTGCTGTGAATACGATCGCTTTGTAGCCACTGAAGCCTGCCGATTGCAGTTCTTTAAATATGTGACATACTGTAACACGAGCAAGAATCGCATATTGAAGACCGTCATGGGTCTGAGTGCTGTGAGAGTTGTATTCTCTTAACAGTGGCAAGTGTCATTGACAAGCATCAGATATAAAACCATGGGACTTTATTTTATATCATATCATTTGTATTGGGCATGACATAAGTTATTCCATGCCAGAAATATTGCCACCTGACACCATTTAGTGAGATAGCTCAAGATAGCCCTAACCAGCAACACATGCGCAAAGCTCTTCATACCAGGAGGAACGAAATCTCCTAGACATACAGAATAGCAATTACATAGTTGTAATATTTACAAGTATGGGGACAAGTAAAGTTTAATAGAGGACATGAATACAGAATGAAAGCTACATAAGCACCTAGCTGGCGGAACATTTAAGTTAATCATTTTTTAATTGCCTATGGATGGTCCAAGCGGGACAGAGTCTTCTATACCTCTTCTTTTTGGCGTATGTTATAGTTTTGTCATTTGTTTGTACTGCAAACTTATGATATTGTACAGTGCTATGGAATATGTTGGTTCTAACCATATCATGCTTACATGTCTCTTCTGAGCATCAGAGTGCCACAGGAAATTATTTTATCAAAATGAGCCTGAATGACTCAAAAGTTATATGAATGTGCATTTATTGGTGCTAAAACCACCAATATGATTCAAATATAGAAGTGTAACACATGAAAAACAGTTCTGATATCCCTTAACGTTAATAAGTAATATAAGACACAAGAGGCTCCAAAGAAACGTTATGATAGGAGAAATAAAGAAAAGTTTAAATGAACTAAAGGGTGGAACTAAAGTAATAAAAGGAATATTTTTACTTTGCAGTCTTATAAATGGACCACATCCCAAAAATAGTCACATGGTTGCACTTCAAAACGCGAACTTGGCGAGCCTGTGTGTGTTTTCCGGCTTGTGTCTGGCACAGCCACAAATGTAAAAAAAACTAAGGGGGCCAGTGAACATTTGTACCATACAAAGTATACAGAAAACAGCAATGTAAATAAAGAATAAAGACAATGGGCCTGATTCATTAAGGAAAGTTGAGTAAAACAATTGAGTAACTAGTCTCCTGAACAAAACCAGGTTACAATGCAAGGGGTGCAAATTAGTTTTCTGTTTTGCACATAAGTTAAATACTGACTGTTTTTTCATGTAGCACACAAATACTTGATAGCTTATTTGTACATTGAAATTTAAAGTTGATATTTGTGTGTTACATGAAAGACAGTATTTAACTTATGTGCAAAATAGAAAACTAATTTGCACCCCTTGCATTGTAACATGGTTTTATCCAGGAAACTACTTACTCAATATCAGATGGAACATAAGGCTATTATATAAAACTTGTTATTATAAAAAAGAAGTAATGCTGGCTCACAGGAAAGATTATTTTGACAGATAAAACTAGGTGTGCCCTTTAATAAGGGTAATATTTATTGATGCATAAGAAGGTTGAGACATGTATGTTTGTATAATCATAAGATATAATATTTCAATCTGGTTCTGCTCCTCCCTGGACTACCCTTCAGTTTCAGCATGAGTGATGCACTGTTATTACTGGTTTAATAATAGATTATACATGAGCTAGACTACATACCAATTTTACCTTCTCAAATACAACAGGCTCAGACTTTATGTCAGGAGCAGATTCAGACTTCTTCCACTTATTTTCTCTTTCTTTCTGCAAGTTACAGAGAGGCAATGTACAAAAAAAAATATCAATATAAAATAATATAATATAAAATAAAAATATAGTACAATGTAAAGGGACAGATGGCTAAGGTGGTCCAGCTGAAGCAACACACTCTTAGGGTGTGCTTCAGCTGCCCCCTAAAGTCCATATACAACACACATGACAATGTGATGTTCGTCATGAGGATAGCAGCTTATCTACTAGTATGTCTATATACTCTAGTGATAAATACTTTCTTTGATTATACACATAACAAAAATAAAAAGAACACTTTCCAAAACTAGAAAAAAAAAGCAGACTCTTTCACGCAGAGTCACACTGAAACACACATTCAGAGAGTTCTTTACGATTCTATTGTAACTCTTTAAAAGACCAGTCACGTGGGCAGCCATTTTGTGGACCATGCCATTATTCGCGAGAACACGTCCCATCAATTAAATAGGAGCCAGTACCTCATGAAGTTGAGTCTTTGGATCACTGGTTCCTAGCAAATTGATGAGGCTGAACGACTGGTACAGCCCACTGTGCACGTGCACTTTAAAGAACAATTTCACAATAGTCAATGCCTGGGCCACTTTTACTAGGTTTTTATTTTGGGTTTTTTAAAAAGCAGTGGTTACTTCAAGAACTATAGTATGATTTCCCTGACTGGTCCACTACTCTATAAAAGGAAAGACTTACAACTTATTTACAGACATCATACCTCTGAGAATTGTCTGACGCAGGAGTGAAAGGCAGTCATAGCTCCTGAGTGTTCCCGCTCACCTATATCGGTTTACATCTGTGAGAATTATGTGGCCCTTCTCCTCTAACACTACTGACTCTCAGCGGCTGTATCACTTTCAATGTATAGTTACAATTACTGGCATTCTATTTATTGCTAACCCCCCCCATCAAAAACACGCCTATCAGAGATACTCACTCTATATGCACTGAGGTCCACACTGCGATCCATGTATTTCTTCTTTTCATATTTCTCTCTAATAAATATTTCTACTGCTCTGCAAAGTTTGTGTTAAGAAAAGAAAAGGACTGCTGGCAGTACTTCACAAGTCAGGAGTTCAATCAAACAATTTTATTGACGATGTTCAAGAAAAGAAAAAAAATCACTTCCATCAAGTAGCAGAACAGCAGTGTCCACTGCCAGGAACCAGCGTGGTCTGGAAGATACTCACCTGACTGATGCTTCAGCCAATCCCCTCCATCATAGAAAGTAGTAGTAGCAGAGCTGTCAGCTGGAAGACCATCAGATAAGTCCACAGCTATACCATTTCATGAGGGTAGGTGCTCCACATGCTTTTATCCACTAAATGAGGGCACTTCTTTCTAGAATTTTAACCCTTCTCCTTACGCAAGTATAAAGCAAGCTCAGAAGAAAAGTGAATTAGCATGCAGATTCAAAGGATACTGGTCTGTCTGTGGCCGAATAAAGCTTTCTGGCAAAAAAGCTTCATACAGTCTTTTTGCTTTCCCGTTTCCCATCTCTTCCATGCACTGGAGAAAGAAAAAGGAATAAAAACACTCACTTATTAAATAAAAGTAAAGTAATTTCACATAAACCTCAGACAATAACGTTGCTGGTCAGTGACCGCTCTTCTCACCTGTATTTGTTCCTGTGTCCACTGGTCCAGATTGACAGATTTGACCCGGGATATGTGGACTCCCAGATTCCTGTGTACACCGGCGCACCGGATGCAGACAAATACCCCAATATTCCAAGAGGCCCATCTTGGCCCTGTCGGGAGAGCGGCCGGTTAAATTCAACAAACAGGCAGCAGTCTATATTATTTGCAGAACATAAACTGTATATCATGATACCTGCATCCCACAAAAGGCTTTTTTTTAATTATTTCTGGAAAATCTCCCTTTGCTGACCTATTTTTAATATTTGCACAATGTGCAACATGCAGGAAGTGAGATATCTTGTGACACAGTATTGACAGCTGCAACAAAAAAAGCGGAAGGAAAAGTAGTGAAAGAAAATCCAACAGCTTCAGTACAAAGTATTGTACAGCCTTATATATTTCTAAAGCAATCTGTGCCGGGCTTGTCTGGCAGGAAAGAGTCTATATTCCTGAAGGATGTCCCTTTCACCCTTATCTTGTTGTTTGTAAAGACCTTACTATAGAAAGGTCAGGGCCACAAACATGAACTGTACTGCAGAGGAAAGCTAGGCAGCACCACTACTCAGCACAAATCATGACCAACAGAAGTACACACACTGCAGTGTACAGTGATTCGTAGCAGTGACAACTAGGCCAGATGTTAGGTATATCAACTGTATAACGTCTAATTTCACCTTGATCGCTTCCACTCATGAATATACAGTGGCTCTCTGAATAGAACTGTAGCACACATACTCTGTATTGTCAGGAAAAGGGCAGAATTCTTATTTGGTGGAAACTTGTTTGGACTCAGAACTCCCAGAGAGTTATGCTCTGTTCTGAAATTATTGCTTGGTAAAACCAAGTAAGTAATCTACCACTGTTCATGATATGGAAGCACTGTTCCAAGTCAATAGATTAGAATTAATTTCAACTGGGCAGCTTCCAGTTATTAATATACAATGTAATATGGTTTCCCAAGTAGAAATGCTTACGCCAATTCTTTATTGAATAATAAAGCACACATAATCCCTACTTACCAAGAGGGTACAATTTCACATTAACCTCTTCACTGCTGAGGTGTTTGTTTGTTTTTTACCCCTGCTCTGAGACAATTATCGCAATTGTGGGGCTGGTCACATGCAAACATCAATGTCAGTCACATACCCAAATAATAGCTTTTTAGTTTTGTTTAGAAGACTTTGTATTTTCCAAAATTAGCATTGGTTGCTTTATAAGCAAGACTGGAATGCACAGTAGTTTCCAGAAGGTGACAATAACAGGAAGAAAAAAAGAATCATGTGTTTGATACATCTACTAAAGTAAATACATGAAATGTTTACACAATATGAATAGCCATACCTAGTGGAATAGTGGAGGTTTGCTACAAGTAATAGTAATTATTTTGCATGCAGGTACTATTAGAGGGTAACACTGTGAATGAGGAGACCCCCCCTCCCCATTTCAAACAAAGGAACCCCTATCTAAATGCCCCCTATTGTGCCCTGAATGAAACTTGTCTAGGCAACAGGTATGACTAAATAACAAACACAGAAAACTCTGTGGATGTGTCAGACAGGACAATGAAACACCCACATTGTAAGGATCAAGAAATGCAGCTACAGAGCTCTCAGGTGACATGAACTCAGAATCCACATATATTATAATAGTTAAGGAACTAAATACTGCATTTCTTCAGCTGCAACATGAAAGCGTTTTGTAACCCTATGTGACACCTAACGTGCTTGTAAAGAAAGGGGTTTGACACTTTGTTAGTAGTTCATGTCACAAAATCAAAGCATATTAAACCACTTCTTATCTGTACTTGTGGCAGGATGAGCCTAGCTACATAGCTTATTTTGATAAATTAATTTACACAACCGCTAAGAATTTCCTGACAAATAGGAATGTTTTAGTAAAATATATTCATGCTGAACATGTGCAATAACCTCAAGCAAAACTGAAAAACAAAAATTTCAAGAACGCTTACAGAAGAAATAGGGTGGTGGATTCATGGACTGTGTCAGAGCAGAAGAGAAGTTTGGAATTTGGGGATTTAACAATTGTCACTATGCAATCTGAAGAATAAAAATTGTTTTGGAAATTGGCAGGATTCAGAAGGATGGTTTATTCTAGACACCAAATACTGTGTTTCAACTTAGGTCACATCACAGTAGGAGAATGATGGATTGAGAATAAGATGTATATGTAAAAGATATTGCAAACAATACATAGAGCAATCTTTGCCTCAATAACGCTGGGAACAGAATATTGTCAGTGAAAAGGTTAATGAATTCTAAATGAGGCCACAGAATGTAAGTTGTTGCAGCATTGACACAGAAGATGTGTACAGTCAACACACAGCACCTGATTCCTGCAAAACCACACAAGGAAACAGCTGTTTTTAACCCTGATTAAAAAAAATAGATAAATCTTCCCCTGCAAGAGAAATGGACACCTTTCCTTTAGAGCAACAATTCCTGCAGGACACTGATTAAGGAATTCTACCTCCCCCTACAAGCAGTGAATCACTGGATGTATCATTTCCCAGCAAATCTGCTCCCTGTAGTATAGTGTGGGCTAACATGATTTTACTCCCCTTTCTGCCTGTATTTCTCACTAGAATGACTGTATTAACCATTTTTACCATGAAAATATATTTTTTGCCATTTGGGATGTAGGGTAAAACACTGCTGTCAAGCAGAAGGTATGTAATGACGTGCATGTAAATTGTGAAATGGGCCAACTACTATAAAGAGCAGAACCGATAATAGGGCGTCACGAGATAGCCATTGATGAAAATAAACTTTTATAAGAATTAAGTTAAATAAGGAAGCCTGCAATCATCACCATGATTAATTTTTTATAGCGCCACCAATTCTGCAGCGGTGTACAGATAATTTTAGTCATGAGAGAGAGAGTGAGAATTTCTAGGAGTGGGCTCTGTGCCATGACACTGTCCCATGTAAGGAACTATATACGAGAAAATGAATGAAAGACATCAGCAAAAGTAATCAGAGCTGGACAAATCCAAAAGGAGCTATGTTGACCAAAAAATTACTGCTGGCACCTAACTTTTAAGCCTTACTTCTGTTAATGTCAATTGATGCAAAATATCAATGGCTCCTAAAAATTAACCTATTAGCTCATAAATAATGATTTATTATCCACCACTTCTTTAATGTACTGGAGTAACAGAAAAGCTGTTCTAAACCAGCAAGTGAGTCTTACACACTATTCCTTGCTACTGGGGATATAGACTGGGGGCTATGATATACAATATACCAATCTACTTGTGTGCCTAGACTCCCTGGTTAAATCCCACACTATTCTACTCTCTTGGGGAAATAGCAAGTTTAGGCACAGACCATTCCCATATCTTGTGGACATAGATAGGGAATCTAAGTACAAATTATTCCCATCTCCTGGAGAGAAAAATTAAAGTAATTTAGATACATACTTTCCCCATCTCCTGAGGACATTGGGATCTAGGTACAGACCATTCCCATAGGCATGGGATATAAATACACACTATTTCCTTAGCTTATGGACATAGTCATGGGATCAAAGTACACACCATTCCCTTAGCTTGTGGAGTACACACCATACCTATAGCTTGTGGACAGTCATGGGATCCAAGTACACAACAAACCCTTAGCTTGTGGACATAGTCATGGGTACACACCAGTCCCTTAGCTGGTGGACATAGTCATGGGATCCAAGTACACTCCATTCCCTTAGCCAGGGTACATAGGCAGGGGGTCTAGATACACATCATTCCCATAGGCAGGAGATCTTGGTACACACAATACCCATCGCCTGGGGACATAGCAGGGGATCTAGGTAGACATCATTTCCATCTCCTGGGGACAGTCAGAGTAGTTGTGTACATGAGGTAATGCCGTGTATACTGGGGGACCTCAGCCTGCTGGGGGTCTGACACAGGGCTTTGGAATACCTTTCGCCTGGCAGTCAGCACAGAATTTGTTTTCTTCCCGCAGCAGCAGCTCAGACAGCACGGCCTGGTACCGTTCCACGTCCCGCACCGACTTCCCGGTCATCTTCCCGGGAGACAGTAAGATGGCTCCCCGTGCTGCGCCTCTCAGTTCCTGTTTCCGGGTCTCCTCCTCCCTTGCCCACTTTCTATGTCACTTGGCCACGCTCACCACAATGCTCACACATACAGCGTACTTTCCGGAAGGTAGCCAATCAGAAGAACGGGAATCCACGCCCACAAGAAAAAAATTATGAATGGAAATTGACGTCACTTAGCAACCTTGATGCCCTTACAATGAGAACTGGAATACAATCATATGATTCTATATGGAATACAGTATTCTTATCTGTCAGTCCGCATATCTGAAGTTACAGTTTAGGTACACAGTATTTGGTTTATAGTTTATAAAGTACAAGGAACATGTTATTGTTATTATGTAATTATTTTCAAGTCGTAGATTTAGAAAGCTGATCTGAATAAATGAGGAAGTGATATGGGATATTATACCCTTTTGCATATTTTTTTTTTTAAATATTAAAAGTCCCATATTAATGTTCAATACTGCAAATTAAAATGAAGCCCACAAATTAATATTACACTAGAGTAACTTGGCGGGTAACCGCCTTAGATTAACCTGAAATGTAATGACTAAATTACTTTATTAACATTCACTCTCTCGCCAAATCCTGCCGTTTCCAGCTTCGCAACATTGCCCGCATTCGGCCCTTCCTCTCCCAGGATGCCACCAAATCTCTCGTCCACTCTCTGATCATCTCCCGCTTGGACTACTGCAACCTTCTCCTTATCGGCCTCCCCCTCTCTAATCTCGCTCCCCTTAGATCTGTACTTAACGCCGCTGCTAGGCTTATTTTCCTCTCTCGCCGTTCCACCTCTGTCTCCCCACTCTACCAAGCCCTTCACTGGCTTCCCTTCCCCTACAGAATCCTTTTCAAGCTCCTCACTCTGACTTACAAGGCCCTCGCCAACTACACTGCTCCCTACATCTCTAACCTTATCTCTATTCACACTCCCTCCCGTCCACTGCGATCGTCCAATGATCGTCTCCTCTCTTCCCCTCTGATTACCTCCTCTCACGCACGTATCCAAGAATTCTCCCGCGCCGCTCCCCTCCATTGGAACAAGCTCCCCCGCTCCATCAGAACTTCCCCTAATCTGTCCTCTTTCAAACGAACATTAAAAACCCACCTTTTCCTTAAAGCCTTCCAGTCTCATGCCTAAACTCCCACCGGTCGGCTACCTCTCTTTCTCATCCCTTCTTCCCTTCTCCCCCTTCCTCGACTCCGTCTCCGTTTCTCCCGTCTCTCCGTCTCATCCATGTGTCTGTCTGTCTTCCCCTCCCTTTAGATTGTTCGCTCCTTTGAGCAGGGCTCTCCTACCTCCTGTTTCCATCACTTTTAACTGCGCTCACCAGCTACTCTGCTCACCTCCTCTCGGTCCCTCTGCCCTCTGTCTCCTCTCGCTTCTCTCCGCTCCCCTCAGTGACTCTCAACCTGTCATCTGTGCCCACCCTCTTGGGCCATAGTTACCTGCCTATACTCACTTTTCCCCTCCCTCCCTCTCTTTTATGCTGTGCCTGAGCCCCCAGAGTTATAGTGCTTACTGTTACTTGTACTGTGCTGTTTCACCTTGTACTGTGCCATTGTTTGTCCCTGTACGGCGCTACGGATACTTTGTGGTGCCCTATAAATAAAAATGAATAATAATAATAATAATAATAAAAATAACAGAATTCAATAACGTTTTATACACTACATTACATGTAGAAATGTTAACAATGGAGTATAATAAATTAAAACGATATTAACCACATATTTAATCATAATCATATTAAAGGAACTAAATAATTTCTTTATACACTACAATATATGTATAACTTCTTCTATCGAAGTTACATTGCTGGGCATGGTCCCCTCATGACGCGCTGAATATGTGACTGCAAATATCTGTCACAGTTTCTAGACCACCCAGCAGGTTACATGTTCTAGGTCACCCAACAAGTGCACAGGAAGATTTCACTAATTGTCACAATTTCCAGAGCAACCAACAGGAGCACAGGTGTATTGTCAACTGTTACATTTTTCCAGAGGACAATGGTAATGCATTGTTGTAAATGGTGGGGGACGTTTTGCGACATAACTCTGAAACGATGCAACTGATTACAATGCCAATATATTTCTGCAAATCTACAGACCAAGACCTTTAATTTGGTACATAAAAGTACTTATGCTATTAATATATAGATATTCCATTGCAACATAAAGTCACTCCCAGAATCATTAAAAGCATAAATCCCTATTTATATATGGAATAATGCCCTCCTCTACTGTAAATTATATGGATGTTAGAAGTCAGTGTAACCAAGGAGATCCTTGACCATATAAAGGAAGAGGCTGCAGGCAGAGTGCTTTTATACAGGTCAGGAAATGTAAGGGCCATTTTAATATATAATTTACCTCCTGTCCGAGAGCCCCTTAATGACTAAACTCATAAGGTGAGTTTAGTCATTAATTAATTACCAGTATTGAGATACAAGTCTCAATACTGGTAACCTAAGGGTGCATGTCACCAAATTTATTTTCGTTGGAGCAGGCAGACTGGTGGATTACCCTCCTGTTTCGCTTACTATGTTCTGCTGGCCCTGTTTTCAAGTTATTTATGTCTACCTGTTATGTCCCTATTTTCTGTATTTTCTGTTCTCTCCACTATCCGGTCCTGCAGGACACTGTGGCGCTTTACAAATCAACGACAATAACAATTATCCTAGCATTACTTGTATATTATAAAACAATTTATTTCAATATTCCCAATCTCTTAGCCTGCATTTTCCCAATTCTTGCCAGAACCTGGCTCCTTTATTTCACTATTTACAGAAGATTATTCATAGCTTTAACTGCTTCTGCTTGAAAATGGCTTTGGGCTGGTTGCCAGAGGCAGCTCTTTCCTGCTGAAGACATAACACCAGTCATGTTAGGTGAATTACAGTGCGGTGCTAGCAATTTTCAGGCAGGAAGTGTTGCTGTAGCTTGAGATCTAACACAGCCAAGTCTGGGCCTCCAGTTCCAGTTCGTATGCCTGAGCCGGTAGAGGATGCCAAAGCTGGAGTGGCAAGCGGTAAGTTTCTTCTTACTGCTGCTAACCAGTGTCGAAGTCAGCAAATTGGATAAAGTCATTTCAATTAATATCGAGCAAACTTGATTGTCTTTGTCTGAAAAGATGCGTAGAGCACGCTACGGTGTGGAAGGGCGTATCCAGCCGCAACACGTGGCAATAACAGTTTTGACACTTTTGTATAATGATTAATGGTAGTTGCAACACATAGTTATTTATGTCGAAATTTAGTAGTGTTTATGTGTAATATTATAAGTTATATGCATATTAGTGATACATATGGTTCAGGTTAAAGGAAATGTGTCATGTCTGATATCATATTAATCCCCTTTACATCAGCAGCTGTCCGGTGCATTCTGCGAAGAGATCGCACATTGCATACTCTAGTTATTGATGTTAGGGAATAAACCTTTTATATGATGCTGACTATAAAATGCTAATAGACTAGTTGTAACTGGAGTCTTGGCGGGAAGAAAGGAGCACATCCCCTGGAGAGATGACCCCCACTTTTGGATTCTTTAGTTTGAACTAGCCTATGATCTGCAACCCCCTGGACCTTCCTGAAGCCTGGACCACTAGAAGCAAGCCATACCATCTGCATTACATAGTAACATACATAGTAACATAGTTGATGAGGTTGAAAAAAGACACCAGTCCATCAAGTTCAACCTATTTTGGATCTCCTGCGATCCTGCACTTATATTTGAAATTAATCCAGAGTAGGCAACCGCCCATCTGTTTCAATTTTGAAAATCCCCCCAGACTCAATATTGCAATCCAATTTTTACCCTATATCCACTACTATCCTTTATTTTAAATTAACGGTCGTATCCCTGGATACACCTTTCCGCTAAAAATTTGTCTAACCCTTTCTTAAACATATCTATTGAATCTGCCATCACAACCTTCCCTGGCAATGAATTCCATATCTTGACTGCCCTTACTGTAAAGAACCCCTTCCTTTGCTGGTTGTGAAATTTCCTCTCCTCTAACCTTAGGGGATGACCACGTGTCCTGTGTATGGTCCTTGGGGTAAAAAGTTCCCATGAAAGCTCTCTGTATTGACCCCTAATGTATTTGTACATAGTAATCATATCTCCCCTTAGGCGCCTCTTTTCTAAAGTAAACATGCCTAAACTGGCTAACCTTTCCTCATAACTTAATGACTCCATACCCTTTATCAATTTTGTCGCCCTTCTCTGAACCCTTTCTAGTTACAAATTATCTTTTTTATAGAGTGGTGCCCAGAACTGTACTGCATATTCAAGATGAGGTCTTACCAATGATTTATACAGTGGCAAAATTACACTGTCTTCCCTTGCATCTATGCCCCTTTTTATGCATGCCAATACTTTGTTTGCCCTTGCAGCTGCTGCTTGACATTGAGCACTATTGCTAAGTCTACTGTCTACGAGCACTCCCAAATCCTTTTCCATTATAGATTCTCCCAAATTAATTCCATTTAATTTATAGATTGCGTTCTTGTTTTTGATCCCTGAATGCATAACCTTACATTTATCTGTGTTAAACCTCATATTCCATTTAGCCGCCCAATCCTCCAGTTTATTTAAGTCCCTCTGTAGAGAAGCTACATCTTGCTCTGATTTTATTACCTTACAGAGTTTAGTGTCATCTGCAAAAATAGAAACTTTACTCTCTAAACCATCACCAAGGTCATTAATAAATATATTAAAAAGGAGTGGTCCCAGCACGGAACCTTGAGGAACTCCACTTAAGACCTTTGACCAATTAGAAAATGTTCCATTTATCACAACTCTCTGTTCCCTATTCTCTAACCAGTTTTCGATCCAAGTACAAATTTTGATTTCTAGACCCAGTTCCCTTATTTTGTAAACCAACCTCTTGTGTGGCACTGTATCAAAGGCCTTTGCAAAATCTAAGTAGACCACATCTACTGTCCTGCCCTGGTCTAAGTTCCCACTAACTTCCTCGTAGAAACTAATTAGATTAGTTTGACATGACCTATCCCTCACAAATCCATGTTGATTCTCACTAATAATTTTATTGCGTACCAAGTAATCCTGAATACTGTCCCTTAAAATACCTTCCAGTAGTTTCCCCACTATTGATGTCAGGCTTACAGGTCTATAATTCTCTGGTTGTGATCTCGTCCCCTTTTTAAACAACGGCACCACATCTGCTATTCGCCAATCCCTTGGTACTGAGCCTGATGAGATTGAATCTCTGAAAATTAAGAATAGCGGTCTAGCTATTTCCGAGTTTAATTCCATAAGGACCCTTGGGTGTATGCCATCTGGACCTGGAGCTTTATTTATCTTAATATTCTTCAGTCGCCTTTGGACTTCTTCCTCTGACAACCAAGTATTAATTAATGGCATGGTTTCATTTCCATTTTTATGTAGTACTCCTGCCATTTGTTCCTCTCTGGTAAATACTGAAGAAAAGAACGTGTTTAATATCTCTGCTTTTTCCTTAGTATCATTTATCAATTCACCCATCTCACTTCTTAGTGGTCCTATATTATCTTTTTTAATCCTTTTGCCATTTATATACTTAAAAAACTTTTTGGGGTTTGTCTTACTTTCTTTTGCAACGTGCCTTTCATTTTCTAATTTAGCCAATCTAATTTCCTTTTTGCATGTTTTATTACATTCCTTGTACCTATGGAAGGACTCCTCTGACCCTTCAGACTTAAACAATTTAAATGCACGCTTCTTCCTTTGCATTTCTTCCCTTACCTTTTTATTTAGCCACATTGGTTTAGACTTAATTCTTTTACATTTATTTCCCATAGGAATGAACTTATACGTGTATGTTTCCAACAACATTTTAAAGACAGCCCACATTTCTTCCGTATTTTTTCCTTCAAAGGCTTTGTCCCAGTCTATGCTCTTTATAGACTCCTTTAGCATATTAAAATTTGCCTTTTTAAAGTTTAAAATCCTAGTTGATCCCTTATACTGTTGTTTCTGGAAACTAATTTCAAATGAGACCATATTATGATCACTGTTTCCCAAGTGCTCCTTTACTTGAATATTTGATATTATGTCTACATTGTTTGTTATTACTAGGTCCAGTATAGTCCGGTTCCTAGTTGGTTCCTCAACTAATTGGGACATGTAATGGTCTTTTAGCGTGCTCAGAAACCTATTTTCCCTAGCTGTACCGCAGGTCTCAGTACTCCAATGTCCGGATAATTGTTTTACTGTATTTCTGTTTGCATATAAGCAGGAGCTTTCATCTAGTGTTCAGTCATATTGACCACAGACTTCAGACCTGAATGACTGTTCACTGGATCCAGAGCGCCTGCGATAAATAACGGCTGTACTTATTATTATTTCGCTTGAATTATTCTGCTACTTTTTGAGAATAAATATTTGTGCGTTGGAAACACAAATCGAGATTCGAATATCGTTATTGGATAGCAACAAAATGTGCATAACAATTTGGGGGCTCGCAGCGGAGCTTACATTGCCGGACGATACGCAAGAAAAACGGATTTAGGTTCCGCAACAAAGGGTGGAGACGCGTCATATACGGGTAAGAACGTAATGTGTTCAAAACCTGATTTTTACTCTGTGCTGTGAAACCGAATATCCGTTTTGCATAATCTGAAGGTGCGCTAACTGGAATCTAGGGACAAAAGAGAAAACTGTTTCTTTTTATTGTCATATTGCGTTTTAATATATTGTATTGCTTAGCGTATGTGTACTTCCTGCCTAGCGTATGTGAACTTCCGGTAGATTTTCCACGTGATTAAACAATCGTTTTGATAGTTGTTATACATGCATAGTATAATCACTTGTTAAAACCTCTGGAACATTATTACTATTGTTGGGAACTTTTATTTTCTGCGCAGAAAAGTTGTATGTCGTGTGATTTGGTGACTTTAATATACACTGAGGTTTTGATCTATTGTTGAATAGCGTGTCAGTTGCTGTCTGACGAGGCAGGTGCCCAACTAGTGTACGATATACAAGGCAGGTATACCGGTGGCGGAAACAAAGCAAGTTTTCGCAAGTTGGTAAGGCTGGTAATTAACTTTACCGGATGCTGCCAGTTGTAATAAACTCAGCAGATTTTGTTGGAGAGTCAGGGGTAATCGAGGAGCTGATAACCCTTTAGTCCGCATCGATATTTCTGTATTAGGGGTCCTTGTTTAAGACGAGAGGAAGCGAGTGGACGCGGCTTGTAGCAAATACGTCCACAGGCCGGTAAAATATCTCTAACGGTGTCACTCACTGGACTGTGAGTGCTACTTCTCGTGTGTTTAGGAACCGTGGCCGTCCGCCATCCTGAGGGTCTGCGCATGTGCAGCCCTTTCAAGCCTTCAGTACCTGTTCCTTTTCATCAATTGGCTGATCAGGCAACACTCCCTATTTAAAGCACCTGAGGTCAATACCTCGTTGCCTGATCTTGGAGTCTCATTCCTATGAGCCTCTGAAGGTGTTCCTGTGTTTCCTCGTGTATTCAGCTTCTGTTGATTCCTGCTATTCGTTTGTGGTTTCCAGACCACTTCAACTCTCCTGTGTTCCTCGTGCCTGCAGCAGCTGATTCCTATCCGCTGCCTCTGTTGTGTCTACAGAGTTTCCAGACTCACTTCAACTCTCCTGTGTTCATCGTGTCTGCACCAGCTGATTCCTATCCGCTGCCTCCGTTGTCTCTACAGAGTTTCCAGGCTCACTTCAACTCTCCTGTGTTCATCGTGTCTGCACCAGCTGATTCCTATCCGCTGCCTCCATTGTTTCTACAGAGTTCCTGCTCACCTCAACTCCCCGGTGTTCATCGTGTCTGCAGCCAGCTGTTTCCTATCCGCTGCCTCCATTGCTTCTACAGAGTTCCAGCTCATCTCAACTCTCCTGTGTTCATCGGGTCAGCGCTCCGCTGCTACCATCTCTGCTACTGGAGTTCAGACCGCCTCAACTCTCCCGTGTTCTTCATGTTCCAGTTCCTTTTACTACTGCTTCCAGAGTATTGCCTCATTCATGCTGGTTTACTTGCCGTGCGCTGCACCAACTTGATTACCGTTCCCACCTTCCAGTGGTCTCTCCTCCTGCCGGCCTACAGCCGTTCAGGTATCCCTGCACATCTCTCTGACAGCCTGCTCTCCTGAATCGCGGTATGCATACTTCTCATTGACTTTGCTTGTGATTGCATATCTAGCTGGACTGAGTTGTGTTCTCCTCCGGAGTCCTTTATTCACTGAGACTATCGCTACCATTGACTTTGTTTCCTATTTGCCTGGATTGTTATTGTGACTTTGTATACCTTAGCAGTGCTGCTCTGTTATCATTTGTATTGTGATATCATCGTGGGATCAAGTCCTGTATGCCCGTGTATACTCTGCATAGCATTCATCTCCTCGTGCTCTCCTCACATATATATTTCAGTGGTACAACTTGCTAGATGCAGACCATTGATTCCTGTTCCCTGTGACACCAGTTTCCAGTATCCTCTCACATAGCAGTGGTACAACTTGCTATCCGCAGACCACTGACTTCCCTGTTATCTACCTCCACCTGGATTCCAGTCCTTCACCTAGACAGCGGTACAACTTGCTATACGCAGACCGCTGACTCTCACTGCCTCCTCGTTACCTCTGGACATTCCTCCTCACTATAGCAGTGGTACAACTTGCTACACGCAGACCACTGACTACCCTCACGTTTCCTTGTCCATCTGGTTCCTCGTGTACAGTTATATACTTATTACCAGTGCTGCTAGTCATAGACTTTTCCTGAGCATTCTCTCACCATCTGCTGTTCCTCCTGTTCCGTTATCACCCTGCTACCAGAGTACCTATTACCATCTATATTACTCTGGTAAGCCACCATCTGGTGATTTCCTGGGTAAAGACTCCTAGTGCCCGTGACAAACGGTAGATTGCGGGTGGCAGAGTGTTGAAAGTAGTGGCAGGATATTGTGATATTTCTGGAACCCTATTTTGTGGCAGGATATTGTGATATTTCTGGAACCCTATTGTTCAGGATGGGTGCTAAGCAGGCGCTAGAGATGGCCGAGGTACTGCCTAAGGAAGGGCCTATTGGTTCAGCGAGGTTTCTCATGTGTAAGAAGTATGCTGCATACGCAACTGTGTATTGCGACACGTGGGTCAAGATGACCAAGGATTGTGTTAGGCCTTTCCCTACAATAGGGAGTTTTAATGCAGAGGTACTAAATAACCTAAAAGATAAAGTGTGGTTGATTAAGTCAACGAAAGTGAGAAATAAACATAACGATTGTTTGAAATTGTGGCAAATGAAAGGCAACACGTGGCAGGGAAGCGAGTGCACAGCGGAAGTAGGCGTGGCGAAAAGCACGCGCACAACAGAAGTAGCCGTTGAGAATCGTGGAGAACTCAGCGCAAGCGCGCCCCCGCCACCCTATGTGGCAGGAGGTGTAAGTACAGCCGTTATTAAAAATAAAAAAATTTAATTGCTAAGTTATATCCGGTTTTAAGTCAGTTTAAAGCAAGTGTTTTTGAAGAAGAGGATGAACCCACTGTAATTTCAGCCATTGCCCATGCTGTTACTATGCTTGAGGTTCAGCGTAAGTATGGAAAGGGTGCAATGGCTGAGATAGTTGAGAGTAGTGTAACCACTAGGAGGGATAACATCCAAAGTACTGAAATAGCAAATCCTGTAGTGATTTCTGAAGACAGTGAACCAGTGGGTACGTATCCAGTCCGCTCAATATCAGTTCCCAATGTGAAGGCGGATAAGGATGGTGTAGTTCCTTTAAGAAATGTTACAATGCATTGTCCTTGGACTAGATCAGAATTACGTTCCATTATGACTGAATTCCCAGATCCTAGAAAAGTTGGCTAAGTGTCAGAAGTTTGTTAAAGACTTAGGAAATGCACACGTAACAACCAATAAGGATTGGAGTGTGGTGTTGAGGGCATGTCTTCCTCCCAATCAGGGCCGGACTGGCCATCTGGCACTTCTGGCATTTACCAGAAGGGCCGATGGCTGTATGGGCCGGTCCGGTCCCTGCGCTTCCAGTCCCGCAATTCTTTCTCTTTTTTTTTAAACTTCTGCGCGGCCGCGCGATGACGTTACACCGTGCCGACGCAGCCGCCTAGGAGCCTTCGGTAAGTTGGTGCGCTTTTTTTCTTTGTAATCCGTCCAGGGGATAGTGACAGGTACTGCGGAGGGGGGCTGGGGTTGGCAATAACTAAAAATTACTGCACGGGAGAAGTGATGTCTGCAGGGGAAAGAAAATGTCTGCAGGGAGGGGGGGGGAGTGAATGACAATGTATGCATGGGAAAGGGGGGGGGTGAGTGACAATGTATGCATGGGAAAGGGGGGGTGAGTGACAATGTATGCATGGGAAAGGGGGGGATAAGTGACAATGTATGCAGGGGAAAGGGGGGTGAGTGACAATGTATGCAGGGGAAAGGGGGGGGTGAGTGACAATGTATGCATGGGAAAGGGGAGGGTGAGTGACAATGTATGCATGGGAAAGGGGGGGTGAGTGACAATGTATGCATGGGAAAGGGGGGGTGAGTGACAATGTATGCATGGGAAAGGGGGGGTGAGTGACAATGTATGCATGGGAAAGGGGGGGTGAGTGACAATGTATGCATGGGAAAGGGGGGGGGTGAGTGACAATGTATGCATGGGAACGGGGGGGGGGGGTGAGTGACAATGTATGCAGGGTAAAGGGGGGGAGGGTGAGTGACAATGTATGCATGGGAAAGGGGGGGTGAGTGACAATGTATGCATGGGAAAGGGGGGGGTGAGTGACAATGTATGCATGGGAAAGGGGGGGTGAGTGACAATGTATGCATGGGAAAGGGGGGGTGAGTGACAATGTATGCATGGGAACGGGGGGGGGGGTGAGTGACAATGTATGCAGGGTAAAGGGGGGGGAGGGTGAGTGACAATGTATGCATGGGAAAGGGGGGGGGTGAGTGACAATGTATGCATGGGAAAGGGGGGGTGAGTGACAATGTATGCAGGGGAAAGGGGAGGGTGAGTGACAATGTATGCATGGGAAAGGGGGGGTGAGTGACAATGTATGCATGGGAAAGGGGGGGGTGAGTGACAATTTTTGCATGGGAAAGGGGGGGGGTGAGTGACAATGTATGCAGGAGGAAGGGGGGGATAAGTGACAATGTATGCAGGGGAAAGGGGTGGGTGAGTGACAATGTATGCATGGGAAAGGGGGGGTGAGTGACAATGTATGCATGGGAAAGGGGGGTGAGTGACAATGTATGCAGGGGAAAGGGGGGGTGAGTGACAATGTATGCATGGGAAAGGGGAGGGTGAGTGACAATGTATGCATGGGAAAGGGGGGGTGAGTGACAATGTATGCATGGGAAAGGGGGGGGTGAGTGACAATGTATGCATGGGAAAGGGGGGATGAGTGACAATGTATGCATGGGAAAGGGGGGGTGAGTGACAATGTATGCATGGTAAAGGGGGGGGTGAGTGACAATGTATGCATGGGAACGGGGGGGGGGGGGGTGAGTGACAATGTATGCAGGGTAAAGGGGGGGAGGGTGAGTGACAATGTATGCATGGGAAAGGGGGGGGGGTGAGTGACAATGTATGCATGGGAAAGGGGGGGTGAGTGACAATGTATGCATGGGAAAGGGGGGGGTGAGTGACAATGTATGCATGGGAAAGGGGGGGTGAGTGACAATGTATGCATGGGAAAGGGGGGGTGAGTGACAATGTATGCAGGGGAAAGGGGGGGTGAGTGACAATGTATGCATGGGAAAGGGGAGGGTGAGTGACAATGTATGCATGGGAAAGGGGGGGTGAGTGACAATGTATGCATGGGAAAGGGGGGGTGAGTGACAATGTATGCATGGGAAAGGGGGGATGAGTGACAATGTATGCATGGGAAAGGGGGGGTGAGTGACAATGTATGCATGGTAAAGGGGGGGTGAGTGACAATGTATGCATGGGAAAGGGGGGATGAGTGACAATGTATGCATGGGAAAGGGGGGGTGAGTGACAATGTATGCAGGGTAAAGGGGGGGAGGGTGAGTGACAATGTATGCATGGGAAAGGGGGGGGGGTGAGTGACAATGTATGCATGGGAAAGGGGGGGTGAGTGACAATGTATGCATGGGAAAGGGGGGGGTGAGTGACAATGTATGCATGGGAAAGGGGGGGTGAGTGACAATGTATGCATGGGAAAGGGGGGGTGAGTGACAATGTATGCAGGGGAAAGGGGGGGTGAGTGACAATGTATGCATGGGAAAGGGGAGGGTGAGTGACAATGTATGCATGGGAAAGGGGGGGTGAGTGACAATGTATGCATGGGAAAGGGGGGGGTGAGTGACAATGTATGCATGGGAAAGGGGGGATGAGTGACAATGTATGCATGGGAAAGGGGGGGTGAGTGACAATGTATGCATGGTAAAGGGGGGGTGAGTGACAATGTATGCATGGGAAAGGGGGGATGAGTGACAATGTATGCATGGGAAAGGGGGGGTGAGTGACAATGTATGCATGGGAAAGGGGGGGTGAGTGACAATGTATGCATGGGAAAGGGGGGGTGAGTGACAATGTATGCATGGGAAAGGGGGGGTGAGTGACAATGTATGCATGGGAAAGGGGGGGTGAGTGACAATGTATGCATGGGAAAGGGGGGGGTGAGTGACAATGTATGCAGGGGAAAGGGGGGGTGAGTGACAATGTATGCATGGGAAAGGGGAGGGTGAGTGACAATGTATGCATGGGAAAGGGGGGGTGAGTGACAATGTATGCATGGGAAAGGGGGGGTGAGTGACAATGTATGCATGGGAAAGGGGGGATGAGTGACAATGTATGCATGGGAAAGGGGGGGTGAGTGACAATGTATGCATGGTAAAGGGGGGGGTGAGTGACAATGTATGCATGGGAACGGGGGGGGGGGGGGTGAGTGACAATGTATGCAGGGTAAAGGGGGGGAGGGTGAGTGACAATGTATGCATGGGAAAGGGGGGGGGTGAGTGACAATGTATGCATGGGAAAGGGGGGGTGAGTGACAATGTATGCATGGGAAAGGGGGGGGGGGTGAGTGACAATTTTTGCATGGGAAAGGGGGGGGGGGTGAGTGACAATGTATGCAGGAGGAAGGGGGGTGAGTGAAAATGTCTGCAGGGGGAAGGAGGGGGGGGTGAAAATGTCTGCAGGGGGCAATGACTGTAGGAGGGGGATAATGATAATGTCCCCAATGTGTGTGGGGACGACGACAGTATATGACTGTAATGTGTGTGGGGGGACAGTATATGACTGTAATGTGTGTGGGAGGACAGTATATGACTAATGTGTGTGGGGGACAGTATATGAGGGTAATGTGTGTGGGGGACAGTATATGACTATAATGTGTGTGGGGGACAGTATATGACTGTAATGTGTGGGGGACAGTATATGACTCTAATGTGTGTGGGGGACAGTATATGACTATAATGTGTATAGGGGACAGTATATGACTATAATGTGTGCTATTAAGTGAATGTGGGGCTGCTTGGGGAAAATGAGGTATATTTATTGAATGCGATTATGAATTATTTAATGCCTGAGTTGTGGGAAATGGTTATTTTTATTAAACATAAATGCTATTTAATTTCTTGCTGGGATTGTTTGGAGGGAGGGAAATAGGTTAACTTATTAAATGGGAATACTATTAATTTAATGTTTGGGGCTGGTTGTAGGGAAATAGGTTTATTTATTAAATGTATATACTATTTAATGTCAGGGCTAGTTGGAAGGAAATAGATGTATTTATCAAATGTGAATACTATTATTTTAATGTTGGGGCTGGAGTGAGGCCTAAATTTAAACCGTGGGTGCTATATTGATTTAACACTGGTGCTGGTTGGAGTTTTCTAAATTTCATGTACCCATTTTTTTTTCGTAATAGGGTCTCCAACATTCCAGGATCCAGACAAGCAGCAACTGATCTTAAGACACCAGGAGCCACAAGTGGAGACAATGACAAGACAGGTAAGAGAGACCAGGACATTCTGCCAACTGTCCTGAATTTGGCGGGTGACTGTCCCGCTTAGTCAGGATTTGGTCTGACTGCAAGGACAGTTGGGAGGTATGTCCTACTTCACATTGTACTGCTTGTGAAGGCAGAACTGTGTGCACCTAACAGTAGTGCTCACAGTATTGCCTGTGTATTTATTGAAAATGTGTCTAATAATCATATTACATCATAGGAGCTCCCCTGCTTTAAGTGCCTAGGGCGCCCGAGCCTTAATCCAGCTCTGGTTAGCAGGAGGGAGCGGATAGCTACTCCCAGTCCCTGGATAGGACACAGCCTGCAAAGGAAGCCGAGGAGCTCTAAGTCTCATGAATTTATTAATCTTGTGAGACTAAGAGCTTCCCTGCTCACTCTACAGGAAGTTCCCACTCTGATGGATGTCAGCCGCATCAGAAGCATAGATAAGTACAGTGGGCTGGGGGTGTTGTAATGTGTTTCTGGGGTGGGGGGGTGGCATGATGGGGAGGGCCTGATAAATGTAATGTTTTATTATAATGTATGTATCAATGTCCCATGTTGACCATGCCCCCAACATAATGTGGCCACGCCCCCTGACGGCGCCGCTGCTGCACAGCGGCACACGATTTTGTCCTGCTCCTCAACAGAGATGGGCCTGTATGCTTGAAATGCCAGGGCTGATTTTTACTCCCAGTCCGGCCCTGCTCCCAATACTAACATACAAAAATATATTAAAGATTGTTTGTTGGAGGAAGACGACACCTTGACAGATGAGGTTAATCAAGAGAATATAGAAAAAATTGTCTCACGCTTAGCCATCTATTTTCCAGTAGTAATAAATTGGAGTAAAATTTTCACCATTAAGCAGAAAGATAGTGAAACTGCAGCAGACTATTTTGCTAGAGCTCTTGCATCAATGACTCAGTTTACTGGGATATCAGATATAAAGGAGAATCCACATCATAGGGAAGTAGCTGTAACGGTACTGATGGATGGTTTAAAGGAAAACCTTAATGACAAGGGTACAGACCTCAACACCTGGTTGGAGGGGTAACACGGTAGATTCTCTTAGAGAGATTGCCGTGGAACACGACAAAAATATTTTTAGGAAGAGGGAAGAGAAGAGTGACAGGTTGATGACGGTGAGTATACAAGCGTTAGAGGGAATACATACACGACCACCAGCATATAACCCACATGAAAGGAAACCTAAAATGGTGAGATGTTATAATTGCAAAGAAGAAGGACATATGAGGAAAGATTGTAGAAAGGGGAGATACAATTCTAATGGAGGGTCACATAGATATCCTCCAAGGAGGAATTCACATAGACTAGAAGACTCACATCTACCCGTATATGTAATAGCAGCAAATGCTACGCGGGAAAGCGATAGTCAGCGCTAGGGGTCAGGTCATACTTGTAGTCTACAGCCAGTGAGGTTAACTGAGAGTCTGAGAGAAGAACCAACAGTGCTAGTTGACATAGCTGGTAGGAAACAAACTTTTCTTGTAGATACAGGGCGGCCAGATCTGTGATAACCTCTCCTTTAAATCTACAGGTGACCAGTATAACTATTCCAGCTATGGGGGTAACGGGAAGAGTGTTACATTATCCTTTAACTAAACCCACAGAAGTTACTATCGGGCCCCTGCATACCAAGCATTCGTTTCTCTTGGCTGCAGCAGCTCCTACTAACTTGCTGGGAAGAGCCATGTTATGTAAAATGGGATGTGTCATATACTGTACCCCATATGGTGTTTTCCTAGATATACCAGAGAAGGTCGTGCATGAGGTACGGGATATTTTGGACACCCCTCAAAGGTTAATGTTGCACTCTACTGTTATAGAACAAAGTCCATCTCGCGTAAAGGGGATGTTGCTGGAAATACCGGGTTCCCTATGGACCAGAGATGGAAAGGACACTGGATTGATGGCAAATGTAGCTCCTGTGATGGTAAATCTAAAAAGTGGTAGGATAGCTCCAAAAATCCCACAGTATCCATTAAAACCGGAGGTGGAACTAGGGGTATATCCTGTTATTGAGAGGCTGTTGCAACAAGGGATTTTAATTCGTACATCCAGCACAGCAAATAGTCCCATTTTCCCTGTGAAGAAGAGTGGGGGGAGGGGCTATAGATTAGTCCAGGACTTAAGGGGAATTATTAAAGTTGTTGAGAGACAATTCCCTCGTAGTGCCCAATCCAGCTGTCATCCTCATGCAGATTCCACCGTCTGCTAGTCACTTTACTGTCATTGACCTATGTTCTGCTTTCTTCTCAGTCCCTCTTCACCCTGACTGCCAATACCTTTTTGCATTCTCCTACCGAGGGGTGCAATATACATGGACCCCACTTCCCCAGGGGTTCATTGATAGTCCCAGTATTTTCTCTCAAGCCTTACATGACTGTTTACAAACTTTACAGCCTAGCAATGGGTCTGTTCTAATTCAATATGTGGACGATTTGTTGTTGTGCTCTGATTCTTTTATGTCATGTTTACATGATACTAAATTGTTGTTGCTCCATCTCTCGCAAACAGGGCACAAAGTGGCAAAGGACAAGATACAGCCATGTCAGACTGACGTCAAATACTTAGGACACTGCCTCACACAGGGGCTAAGACACTTGATGACCGACAGAATTGAGGCCATACAACACATGACTCTGCCGCAGAGCCAGAAGCAAATTCGTAACTTCTTGGGGATGTGTGGATACTGTAGATCCTGGATCCCAGGTTTTTCTATTCTGGCATTACCATTGCAGGAGCTAGTCTCTTCCTCAAAACCAGAACGTGTCGTACACACAGAGGAGTCAGAGCAAGCGTTCTTTAATCTCAAAGATAGTCTTACTAGAGCACCTGCATTGGGAATACCTGATTATGAAAAGCCTTTTGAGCTATACTGTACGGAAGCTGATGGTTGTGCAGCAGGTGTCCTCACACAGAAACATGGTGACGCTAGCAGACCGGTAGCATACTACAGAACACAATTGGACACTGTGGCAAGATCATTCCCAACATGCCTCAGAAGTGTAGCAGCAACTGCTCTTCTGGTAAGTAAGAGCGAGGACGTAGTATTAGGACATAATTCAACTGTCTATACACCCCATGCTGTATCAGCTCTGTTAAATTCAGCTCAAACCAGACATGTTTCTTCAGCTAGATTCGCAAAGTGGGAACTAGCTCTGATGGCACCCTCAAACATCACCATCAAATGATGTAGCACCTTAAATCCAGCTACATACCTTCCATATGTGTCTCTAGAGACACAAAGGGTGGGAGGTGAGGAGACACTGGGTGATGATGAGTTTGGCAAGAATACTGATACGCATGACTGTATGGAATACCTGAACCAGACCTTTACTGCGAGGCCCGACATACAAGACACCCCCTTAGAAAATGTAGATTTTACGTCTTATACAGACGGGAGTTGTCATAGACAGACAGAGACGGGAGAACTATGTACTGGTTGCGCTGTTCTAGATTATCAGGATGTTGTAGAAGCTGAACTCCTTGGCCCACCTCACTCAGCCCAGGTGGCGGAACTAGTAGCATTAAGGAGAGCTTGTGAGTTGGCAAAAGATAAATCAGCTAATATATATACTGACTCTAGGTACGCCTTCGGGGTAGTGCACGATTTTGGGGCCTTTTGGCGTCTTAGAAACTTTACGACAACAGCAGGCATGCCAGTGGCACACTCACAACACATAAAAGGACTTTTGACAGCGATACAGTTACCCAGGACAGTAGCCGTCATAAAGTGTAAAGCCCATACCTCTGAAGAAGACCCGGTGTCATTGGACAATAACAGGGCGGACGAAGCTTCTAAATGGGCAGCAGGGCAACCTATGACTGTATCGACCAAGACTATGATGGTTTTTCAGACATTAGACATGCAGAAATTAATTGAAATGCAAGATTTGTGTTCCCTGCAGGAAAAGGCGGTCTGAAAGGCGAAGGGATGTGGTCAAGAGTCCTCAGGACTCTGGAGAGATGGACAAGGTAAGCCTGTAGCTCCCAGAACATACTATCCAAGCCTGACTGAAGCAGCACACGGTCTGACTCACCTGGGTAAAGAAGTTATGTGCAAACTGCTGAGAGCATACTGGTGTGCTCCTGGATTTTCCTCTCAGGCAGGCAATGTCATGTCTTACTTGTTTGAGGAAAAATGTCAGGAAAACTATTCCAACTGAGCCTTCCCACATCCCTCCTACAGACGGACCTTTTCAGGTAATACAAATTGACTATATCCAATTACCACCTTGCAGGAATCTAAAGTATGTGTTAGTATGTATTGATGTGTTTTCCGGTTGGGTGGAAGCATATCCAGCAGCCACTAATACTGCTGTGTTCACTGCAAAGAAAATTGTACAAGAGTTTGTGTGTAGGTTCGGTATCCCTAGAATCATTGAAAGTGATAGGGGTACCCACTTTACTGGTGATATCTTCCAAAATATGTGTAAGCTCATGGGAATCAGTTGCAGACTTCACACCCCTTACCGACCACAAGCCAGTGGTAAGGTGGAAAGAGTAAATGGTACTATTAAGAACAAGCTTGTTAAAATAATGGCTGAAACTGGATTGGCGTGGCCTGAAGCTTTGACACTAGTCCTCCATAGCATCCGAACCGCTCCTAGACCTCCTCTTAATCTGTCCCCCTTTGAGAAACTGTTCGGCCGACAACCTCATTTGATCGTGAGTCCGCAAGACGATTTAAAGTGTAATAATGAAGTGACTGTACAATATCTTATAAAAATGAGTAGACAGCTAAAGCAACAACAACAAAAACTAAAAATGCTGTCACCTGGTATGCCAGAAACGAACTGTCATGATGTTGAACCTGGGGACTATGTTATGATCCGCAATTTCTTACGCTCAGGTTGTTTAACAGACCGTTGGGAAGGCCAGTACCAAGTGCTGCTGACCAGGTCCACATCACTGAAGGTTGCAGAGAGAGACACTTGGGTCCATTCCACCCACTGCAGGAAAGTCAGTAACCCGGAGAAAGTGCGAGATAAAACTGAGACGGACGACACCGATCTGTCACTCGTAAACATGTTCCGGGAGACCAAAAGCCTGCAGTCAAGTCACCTGAACCAGAGACGTTGCCTCAGAACTATCTTTTCAGCGATGGAGTGGTGGTTTTTGTTTTTCTTTTGTTCCAGGATTTTCCTTGTTTTTACTTTTTCTAGGACACTCTATTTTTGTGGAGGAGGATGGAGGACAGAGGCAGGTTCTGGTAGTGATACCAATGAGATGGAGATCGGGGAAAAGTTACTAGAGTACTCAGAGCAGCCCATTATCAAGCTTGGTCCAGGGGTTATGAAAAGGTCTGCTAGCTCGGGAACTCTGAGGGGCTATTGTCTGATGAGTATTGTATCTGCAAGTTCTGTGACTCCCTAGTTGAAGAGAAGTGCATCCAGCGATGCCAGTCCACCAGTAACCTGGACATGGGCGGGCATCCTCTGGAGGATTATCACTCCTTAGTGGGTAAGGTTCTAATTCAAACTGAGTGCTGGGTGTGCTCACATGTGCCTCAGGGACAGCATAAAATAGGGCTAGTGCCATTCCCACTAAACATCTCTGAGGTACTAGAATTGAGGGGAGGGAGGCCCATAGAAGGTAGGTACAATAACACTAGGTCCCCTAGTCTGAAACTTCGACAATACTCCTTAGACAGATCTTTACTGTGCCTAAACATCTCTCATGCAAAGCATCTGGAGATCAGACAATGGCTCGCCACACTCATTTTGGAGGGAGACTTGCAAGGTTACCAATAGGCAGGACTGTTGATGGAAACCACAAATTAGGGCGTGTAGCTAAACATAAGAAAGTATCCATTGGAAAGGTCTCTATAGGTAATTGTAAGAATGTCATCCATGCTGACACGTGTCTTGAACAAATGGAGGCACTAGGCATGGGTAGTTTTGTCAAAACCTTATGTGATATAATTAATGGGCATACTGTTCCTTATGTTCTCCCTGATGACGTGTACTTTGTTTGTGGGAGAAAAGCTTATTCCTGGGTGACTCCGAGTTCCAAGGGTTTGTGTTTCTTAGGTAAACTGGTTCCTGAAATCATGACTATTACTCATGAAGAAAGGGTTGGTATTCACAAGACTACATCACCACCATACATACACACACACACAGTATGAACACAGTGGCAAGAGAAATATGATTCCTGGTGAGGAGCCCATAGCTATAAAATTGATTAGTGAAACTGCTGGTTTTGTTTGAAGTTATGGTTGCTCTAGACCTCACCAGGACCGCTCGGGGAACTTTAAATTTTAAATATATTCAAGACCTAGCTAAATTGATAGACAATATCACCGAGATGTATGATGACACTTTCAGGTATACTGGAAGGGAGCTACAAGCGTACAAGAAGGAGTTGGTGCAACAAAGGTTGGTACTGAATTATCTCACCTCTATTACTGGTGGATACTGTGTGACTTTGGCCACCCAGTTTGGTGTCAAATGTTGCACGTACATCACCAATAATACAGATGATCCCAAAGAGGTTATAGACCGTGAGATGGATAAAATTCTGCAACTGAAATGGGAATTTCGAAGGAACCATAATTTTTCGTTATATGAGGTCGGGGAAAAGGTGGCGGGTTGGTTCTCATGCTTGAACCCTGTGAAATGGTTCTCTGGTCTGGGGGAGTGGGTACAGGAAATGGTTGCTAGTGTAGGTAAGCTCCTTCTCCTTATACTGGGTGCCATCTTAGCAATTGGTTTAAGTGTAAAATGTGTTCCTACTGTGTTGAAGTGTGGAAAACAGTCTTCTGGGAGAAAAACTGAGAACGAGACTGAAAGGGTGGTGAGAGATACCAAGATCATGGTCTGTGAAGAAGTGTATAATCCTGAACTTGAGACGGTGATTATGTGATAGTTTATAACACTATCAAAGGGTGGAGCTGTCGAAGTCAGCAAATTGGATAAAGTCATTTCAATTAATATCGAGCAAACTTGATTGTCTATGTCTGAAAAGATGCGTAGAGCACGCTACGGCGTGGAAGGGCGTATCCAGCCGCAACACATGGCAATAACAGTTTTTACACTTTTGTATACATTCGCACAAACACACACAGTTGTAAATAGTACACATTAATGGTAGTTGCAACACATAGTTATTTATGTCGAAATATAGAAGTGTTTATGTGTAATATTATAAGTTATATGCATATAAGTGAAACATATGGTTCAGGTTAAAGGAAATGTGTGATGTCTGATATCATATTAATCCCCTTTACATCAGCAGCTGAATAGACTAGTTGTAACTGGAGTCTTGGCGGTAGGAAAGGAGCACATCCCCTGGAGAGATGACCCCCACTTTTGGATTCTTTAGTTTGAACTAGCCTATGATCTGCAACCCCCTGGATCTTCCTGAAGCCTGGACCAATAGAAGCAAGCCATACCATCTGCATTGTTTTACTGTATTTACTGTATACAGTCATATTGACCACAGACTTCAGACCTGAATGACTGTTCACTGGATCCAGAGCGCCTGCAATAAGTAAGGCCTGTACTAATTATTTCGCTTGAATTATTCTGCTACTTTTTGAGAATAAATATTTGTGCGTTGAAAACACAAATCAAGATTCGACAATCGTTATTGGATAGCGACAAAACGTGCATAACACCAGTATCACCGGGGGAGCTGAGCATTGCTTAATAATATTTGCCTGAATCTTAATAAATTGTCCGAATGAGCGATGAGCAGCGATTGTAACTAAATTAGAGGTTTTAATAAATGCACTCCTAAATACATTATAATTGAACTCTGAAATATTTCTATTATTCTTTAAATACTCTCCAATAATAAATTTTATCAGGCAGAACAGAAACAGAAAATTGACATCTGCATCCAATATATAGAACAAAGGTGTTCACTGGTGTTATGATGGGACAATCTACTGAAAATGGAAGGTATGGTTATAATACTGAGATAAAATATGAAAATATCAGTCTCCAAAAGATAAACTTTCCTTAATTATTATCCATTGTTAGTTTCATGTAATTAGAGCCAGCCCAGAAAGTGACCATATACTTTTATTGCCTAGTTCACCCAAGCAGTGGCGTATCAATTATGTATACTTTACTCAAGATTTGAGCTGGTTATAAAGCCTGGAGCAATGTTTTTATTTTTCACTTTTTTCACTTTCCAATTTGCTATAACTATTACTGTCTGTTTATTCACCTTCCGACTGCTTGGACCCAATGGTAAATGTGGGAAAAAATGTTTTCTAAGTAGGTATCTGTACTGAAAGAAATATGTTTAAGAATTTATACATATAAAATATACAGCCAATTATTCACAAAGCTTATACCTATTATATATAGATCAATAAATATAGTGCTCCAAAATGATGGCTCTACATAACGTGTCCGAAGTATTCCCATATAGAATGTATAAGGATAAAAGGTGTGTGGCAAGAGCGCACTTCTGGTGAAACACACGCAAACAATTTCTTGCTTTTTACTTGTTTTAATGTCAGGATGGTAAAGTATTTGACACTATAAAGATTTTGCACAGTTTCTTGTGACCCTAAACACTAAATAAACAGAGACCAGGGGGTAAATGTATCAAGCTGAGAGTTTTCCGGCGGGTTTGAAAAGTGGAGATGTTGCCTATAGCAACCAATCAGATTCTAGATATCATTTTGTAGAATGCACTAAATAAATGATAGCTAGAATCTGATTGGCTTTTCAAACCCGCCGGAAAACTCTCAGCTTGATACATTTACCCCCAGCTCTCTAGCCACCAGCCAGCTTTACTAGCATTGGTCATCCGTAACCATAAAACAAACAGGTTTTTATACCTGACACTCCTCCCTCAGCCCTAGCTTGATGGGCGGGTTGCATTCCCATTTTCCCTTTAAAAAGGAGCTCCCATCAGCTGCTCTGTTTGCTATGACTTCAGACACACCCTGCTGTGAGAAAAGACACTTCTAAACCATGTAAGTTAAATCAGACTTTATACTTTTATTTTGTCACACATATGTCCTTGTGACCGGATGGGGTTACTTCACAACCCAGTCTGTAGGGGAAGGAAGAAGGAATGGAGGGAGGGATGTTCTTTCTGCATACTTTTATCTGGGTTTTTCTTTTTCATCGTCAGTAACTGACTGTTACTCACCACTCCTACTAGTGTCACCTTGCCACTAGATACTCACCGACTGAGAATTACAACTGCGCAATAGTTGTAGGAGAAACTCACTGCCACAACTAGATGGCGCCTAGAACCATTTACTTCTGAGGTAGCTGGTATAGCTACTGCAATGCCTCTTTGCTGTGGGCTGGCTGGTAACTCCTGATCGCTTACTATGGATCAGGAATTCTGGAGAGCGGGCAGAACGTTGACACCGAGAGGCTGGGTTCAACACAGGACAGCCGGACAGATTAGAGTGTAACCTCTTACCTCTTGGTCACAGGATACAGCAGGTAATCTTCAAGCAGTGAGTTTATTGCTCAAGAGTCCTAACAAGAACTTTTTCACATCAGTCAGTGGTACTGGTGATATTAAAGATGGAATGATACTACTATATTTTACATGGGCAACAGGGATCTTTAGATACAGTTTTACACACACATACCCTGGCAGGAGTAATCCAGCCTCCTACCCCTTTAACCAATCAAGACTGCTTCATGCAGCCTGCACATGAATCAGCCTGAAGGGGTTTAACACCTTTTTACATTGCTGCTAATGGCACCACAATGTCTGAGATATTACATCAGCTATTTAGCATCAGGATATAATATTCTCTAGACTTGAGATAATGCAATTTTATGCTTTAACAAAATTTACATCAATCTGTTATTTCACAAATCACTTGGAGTTTACATTGTTCAGAGAGGTTCTAACAGACATAAAATGGTAATGACTCCCTGCTGTGTATTCATATTCAGGCTGAAAAAGTGTTTGTCACTCACAGAGGGAAAAAGGTCTAGTTAGCATGAGGCTTTCTTTAGAAGTTACAAAACAGATTTCCTCCAACAAATCGCTATTGCATCAGAAATCAATACATCAGAAACTAATACATTTCTAATACAGCAATGCAACACAATATAAAAAATCAGTACATTTGAAATGATATCCAGTGGCGCACTGCACCCCTAATTGAAATAAATATAATAAGTTATTTCAGTTTCCCGAAAATAGCCTTATCTGTGTGGAGTTTGTATGTTCTCCTCTTGTTTGCATGGGTTTCCTCCAGGTGCTCTGGTTTCTTCCCACAATCCAAAAACATACTAATAGGTTAATTGTCTGCTTACAAAATTGACCCTAGTCTGTCTGTATGTGTGTTGGGGAATTTAGACTGTAAGTTCTATTGGGGCAAGGACTGATGAGAGTGAGTTCTCTGTACAGAGATAATGATGATGGTAATGATTCTACATGATCCAGTCATAGTCCTCCTCCTGTTTATCTTTAAACTAGGTGCACTGTTGCACAAATGTGTTTCTCAGCTTGCATCCTTTCTCTGCAGATTGCCAGCTAAATGCCTCCCTTTGTTACAGGTGCCTAATAAAAAATGTGGGAAGGTGACTCCAGGAAGCTTTGAATGTAATCTAGACTCAGACATAGTTAAGTGCATTGGTATGCACAGTATTTAAACCCGTAATAAACATAGCCAAAAATAAAACAACAGCAGGCTAAAGGTTAACTCGATGCAAATTAAATGTGTTTTTTAATAGTCCTCACTCCCCAGTTGTAAAACTGATGGGATTGACTTTTTGCTAGCTGTGAGGGTTCATGTGTAGAGATCCCAGATGTTTTACTAGCTGGAGAAGAGGGAGATTTTAAAGATCTTTTATAATTGTGATGTAGTTACAGTTTAATTTCATACATAAAGCATAAAAGGATTCATGATGACAGTGTGGAGTAAACACAGAAGGCTCTAACAAATGGTTCCCAACAGCCTTGAAAGAACGACTAGCGGTCTATAGGTTGAGGGGGTGGGGGGCCTATAGTACAGCTTGATGTGTAGTAAACAGTTCACTACTTACATCTCCATTTGTTTGCAGTGTGTGGATGCTGCACAATATCTCTTAAATCGACTTCTGCAAATGTGGCCATGTGACCACACCTCACGTACACTATTAACACTTCAAAGTTGCTGAAAATGTGCACTAATAAAAAATGGACACAGGGTGCCTGATTCATTAAGGAGGCAAAAAGAATTTGTTGTGTGTTTTTTTTATTTTTTTATCAACGCATGTAATTCGGGCATACACACGTCTGTATACAACTACAAGCGGATCTGAAGAAATGTCTCTTGTTGAATACAGGTCTAGGTACGCTCTGCTCTGACAGACACAATACACTGCAGGATTCATATTATTATTATCACAGATCTGTAAGGCGCCACAGTGCTCCGCTGCCATAGAGTAGGAAATACATAAAACAGGGATTACAAGGTAGGCAAAATAAATTCAGACATGAAAACAAAGGGTATAAAGGACTCTGCTTAATAGAGAGCTTATATTCTATGTGGAAGATGGCACAGCTGAAAATGAGGAGCGAGTGTGGTTCACAGTGGAGATTGGGACAGTTGTGAGGGTGCATTCGTGTGTATAGTGTTATCGTGGATTAGGTAAGTGCTAAAAAAGAGTTGAGTTTTCAGAGAGCGCCTAAAGATTTTAAGGCTGTTGGAAAGCCTGATTGGGCATAGCATGGCATTCCATAAGTGGGGAGCACATGGGACGTCTTGTAGGCGGGAGTGAGAGGTGGATACCAGAGATGAGACAAGGCACAGGTCAGAGGTAGATCTAAGAGGGCGGGAGGGAGAGTATTTTGATATGAGATTTGAGGTGCATAAGGGGTGTTGTTGAGGGCTTTGTAGGTAAGAGTGAGTAATTTGAATTGGATTCTGGGGGACACAGGGAGTTAGTGTAGGGATTTGCAAAGTGGTGCAGCAGATATGGAGCGGTGCGAGAGGAAGATCAGTCTTGTAGCAGCATTTAGGATGGATTGAAGTGTGAATATATGGGTGTCAGGAATGCCTGATAGGAGGTTGCAGTAGTCAAGACGGGAGAGGATGAGAGAATGGATAAGAGTTTTGTTAGCATGTTGAGTAAGAAAAGGGCGTAATCTGGCAATGTTTTTAAGGAGTTGACAGGACTGGGAGAGAGTCTGGATGTGAGGAATACACACAATACATATGTGGAATATAAAGTCCCAGCAGAAGGTACAGAAAAAAAGTATTAATTTAACGTTACCTGTTAATAATATTAGGACTGATTCATTAAGGAACTTAGGCAAGAAATTGAGTAAGTTCTCTTACTTAAGTTTTCTGGACAAAACCATGTTACAATGCAAGGGGTGTAAATTAGTTTATTATTTTGCAGATAAGTGAAATACTGACTGTTTTCTCATGTAGCACACAAATACTTGATAGCTTATTTGTACACTGAAATTTAAAGTTGATATTTGTGTGCTACATTTGTGTGCTGACTCCATAGAAGAGAGGCGGGTCAAGGGTGCCCGCTACCGTAATCTGCGCCCTAACTACTGATCGTCGACTGCACTGTGTTTTCAGGCAACTTCAGCATCCTTGACAACCACCAACAACATCCGTACCAGAACCGGCTCCAGCAGAAACCAGCAGGCCCAACCAGGGAGGCTGGGTGGGCAGTGTCCAGAAGCCAAGAGACTGCTTAACTCTCTGCCCATCTAACTTATGTGCTATAAACACACCAAATAGCAACACAATAATGTGTGTAATTGTGTTGCTATTTGGTGTGTTTATTGTTCTAGATTTAACTCCTTGGTGGATAGGAGTAGCTACACAAGGGCTGCTGAAAGTTTTTCTATCTGTGCTATCTTATACTATCTGTATATTCTGTTTTTAACTTATGTGCTATGCCTGGTCCCCCCATATGACATCAGATGGGTGTACTCCCTTTAGTTAAACTATTAACCCCAGAGTAGATTAATCATCCAGCCTTAGCTTTTAAATTCATTCGAGCTTAATACAGCCCTCATTTCTCAATAGTTTTGTAAAATAGTAGTCATGTATAGAAATATAACATTGATCCAAAATTTAAAATGAAAAAGACTAATACATAATTTAATTCTATTAATCAGTATAAACATTGTGCAAGATTCTTTAGCAAAATACAACCTGTTGGTATTGTTAGAGCATATCATTTGCTTTCTGTGTTTCTTTTGGTTCTTTAATATCTTTGCTATAAAAGTTTGTACAATATTGCCCAGATAACGGTGTTAATTATTATTAGTGCACAAAACATTGATATTTACAGGCCAGACCTTTCACTTCATTGACACATTAACTCAGTGTTGGCTAACCTGTGACACTCCAGATGTTGTGAAACTACTAGTCCCAGCATGCTTTGCCAATATATAGCAGCTTATTGCTGGAAGGCTATGTTGGGATTTGTAGTTTCACAACACCATGAGTGTTACAGGTTAGCCAAAACTGCATTAACCTATACTCACAGATCTCAAGATCAAATATGTCTAAATAGGGGTAAATGGGTATGTGGTATGGGTATATTGTGATGCTGTTTATGAAGAGTCCTTATTACCTATTTACATTTTGTATTACACTAACTAATAAACAAATTATTAAAGTGCCTCCTTCACATCCACAAAGTGGAAGATGCGATTTTGTGGGGTGATCTAATGTCCAATCAATTCACATTTCTCAGTAATGATCACTAGCTTCTAGTAAATTTATAGGCTTTTAGTATTCTTTGGAATATTGCTGTGGTCTGGGTTAATTTATCAAGTGAAGAAAAGTCTACCTTTTTAGAGCTAACACCATCTGAACATGGTCTTAGCCGTTCTCGCCTATGGGGAGAGGATCACAGGAAAGAGATCTTTGGATCCCTCTTCGGCAGGCTTCATTCTCTCCCCTCCTTTAAATACCAAAAATGACTCACGCATTAAAGACTTCAGGTCAGATCCTGGAGTTATTGCTAAAGTCATCGCCGGAACAGCCTCTTATAGGATGCGCTGTCTCAGGATGATTTTTTAATAAATGGCTGCATTATATCATTTCTTATCGTTGTGATAAGGGATGATAAATAAAATTATTAAATAGGCCCCTTAATCTGGAGTCTACAGAATGACATTAAAAGGAAGTTAGTTATTACTTAAAAACAGATCTGTAGGTCCCCAAAGTCATATACAGATGTAATTTCCTTCCTGGATGAAAAAAAGATAAGAATCCGTTTTGTATAATCTAGCCCCTTGTGATTTCAGAGGACATGCAGTATAAACCCTAGCGAAAAATTGACTGTCCTGTTAGGAGCAATTCTGCGCACCAAGCAATTCAACTTTTCAGCACACAGCAAGGCAGTGAATACAGTGGCTTTTAGAGGGAGTGTGAGTGCCCTCTAGTGAAACAATGTTCCCTTAAAATTAAATGAAGTACCAAAAATTGAGATTCCTGCAGCACCAGCAGCAGCTCTCACATACAATGATCTTTTTGTTTTTTCCCCCTCTGCTCTGTAGTCAGAGCACACAACGGGGCTTATTATAGGGGCTTGTGTTATTATAATAGGAAATGTTTGAGTATGAGGGGAAAGAGAGCATGAGGTGGATAGAGGAGGAACTGTCTGCTCTTAACAACAACCCATTCACTCCATCCTCCCTCCTGCTGAGATGTCCTAGAAGCAATCATATCATATCAGCCATTATTGGTGTGTCCTGTGCTGAACTGTACTTTTTCACTGTAAGAAAATTAAACATTAGTTTTGCAACAGTCTTGTACTGCCATATCTTGCATGCTCTGAAATGATGTGTGTACTCTTGGTTACTTGAATGTTTTCAAAATACAATGTATCAATGGACATATATTATCACTATTGGAAAGTTTGTACTAGTCCAGTGTAATGTGAATAATTCAGTAATATAAATCTTAGTTAATATTCAAATTATTTTAGGAACACAGGAATAAGCTATGGGAATCAAGACCTCTTACCTGTCTTCACTTGATAGCCAAGAGGGAGGGTCCCTTTCTGCCCACCAGCCAATTGCCCATGTTTTTCACCTAGCAGCTTATTACATATTCATGGACTCTCCTCCTCTGTCTAACCTTACAACGTCTCAGTGTGTCAGGGAGCTGCATCCCACATCCTCCTGTATTTGGGGTCTAGCAGGGCTAGCTGGAGCTCTTACCTTGCTAGTAGGATTTTTATAAAAGCCCGTGTGGCTTCCCCCTCCCCTCCCTGCAGATCCTCTGGCAACAAGAAGCTAGCACCATGGTCAGTGTTTGGGAAAGCCTGCAGCTCTGTGTGATTCTTCATCTCGTCTGCTTTTCCCTGGCACAGTTTGTAAGTCTATTTTACCTTTACTTGGATCATCTTAACGTTATGGCATCTTAGGTGTCAAAAGGAACCATTGCTTCGTCATGATATTTTATGGTTGTGTTAAGTTTTGTCATGCTGTGTAAATTATACAACTTTAGTGTTAATTGATTTGTGCAGAAGGTGTTTTCATGCTTTGGAAAGAAAACCAAAAATAATACCATTTTTCTACGTTTCGCACATCAGTGCTGGGAAGAGACGTTTGAATCTGAGGAATAGAATAAGCCAAAAAGTCATTAGGTCAAAGGACATCCCAGATATTGGAGGCCAAGGACTGCGCAGGAGTATTCAGTAACGCCAGTGACAGATGCATAAAGTACATATTTAATAAAATTATACTATGTGCAAAAATGCGCATTAACCTAGTAACAATTAGTTTCAGTCTGTCATTTTTCCAGTGCACTTTTAAAAGATTAACTTCTAATTGGCTGATGTGTGTTATAGCAACGCTGTCCACAGTGCACTTATTTTATAGACTCAGTTTCAAAGTGTATATATGACATTTGGTTAAAGTAAGGTTTCATTTTATCAATATAAACCACCATCCCTTGTTTTTAACTAAAAGTATTTGTGTATGGTATAAAAAAAACCAGCTAACTTATTTATTGTGCTGTTTAACTCGTGGCTAATGTACCACATGCAGCCACCTTTTCTCTTATCAACCTTTACTGATTGCCTGGGCATACTGTATTGTATCTATTGCAAGTGCAGGTATATGTTGTGCATGTATTTAGCATTATGGACATATATGTCCCACTTTCAACGAGTGTAAAATTATCTGGTGATCTGGGCCTATAAATTAGCAAGTTAAGAAAATATTTGAGAAATGGAAAATTTGATGATGTACGTTGTGTGGACATCTCCTATTAGAGCTTGATCATATTAAAGCAGTTTAAAAGGTAAAACTATAATAATGAAGTGATTGAACATTATACGTGATACATAGACCGGGCTATAGGTTGGAAATATGACAGTATTAATACTAAAGAAGATGAAACCATTGGGAGATGGTTAGTGATACATTGAATGTAAGAGGAGAAAACTAGTGGGATGGAGCACTGAACAATATAAAATATATATAAATAGACTGAATATAGGTAACTGTGGTTCATGTCTGCTGTAATCTTGTATGAGATTTTGTGGGAGCAGAGAGAGGGAGGGAGTTGGGTATGTGAAGGTGTTTGTAGGTCAGGAGCCAGAAGGAATGCACAGTCCTGAGACATTTGGCATTCATCTGTGAGAACAAAGTTTGCCATTCAAGGAGCCAGAAGCCTGATCCTGTTCCCCACACACTCACAGAGCCCCTGAACACAAACAAATGAAAGGACAGAGTGGCTGCCTCTTGCTGACATTAATGCTAAGTTAGTCATTCTTACAGTTACCTGCACGGGAGGCCTCAAACATTGGATTGTTAGTTTTATAGGCAACTTGTTTATCCAATTTTATCTGTAACCAAGTAAACAATTTGCAATGACAACAATTTAAGTGCAAAGACCAGCTTTGCCCAGCATTCTGTTATTAAAATGTCATTAACATTTAATCTGCTTTATTGATATCACTAAACAAAATATTTATGGATATATTGTTCTGAAGACAACACTTATCAACAAATTCTGCAACCTACCTTAAGCATCTGTACATGATTACAAACTAGTAGCAGCCATGCTGTACAGAGCTTGCCATCCTTGCCATTGCTGCCATCTGCCGTTGTTGTATATCACCTAAAAATGTTTAGAAAACAAATCGTCCACAACCAATCTCTCTCTGACCAGTAGGCATGGAAGAGAAGTAGCATTGGATCTATTGTTTTTAGGCAGCTCTTCAGTGCTGTGTCACCTCCTATTTATTTACTGTCCTAAATATATTTGTATATGCTGTTGAAATGACAGTCAATGAAAGTAATGTGTCGCAAAACATTACATGAACTGTCCTGAATGGACTAGTCCACCAGAGGCTTCCTAAGTGTAACTGCTACCAGGCCCAGCCAAGCTATAGGCCCGTACTATGTGTACTACTACCCTCTTATAATACACCTTTATTTTTATTTTCTGCTCTAAGCAAAAATGTTTTGTACTATGTTATGATGTGTTATGGACTTCTGTCCTTGTTTTTTTAAAATATAAGGACAGATGTGCATGCGTTTACATTACTAATGTTATGTGTAACATTACAGGCTGCTCTGTCATGTCGTATTCTAAATAAGGTTTCTGGTGTCTTTATTCACTGAACTCTGTTCTCTTACTTACTAGATGAGACGTCCTAATATTGTTACACTACAGCTCAGAAAATTCTAGTTATTAAACTATTGCAGGTATAAGGAACCACGCTCTACTCTGCTCCTTGTGATATATTACATGTATCCATTTAGTGATTTGTTCCATCATTTGGATGGTAAATCCTATATCACCATGCCTTCATCTTAATTTGTATAAAATACCAGAACCTATACCTAATAGAAAGGCTGCATCTCACCATTGTAGATCATGGCAATTCATAGATAAAAACTAGCATGTTTAAAAAAAAATCAGAGCACTTCATTCACTTCACGTTTGTATGTAGTCCATTGGGTGCCTCAAGACATAGCTTGATATGTGACCTAAGCCTAGTATTTTTATGTCACTGTGACTTTTCCAGCAAAGATGGCAGCCATATTGTCGTCTATAGAAGATGCAATTTAGCTGGCTGATATAATGTGTGAATTTTCCCTTTGAGGTAGGTGACCTAAGCTTAGGCTGTGAATGTTATCAAACTGAGGAAGTGCTTGGTCCCTACCTTAACATGCTCATACAATGAGATAGAGTGGAGAATGCACAGAAGCAGACAGGCCTGATTGCTTTTGAATCAGAAGTGTAGTTTTTACTACAGGTCTGCATCCAAACCACAGAAGCCAATCAATGATATATGGGCAGAATCAGGAAGGCCTCTGTGGATGAAGGGGCCTGGCTCATTCCAGCTCAATCTGTGCTGTGTTTCAGCTTCCTTTGCACTATGGAAGAAATGACTTTGTGTTACTGATTGTTGCAGAGTAGGTCACACATATAAAAATGTGAATTGTATTTGCCAGTCTAAGTTTTTGCAGCGCCATGATTTGCAATTCACCAGGATTCGGACAGCAACAAGTGACTACCTCTTGTGTATATAACGCCATTGTCATTGGGGAGGGAACATTGAGTATGCACCTGAAATATTTCCTCTAGCTCCTTCTTCAGAATAATACAGATGCAACCTCTAGAAAATCTTCATGCAGCTGTCATGTGTCTTATCAACTGCTGTGTGAAAAAGGATGTTTAATATGCTTTTTATTTTTTTTTCTCTTGTATTATATTTAAGAACTAGCAATCACATACTGAGCCCTTTTACATGTGCCTAAACGTAAAACAATATGCATTACTTATATGGGGTAAACAGACCCACGTTATGACTAATGAGCATCTTACAATGCAATGCAATGTTAAACATGGATTTCTGAACCCTACTCCTTGTAAAAATAGGATTTTGGTACTTCCTTTGCTGGATTAAAAAAATGCACATATTGCTTTAAATATGTGCCTTAAATTGTTCACATCCTGCTTATTTATAACACCAGAAATTAGACTAAATATGTGTAAACGGCCCATGAAGGTGCTCACTTTGTATTAGACTGTACTATGTTTAGCATTTTGACTCTAAGCAAAATGATATACTTAATATGATTTATTTTTCCTAATCACTAGTTTATTGTCTATTCCTGCAGACAGGCCCACCAGGTCCACCAGGGCCTCCCGGTCCACCAGGCCCTTCAGGGATCCCAGGATCAGATGGCATTGATGTGAGTACACAATCCAGGAACAAAGAACCTCTGTGTGTACCAGACTGAGAAGCTGAACACTTCTTAAAACATACCTCTAGATGGCAAGCATTGACAGTGTATAGTCTGTATAAACGCACATTCATGGAGACTGCAATGCCTTAAATAAATCATGAAAATATCAGATTTAGCAAAGCATTTTAGTACAAATTGATTAAAATACTTGCTATCGTAATAATAACTAGCCCTTTTGACATTTTCATTCATAGGGAAAACAGTTGTAATTTTGACTATATGTTTACAATAGATATTTTATTAAAAAAAGTTTTAACGTAAAATATATATGGTGTATATATTATGGAGTGACCAAATAAAATGGGATAAGTAAGGGTATGTGTGTTGGTAATGATGACAGCAAATGTTAATTTTGCACACTTTGGAGCCAAACTTGGAAAATGACTTACATCTGGATAATATTATCAATATTCATCATATCAATTTAAGAAAATTGTCTAGATACAATTTGAAAAATCATAAGAGAGATACTGACCATAGGAGTTGTGCAAAGGGGCAGAGACACTGGTTACATCCAGCAAAAATAAACTTTTTTGTATAGTTACCCTAATGGGCGTAGCACGGACCAATGGTACCTGGAGCTAGTGCATGCTATGGAGCCCCCTCCCCCACCCACTCAAGATCTAAAGTGTGCCAGGGGAGGGGCGTGGCCAGCATGTGGGGTGGAGTTCCCCCCTACCCCCCACCCTCGCACTACACTACATAAGATGGTACTAGCAAAATCAGAGGGGGAGAGGGACAAAAAGTGTGGGAACCTCCTATTTTATTAGCACCAGCACTAGGCTTTGGTAGCCAGGGCTGGTGGCACTATAGCAGGGAACCCGCAGCGTGGGGACCCCCAGCCATAACGACAAACCAGCTCCAGGCTGGTCAGCATGGGTATGGATTCTCCAGGGAGATGGGACCCTCAGATATAAATACGCCCCCCCCCCCCCCTGGGTACCCAGCAGCGCCATGCTGAGAGCACTAGGGCTCATCCCACATCCCTGGGCGGTGAGTGTGGGGTAATAGTAATTTAATTAATGTAAAACACCATTTTGTCCCTGGTGCACTTCAGGCTGCTATTAACAGTTTGGGCATGCTGGTGCTTGTAGTACTATAAGCACCAGTATACTCATGGCTGCCAGGGCATGCCCCCTGGGACCTGTAGTGCACCAAGACAAAGTGTAAATAAAATACATAGCCCCGTTTTAAAAATAACTTTATTTGAAATACATAAAAAAAACCTCACCAACATCCAGGGTCTTCATCTGTAATAATTCCAATTATTTATCCTTATCTAAAACAATAAAAGAAAATAGATCCAAGGTCTTCCAGCTTTCAATAAAAAAAACACAGCAAAAATAATTCACAGGATCTTCACTTTCTTGGTCACAGGAAGAGCTACTGGTGCGCAATGACATAATTACACCGCTAGGGCTATTTATAACATGGGGATTTCCCGTGACCTCGGCGACCTTAGTGCTGAGGACATTCTGAATGTGGATAGTATGGTGTCACCATCCTGAATGGCGACATTTTCATTGTCACCATTTTGACTATATCACAGTATAATGCAGGGACACTGGTACAGGTGTAATGGACACTCAGTAACTGGATTCTCTATATAGAACATATTGCTATATGATAGATGTCCACAATGAAAAATGAGTCCAGGCTTCACAAAAAAGGACTGCGAGTATAACAAGCTGCCCTTGTGAAACCTCTCTGGTACCGGTGTTGTGATGTATGCATACTTACTTGGGGTATCTTGTTGCTTGGTACCCTACTTGCTGTTGCCCTCCTCAACTGCTCCAGATATTGCGCAGGTATGGTGGGTGGCAACTTGTGGTGGTGCAGTGCAATGTACATAAATATTGGGCACCTGGCCAGTTTAGTTCAAAACAAAAGATAACTTTATTACACTCCTTCTCCTCCAGCACGATAATTATAACTGTTGCAGACAAATTTTCCATAATAAGTCCAACGCCTCCAGCACACACTTAGCAACAATAAAATACTTCTGGCAGTTCACATACTCGGTATTGCCGATACAGTTATTACACAGCATCAGTCAGAGCCAATCATATACCCAGTCAGACTTAGGCATGGTCCAGAGGTTATTGCTGATTGGTCTTGCACACCATCCCCTAAATCAGGATCCCTCTTTTGCAACTTTAGCCGCACTGGCTTCATGCAGTGACCTCTCCTCATGGTATGGGGGTACTATCCACGGGGGCGCATACTGCGACTGTACAGAGTATTTCCCCACTACATGGACCACCATTCATCCCTTTGCTGAAGCTGATAAGAGCTATTTGGGGAACACTTCCAGAATATTTTCACATGCTACTACATTCAGGGACTTTCTTCCCCCTTGTCTTATACAAATGCCCCTCTGTGGCAGCTGCCATGCACTCACCCCTTTCCAGGGTCTATCCAAGGTCTCTGTCAGCCATTCACTTATGCCTCTCTCCTCCAGTCAAGCTCTGACAGGCAATCCACTTCAAAGGATCTGCCGTCCTTATGCCCTTTGGTGTTGGGGACTCTCCCCCTCTTGTCCACTGTCATCCAAGTACACCCTCATTTAGTGCTGCATCCTCTCCTGGGGTACCACTGAAGTGGGGATCCCCTACTGTCACGGCCCCATTCAGGAACACTTAGCAAACCCATAAAATTAAAGAGTTTGCATAATAAAAAAACAATATGATAATCATGCCTGAAGCTTTATTTCAAACAATAATAGCTGCAGTATATGAGTATTCAGAAAACAGTACAGCCACCAACACACTTCTCCTCCCCTTATGTTACTGATAACTCTGCTAGAATGAATTGCTCCATATGCATATTCCACTGACCTCCTGAAATATTTGCATACATATTTATATTTCTCTTAACAAGCTATAGTTCAGACAACCAAACACTTTTCCAGAGGTTAGTGTATCATTTTGCATACCATTCTTTTCCAAGCTTTATTATGATTATAATTAATATAAATTTGCTATGATTTTGAATACAAATTTTCTAGTTGTTAGTTATTGGCATAGTAAAGTTTACAATATGTTGTTTTATTTTCCCAAGTAAAGGGAATGTTTTAATTTGTTGATGTTTATCATGTGTGTTTGTTTTGAGGGTGAGTGATTTGTTTGTTTGTTTTTGAGGCTCATGATATAATCTTGAGTGCTTCGAGCTTTTTAGCTACTTAGTGTTATTTTTGCATCCAGGTGGTGGTCGGCTGCTGTAAGAAAATTCTGAGCCAAGTTACTATTCAACTTTCAAGACTTTAGACAGTAATCTTCATAACTGCTGTACGCTCAAGAAATCTCTCATGCTGTTATTGCCCTCCCCACTCTTTTTAAGTTCCCCCTGCTCCCAGTTTTGAAAACATACCACTTTACATAACATGTATTTTTAGATACAGAGGAGAAAAGTTAATCTTCATCTTCTATCTCCTACATCAAATGTTTTATTTCCATTTTTATCATTAGACTTTTACACCTAGTCTAGATCCTGTTTCAGATATCAATCAAGTGTTTGTAACTTTCAATATTGTAAGCTGTACATACATATAAGTTGTGGAGTTGACAATAGGAATTTCCATCTATAATAATCACTAGGGGGTAAATGGATCAAGCTGAGAGTTTTCCGGTTTGAAAAGTGGAGATGTTGCCTAGAGCAACCAATCAGATTCTAGCTATCATTTTGTAAAATGTACTAAATAAATGATAGCTAGAATCTGATTGGTTTTTCAAAACCACCAGAAAACTCTCAGCTTGATACATTTACCCCTAGATCTCTATCTAATAAAGATGTTCCATCTTCTCTAAAGTAATTACATTGTACACACCAATAAACACATATAACTCTATGTCCAACACTGAACACCTTATACTCAGCGAGGGCTAGGTTAGTCCTATGGAAGTCACATACACCGATCAACCACAACATTATAACCACCTACCTAATATTGTGTAGGTCCCCCTCGTGCCGCCAAAACAGCTCTGACCCATTGAGCCATGGACTCCACAAGACCTCCTGAAGGTGTCCTGTGGTTTCGGTGGTGAACAGGGGTCAGCATAGGCACTCTGACCACGTGGCTGTGCATCCCTATACTCAGCAAGCAATTATATTATGATAAAGAGACATTTTAAATGTCTGGAGCTACATTTAATTGAAATTGTTAAAAAAAGATTGACTCCTCGAAAATGTCAGTTTTATGTGAATGTTATAGAGTAAAACTCCTTCTACATACATTGGCTACACTTATTAATATTTATACACAGCATTTTATCTCATACATTTTATTATGTCCAACACTAGCAACTGTAAAACCCTGAGGTCTACAGAAGGCAATCACTCAGTGAACGGCAGAGTGCAACTTGAATCTTTCACTAGTAAAACAGCCTCTCAATGCTGATCTTCAGTGGCGATACAAGACAGTAGAGCACCCCAGTGCATAAATTATATATTATATATAAATTATAAATTATAAATTACATTGCACCTTGCATAGTGTCTACTTCACTAACATTTAGACATATACTGCTAAGCCATATGTTACACCAATTTTCCCATGGTCTATATTAATATACAAGTTAACCCGTGCATGATACTCATGCATTCTAGTCAAATCAAGCTACTTAAGGTGTTAAAAAGGTTCTTGTCATGCATTTGGGCCATAGCCCAGGCCTCAACCACCAACCACTCCCCACTGTCACCCCCGGCAACCACCAACCACTCCCAACTGTCACTTCTCCTTCAAGAAATATATATATATTTTTTTTTTAAATCTTTATAAACACTTTTAACAATTAACAAATTAAATTAACAAATTAAAAACATCTTAGTATACCAAATTTCAGCCCTTTCTGATTTTTTTTCCCCACACATACTAAGAATTTAGTAGGTCAGTGTATAACTCCGCCCAGCAGGAGGCACTGCAGCTTGGTTTTATTTTTTTCCACACACACACACACACACATACAGACTAACACACGCCACTAAGCATTTATATTATAGATTTACACACAACAACAAAAATCACACCTTATAGGCAGAGCCGGATTTATACCTCATGGGGCCCTAGGCAAGATATTGGTTTTGGCCCCTCCCCCGACTAGCGGCACCCGACCCCCCTCCCCCGATTCGCTGCACCCCCCCTCCCCCCGCACAAGTTTTTTTTTTTTTTTTTAATTGCTCCTGTCCCCCCCAGCTGTGCCCTCCGAGAGTCGCTAGGCCCTAGGCAGGTGCCTAGGTTGCCTAGCGGTAAATCCGGCCCTGCTTATAGGCCCCACTCAATACATTAAAATCCTTACACCGAACACAGTATATAGCAGGTGTATCTATACCCAAACACACTTTCACCCAACTAGGTCATAAGCACAAGAAAATATTTTTTTTAATTAGGTTTATTCAAATAAAATATTATGTTTAATTTAAATAAAAAATACCTCTATAATTCAGCAGGTATAACCTTCCTTCTCATGTCCGAATGGAAGTAGCAAGGTATTAATTCTAAAATATGCCCACAAAACCATATTTTATATGCATGAGCAATGAAGAAAGCATCTATGAGCTTCAGAGGGGATTCAGCCAATCAGAAGTGGCTAGCTAGTGCTGGCAACCGTCGCCATCATTTTCCGTGTGTATTTCTGCTGACCAGCGTTATAAAACAAAATGATCATGCACTGTGTTTCAGATCCCTCCTCTCCTCCAGTGGCAGCATTAGAGTGCTCAGAAAGTCTGTACAAAATGTTTGCCCCATCCACTGGATTACTAACTGATCACTTTGCATCACGGTGCTGTAGTTTTGGGTCACTGCATAGAAGATGATGCTGTGGTTCAACAGCATGCCTACCAGGGGTGATTTTTGGTAAATGTTGCAAAGGAGTCCCAATTTAAGGACAGAGAGGTTTTAAGAAAAGTCACTGTAAAATAATGTACTGGATTACACAGTCTAATCACTGCCTCACACAGTCCTACAGTGATACACTTACACAAAACCATAGACAAACTTTTTTTTTTTTTTTATACATATTATACATATTATACAGCCACAATAGCCCACATATTAATTGGGTACTTGTGAAATGACAGCTCTAGTAATATGTAGCTGTTATATTATGCTAATAATTTTCCCATCGGTAGGGAAATGCCACATGCATGTGCATTGGTAGTAAAATGTTACTAGCATGTCCATTGTTTACAAGTGGCCACTAACATGCCCCTTGGTAGTAAAGTACCACCAGTATTAATGATGCCACCAGTTACAGTACCACTAATATGGCTACCATATTAATGATGTCCCTGTCACTACCATATCTTCTGCTCTGGTCTGCCGGCCCCAAGTGTTATGTAGGGTTGTGCATCATGCCCTACCACAACTATAAATCTGTCATTACATTTTACATTTACCTCCCTCCAATGTAACATGGTTTTGTCAAAGTGTAAAGTTACTACTTTTTCTACTTTACGTTCCTTAATGACTTAGGCCCTTTGTCTGCACTGTGGATAGTTCTGCCCCTGGTATTCTTCTGTTAACTACATCTTCTACAGTACATGTGAGTGAGGGTTACCTGTGTGAATTCAGGCACATATGAAATATATATGTTGCATGGCTGCACTGTACTTAATACACATAGCACATGTATGCATACATACCTGTATTTATGTGACTTGATTTCTTGCTCTATGGGAGAATCGCTCTGTGTAATGATCTAGTTATTGCCATTGCTGAGCAGGGTGCAACCCTTTTCTAAAGACCTCTTGTTGTGCATTAGTAAAAATTAGAGATGTTCACTGACCCCCGTGTTTTGGTTTTGGTTTTAGTTTTGGATCTGTATTAACTTTGTGTTTTGGTTTTTTGGTTTTAGCAAACCCGCCCTCATGTGTTTTGGTTTTGGTTTTGGATCTGTATTTTTTGTTTTAAATCAAAAATGCTAAAATCACATAATTTGGCTCTTTTTATGTTCTTACATTATTATTAACCTCAATAACATTAATTTCCAGTCATTTAGAGTAAATTTTTCTTAAGTGACAAGAGCACTGCTACCCATCCTGTTTCTGTGTGAGTAATGTCACTGGAGAATAGAGAGTGTCAAGAACACTGGTACCCCTGTTTCTGTGTGAGCAATGGTGCCGGATCTCCTGGGGAGGGAGGTACTTATGGAATCAAAAAACCTGCGAGATCCGACGACGCAATGATGACGTTTTGCCTTGATTCAGATTCGAGAAAGCGGGAAAAAAACCAAGCTGATGGTACTCGGATTGGCGATGTTCAAGGGGGGGGGGGGCTCAGTTTTTGGTAAACCGAGCCTGAGCATCTCTAGTAAAAATACATAGAATGGAGTTATTTATAGATTGTACAGATGATTTTCCTTTCAGATAATGGCATTTAGATGAGTGTAAGTTAGTTCCTTTAATCTTGGAAGTATTGGGTATATTATTTCCTTCATTAGACTTGTATACATATCCATGCATTCTAATTGAAACATGGTGTGTGGGTGCGCAAAACACATAAATAGGGAGCATTGATCCCAATGGCATTCAGACTCTTGGATATCAGTACGGGTGACAGAGGTAGCACCACACTGAGGTCCCTTATTTCAATCCCAACATGCTATGCAGGCTCCAGCAGCTGTTTTCTTTACCTCTGTTTCTAGCAATGGAAAGACCAGAATGACCTCTTTAGCAACAGCTGGAGACTTTCTGAATCGGGAGCACTGCATAGTTATATCACTGCACAGTTATATCACTGCACAGTTATATTACTGCACAATTATATCACTGCACAATTATATCACTGCACAGTTATATCACTGCACAATTATATCACTGCACAGTTATATTACTGCACAATTATATCACTGCACAATTATATCACTGCACAGTTATAGCACTGCACAATTATATCACTGCACAGTTATATCACTGCACGGTTATATTACTGTACAATTATATCACTGCACAGTTATATTACTGCACAATTATATCACTGCACAGTTATATCACTACACAATTATATCACTGCACAGTTGTATCACTGCACAATTATATCACTGCACAGTTATATCACTGCACAGTTATATTACTGCACAATTATATCACTGCACAATTATATCACTGCACAATTATATAACTGCACAGTTACATCACTGCATAGTTATATTACTGCACAGTGATATCACTGCTCAGTTATATTGCTGCAAAGTTTTATCACTGCATGATGCTCCTACATAAGAACATACTTGCCAACTCTCCCGGAAAGTCCGGGAGACTCCCGAAATTCGGGTCATGCTCCGAGCTGGCATTTCTCCCAGATCCTGAATATCACAGAGAATCGCGTCATTTTGGAGGGCGAGAGGGGGCGGGGCAAGGCTAATTGCGTCATTTTGGCCCCGCCCCCGCGATGCAAAATTATGTTTATGCGGGGGGGGGGGGGGGGGGGCAAAATGACGCGCTGGGTCTCAACCCCGCCCCGCCCCCTCCCGCCCTCCAGTCACGCCCCCTCTCCCGGAAACTTGTGGCAAGTATGCATAAGAATAAAAACCATGGTGCTTCCAGATTCACATTCACATGATGAGTTAGTGTTGTATTATTAATAGGTGGAGATATCAGGGGGGTCCAGTGCAAATTTGACACTTGGGGGTATATTTACTAAACTGCGGGTTTGAAAAAGTCGAGATGTTGTTTAGTACATTCTATAAAATGGCAACACCCCACTGCATTTTGACTGAAGCTTTACAGTGATTCATCTATATATGTGTAAGGCTGCTACTGAAAAAGTTTTTTCAAATTGCTCCAAAAAACTACAATAACCAATTTGTTAGACAAACCAGTTAAATATCTGTTATTACTATAAATTCAAGTTATAAAATTGCCTTATCCTTTATTTACAGTAAAATATTTTAGTCACACAACGTTTCATTATAATATGTCTAAACTTCTGTTGGATAAATTATGTGTACAGTTACGCTGAGAGCAATCAAGATGAATTAAGAGATGATTTGTTAATTGAACTCTACTTCTCCACAGGGTGACAAAGGGCCTCCAGGAATTCAACCTGCAGTGAGTACCAATTAAATAAGGGGTTTAATCCTTCAATATACAGAAAGACTTGCCATGCTGATTAAAGCCCCTCTGTTCATAAAATGTGATTGAAATAGTTGTGCTATAGCCTATTCTTAAAAATATTACTATTAACAAAAAGTCCGTCTGGAACAGAATACATACACTATTTTGCATACTCAGTTTGTGATGTGCTTGACATAGAGTTAAAAAGTAACATTGAGATTATTTTGAAGTATATATTGATGAAATTATAGCATTTATAGCAATTCATTGAATTCCTTGGAATGTAAAATAAATAAAAAAAACTGACATACATTATACAATGTTGAACCCATTATAACTCCTTCCAATTCTTTTGATGTTCTTTATTTTTTTAGGGCCCTAAAGGAGAACCAGGCCTTCCTGGACCAGACGGTCCTCCTGGTGAATCTGGAATTGATGTGAGTAGACAATGAATCACTTGATATCTATCTATGAGATGTAGCTCTTCAAGTTCCAGTAGTCTTCACGTAAGCCGCATATGACCAGACACCAGACTCCCCCTTAAATTCCTTCTTGTTTTGGATACCCCATGTATTTTGGTTTGGAAAACAATCAGCAGGAGAGATTTGAAAGAGGAGAAATGTTAAATACCATTAAGGGTGGCATCTCATTTCAATAAAAATCAACTTTCAAATCCAATATCATACTTTTGAACACCTCCCATTTCACTGTAATATAAGCGTCTGTATGTTGCGTATGATACCTTAAAACCTTAAACTTTAAAACATATTGTACTTTTAGTAGTACTCGTAACGTAGTACACACTTTAAGCTCATCTTATGGAAATGTGCACATTTAGCGTAGTGTTCTGAGTCAAATGATGTACAACTGTAAGTGTACAATTTACACTTACACTGCAACTTAGTTGCTGATTATTTCATTTCATTACATTGTTACCAACACAGATCTTTAACATCCTCAATTTTACTGGAAGTTTGGGACTGTGGGCCATAACAGTATGTAACTATTAAACTTCCAGCATGGCAGCTACTCTTGAAAAATAATATGTTTAGCCAAACTTAAAATATCTAGCTTATGGAAATATATATTATACCACTTTCATACTGCCGCCCCTGCAATATCCCGGGTTTTTGCAGGGTCTCTCTCTCTCTCTCTCTCCCCTCTCTCCCCTCTCTCCCCTCTCTCCCTTCTCTCTCTTCTCTCTCTTCTCTCTCTTCTCTCTCTTCTCTCTCTTCCCTCTCTCTCTCTTCTCTCTCTCTTCCCTCCCTTCCTCCCTCCCCTCCCCCCCCAAGGCATGAAAGGAAATGACATTTGTACATGATTATATAGTGGAACTGTCTGCATAATCTTTTCATACACCACCCTGCCACCAAACACAAAGTGTAATTGTCCTATCCGTGTACTCACTGACCCTTTCAGAGTTGCAGGAACCCGGATTCTGAATTTGTATCATGACTAAGATAAGTAAATAAAAACTGTGGTGCTTTACAGTGCTATTTAAGTAAGGGTTGGACAAAAATATAGTGATTGTTTCTTTTTTGAAATGGAAACATCAAGATGCCCTTTATATATTCCCAATGGAAGCTCTAAAGCCCTAAAGCTGGCTAGTCATGGGCATATCTGGTTATCAGACCTAGGGGTATATTTACTAAACTGCAGGTTTGAAAAAGTGGAGATGTTGTCTATAGCAACCAATCAGGTTCTAGTTATCATTTATTTAGTACATTATACAAAATGACAGCTAGAATCTGATTTGTTGCTGTAGGCAACATCTCCACTTTTTCAAACCCTCATTTTAGTAAATATACCCCCTAATCTTCAAATCTTAAAAATCTGTCCACACAACAAGTTTCATGAATCCTAGTTTTCACAAGATTCCCTATACAGTGAGGGTAGCCCATGGCCACACAACCATACCAATTATGTAATTGTCATTCCGATTTTTTTTATTTCAATTAACTTTATTTCCAATTTATCAGCTGGCTTTGACTCTTTGGTTGTACATTCAACAGTGCATTTTCCGTGCATGGAAATTATGACAGCAACTTGTCAATTTCATTCATTACTTTGAACATTACGGCATGTTATAGACTTTTGTGTTCTCATCCAGTGGGTATTTATTGTCTTGATTGTCAGACATTTCAGCTACGATTGTCATATTAATCATGTTTTTTAGAATAAGGTACCAATAAAATTGTCAGTTTTTTTTATATCCTGTTAATGTTATTTTTATAGTATAAATGCTGTTAGTAATTCTCAGCCCTATACTTCTGCATTTATCTAATCGGATTTTTACTGGTTTCGTTGATGTGGCAACACACGGAGCAATTTTGGGACATTTTCCCCACTACATGTATTGCTAGCAACACCTTTTTTTTCTACCTAATGTCTCTGGCATAATTATGTTCATAAAGCTAATGTACCACAGCTTTCTCTTTGGTGGACAGATGGAAACACATCATTATTAACAAGAACATGGAATATTTTACTTATATGATTTTCCACTCTACTAGCTGTAAAATAAGGAGTTCTCATAAGTGATTTTTATGGGTTGAGCAGGACTCTACTCTATTCAAGTAAAATAATGTGTGTTAACAGAAGAGCAATTCAGTATGCTGTGTTGATAAAAGGTCAGTGCAGTTCAATATACTGTCACTGCAAAGATGTAAAATATGCAATAGAAATTTAATGTGCTCTATTGTTCAATTTTCCAAAGAAGACAAAAAAAAACATGAACAGTGCATAGATGTGAATAAGCCACACAAAATAAATAGCATAATACTATATAATAGGGCAGCCCTGATTTTGATTTTCTACACCATCTAATAGAGAGAAGTTTGTACTGACCATAAATGCACTTTCTCCACAGGGATTAATAGGAGCCAAAGGAGATCCTGGACCAGCAGGACGTCTGGGGCCAAAAGTAAGTGTTGCTGATGACTACTAATCTGTCAATTTTCTTGTGCAGCAGCGCTCCTCACAGTGACTTAGGAGGAGGCACTCTGTGATTGTCACAGTACAATGGAGTATTGGCTCCTTACCACATGCCTACTGGCAAAGTGTCTCCGTCAATCACCTTGAATAGTGCTTATTCATGATGCTACATTTTATTCCATCCCTGTATGGCTATGTGGCTTAAGACAGATATCTAGGAAGATATCTGTGAAGATACAAAATACTTTATTTTATTCAAATGTCACCAAAAGGCTAGATGATTGGTAACAAGAAAACACAAAATAACCATACTGTGTAGAGTAATATAAACGGAGGGAACACGGTACCACAAAAGAGCCACAGTGGAATAGCAGGAACTGATCCACGGTGGTCCATCTAACTTAACCCAGTCCCCTCCTGGGTAGTTATAGATGCCAAACCACTTTCCTTAGGCCCGAACACATGCTCAGAAGGGTACTGCACATGCACAGTGAAGACCAATTGCCGGGCCCCACAGCAGCATCAACCCTATGCAGTTGAGATAGTTCTGTCACTGGTCTATATAATGTATAGATGTAAAGGGATGAGCGAGTTTAAGTTTACATTGAAGTTCTGTTTATGTCGTCTATAGTCATCCCGAAACACCATTCTCTCACTATTTCCCCATATCATTCTCTTAAACTTAGTAGTTCTTTTTCTGTGTACCATTCCCAAGATCTTTTTATCCATCCTTTTTGTTTTATTATGTTTATCCTCAGTGTATTAGTATTCTTTCTCACATTATTTATCTTTTCACTTGTTTCTTCATGTTTATAAGCTCAAATGTCCCTCTTTCTACTGATCCAACCACTTATCTTTTCATTAACCTTCCCCTTCTCTACTTCATCATAGCCACTGTTGCATCATATTCTTCAATGGTAGAAGTACATTGTTTTTCTCACGGGAACTGCATATAAACACACAGAACCTCACAGTTCCTCTTTTTCTATTTACTGCAGATTATTAGTATAACTACAACAAAATCCACAGAACACTGCCTTATTCTCTATAATCCTTATCCAATATATATTTATAAATGTAATATTACATGTCATAGCTAGACCGCAGGAATAGTCCCCAAACTGGATTTGTTCAGAACCCTTAGTTCATGCACATGTGTATTTCTAGAGGACACCTGTTATGTAAACCTTCACAAAAAAAATATTACTGGAACTCTGGTACTGTCCTCTTTCCTATTTGCATTGTTTCCATCCCTCCATTTTCCTTGTAACATGTTTTCTAATATGCACACTACACTGCTTTTTGGACATCTGGATGGGGCTAAATCTTTAAATTGTTTTATTTAGCTGGTAATGAAGCAGACTAAGTAGTCTAAAATACTGTGTAATGGATAATTCACCCACTACTAGGAAATATACGTATGTTAGAAGTCACTGAGAAGTCCTGTGACCATAAATGACAGCTGTCAGCCTATATCTTGTAAAGTGATTGCATCTGGGACAGGTTGATAAATTAGGAAGGGTCTGGGTCATGTGTATGGGTTGTGCTGTGTGTATTTTTTGCACTGTAAATGTCTAAATGAGGTAGGAGAGAAGTGAAGGAGAGAAGATGTAAGTATGGTTCAGAGACAGTGTATGAACAAATGTGAAGGATATTTAACTTTGACACTCACTGGCATGTATGAGGAATGCCCTAACATGACCATTGTAGTGAAATATGTTATCTTTGATAATTATTAATGTCAGAGGTTCTCAAAGTTAAAGTGATCTTTCACAGCTCTATATACAAGGAATCATACCACTTGTGCATTGTAATCATCTTGTTTATTATATGACCATATGTTTAAATCTTTCCTACATAGGGACAGTCTGGACTGCCAGGGCCACCAGGGAAGCCAGTGAGTATAAATGTTCATTGCCCCATTTTCCTTGTTTTATCTTTATATACTTTGCTGGCATGCTATTAACTTTTTTTTTTCCCTTCTATTTTATATATTAGGGTCCTGGCATTGCTGGACTTCCTGTAAGTAAAGTATATTTTATTTTATTTTATTATCAAAAGAATTCTTTAGAATTCATAACATATACAAAAAAGGTTGAAAATGTAACCTCTTTATCTAGGGTAATACAGGACCAGTTGGACTTCCTGGTGAAATTGGAGCCACAGGACCAAAGGTAGGCTATTCTATGATGATAGTCATTCCCATAGTCAGGAAGAAGAAGCTGAATAGGCAAATATAAACACTAGTATTGGACAGCCCGGTGGCTAAGTGTTTAGCACTTCTGCCTCACAGCACTGGGATCATGAGTTAAATTCCCGACCATGGACTTATCTGTGAGAAGTTTGTATGTTTTCCCTGTATTTGCGTGGGTTTCCTCCGGATTCTCCGGTTTCTTCCTACACTCCAATTTAGACTGTAAGCTCCAATGGGGCAGGAACTGATGTGAGTGAGTTCTCTGTACTTCGCTGCGGAATTAGTGGCACTATATAAATAGCTGATGATGATGTAGGTCCGCACACTTTCCACCTTCCCATACATTTGCACTGTTGTAGCTCCCTTTATTCCTTGTACATTTTCCTTCATGCAGAAACCTGTTTATTTCTGGCAAAGGTACCAAAGAAAGGTTACCCTGCTCTTCAATCAGAGCATTCACAGTGATCAAATACACCCGTCAGGTTTCATGAGGCATCTAGAGTAATTCTTTCACTTTTATTATTGCAGATAATTCCTTCATAGACACATAGCTAGGGTAAATTATAAAAAGCAAATTTGATAGGGAGCAGTATAGATGTATATGCTCAATAGCGCAAATTTGTACAGGTCCATGCATGTTCAATATGCTCAGTCAATGTGCAGTTTTATTTGCCAGTCAATGTGCAAAAATGATTTTGAAATTGTGTCTCACAAGGTTCATATCCTGCACACACAATAACATCTGACCATAGCCTACGACCACATTTGTTGTGCTGCCATTCTTATTTAAACATATCTCCCAAAATAGGGGCTCATACCGAATTGAATTTGCGTTTTTGGAGTAAAATACGCTTTTTTAATTCTGAGCAAGAGCACAAAGTACTTGTTTTCCGTAATTAGTGGTTTGTGTACATGCTCAGATTTAAAAATGCGTATTATACACCAGCACAAATATTGTTCAACTTAGCATAAGCCTCATAGTGTTTGTTTGACCCTTATTCAAGTTTCTTATAGTTGTTGAAAGTAAGTGGACATCCAGACAATCTTTATTTCAAGTTGCAAATATTTTGTTTTCTTACAATTAATTGATTGGTTTATATATAAGTATTTATGCAGATTGTCCATTATTTGCACATGCAGGAAAATGTTTGAAAATAATTACTGACTTCCATTGCCTATAATGTACTGGAAGTTTCAGGTCCATTTGAGCAGCTAAAAAAGGCTTGCAGAGCCCCATAATATGATAACCACTTGGATTTGGTGCAGAATCTAGCACATCATTGAATTACTCTAGAATGGAAGCCGTGCACTGTCACTTAAAAATAAGAATATAATAAGCAAGTACAACTGTGATGTCACAACAGCATAGGCCGCTTTTGCTGGATTCATAATTGATTACCTAATGTATGTTCTTTAATTCCGAGGTGTCTGCCATGTAACCCTCCAATGCTTCTTGTTACCCCTAGTTCTCCCCAAAGATGCTATATAGGTTCTATTCTTTTACAGAAGTGTTAGGCACTCATATTTATAAAATACAGTATATGCTGCCCTTTCCTTATGAAAACTTGGACCGGACAGCCCTCAGATGAATTACACAGCAGCATAATTGTTTCATCACTCACTTTTACCCTATGTAGTTTTAATCCCTTTATCGCTCTACTCCAACAGTGTAAGGGGCATATTCAATTAGGTCTAGACATCGTGGACTTGTGCGACTGAGCATTTAATGGGAAAATACAGTACCGCGATATTGCGGATTTCCCATTGAAACCCTATGGGTTATGCAAGGAAATCTGCAATGTTGCGGTAACGTGTTGCCAGTGGGAGTGCGTATCCGCGATGCTTATAATACAAAGTTTTCTATATAGGTTCTCACTGGAGTACATGGAATGTCTCAATCAGTAATACTGCCATTTACAGTATTAAAACAAGGCAGGTGTGAACACCAACATGGCATTAGTAATCATCTGAAAATTGTTTTAGGCGTTTTCTCTTCTTGGTACATAATTTGTTTTCTCAGTTTCTGGTTTCATTTTCTTATAGGGTATAAAAGGAGCTGTTGGGCCTTCTGGACCACCTGGACCCCCTGGAAAACCTGTATGTATAGCTATCATTTTTTATGCTTAATTTAATATTAATAAGTAAAAGGGCACATATGGTAATCTATGCCAAATTAGACTGTCTCATGTTGCCCAAAATGAGTTCTTCCATGAACTCGCTTTATTTCTGATTATACTTACTGTACATGATTGTTTTTGTTTTTTTTATTTATATAAGTAGTAATATCTGCTGCAAGAAGACTAAAGTATTGTAATAAACCCATTACTATGATTAGGTTTAATAGCAAGAGTATGTTGAAACTTTATTTATACTTTACGTTGACATGATTTAATCAGGAGACAAGCTCTCATAAGTGCGCATCTGTCAAAAGACAATAGTCACAAAGAGCCTCATGTAGAGTTGGATTTATTTTACGTAATAAACTCAGACATAAAATGGATCCACCACCCCCTTCCCCAAGCAATTATGAGGGTATGCTGAACTGTACGTATCTTAAGATATGTGTGACTCAGCATACTATGTAAAATATGTATATTGGAGGAAGATATCCATACAGTGTATAATATGCTTTAAGCGTATCATGTGGTAGAGAGATGCCAGTCATCATCATCAAGTTAATAATGATGACTGGTGTGTTAATATACAAAGTTTACCATACCGATAGGATATGGTTACTCAAAGATGCATTACAAGCTAGGAAAATATTTTCGTAATATGGCCCTTGACAAACCACATTGGTCTTCTTGCTCATAAACCCTCTGGTTTTTGTCTGGCAATCTCAGAGAAATGGAGGAGCCCTGGAATAGACAGCGGTATGGAGCAGCCTCAAGGGCTCCAGGCTGAGGGGAGGAGCCACCTTAGGAAAATATTTTTCCTAGGCGGTAATACAGCTATAAACCACTAGGGCTTAATTTAGAGTTGTACAAGCCCTAATCCATTTGTGTCTCATAGAAATGCAACTTGCATATAACTTGTTGCACTGTGCATGCACATTTTACGCCCAAGAAGAGGGTTCAGAGGCGTTCTCATGTAGTACAGTGAGGGTGTGGAGATGGATGTCAACCACGCCCATTTTAGAAGGTGTATCTTTGCGTGTCCCATAGACCTGGTGCAAGTTTCCTACTTGCTGATGATGATGACACATTTCTGTACCAGACGTATCTATACCCTAGATTTAAAGTTGCACTTGACTTAAGATACTACATAATAAAATGTGTTTTCCTTATGGCTGTTTTTATAAATGTCACCCAGATACCTATCGTTGTCACTAGAAAGAGGTGCCAGTGCAGGGATATATGGTTGCTGAATTTGCTATTAATAAACTACCTCTACGGAGGCTTATTTTAGCACACTGTTCATATTTATTAAGATGATGTTCTATGAAACTATAACCTTTTCACCATTTACCTTCAGGGTATGATGAGATTGTCCAGAAAATCTGTTTCTTTCTCTGTAGTTTTCCCGGCTGTATTTTGCAGTTTGCATTGGCATACATTATGTGAAACTGATTATCCACGTTCTCTTCTTTCTTTTATGAGCTGTAACACTCTGTATTATCTGTGTAACACATTGTCCCTGTACAGTTCCTAAATTAGAGAATGAACAGTAAATGTTAAGTCCGTGTAATTATGGGAATTTACGAGCACAGAGCAGAAATAGCTAATAAGACAATAGTACATTCCACAATGGACTTGTCCTGCAAATTCAGTAAATGAAATGTAGCTTACGGTCTCACACCTTCTTCATTTCAGGGTCCTACAGCCAATGTCCAAGGCTTGGAAGGCAGTGCTGACTTCCTGGTGAGTGCCTTGTGTGGGGGGTACTTCAAGCAGGTTGCATGTACCTGTGCTCTTAAAGTCTTCCATAATATTTTCCTATGGTTTTGCAATTTCTTTATTCCAAAGTTAATGCAAGGGGCAATAACTTATGGTATCATGAGGCCAAAAATTAATGCTGGGAACCAAGTGACCAAAGAGGAAAAATATATTCAGTACATTATTTCTTTTTCTATACTTATGATTCCAGGGGTCTCCTACTGGCTGCCAATGATGAATAAAAATTTGACAATAAGGGGCATATTTAATTGTGTGTGGAGTGCCTCTGTAATGGGCAGGAAGGCACTCTGCATTACCACAACATCGCGGAGATGCAACTCATATTTCAGACGCAATTGTGCCTATCTTACTGCACACTACATATATAAAGCCGCATATTGTCCTGCATTTTCAAAGCCCATTAGAATAGATAAGTCATTGACATTTTGAAGGTTTTTGTCCCATCACTGAAATACACGTCTCTGTAAGATCCTTACCTCACTGTACTGCTTGCTATCACATGTGGCTCACCCCTTAATTTATTGCTACTTTCTCTTTCATCTTATCTGGGGGACACTGCTACCATGGGTTGTGAGAGTGGAGGTGGAGGTGGAGGTGGCACTTAACAGGTTAACGTATCAAATCTGACAAACCCCTCCCCTCTGCAACCCTTGTAGCTCCTCAGTCTTAGTTAAGTGTCCAAGGGAGTTGGGCCTAACTTTATGACAGGAAGAAATTATTCTATTTTTTCTCTAAAGATTTTAACTTAATTGTTGCAGCAGTGTGCTCTGTTAGATGGCAGAGCACACTTAGTTAGACAGTGAGAGCCGGAAGGCTCTCACTTATGATAGTGTTTTTTATTTTATTTTATTTTTATTAACATAAATCGATCAGCGCTGACAAGCGCAGGTAAATCGGAGCATCTTGGCCGCTATATTGGATTATACCAAGTCCCCTCATCAGCAAAGGAAGAGGGTACTTGTGCAATGAGATAAACGGCCACCAGAAATCTGCTAATGGTGACTGCTACATAACATAGATGCAGCAGATCGCCCTCTGGCAGCAGAAAACTCAAGGAAGAGCAGGAAAAAATTTGCAGTTGGAGGATACTAAGGACAGAGTTTTGCCCCTGCAGTCTGAAGCAAGTGGACTGTTCCAAGGGTGCCAAACACTGCCCGCGAAAAGAGCTGCAGACATTCTCTGCAGACATCCACTGAGTTGCTCACAGAGCTCTTCTCCATAAGAATCTTAGCCTGATTGGAATTCTAAGTACTTTTTTTGTTATATCTCTATATTATAGATAGAGGTATATTGAAATAGAGTTGTTGTTACAATAGCATTTTTTTGCAAAAATATAGAATATTAATTGCATAACACATAGCCTTTGCAAGAGATACTAACTTTTGATCTGTCATAGATTAGTTAGTGTCTTTCTGTTTGCTTGTGAGTGATTGCCTGCATTTCATTCTTTTACTGTTATACTGTTCCCTTAAAAAAAGTCTGATAAGGGAAAGGCACCTCGAGCAAAATAATATATCTGTTCCAAGTGTAAAGATAAGTTACCAATAGGACTACAGGACCCGGGGGTGCTTTGTGCTGACTGCAGCGGGGTACCCTAGCCGTGTAGGCTCAGGTTAGTGCACCGCCACTAGTGGAAACGCCAGCATGGACAAATTCCCTGACACAGGGGGTTGACACATTGGTTAAGCTACTATCTAAACCAACAGAGACTCCAGCGGTTGCGGCAGTTCTCCTCTCTACCTCAGTAGCAATTTACTTCCTAGTAACAGGCAGGACTACAGGAACTGTCAAGTCCACTGACTTGGGACAGGCTGGGGCTCCATTGGTCCTCACCTCGCAAGACCCTCCTGCTACAGAACCGGCTTGGTCGGCTTCCCTACTTAGAGGGCTCGATAGGTTAAACCGTTTCTTGGATGCGCGAAGGCCATTACCAAAAAATAAGAGACACCGATCCACTAACCCCCTTTTGACCCTCTCTGATTTGGAGGGATCGTCAGAAGAGGAGGGAGAAACAGATAGAAGACTCTGATTCTACACAGGTCTTAGACCCAGAAGAGTCTTCCAGATATCAGGGTATTGATGACCTGGTGGTAGCAGTTCGTCAGACTTTAGGTATTCTGGATCTAGAAGAGACTAGAACATCAGATCAAAGTCTCTTTAAAAAAGCTAGAAAATGTGCGAACCGCTTTCCTCCATCAGTAGAACCGAAGGAAATAGTGGAAGCATCCTGGAAACAGCCAGATAGGAAATTTACTGTTCCATGTAGGTATCTGGTTTTGTATCTATTACAGGAGGAGGAAACCAACCATTGGGAACAGGTTCCAAGTGTTGATTCACCGATGGCGCGCTGAGCATGACACATCACACTCACTATCCCAGGGACAGCCACCTTGCAGGATAATACTGACCGCAAAATACAGGGATTTTTAAAGTCCATCTACACTGCAGCAGGTACGTCATTCAGACCTATGTTTTCATTGGCATGGGTTGCCAGAGCTATGGAAACATGGGCTGACCAATTAGCAGCGAGTCTGCAAAATTTGGAATTGCTTCCCCTTGCCCTGCAACTCAAGGAGGCTTCCAAATTCTTATACGAGGCCGCCCAAAATGCAGCCTCCATCTCTTCATCTATTTCTGCAACCGCAGTAGCGGCCAGGAGAACCTTATGGCTCAGGTCCTGGGATGCAGACACAGAATCAAAAATGTCTTTAGAATCACTCCCTTATTGAGGGGGAGTGTTATTCAGACCTGAACTGGACAGCATAATTTGCCAGGCCACAGGAGGCAAAAGCTGCTTCCTCCCTGTAAATGTTCCAAAACCTAGAACACCGAAGTTTGGTTAATTTCAGCAGTCCTTTAGTGGGGGCTCCGCTGGCTGGGGCCAGACACATAGACCGAGAACTCTGGCCTCTAGAGGACAATTGTAAAGTGGTAGGCCTTTCTCCTCCATGAAACATCCATCTCCTAAGCTTTCAGAAAGGCAGTCAGTTTGACGGTCTCCCTCCCCTCCTCGCAGGAGTGGGTGGACGTCTGCTATTGTTTAGAGATCAGTGGGCAGTGTCCTCGGAAGACCGTTGGATTCGGGGGATCATGACGAGAAGATATATGATAGATCTACCAGGTCCAGTACCTCCTTGGTTCTTTGCAACCATCTTACCCCGCGACTCTTGAAAGAAAGAGGCAATGCTTACATGTGTTGCTCTCTTTCCGCCGGAGTCATCTGCCAGGTTCCGGTTATACCAAAAGAGACAGGGGTTCTACTCCAATCTCTTTTTGGTCAAAAAGCCGGACGGCTCATTCCGGCCTGTGCTAAACCTAAAGCAGTTAAACCGGCACCTACGGGTGGTGAGGTTTTGAATGGAATCCCTCAGGTCAGTCATCAATGGACTGGAACCAGATCAATTCATGGCGTCTATATACATCAAAGATGCCTACCTTTGCATACCTATCTGCAAGGCTCATCAGGCCCTTCTCAGAGTTACAATTGGATTGTCTCACTGCCAATTCAGAGCTCTCCCATTTGGCCTTTCAACAGCACCAAGAGTGTTTACAAAGATAATGACAGTAATGGCAGCAGCCTGTTTTCATTCCAGAGGAGTGCAAATAGTGCCTATTTGGATCATCTGCTCATAAATGCCTCCTCAGCTCTCCAGGTGAATTAGCACCTGGTCCTCACTATGAGGACCCTAGAGACACATGGATGGCTCATAAATCGAGGAAAGTCACAATTGATTCCGTTCTAGAAAATTACCTTTCTGGGACTAATCATGGACACCAACAAACAAAAGGTTTTCTTTCTGGAGGACAAATCTCAATCCTTGAGGAACCTTACAACTCGGGTGATAACCTGCCGCAGACCGTCGGTCCACTTGTGCATGCGTCTATTAGGAAAGATGGTATCGACCTTTGAGACCATCCCTTATGCTCGGCTGCACTCACGCTTCTTCCAATGGGACCTCCATGGTCCTGGATCTTAGTAACCAAAGACACCAGCCTGACAGGATGGGAATAGCAAAAAAGAAATTAGGAGATTCTGCCCTATCCAAATAGTATGTATTGGCAGCCAAGGGGAGTATGGTGTAGGGGAGTGGCCCCAAACCCTAGGATGTCTAAAGAGAAGAAGGGAATCAATAGACCCAGAAGACTGCAGGGAGGGAAGAAAAGAAGGAGCAAGGCCAAAAGTAAAGAAATAGATATAGTACAGAATGCTAGTTTTAATTTGAGTCAAATTGAACTCTCAACCCCACAAAGAAAAGTCTTACAAAAAGGCCTAAAATTTGCCCCTGAAAAAGAACTTAATAAGTTTGACACATTTATAGATGTCCATAAATATATAAGAAAACTCACCATTAAAAAGTTCTTTGCAGACCCCTCAAGATCCATAAAAACCAATTCCCCTAGCTCTGAAACAAACAATTTTAAGCATACTCAATTTAAGAATTCATCCACTTTTTATCCAAGATATATGAAAGGACCACTCATCAATGCATTTGAGAAATTAGTTGTAAAAGACCTTGAGGATTTAAACATTCACAAAGTTAGAGCCAAGTCTAACATAACCAAATCAGAAAAACTGGCAATCAAGCAACTGAATGAAAATCCCAACATTATCAAACCTGCTGATAAGGGGGGAGGAATAACAATTCTGGATAAAACCAACTATCTACTAGATCTTGATAGGCAGCTCAAAGACAAGACCACATATGAGCTTTTGCCTCATGACCCCACCACTTTATATCTTAAGGAATTAGAAACACTCCTGAGTGGAGCTGCACTAAAAGGCATATTGAATAAAGATGAATACCAATTCCTCTCTATCAAATGCCCCAGACTTCCAGTTATATACCAAATGCCAAAAATTCATAAAACCCTCATTGACCCGCTCGGTCGACCCATTGTCTCCGGTATTGGGTCCCTCACGACAAATTTGTCTAGCTACATAGATTTCTATCTACAGCCGCTAGTCACGCAACAAAAAAGTTACCTAAGAGACACCGGCCATCTACTAGAGATTCTCAAAGGGGTCATTTGGGAACCCGGTTTCCTTCTTTTAACATGCGATGAGGTCTCTTTTTACACTATAATAGACCACCAAGCAGGATGTGATCATACCAGAGCCTGTTTGGAGACACAATCAGGTCTCTCACAAGACCAGATAGAATTCCTTATGAATAGCATATCTTTTGTGTTACACCACAATTACTTCTGAAACAGTGGGAACTACTACAGACAGGTTCGTGGGACTGCTATGGGCGCAAAATTTGCACCAAGTTACGCAAACCTGTTTGTAGCTCACTGGGAGGAATGCAATATCTGGAACAACAACAACCCCTTTCGTGACAACATCTTTTTATGGAGTAGGTATATAGATGACGTGTTTTGCATGTGGAAGGGTGACCACACACAAGTAGAATCATTTCTCAAATACATTAACAATTATCAACTTAATATCTCATTCACTAATCATATTAGTGATCAAAAAGTGGAATTCCTCGACCTAGAGATTTTTTTTATCAAAGAAGGCCAGATTGCCACAAAAAAATTCTTTAAAAAGGTCGACTGCAATTCATATATTCATACTACCAGTAGCCATTATTCCAATTGGCTTAAAAATATCCCAAAGGGACAGTATACGAGATTAAGACAGAACTGTATTCATCTATCACAGTATGACGAACATGCTCTTACTCTAAAAGAGAGATTTTTAGAAAAAAATTATAAGCAGGAAGTTATAGACTAAGCCTACCTCCAACTGAGAAACACAGATAGAGACAACTTATTTGTGGATAAAGAACCACTGAAAAAAGAGCCGCTAGACAACCAAAAAACAATTAATAAACCAACCCTTCCTTTCATTACCAAATATAGCAAAGACTCAAAGAAAGTTGAACAGATTATTAAAAAACATTGGAACATCCTACTGGGAGATAAAGAACTGAAGAACATCCTGCCCCCTAAACCACATTTTGTGTACAAAAGGTCAGATAACCTTAAAACTAGAGTGGTAAAAATCACTATTGCCCCAGAAGAGAAAGAAGGAGGCACCTGGCTAAATGAAACAGCCAAGGCTTCTACTATTGCAATAGATGCATAGCCTGCAAAAACAGTAGAATTAAGGATACGAAAGTAGTCACATCCTTTGTCTCTAACAGCACTGGAGAGAAGTTCCCTATTAAAGAAAAATTAACCTGCGATACAGAAGGGGTAGTGTACCTATTAGAATGCCCCTGTGGGAAACAGTACGTAGGAAGGACAGTTAGGAAACTCTCAACAAGAATTGCGGAACACCAAAGAAACATAAAAAATAAACTTAAGACACATAGAGTCCCTGAACACTTTTCCAAATGTCACAATCATGACCATACCCTTTTAAAATTTATAGGAATTCACAAAGTTGATAAGCCATGGAGAGGGGGAGATTATGTAAGAATGATTTCACAAGAAGAAGCAAAATACATCTTCACTCTCAAAACACTCACACCAAGTGGTCTGAACATTGATTTTGCTCTAAATACTTTTTTTATAACTTCCCTTTATTTAGATGCCATCTAAATAATACCATATACCGTATATATTTTCTTTTTTCTGAATTATGTAATAGCTACAGTATCTAAGCTTTGGTTACTTTCACTCAGTATTCAGCAATATGGAGAGGCGTGGTCTCAATATGTCACTCTACAGCAAGACCAATCACGGAGCAGATATGCAAATTGGAGGACTATATCCAAGCACCTTCTACCTTCACACTTAAACACTTGCTGTTTACCTCTCCCTGAGGAAGCCCCCCTGGGGCGAAACGCGTAGGTTTACAGCCTTCTTTCATGGTGATATCGATATCTACCACACTCACTTCTCGGCTACTACTTCAGGGACACCCAGTCCGTCTGCAATCTGACAATGCGACAGCAGTGTCTTATGTCAACAGACGGGGGCATCAGGAGCGCGGAAGCAATGATGGTGGTTGCTAAGATCTTGATCTGGGCAGAGAACCACGTCCCCGCTATATCAGCAATCTATATCCCAAGAATCCAAAACTGGGAAGCAGGCTTTCTCAGTTGGCATGCGATATGTCAGGAGAATGGTCGCTGGAGGTCTTCCAGTCTATGGTTCTACGATGGGGGATTCCAGACCTGGAGTTAATGGCATTGCGTCAAAACAGGAAGGTGCCGCAGTTTTGCTCTCGAGCAACAGACCATTGGCGGCGGCCATCAATGTAATGACGATGCCATGGGACTTCAGGTTAGGATACCTGTTACCTCCCATCCCGATGATTTCCAGAGTCCTTCGACGAGTGAAGCAAGGGAGATGCCCAGTCATTCTAGTGGCTTCTGCTTGGCCAAGGCGTGTTTGGTACGCAGAAATTCTGGGGCTAGCGGTAGGTCAGGGTGTGAAATTACCTTTTCGAGAAGACCTTCTTCAGCAAGGACCATTCACACATCAGGAATTGCTTTGGCTCAATTTAACTGCATGGCTGTTGAGGCCAGCCTGTGGAGGTCCAGAGGGTTCTCTCCACGAGTAGTGAACACCCTCCTTCGAGCTAGAAAACCAGTTCCGGCACATATTTATCACCGCATCTGGAAAACCTACTTCAGATGGTGTGAAAACTGAACATGTCATACGGCTGTCTTTCATCTTCCAAGGTTTCTGGCTTTTCTCCAGGATGGCTTGGATGCGGGCCTTCGTCTAGGCTCTCTGAAAGAACAATATCGCCGGTTTTCAATATATTTTCACCTGCACCTGGCAGACATGCCGGATGTCAGGATGTTTTTGCAAGAGTCCTACATATCCAGCCTCCATATGTTCCTCCAACGGTCCCCTGGGATCTTAATCTGGTGCTAGATATGCTTCAAGTGCCTCCTTTCGAACCATTATGCACTGCAGAATTAAGGTTCTTGACTATGAAAGTTGTATTTATACTAGCTATTGCATCGACTCGTAGAGTGTCAGAATTGGGTGCTCTCTCATGTCGTGAACATATCCTCTCTTTCATGATGATAGGGCGATTCTCAGAACAGTTCCCGCTTTCCTACCAAAGGTGGTGTCCAACTTTCATGTGAACTAAGAAATAGGGGTTCCAGTATTTAAGAGTTACCCACAGTCTCAAGGGACAGGTTTTATGGAGTCTCTGGATGTGGTCAGGGCTATAAGAATTTATGTCAGGAGGACATCAAAGATTCGCCGCACGGATTCGTTATTTGTTTTGTTTGATTCCTCTAAACAAGGATGGCCGGCCTCTAAGCAATCAATTGCTACGTGGCTTACTTCTACTATTAAGCAGGTTTATGTTAGTGCTAGCAGACCTGTACCAGATCATATTGTAGCCCATTCTATCCGTTCAGGGGGGGCGTCCTGGGCTGCATGAAATGGGGCCTCAGCTGACCAGTTTTGCAGACCAGCCACGTGGTCCTTGGTCAATACTTTTACCAAATTTTATCAGTTCAATGTATTTGCATCAGCAGAAGCGGCTTTTGGCAGTAGTGCTCTATGTGCTGGGCGGTCAGAGTGGTCCCTCCCTTAAGGGGGCTACTTTAGAACGTCCCCATGGTAGCAGTGTCCCCCAGATAGGATGAAAGAGAAAAGAGGATTTTTATACTTACGATAAATCCGTTTCTCCGTTTCCATCTGTGGGACACCTCGTTCCCTCCCTTCTGCTCTTCTGCTGTGTGTTCTTGGATTGTTTGGCTGCACTTCCTTGGGGCTTTATAACTCAACTGAGGAACTACAGGGGTTGCAGAGGGGAGGGGTTTGTCAGCTTTGATACATTAACAAATTTAACTTGTTAAGTGCCAACTCCACCTCCACTGTCACAACCCATGGTAGCAGTGTCCCCCAGGTGGAATCAGAGAAACTGATATATCGTAAGTATAAAAATCCTTTCTTCTCACAAAATATAAAAGTATTAGTAGTGTACAATATTATATTAATAACTATAATATTACTTACTTTGTAAAATGCCAATGAGCTAAACAAAATGTTTTATATAGATATTGCCTGAATTCTAAGTTCTACCAGCTCTAAGGTGGTGGTAAGATTGCATGACTCATAAAATACAAAGACTGCGGACCCCCACTACATTGGGGAGCCTACCAATATGTACAGTCTGCACCCTTCTATATAGTTTTTTGCTTAAGCCAGGAGCACTATTAAAAGAATATCAGTTGTGGCAGATTCACACATCATCTTCTGCAAAATTTGATAATTCCACAACAGTAGCTGATTTTCAGATCACGGCCTAGCATAGGCGCTTGCGAGGAATACCTACCTATTCTGCTGCTGAAATTGAGTTTCCAAAATCTCGTATACAAACTACCATAAACATTAATATATGTGCTTTGGGCATTTGCACAACCTCAGACAAACATGATAACTTTAAAGCATTTTTCGATCTACCAGGAAAAAGTAAAGTGCACTCATTTAGACTTTTGCATGAAAAATAATAATAATTACATTGCTAACCTCCAAAATATACTGCGTGAGACAGCTGCATCTGGTTGCCTCATTGTAGACATAACTATGGACTCTTCATATCACAAATCAGGAGGAGACAACCTTAGTTCAATGTAGTTGCTTTTTCCACCTTAATAGACGATTCCCACAGAGTGCTGATAATGACAATTTTTTAGTGTTGTAAGAGCGGACTTGTGTTCAGCCCAAGCGTATATAAATTCCTTTACTGTTGTCCCACAAATACATTGGCTGAAAGTTTATATCAAGCAACTCCTACTATCTCTGCAAAACATTATATAGAATAGTAACCATGAACTGGGAATGAAACTGGGTTTGCCCCCCCTGGTCTCCTAGTTATCATATTTGTATACTCTATTCTACACTTTTGAAAATGTTTTAATGTAATGATATTTTTTCAGTGTCCGTCAAACTGCCCAGCAGGCCCAAAGGGACCTCAAGGACTACAGGGGGTTAAGGTGAGTCTATTAGCAATAATATCTCTAGTTTGTGTTTTAGCATCTTTGTCAGGTAGTCATCATTGTCCCCTATATTAAAATCATCTGTCTAAGCACTAGCTTGCGTTGTAGATAGTTTCAAAGAAATATGGGGCCTTTTTAGATAACTAGATTCTTTTCTTTTAAAGGGACACAAAGGACGTCCAGGTCCCCTTGGTGAGTCAGGACAACAGGGACAATCTGTAAGTATATCTTAAAAAGCACTGAACAATTATTATTAATACAATGGAAGTTTGTTGTGGAATAAACCAAGATGGTTCTACTCTGCTACTGAAGAATTGTCCTATTTATCTCTGTGTCTGATATGATATCCTACACCACAACATGTATATTTATATCTAAGAAATGTTAAAATATTATATTTTAAGTACCAAACAAACCTTCTTTTTTTCTAATAGTTTAAATCAATGGGTGATGCAGTTTTGTTGTTGCTAGTGGATGATATTTTAATTTAACAAACAGCTTGGTAGCTATGGTAATGGACTGTAATGTGTTTTGGAATACTAAATCCTATAAATTAGTCTCATATCTTCTCATTAAAAGTATGATTACACTTAATCCTGAGTAATCCTGCCACATTATCCCAGGGAAGTTACAGTCACGTAACAAATGCTCAAAAGACTAACAGAGGAACTTGCTTATAACCAGGGTTTTGAGGGTACAGCAAGATGTAGGAAATTATTAAAAATGCTAAATTATCTTGCCATAAAGATCTGAATAATAAATACAAATGACTATATTTGACTTCTGTAGTGTACACCACACTAATAAAATGTTTGTTAGACTATGAAATGTACACAAAGGACACCATTTCAGCAGCTGCCACCTTAAGCAATAAGAAACCATTATGGGCCTATATTACATACAGAGATTATCATGTGCTTGAATGTATTCATTCTACTGTGTCATCATGTCAGACACATCAGAAACAGGTATGAAAATATATTTAGTGGCAAGAGCAACATCCTCCTAAAAAGACTTGAGAACCGTTGCACCCTTCTTCTTTTAAAATATTTTTCTATTTAACTTGTTGGGAGTTTTGAATAAGGCACCTCCAATAATGGTATTATAACGACACTCTCACATTTTATTTTCTTACATAATGGAAGATGGATTTATTCAGTGATAACCACAGAATGTAAAATAAAATAACATAATTGATTACATAAGTATCCACTCCTTTTGCTTAAAAACACCAAAATAAACCCTGATGAAACCACTTAAATAAGGTCACATAAATAATTGATTGGAATGCACCTGTATACAATAGTTAGTGGTTAGTGCTTTTCCAAACAGCAGCTTCATCATGAAGATCTATAAAACAATCAAAGCAAACCCGAGACAATAGGCTATTGAAAAGCGCCAATCATCCCAAGAACACTTACTTACTGTGAAGAATTGTGGTGCGAGCATAACAGTATGGGGATATTTCTCTGCCACATTGGCAAAATGGATAGAGCACAATGTACACAAATCTTAGAAGAAAATCTGCTGCAGTCTGCAACAAACCTAGGACTTGGAAGAAGATACATATTCCAACAGGACTATGACCCAAAGCATATAGTAAAGGTCACATAGGAGTGTCGTAAATACAAAAACACAATGTTCTGCGGCAGCCTAATGAAATACCAGACCTCAACCTTGTAGAAAACCTGTGAATTTATTATTATTATTATTATTATTATTATTATTATTATTAATAATAATAATAATAATAATAATAATAATAATAATTATTATTACTATTATTATACTATTGTAGCTAATAATTTGTACAAGGAATTTGAATACATATGTAACCATTTATTATCTGTTTTTTTTATCATGGAAAATTTCGATCTGACTCCCTCCAGGATATTACCGATAATAGTTTGATTCCATGGTGTAAGAAAATTAAATGTTATGATTGTTTGTGTTATAGCTATAATTGTCAGTAACATATTTAATTATATCCAGTAATCCTTCATGTACATTCCACATGATAAACTGCATGTTGCTTTCTCAATTGCAGGGCCCAAAAGGAGATGTTGGGATTTCTGGAGAACAAGGAATTCCAGGACCCCCGGTAATGTGTGGGAATGTATTTTAACATAAATTAATAAATGAACTGTATTACACAAATATACATACATATGTGGACAGAAGTCTTAAATACATCCTCTCTTGTCTAAGTAGTTAACGAATTCCAAAAGTACCTACTTAGCGATCAAGAAATCAATAAAGAACTCACCGTGTATGTTTCCATAAACTTCACATCAACCTTAAAATATAAACCTTTGCATGCGAATAAACACACGGAGACATGAAATAAGTTATTAATAAATGGCAGAACTTTTATTTTAAGGATTTATATTAAACTAAACCTATGGTGGTGGAGAAAGGGCACTGCGGAACAGCTCTCAAGCTGATCACACTAAATCACTTTGGGTACTGGCGCAAACCGCCGTAAGTCCGCAAACCATGGGGAACGAATCCCTACATCACTTGCGCTGAGTTGGCGTCAGAGTGACTGCCCCTTTCAAACTCACGCTGCCCTCCCTCACCGAGCCAGACAGGGACCCTCCTCACCGAAGGACCAAGAGGAGTTACTGGTGCCTCAAAGGGGGGCAGTGACCTACGACAACTACCTGTGCGCCCACTAATCAGCCGCTGAACGCAGTGCCTTCCTACCCCCACGTTAAAACAAAAATACTACTTGAGGAGTGGGTGGGTGGGATCTCGTGCTGCAAAGTGAGGCAGAGCAGGAAGTACAGCCTGCTATAATCAATCAAGGTCCCTCCCACGGAAGCAACTATTGGTCGGTCCCCACACTATGTTAACCCCTTAAGGTAAGTGTTTAGCTTATTACAAACCCTGTCGCCCTTTAAGTGCGTTCATCCTAAAAGCCTCACTTGTCATTAATCTATGGCCACAAATTGCTCATTCAGTATCCCATAATTTGTACATATGTTTAGATGAGATGTTTATGAAACTTCACTCTATAAGTCAGGAGGGGGAAAGCTGCAGATACCTATATTACAAATACTTACTGGCTTTTGTATATACCATATATTCATAGTAGGTGATTATAATGTGATTATACAAAAATGCTAGACATTGTGGTAAATATTGAGGCACGACTTGCTAGTTCTTATAATATGTTTTACATCTGTAACACAGGGCCCACAAGGTATCCGTGGTTACCCAGGAATGGGTGGACCCAAAGGAGAGACGGTAAGTGACTAAGACGCCTTCCTATGATAGGAACATCCCTTGACATATGGTAACAAGCCCTGACTAGTTGATTAGTCCTGGTCCTCGCTCCCCATATCCCTCTCATGCACCAGATCCACTATCAACTAATTGCAATGTCTAAATGTCACATTAAAGTTGACATTGGCCAACATTCACAGGCTGCAATTTCATTCTCTTGCTGAAAATTTGCTTTGACAAATTTAGGTGTTTCTGATGGCGAATTTTCCTAAGAATGTGACCACTATATATATAATATTACCACATTTTTTTACAAGTCAAAATGCCTTTCTTGGTAGTAATGTCGTGCATTATCAGTTCTACAGATTTATTTTTTGAGCATACTAGGAAACTTACTATTTATAATTATAACAATATTGATGAATTTTTGTTTTGTATGTGGTATATGGACAATATCTTTATACTGTCATTATTATTATTATTACTCCTTGTGAATTACACTAGAGCCCTGCCTTTTGCACCTCTGTGATAGTCAGTGTAGACAAAGACTACAGTAAATCCCCTATAATAGTGACTGCTGCAAATTTTGCCCTAATTATGCTATGTCCATTGGAAGGGTATTGTGTCAGCAGTCTTTTATTATGTGGAGAGAAAGTTTTGTTTTTACTGTTCTGGCAAAGTAATTTGAACAAGTCCTATAATGATATAACAGGACTATAAGAATTCCATCAAGATTCCTGTCATCTGGTTAATGCAGAAGACATACAGACTAATGAGATAAACCATAGTGTATAAAAGGAGAGAGAGAGTCTTGAAACAAAAAAGCAAAAACAAATCTTAACTGGCGACATAAGTGTGCAATTGTGCAAAAATGTTTATAAACAAGCACTAATTGTGGATGACCCCAATTGTCATTAGCGAAAGAAGTGAGGCAATTGGACAAAAAGAAGGAATGTGCAAGCTTTGTTATACCAAGTTTCATCCTAACACAAGTTTTTTCCCTCTACCTTTGTCAGGGTCCCACTGGATATAAAGGGATGATCGGATCAGTCGGAGCAGCAGGGAAGCCTGTAAGTTGAAGTTCTCCCCACCTCACTTTTAGATCTCCTACAGTAGATTACAAGTCTGTTCAGATCTATTTGGATTTGGTATACAAACGGTGTGCCCTGTATCAGACAGGACTGCAGTGCTTTATACTGTGGATATCTCCGGGGTTAGATCCAACCTGCAGAGCATTGCACCTCACGTAGTCAGAAGAGACAGAGGTGAAATCCCACATCCTGTTAGCGCACTTTTCTCAGTCCTCATTATAGAATTCCCTGAAGAGAAAAGCGCTTAATTAAAATGCACTTATGGTGGTTATTATCGTTAATGAGTCTGGCCTTGCAGAACTTTCACTTCTCTGTTTCTGTTTCAGGGTGAAGAGGGGCCAAAAGGTCCTCCAGGAGAACCAGGAGAGAAAGGAGACAGGGTGAGTCACATTTTTTCTTTTGTTTAATAATAAAATGTAACTGCTATATATGATAAATGAAAATGCACCCTCTTTCTATGTAGACTTAGGTAATATATTGATGTTCGTTTGTTGCAAGAAGAAATGCAAGAAAAATTCTGTTCACATGCATGCATGCCAATATGTCCATATATAGTTGGTACTATGTCCACATACATCCACAGAAAAATGCCTCTTAGGCACCCTATGGGTTCTCTAGCAGTTGTAGAACTATATTCCAGCGCTATGTACTACTGCCCTAGACTTGTACTGCATGCTGAAACTTGTAGTACCACAACTGCTGGAAAGCCCCAGATGGCCTGCCTCTGTTGTTCCTTGTACACAAAGTCTACTGCCTGATATGTGAGAGTGTCATTCCATCTATGTTTATTCTGATGAGTGATATGGGAGAGGCTGGCAGAATGCGTCCTATGCTTTGGAGAAGCATAGGACGCCTACGTCTGGGTTATGTAAACATATTCCTCTGCCTTATGTGAAGTGTGGATTGGTGGGCTTTCCCACAAATTAAGGAAATATTTGAGCTAATATTTTTTATTTACACTACGCATTTGTGGATTATGGTATGTATAAACAATGTAATGTATTTAAACTCTAATAAGACTTTCAATAGAACACTTATATGCAATACTACTGCATTTTAATACTGTAAACTGTACATAACAAACCAAAGGCAAAACAACAAACCAATAACAGACCAGTAAATGTGGACCCTGCAATACACACAGGACAGAGTGACATGGAATAAAAGCAACACTCAGATTAAAGTGTTGTGGGAAATCATTGCAAACTTGCTTGCGTGCAAAAAGAAGCCTAATTAACAGCATCTGCTTTTTGAGACTGATATCTAGAGCAATATATAGGGAATAGACTTCCTCTATAACAACAAAAGAAAATAAACACAGGCTTCATAAATAAATAACATTCAAAGCCTACTTTTAACCAAAACCAAGATTGTTAAAACATGGCTGCAATTCTTAGACAGCGTTCTGGTTGACTAATTGGAAAAATTACATTGACAGAGTTAAATATAATGTATACCTGCATATAATAAATACACTGAACTATACATCTTGAAATCTATTTCTTGGCCTTTTTTGTGAAACTGTACAGTACATTAATATATTAATAGTTTTGCAGTTATACTTACCTTTTTTATCTAAGACACACATACTCATACTGTCAGTCACTGAGAAAGGACTGACTAAATGTATGTTTTACTATGAATATACTATGTTATAGGTGCTAGCCGTTCAAAATGGGGGGAGGGGGTGAGAGAGCATGGGATATATTGCAGTTGCTGGTAGAGTGGGAAAGCAATGCAGTGGCTCGCATTTTTAGTATTATGGCAGAGCCACTTATTAAAACGGGGCACATGTGGATGACATCACAGGAGCTGGAAGGGGGAGTGTATGTGCTTGGAGAACAGCACAAGCCACAGTTAGTTTAATGTAAAAAATGGAGAGAGCCAGTAAAGTAAAGTTATTAATGCCCCTTATGAATGTATGTATGCCATACACAATGTGAATGAGTAAAATAACCAGAAAGCTAAGTCACTGCGTAGTCTGACTGGGCCTTTCAAACTTGTTGACATATTTGGCAGCTTGGTGGCTAAGTGGTTAGCACTTCTGCCTTACAGCACTGAGGTCATGAGTTCAATTCCCAACCATGGCCTTATCTGTGTGGAGTTTGTATGTTCTCCCCGTGTTTGCATGGGTTTCCTCCGGGTGATCTGGTTTCCTCCCACACTCCAAAAACATACTGGTAGGTTAATGGGCTGCTAACAAACTGACCCTAGTCTGTGTGTGTGTCTGTGTGTGTGTTAGGTAATTGAGACTGAAAGCCCCAATGGGGCAGGGACTGATGTGAGTGAGTTCTCTGTACAGCACTGCGGAATTAGTGGCGCTATATAAATAAATGGTAATGATGATGATGATGAAGATTTGGTGGCAGCAGTGGTATAGACACTAAAAACCATGACGGAAGAGGAGCTACACAGGGGACAATAGGGGACTGAACCAGGGTGGTACAGGAAAAGTAGAACCGGACAAATAGAATCTTTCATTCTCTGAATTAATTGTGGAAGTATGCAAGATACAAACGTGCAGTACAATGCTTAATTGATAGAGTAGATGCGGTGTTTCAGCGTATATTGCTACAGTATCTGAAAAATTAGGATTATTAAAATCTAAGAGGAATTACACACTGAAAGAGGGATCTTCTTCTAAAGGACCAATACCCTCATCAGCTGCTGTAAATGTAAGGAACAATATTGTCAAACTTACTAGAGCAGCTTTTCTGGTATTTAATGAGGGGAAGTTGACAAAAGCTTATTTACAAACATTTGAGATAATCTGTAAAAATCATCAGCTACTGTAAGAGGACTGAACTCAAATTTTGCCTGGAAAGTTGGCTGGACAGTATTGGCGACACCTATAGCGCTCTCTATTCTCAGCAAATCACGTTCTCCTAGATACTGCAAATGTGTCCTTGAAAATGAAATGAAGGAAAGAATGCTAATGTTGTCCTGCATGTGAAGAAGTGGGTGCTGGACCAAAAACCATAGACCCTAGGGGAGACCACCAGTTTGGCTGAGGGTTATATTGAGGCCTGATATAAACTGAGAAAAGGGAGAGGTGTGGGTAATCCATCCAATGAGAAGATTTAATCTACCATTTCTAAGAGGAAATGTATTCCCTGATGCACCTTGGCCTTTGTTTCCCTACCTACATTGATTACTAATACCAGTAGAGCTTGTTTTAAATTTGGTTCCTTTGGACATGCAGAAGCCACTTGTCCTTTATAAACAACATGTATGAATAAGTTTGGCACTTGAAGACTTGTAGCTGTAGTAGAGCAGAATACAGCCAATATTAATGTACCAACTGCAGAGCGTGAAAACCCAGCAGGAACTTTGACCTTAACTGTGGAAACATCCCTCATGTAGTATTAGGTGTTGGTCTAGGATAATCCAGCCAAAAATAAAACAACCTCTGGCGAACGTTTATGTGAATGTATGTCTTGCCCAGTGGTTTGTAGATACTGGGGCAAATGTTACTGTGGCTGAAACCCATGTGATTTTTTCTGATGCTGTGTTGCAGAGGAGAACAATTTGAGTAATTGTAGCTGGAGAAGTTCAGAAGGAGTTACCTGTAGCCCATGGTCCCAATGCTCAAGTAGTAATGCAACAGTTACCTAGAGACGTTTTATTGGGGTGCTGTGTCCAAACTGCAATGCCATATTACTGGCGCCAATCCTGCTGTTGATTTGTTTTCACCCACCCTGGGTTCAGTAGTAACAAATCACTAAGAAGTGTTCTTGAAGCTGAGAGATTACAGCTGGGGAATGTAAGAATACAAAACAGAGTAATGATCACCAACAAGTAAATGGAGATTGCAGAGGCCATTGAAGAAACTGCTCACAAGGAATTAAAGCGATTAGCGTTTTATATAAATGAAGCCATAAAACTGCACGGAGAGAATGAGATCAGATTTCAGCCCAGCATTTCAGAATTGTCAGCACTGATGGAAACACATAAGCACCAGTTTGATAAAATAGCTGCAATAATTGAAATTTAAGTAACAAGAATAATGAAATAGATACGCGTAAAATGTGACTTCAGCAAGAAAAAGAAGAGAGGGACAAAAGTTTAAACAAGAAAATGTGCCTAGATACAGATAGAAAATTCAAAGAAGTTCAAACTATTTGTAGACGCTACAATGCAGTCTCCAAAATTAGAGCTGTACAGCATTTATCACCTGGCTGAAGGAAAACACAGATAGTAACTCAGATGATAAAGAAACATCCTCATAGACCAGGGGTCTAGATGCAGCATGTATGCAGTTTAGGGACATATTTTGTAAGAGATTCATCAAAGTTGAAATGCAGCCACACAAAACTGTTAACATACTTTCACAAGACTTAGCAAAGGAAGGTAGAAAGTTGCTTTAGATTTTGACTTGTGTGGTCATCAATGGGCAGCACGGTGGCTTAGTGGTTAGCACTTTTGCATCACAGCCTGCAGAATTAGTGGCGCTATATAAATGATGATGATGATGATCAATGGTATTCAGTGTCAAAAAATGTATTCAAAAATCTGACATGACAAATCCACTTTATAAAATGTCTGTATCGGGAGATCCACTGATGCTTTCTCAAAAAATACCCGTTATGCAGTTTGCCACAGTGGAGCATAAGATCAGACACTTTGATTAGGTTACCAACCTCAGCACAATAAAATAATCACTTTGAGGGTTTACTCACACCTATGTTTCCTGTTATGCTAGGCCAAGTTTTGAATGCATATTGTGTTTTTTAAGAATACATTAAATGTTTCATGAGTGTCATTTATCCTACGATTAACTAAACTACAAATCTTGATTGCAGGGGGCGCGTGGCATTACAGGACAAATTGGAGGAATGGGTCCAAAGGGCAACAATGTAAGTTTTGTATAAATGCTATACAAAAATAAACCAAGTGAGGAATAATAAAGAGGAATGTAATAAAATGCAAGCAGATATGTCTTAAATCAGCAAGAATTGAAAAGAGTGATACAAGATTAGGGGAGAAGTAGAAAAAAGGGGGAAGTTTAAGCGATCAGTGAAAATACATGGTTATCCATCAGAGCTAATGTCCATCCAGAGGACATTCCTTATTCCAAAGTTCCATTCAAGTTCAGCATTGAATGAATCTAGTAAATAGTTTTTTTTTTTTTTTTCATAACCTATAGAACAATTCAACTGGAAAGTGAGGCAATGTTGTCTGACAACTCTTATTTCCTATTTGTGTTCTAAGTCTGTGTCTGCCACTTACAGGGTCTGCCCGGTATTGATGGCAAGGATGGTACCCCCGGTATTCCTGGAATAAAGGTGGGCACCTGTGTTATCGTTGTTTTATCTTCCACCATGTTTCACACTTGTCTTCATGTCATCTCTTTTTTCTTAATTCTTTCATGTCTAGGGCAGCCCTGGCCAAAATGGCATTCCTGGTGTTCCTGGTCATCAAGGTTTATCTGTAAGTCTCCTTTATGTTCTTACTGCTTAGGAAATAATTGCTGGTTTTTATTTGGCTCCAACTTTACAATATTCAGCTGCCCTTATCGGGTTTTTGACTAGGACCCAACAGCAAGAACAATTTAGCCAAGAGGTTTTTATGGGAAGTCCACAGGGCTGATACTTATGTTCTTTGAACAGTCTGTTCAATCTAGGCTCCATAATCTTAAATTGTTGTTGCTGCCGGGTAGTCTTTTTTTATACTTGCTTGACCAAAGTAATAAAAAAATAAAAAAAAATGTAAAAATATAAACAAAGGGATAAAAATGAATGTCAAACATATTACTTAACGTAATTCTATTGTTAATCCGGTCCTTACCCTTATTAGATATTAAACTAGCCTTAAAACCATGTCAAGTTCTGAAAATAACAGTACCCCAACTCCAAACCATATTCTGAGTCCAAGGTCTAGAAAGCCTCTGGTCCCCAAATTATAAACATATAAGAAACTCACTAGTACAATATTATGAAACACACTCAAACTTGTGTGTACATTCTAAAGTTATTACTATATCTCTAATATCTAGTTTTAAAGTGATATAATTAACATTTTATCTATTTGATAATTGTTAGCATACTTCAATGTCAAATTGCTGGGAATTAACGCAAATGTATAAAATAGTTTTATCTAAACAACAATGTAAAATATATGTTTGTAAGCTTGCAAGCAGGGCCCTCTTACCTCTCTATCTGTCTGCATTATCCAGTATTGTTTTATTACTTTGTTTGATCCCAATTGTAAAGTGCTACGGAATCTGCTGGCGGGATATAAATAAATGCTGATGATGTTTTTGATGTTATAGGTCAACAACTTTTTAAAAGATAGACAATTGCAGTATATTATAAATATTAAATATTACAAATTATACCGTTTCCTGGAATGCATTGTTTGTTCTTCTGAAAAATGTGGTACAACCTAACTTTTAGTTGTTACAAAGAAGTTTTCACAACACCCACCAATACTAGACTCATTTAAAATGAACTTGTAAATGATGTGAACACCAGTCCTGTATATATAGCATGAGCTCCTTGTTGTGTCTTTTTCAGGGTTTACCTGGTCAATCTGGTACCAAAGGAGGCAGTGGACAGAAGGTTTGTATTTCATATATATTTTCCACTTTTATAGCCATCGTCATTCCATTGTGAAAGGAAAAGTTACTTGGTAATAATTTATTTTTATGCCAACTTGTCATTAGTTGGGGTGAGGGTCATTCCAAGGGCCACTAAATGGGGTAGAAGTGGTAGTACCGTTTTTGTGACCTCTGGTCCTCTGCTCTGTCACCAGATGATACTCATATGACTCCAGCACCTATCTGCAGGAATCCTGAAAGATGTCAATAATCCATCATGTTCTGACAGGGAGCTCACATATAAAATTGTATCATACAACTACAGATCAGTTTTGCAGCCTACATTTTTAAATGTTCTTCTACAAGTGAATAAGCATTGAGAGCATAATTCCTCACTTTCCTCACTCCAAGGGCTAGATTTACTAAGCTACGGGTTTGAAAAAGTGGGGATGTTGCCTATAGCAACCAATCAGATTCTAGCTTTCATTTATTTAGTACATTCTACAAAATGACAGCTAGAATCTGATTGGTTGCTATAGGCAACATCCCCACTTTTTCAAACCCGCAGCTTAGTAAATCTAGCCCCAAACGTGAAAACAGCAAATTTGTAAAAGAGTATAAAATAATTGCAGTAATGCAGTGTTGATACTCTTACTATTGTCTAACATATTCTTTACAAAGTAAAAAATAGATAAGTATTCACCAAAATAAGCCACAACATAATTACTTGTTAATTCACTAGTGAATATATGATATGAAATGTTACTAATGAAAGATCATTTAATTGTTTATATTTCTGCACTATTTAAAGTAGTGTTGACAAACCGTTTAAATCAGGAGGGCTATGTCCTTCTGAGTCAACCTGTGCCATAAAGTAGATGCAATGGAGGCTGTCATGAGCTCAACAAAAAGCCTTCACTGCTCTTTGGACATCGCTGATTAAAGAGATTTGCCTATTGTAAATGAGTTTAAAATATATGGAGGGAAATTTATCACTTCTGATATTTTTACATATTTTCTATAAATAATATATTTATTTTCTAATTGGCTTTTTAAAAAAAAAATTGGTATAAAATTAAAAATGTACAGATAACTAAGTAACACAAAATTAAAAGGATATCATAGAGGTCATTATCTCTCTTCTATTTTTTTTTACCATCTACCTAATTTGCCTAACATTTGAGCTGAATTTTAGGAAGCTTATCCTCAGGACCACCACAAGCTGAACTAAGGCTTAGTACTCTGCCACAAAATGTTGGCCACAAAGCTGGGGTGGGTGACATCATGGACCGATAAGAAGACCTTCTTCCTATTGGTCCATGCAGGTACATCCACTAGACTGCACGCACAACTCCAATGTGAAATCCCAATAGCAGAGAACCACCCACAAATTACTTGTCCTGGGGCCCCACACACATCTCAATCTGGCCCTAAAATATCGTCTTTGTAATTGTGTTGAGATTCACTTCCTCCAAGATCACCTTGAACAGTAGTCAGTGTGTGGATAGGCTGAAAATACGATGTATGTTTGAGAAATGTGAAAATAAAAGCTTATAACAAATTTGATTGATACTGTAGCCATTCCAATCTGTGCCAGTTTTCATGTATAGTGACAGACTATCGTACATCCAGCTTCCATGCTTAGTAGATGTCTAGTGGCTTAGTAGTAGTTGGTGGTGAGCTACAGCTTTTGAATAGAGGGAGCTCCACCATTCTGCAAGTAATGTTACATCACTGTAAACTTTTTCAAAGGTTTTTACATGGACATCATTTTTTAAAAGGAGCAAGCGGCACACTGGTATCTATATCTCACTGTGCTGTGGCTGTGGGTTCCTCTCTTATGTGCTGTGTGGAGTTTGTATGTTCTCTGTGTGATTGTGTGGGTTTCCTCCCGATGCTCGTCCCATGGTCCAAAGGCACAGTGGTAGGATAGTTTTCCTCCAACTAAATTAGCCGTAAGGAACTTACACTGTATCATCTGGTGTAGGGACTGATGATATGTCCAGTGAAACATACATAAAATTGACTACAATTCTTTGGTTGTACAGTGCAGCGTAATATGTTAGTGGTATATAAATAAATAACAATATGATTATTTTAACTTTGATTTAAGACCATTAATATACTTTTATCAACTAACTCTATTAGAGAGTTGAACTATGATTGATCAGATTTTATTATGCATCTGATCCTCAAGCTGTAATACAAATGTGACACATTTAAAGAGTATAAAGTATGATAAAGTTTATTGACAGTATTCTGAAAGTTGTCACTTATTGAGGACCTTGCAATAAAAAAATATGACACATAGTGGTATTTATTAATCAAAAGGATGTTTATTGGCATTCAAACATTTTTTAACACAATTTGAGCTTCAATTTATAATCCAGCAGCCGGTGAATTGCATTCTTCTTCTAATCTGCAATCTGGTTGTTTCTCACAGGGTGAGCCAGGCTCTCGTGGAGAATCAGGATTTTCTGGAGTTCCTGGAAAACAGGTAAGTAGAGATATCAAAACCAGTTCACACCAGACCTACAAAAGGAAGAGATGACCCAGGCGCTAATTATATCTCAATAATAACTCAGCCACTAGTTTTGCAAGAATAGTTGCTACTCCCCAGTAATAAACATACAAAACCAAAATTCTAGAGCAAACAGCGCTGAAGGTGATAATATATATTAATTCATATAATGAATATATATATATATATATATATATATATATATACACACACACACATATACACACACACTTAATACCAATTCAGAAATTATACATCTGAATTCAATTATAGATGGCAAATTTCCTACACCGGGAATGGTACAAAATATAATATTAGTTTTCTTCATATCTTATAATCACACTATAAGAACACAATCATGTAGATAAAATTATTAGACCCAAACACGGAAGAAGTACAATAATATATATATATATATATATATATATATATGAAATATGAAATGAGGAAACTGCAGATGATGGGATATTCCAAATCCGAATATATAATACTCTGTCACTCTCACGGAACTGAGATGTCTACAACACTTTAAGGTGCAAAAATCAACAGGTTTGACATTGTCTTTCTATTTGCTTACTACGTGATGCCACGTGTACTAATTAATAAGCCACAAAATGAGCGAAGAAAATGAAAGTCTGTAAACCTGTTGTCCCAAGAGAGTGCATTTAAATCATCATGTTCTCCATACACTTATGCTTTTTCCAGGCCCAGCTGCCTTGATACATTACAGCATGAGCGCTGTAAGGCATAGAGGAAAACGACCTGGTAGACAGCATAAGTGTATGGAAAGCATGATTTGTTACACACTCTCTCCAGAGCCAACATATATTTTCTTCTATTAAGTCAAGATATCAGCTTCAGGTCATGTCATTATGTGCTCTTTCCTGGGTGATTGGGAGATGTTGGAACCCACTCTTTACAAGGCACTATGTAAAAAGGAAATAAAAAGCTGATATAGAACATGTTGCTTTTGCATTTCAAAGTGTTGCACTCAGCTTAACTCTCTTAGAGTTAAAATGCCAATAGCTCCCACTATATAAAAAAAAGTTAATAAGTATGCAGGCAAATATACTGTTCTGCCTATGTAGTATCAAATAACTTCTTTAGGCAAAAATAGAACACTGCCACCTAGTAATAAAATTATCCATCATCGAAATTGCAAAGAGCAAAGAGAGAGATTCAGTTACTGGCGATGTGGAGAGAGAACATTACCGCACTGTAGATTACAGTAGGATTCTCAGGTAATTTTTCTGCGTACCTTTATGGGTTACTAGAGAAATGAGTGAAGATTCCTACCATAACACAGGCGTGATGTGTGCCTGTGGATGTTCCAGAGACACATTGCGCTGAATTGAATCTCTCCCAAAGTGTAAGGTTTTCTTATAATGAATGGTTTATTGCAACAGAACATTCTGCTATACTGAGACACTGAAAAATGTCTGCCTGCACATATTTTATGTTAAATTTTTCTTCCTCTTATATTTCAACTGTGTCTTTCAGGGAGAAAGGGGTCCACCTGGAGAAGCAGGTCCCAGAGGCCTTGTAGGTGTAAAAGTAAGTGACTCTCATGGTACTCTATTATCTACTCTCAATTGACACACATATATGATATATACATACATACATACATACATACATACATATATATATATATTATGTATATATTTATATATACACACAGTATATATAATACACACAACAGAAATGTATTTCTGATTGATAATGAAAATGACATTGAACAGTTTGCTATTTAATTTGAAATGTAGGTATGTAGCTATTCTATGGAAGGAAGTATTGTGATATGTTTTCTTTATATCTGCAGGGGGACAGTGGAGAACGAGGACCGGTTGGACCAATTGGGGTGGAGGGAAAAGTGGTGAGTACCATGTGAACTTTGGAACAATCAGTGGTGAGACATATGTTAGTAAATGTATAAGTAGAAATAAAAAGCAGAATGTTGTCAATCATAAAAGCCTGCACAGCTTTTTTTACTTGCAGAAGAGCATCTATTTGTCCACCAGGCACATTTCAAGTCACAACGCCTATATGTCAGTCTTTGCAAACACCTAATTTAAATCAATTTACTTGTGGTTTAGAGGATACAGGGGAATGCACATTGTGGAAATACTGAACCCATCACATTAAAGTTCAATCTACTTTTTTTTTTTTTCATTTCACACTTTTTTCAGTGCATTTTTACTGCTCAGTTTAGCCTCATTTCTGTCTTAAAAGAGTCCTGAGAGTGAGGAAGATCGGGGCTGGCTTTATTACATGTGACACTTTTGTGTTTGTATGTTTTTATTATATTGATCAAAGTGTACTAAGAAATGCTGTTTCTGGCAAAACCGCAACTAGAGGGTGCAAAATGATTCCCATTAAATATATAAAGATGAGGCACCTCCGTCTAATCAAATTTCTTGTGCTCCTAATGCACACTTACCATTAAATACCTCCTTGTATATGTCAGTGCAATACTTTGCACCCCTGTAGATTCTGCCTTTGTAGCCCACAAAAATATGATCTTACCTGTAAAATCAGTTACACTGCGCAACAGTAGATGTGTGACGTCACAAAAATATTTGCACTGCAATTTTGCAACTAAGCCTTAAGAGTATGGCATGTAGAATATACATTCAAAGTACTGGTTTACATAGGATTTATAGCATTACTACCTAACTGTATATAGTACATACATGTGTGCAATATACAGAAACAGGGATAATATGACATACATTATTGCAATTGCATACTTGCCAACAACTAAAAATCCTCAATCAGGACACAAAAATCCCCTGTCGAAAAGGGGGCATGACTGTGTCACGCTAGAATCGTGACCACATCACAACGGGCACGAACTTGCTCCTGGGAGTGTGTCTGGTGCTTCTGCTGTGCTGGGCCGCATCCCAGCTCCCCTCCCCACAAAACATCCATGAATTGCCTGCATAGAGAAGGGACATATCTCTCCCAAGTTGGAAAAAAATATGCAGTTCACAATTCCCTCAAATCGGGACAGTTGGGGGATATGAAACTGCAGTGGTGATCCAGTTTTCCAATAATAATAGTAATGACAAGGACTAAACTGTTATAGAGATAGTAATAATGTGTGCTGTGTTCTTGTATAACCAATTCAGAGCCATAAGTTAAAATTTTAGCGCCTGGGGCGAGAAACAAAAATACTGCCCCCCTAGCCCTCAATTTTAGCCAAATGAACCTAAAATATTCATAAACTGCGCCCTGTTCAGTGTTGCGCCCTGGGCGGTTGCCCCTATCGCACAGCCCTACTTACGGCTCTGCCAATAATCAACCAAATGACAGACAGATAATGTAATGTTGCATGAGTATTGGATGCCGTGGAGATTTCTGCATCTAGAGGGCGCTATAGCATATATCCAAAATCATGTAATGGACTGTACAAAGCTCAGTACATTGTTTACCATGTGCACAGCAAACCACAACATTACTCTTTTCCTACTATTGTGCTTTAAGTAATACTGTAAAGTAGCAAAGGTAGAGCTCTATTATTTATTACCATATATATATATATATATATATATATATATATATATATATATATATCACAAGGTGCAGTACTTTACAATAAAAACAACATGAGTAAATATATTTACTGGTAATAAAAAACATAAAATATAATGACATTTATACAGATATCATACACTACATCTATCAAACATGAACTGACCACAGGACATGATGATAATGTAGTGGATAGTGCACCCCTACTGTGACATATATGGATATTAGAATTCAATCAGATCACCAAATGAAAGCACAAGGCGGCAGGTACAAGGAACTTGTTGGGTGCATAGCGGACAGTATAACGCCTGGCTGAGGATGAGGGAGCTGAAACATTTATCTATTTCTATAAATGCACTGTGCAAAAGTGTAAATGTAACATTAAAGTCCAACCTCCTACCATCCATTTCACTACAATACACTTTCAATTTTTCTTCTAAAATACTTTTCAGTTTAGCCTCATTTATGATTTAAATTAATAATGAGAGTGACAATATATAGGAACTGTCTTTTCTGCATGCGGTAATTGTCTTTGCCTGAAGCTTTTTTTATTACATTGCTCGGAGTGCGTCTATAAATACACTTCAGAGCCTAAGTTCATAATGAGGCGCAGAACGGTTTCCATTACAATTATCACAGAGTCCGTCAACTTCGAGCTATTACAAAATGTGATTCCTTTTGTGAGGGGTAAATGCCTGTATAGCCCTACACGCAGCAAGTAGCGCTCCTGTAATTGTGCCGTCTCCACCATTTTAATTTAATTTTAATATTCTTGCTCTGCAAATTGAAATCTCACTTTTTCAATGCTATGTAGTACTATGCGCCTACTCCGTATTTTGCAAGCAACGCTCTCATTCTGCCCAACTCTCTGCCAAAGCAAATTTCCGCTTCTCTGCAAATGCCATCATCTGGTTCTCAGAAGAAATCTCAGTACGCTTGCGCTGCACATGGTGGGTCCAAATCTGCTTTTGCGCTTTGTAAATTTCCTCCACTGTATAGCTTACACTTTATACAAACATATAAAATCACCTAGTTTACCTAATATGACTGCTGGAAATTATTAGAATACAATTCTGATACATGCTAAACAGACATAGGAAACTACCCAACACAAACTGGGACAGCTAACCTTATTGAATATATAAAAGGCAGATCAGTAACAGTTGTCAGCCTTTAAAACATTGAGGGGCCTATTTATCAAAACATGGAAAATCCCTATCTGTTTTCCATATCTATCAAAGGTTACCACCATGCTGCCGCTGGATTTAACCCCTGCCGATGAAGCATGGTGAAGTCTATTTAACAAGAACTGCAATCCTCCCTTCGTAATTGTCATCTCAGGATGGCGATAGCAGAAGGAAAAAATGCTTTATTGTTTATATAAAGAAGTTTTTCCAAAGGTTAACATGTTAAAATAATAAATTTTTTAAATATTTGTTATACATTTTTATTAATTCCCCCCCCCCCCCCCACTAAATGGAACTGAAATCCCGAGCCTGGGCTTTCAGTTTCACTGTGCATGCATGAGCCGGCTAGCCAATTCATGCATGCACATCTGCCCTGACACTGCACCGGCCAGTATCACCAGGGCAGCTGACTCTCATTCAGATACTGTGGCAATATTTTAATGATAAATTACGCCGATAACAAATCTGCTATCGCTATGATAACCGTAGACAGAAATCTTTGTTATCGATGAATAAATAGGGGTCTTAATGATGGAGGATAAACAACTGCTGAAGCAGAACGGTGCCTAGATTTAAGCTACTCATGTGGCAATGTGTGAAGATACAGTGGTGGTTTGGCTTGATTAACAAATGGAAAGATGTATAACTAATTTGGCTACACTTTTTTTTACCATATTGGACACATTGAGGCTCAATTAATATGTGTCAATAACGTCTGCCAGTCCCCACCAATGCCTGATTATTATCTGTAATAAGGTTAGAAAGAACAAACTTCAAAAAATGTCCTTGAAGCAACTTGGTTAATTTTTGGGAAACTTTTTTTTTCTTGAATAGATGTAAGAATATACAATACAGTTCCTTGGTTATTGAAAGTATAGAAGAACGTATATTTTGAGAAAGAATATTAGTGCTGTCATGTTTTATAGATTTATGCAAGTATGTAACATTATGTCAGTGGCCAAAAGTGACTAATGCTGGCTATACATAGACATAGAAATATTGGTGCTTTTATAAATAAATTGAGACAATATCACTACCGTAAACCCCAAAACAGTTGGCGTGTCCAAAAATCAGGTCAGTAAATGACCACTGTAGACCTGTGTGAGCGATTATCTACCAGCACTAACAGGCATGTTATCTGGCAGCTTAGGCTGGCTACCCATATGTAACCGATTTAGTAATTGAATAATAAGTGAATACGTTGAATTAGAAAAGGATCTTGTTGCTGGGGTTGATTGAGAGGATCAGTGCTTGTGTGACTAGCCTTAGAGAGTGGTTTAAAGGATAAATAACAGAAATATAGTCATGGGTGTGTGCAGAGATTAAAACTTTTTATGTCATTTTCACAGGGAGCTAAGGGTGAACAAGGACCTCCCGGAATACCAGGTCCACAGGGTCTTCCTGGAATAAAAGCAGAGAAGGTAATCACAAAAAAGAATCTTCTATTTCATGTTATCTTCTTCCACCTTATTGCATCTTTAAAAGGTTATTTGACTTTAGACATTAAGTAAAAGGTAATAATTATAACCTGTGACTAATTTTGATATTTCAACAATGCCAGCAAGGATGATAGTTCCCAAGTTGATTGTTAAATGATATTACCAGTAGTGGATTCTATTCAACAGCTAACACGTTAATATGCATCCCTATTACTGCATGCCTGTCCTTGCAGGGAGTTTGCTAACATTTTGCTTTTAAAAATGTGCTTTTGAACTAGCAAACTAGACATCTGTTTCTACCTGTGAGCTGCAGTCAGTGTATAAAAGAAGCAGTTAAGAGGGGAGTTCAGGCTAATATGAATGTGGCTGAAATAGGGACAGCACACAATGGTAATTGGCTATAGGAAACATAGCGAAGGCATTATGCTGAAGTACTGCCAAGGGTTCATTATAGCCATAATTGGCCTCTGATATTACTGGTTAGCTTTCACACTCTGTTTTTTTCTCTTTTTCCCAGGGTTTCCCAGGAAAGGTTGGGTCGAAAGGCGACATTGTAAGTGAACTTTATCTATTTACTGATTGGTCAGGTGCTTTGTTATCATGGACAAGACTGAATAAAATCACACATGGATTGTTAATGCATATATTTTATGTGTGAAGAACTACATATGTTTTCTACCTTACTATCCGTTATGTCCAGTTTTGTTTGCTTGTGTTACTCTCCTGAACCCAATCATTATTTGTGTGCTTCCATCTATATGACCACAATGCTGAAAAAGTATTTGTCTTTAGGGTGATCCAGGAGTTGAAGGATTGGCTGGTGAGGTAGGAGAAAAGGTGAGTAGACTAAATTACTCTATTAATATGGTCCCCATATAGCACATAACTTGTATTTTAGACCTATCGTCAAATTGATATGAGGCCTCCAGTACCACCTCTACGCTGATGACACCCAAATCTACATTTCTTCCCCTGACATCTCCCCTTCTGTACTATCTCGTGTAACCAACTGTCTTTCTGCTATCAACATGGATGTCCCAATGCTACTTAAAGCTCAACATGTCCAAAACAGAGCTTATTATCTTCCCTCTTACCAGAGTTACAACCTGCCCTCAAATCTCCCTCACTGTCAATAACACCATAATTTCCTCAGTCTACCAAGCACACTACCTTGGTGTCACACTTTAATCCACCCTCTGCTTTATTCCTCACATTGAAACTATTTCAAAGTTCTGTTGACTCAACTTTAAAAACATTGCCAGAATATGCACTTATCATACTCAACATACTGCCAAAACTCTTATCCATTCTCTCATCATCTCCTGTCTTGACTACTGCAACCTCCTGCTATCTGGCATTCCAGACACCCATATATCCACACTTCAATACATCCCCTGCACTGGCTCCCTGTGTTATCCAGAATTCAACTAAAATTACTGATCCTTACCTACAAAGTCCTCAACAACACCATACCTTCCTACATCTCAAATCTCATATCAAAATACGCCCTCTCCTGCCCGCTTAGATCTACCTCTGACCTGCGCCTTGTCTCATCTCTGGTAATCACCTGTCACCTCTACCTTCAAGACTTCTCCCATGCTGCTACCCACTTAGGGAATTTCATACCACCGCAATTAGGCTTTCCTCGGGCTTTCAAATCTTTAATCTTTAGAAGCTCTCTGAAGACTCTATGATGTAGAGCTTACCTTATTCCCAATGATACTATTCACACTAATGAACCTTCACAACTGTCCCAATCTCCGCTCTGAGCACACTTGCTCATTTTGTTTCAGCTGTGTCCTCTTTCACTTAGAATGTTAGCCTTCTAATGTCTACTTTATATGTCCTGTTTTCCATATTGTACAGCACTGCGGAGCACTGTGGCAGCTTTCAAATCTACGATAATAATTGGGACATGCATGCGGCACCACACAGCCTATGTGAGCATGGTCAGCATGCATGGGCATGACTGTCTCTTTAGACAGTGCTAGGCCACACCCCAACTTCTTCCCTCCTTGCTTCCCTTCCCCTTTAAACATGGTTATATTGCTGTGTGCACCACTGTTAGGTGCATGTGGCTTCCCCTTCATGTGCAGAGCAGCGTGAAGGGAGACATGCCTCCAGACTTCTCTAAAAATCTTCACTTCTCCACCACAATCTACTACCTGTTCTTGAAGCTTTGATTAGCTGCAGCTGCTGGTGTCTTAAGCTTAGTTGCTACTTGTCTGGATCTTGGAATGTTGGGTCCCTTTTTGGAAAATGGATAGGTATTATTCACCTCCTGGAAAGCTGAGCAATGAGTGAATAGTTTTAGTCTCCTTCTCCTCAATCACCTGCAACATTATATCCATATTATCCACATTTATTAATTAGGCCTATGTCCCCAAACCACCCTGAGATTAAATTAATATAATTTTTGTTTAATAAATAGGCCTCCATTCCCCCAACCAGCACTAATATCTAAACCAAAGTTAATAGCATTACGGTTTTCTCCAATGAGTACCAACATTACATTATTAGACTTACTTTTAATAGAGTCCCCATATAGCATTAATACTCTCTACAATATATAAATACATTACTAGCCTCCACATTTAATAAAGAGCCTCCACATAGCACTAATACTCCATCACCAGCCTGCACATAACATTAATACCCCACTATCGGCTCCCACATAACATTAATGACCCACCACCAGTGACCACATAACATTAATACTCCACCATATTCCCCACATAGCATTAATATCCGCCCAACAATCTTACTGGCCCTTCAATGCTGAGGGAGTCAGATTCCTCTATTGGTCTACTGTGCTGTGTCTACACCAGCAGCACAAGTGCAGAGGGCTTTGGGGTGAATGGCAAGGGAGTGAGAAAGGGAAGGGAAGGATATGCAGCGCAGCACATACAATAAAGGTCCAGGAAGCACAGCAATAAAAGTGCTGGTCCCCTTTAATACATGGCTGACTCCAATAAGCATGGCCTGCCCACCTTAGGCTACGGGACCCTGACAGTCCCCCTCCCTCCTAGGTTTTTTTTGTTTGTTTTTTTAAATAAAATATCTGAGAAAAAGTGAAAAATAAACATGACTCCATGACATTATGGGGGCTGCTGGTAAGGCCTATGATCTATCTGTTCCTCAGTGCATTTATTGTTTATTTTGGGGACTGAGCTAAATTCATGAAAACGGCTGAGACATTTTGTACACTTCATGTATTCTTGGAATTAAGATAATTGTAATCCCAATAATTTTCTAAAGACGTTCACTTATTAAAATGTATACTAGATAACAAAGGCAGCCTAATAAAATGTATACGTATTTTGGCAACTTTACCATGTACAGTAGAAGATCTGTGAAGCAAATATGATTAACTTATATTCTGTTTGTCATCAAAGGAGTTTGCAGGCAAAAAATGCTTTCACCAATTTTTTTTTTTTTTTAATTTAAATTAGGGACTGGGGTTAGAAGACAAAGAGATTAAATAGAAGTAACAAAACATTTCTATTAGTGTTGGGGATATTAAGGGTTCACTCTTCTAAAATTTACAAAGACAAATGTTTCAAAGTATATATAGATAGTGGCCAGAATAATGGAAACACCAGTATCTATCACCACTAAGTCACTTGGATGTCATGTCACCATGTAGGACCAATATTTATGCTGTTCCATTGAGTCTACCAATGTCTGGACTTGTGTAAGAAGGGATGAAACACCATTTTCCTCAAGACAGGTTACTGAAATGACACCTGGTTGATGAGAATGAAAAACACCATCTCAAACATCATGAAAGAATATCCCATAAATGCTTGAATGGGTTCAGATCTGGTGACTTGGAAGGCCAAGACATATGTATAACTTTAGTGTCATGCTCATCAAAGCACTGGGAGACCACACATGCTCAGAGGATGGGAGCATTGTTATTCATGCTGACATCACCTTAGACACCGTGGCTGGTGAAACATTAGCAAGTTGAGCTGTCTTTGCCATTGAAGCTCCTGCCAAATGTGCTCCAACAATCACAACTCTTTAATAATCACTGAGGTTTCTTCTTGCAACCACGATAGCCATAACTATAGACAGCCAGGGCGGTCCAGCATTTTTATATATGATCCTGACCATGCCGGGGGTCTTATTTGCTAAATTAATGCATACCAATGTGGAAGTCCTTGCTTTCAATATGCTTGGTGCCCTTCATTTACCCAAGTGTTCAGGGCCAGATTATGAGGAGGAGCGGGTCCGTGCTCTCACACAACAGACGCCCACTGCAACTACCACTGGTGTAATATACTGGGGTGTAGGGACCTGTATAACCCTCTAATACTGAGGTGTTTCCTGTTCAGCAGCCTTTGCTATGCTCTGATTGGCTGAGAGATATCACACAGTCACTCAGCCAACGGGAACACAGAAACGCACACTACCTACACTGTCCGAACCACAGAGGAAACTGGAGACAGGCACAGAAGAGGTTGCAATATATATATATATATATATATATATATATATATATATATATATATATATATATATATATATTTATGTGTGTGTATAAACATACACACACATGGCTGGATTAAAAGCAAGGCACAATAATGTTTTAGAGGCAGTATACCCCACAAATTGCTTGTGCTGGGGTCCCCCCAACTCTTAACTCCTGCAGGTGTTTCCTTTTTTATCCACTACCTGTATATACTACACATCTATAAACTGAACAGTGTATCCCACTAAATGCTATAGTGGGTGTTATTAAGGGAGGTTCAAAATACTGCATTTTATTTTGCCCTTGATATTAAACATTTCTTTTAAAAAATCAGATTAAATGGAAAAATGATTGCATTCTGAATTTCATAATATGTCACACAAGAACATTCAAACATCCTTACATGTTGTTAAGTGTATTACACAACTAAAAGTATTTTCGCAAAATTGCAGTGATAATTTATGCAAATGAAGTTATATGGCTGAACAGCCATTTCACAGTGGTCCTAGAATAACCTTTATGGAAGCCTGAGACATCTGAGAAATTTTGCAGCCAAATATGGAACAAAACAAATATTTTGCAGAACTGTTTTGCTTATCTCTTGACATATAGTAGGTTTATTTTTTTTAACATTGTGTAAAGAGCATTGATGTGCCATAAATAATCCCCATAAAAATGGTCTGACCTGTAGATGAGGCTGTCTTTCTTTCCACTCAATGATAACGTATTGAGATCTGAAAATTGCAACATTATAGACCTGTTGCTTATATATGTTTTCTTGTTATTGTATACATAGTGATTCTGAAAGATATTGTAAATGATGTATGCATTAATAGGTGGGCTTGTATGATGTATCCTTACAAATAGTGCCCGTAGTGAGCTGGCATACGGTGGTATACCACTTTTACTGCTTTCAATGTAAAACTATTAAATTCCATTCACTTATATTTTCTATACCGCTACTTCTAAATTTCCACTACGACCACTGCTTACAACTGTACCACTTACCATGTATCATAAGTATCTCTGCCTCTTTATGTTTTTATATTTGTTTTTAAATTCAAGTGTATGTCTGTTTTTTTAGGGAGATTCTGGTGAGCCAGGTACTAAAGGACAGGTAAGTTTCTCTACATATGTATAGCGTGTCTCCTGTACAATAACAAGACTTTATAGTTAAAAATTATCCTTGTCTCTCTTCATAGCAAGGTGTACACGGAGAATTGGGCTATACAGGTCCCACTGGAGATCCTGGCCAGCCTGGAGTACAAGGACTAGCAGGACCACCAGGGCCACGAGGACTGAATGGAGAGAGGGGAGTCCCTGGGATGCCCGGACGGTCAGGAGTTGCAGTGAGTAATATCAATAAGTCACCAATAAAATTATCAGTGAATTGATTAACTTTAATGTGACAGTTAAAACCTTAGATAGCCAGACAGTCACATCTAGTACAGTGTAATAAGTGATCTGTTTATGCATGCAAATTTGAAGGTGACATATTCACTTTTTACTAACATCCTACCTGACAATGTTTCTATGATATGTTTTTGTAGGGCAGAGATGCTGGGGATCAACATATAATTGATGTTGTTCTGAAAATGTTGCAAGGTGAGTATTTATAAGAGCAGCCAGCTAACATAGATGCAGTGCCCAGTACTGAGCAGTTTGCTGGGTGAAGCAGTGAGTGTCTCCTGAAAGGTGGGGGTCTGATATCCTGATATATTAGTGTGTAGGGGGAGAGTTTACCATTAAATATTAAGTATGGGTGAACATCTCTTAATAATGTCAAGTAACTAACATTTAATTGTTAAATGTAGTCAGCATATATGTTTAGATGAATAATTATCTAAATAATAAAAAAAATGCTCAGTAATATTGACTTCTGCATGATAAACTAAATAATACAGAGCTGTGAGCAACTGAGTATGTAGAAAAGTCAGTATTATAGAATATAGCGAGGCTCACCACCAGACCTCTATTTACCAGTATAACTTACAGCAGTACTAGTTTCAACTTTCCACTCTCAACACATAAAATCCAATCATCCAATTCAAATAGTAGATGTGCACTGTAGTCACTGTCTTCTGGCTAAAAATAGTTTTAATACACTTGTGTATATCAAAACATACATGCCCTTTATTCATTAATGAAGCTGTAAAACTCAGTTATTCCTAGTACTGTATTAAGGATTACTTTTCCTTAGGTGGATGTAGAGAATGTAGAGTGTCAGCTCACCTGGACCATCTAACACTTTTCAAACCCTGACAATGAAAAACATAAAGGGTAGTTCATCATGATCTACATCTATATATGCCAATGTAATCCCCATATGTGTTACAGACTTTTATTTCAACGTTTAAACTACAAAACCATTGAGAATTATTAAGATGATTGCAACTAGCCTGTATCCATCCAATTTCTTTCTGTTCAATGGCAACACTCTTTTTCTTGTCTCTTATCAAAGAGCAATTGGCTGCTGTGGCTGTCAGTGCTAAGAGAGCAGCCCTAGGTGGAGCTGGCATTACGGGACCACCAGGACCACCTGGACCCCCAGGACCATCTGGAGAACAGGGCCCCCATGGACACCATGGGCCACGGGGTATCCCCGGCATAGTCGGCGTCATGGGCCAAATTGGAAATACAGGACCCAAAGGTTAGTGAGTATATTGTAATTCACTTCAAGACTTGTAAAACTATTTGCTATTATAATACAGAGATGAAAAGATCACTGAAAAGTATGAAATGCAGTGACTGTAGTATATATATATATATATATATATATATATATAATTATAATAACATATTTAGTACACTGCTATTATCCTATTTCAATACTGTTAATGAGTATACAATTTTAAATAATTGCACACATTTAAGGACATTTCTCTGTATTCTTGTAGGAAAGCGAGGAGAAAAAGGAGACCAAGGAGAGCCAGGTCGTGGACATCAGGGTCTGCCCGGACCCCATGGAATTCCAGGTGAGACAGACATTGTATCATGGATGCAGTGGCGGAACTACCATTGGTGCAGCAGGTGCGGTCACTTTGGGCCCATGGAAATAATGGGGCCTGCTGCATGGGAAACTAGCAAAGCGTCCCTCCTCCCCGCTTCTCTCCACCAGAACCCACAGCTTGCTAGTTCCGCCTCTGGTTTATTGAGATCTCAGACTTACTGTTCTTTCATATTGTTGTTATGTATGTTACGCTTTTATTCATCTGACTGTGAATTTTAAAGTATGTTTCATGTTTCAGTGTCTAAACCATCATAGGGGTATATGATTTTTTTTTTTTTTATAACTTTTTATTAGAAACATCTTTTCCCATAGAAAATGCATTACAGAATCTCGAGAGGGGTATATGATTTTAAACATAGAACAACAGGTCAATTATTGAGAAACTGATTTGTACACTAATAGAAAGAGTTTATCTTCCCCAGGTCTCCCTGGCATTCCTGGTCAGGCCATCAATGGAAAAGATGGAGAAAGAGGTTCGGATGGCAGAGCAGGAGAACCTGGCAGACCTGGATTTCCTGGGCCCTCAGGACTCCCGGGATTTTGTGAGGCAGCAGCATGTTTGGCTGCATCTGCATATGCTCCAGCATCTCTGACTGAACCTGGTACCGTCAAGGGTTGAAGATCCCACTGTCCCTTTCAAATACTCCCTAGGACACGAGACAAACTAAAAAATTGAAAGTAACATGAAACGGAACCCATTCCCTGCTGCATGGGCCCACACCCCAAATTCATCATCCCCAAGGGTCCATCTAGCAGAGAAAAGGTTATTGGGATTGACAGAACCATTAACTTTGGCATGGCCAAAGGAGGAACAAGAGAAAAGGGTTCTAACACTCGGGAATAATGTGTCAACCAGCCTACAATGTGCAATCAACCACTTTCCTCCTAAACGCTGACCTCAACACCATCCTTTCATTACATATTTTTCAAATAATTGGAGATTTGCCTCATTTCTGTGCTGCCCTTGAAGAAAGTATAGTCAGTGAGTTATAGCCACCCTCAGATATATAAAGCAATAATGTGTATATGTGTGACATATTAGTATTGGAATACCTGGATGAACATCTGGAAAATTCACAGATTCCTTACATTAAAGGAGGAGACGATCAGAAATACATTTATCAGTAAAAATGGTAGTGTGATTTTACTCTTTGTCAAAGAATTGAAATATATTGTCATAATAGGTATTGTTTAATATCACATCTTTGATAGGTGTTTGAGATCCAGTGTCACTGAGCATCTATCATTAAATTGTTCATGTGATTGAAATGATTTGGCACAGACAGACAGGTCACACTCACCTTCATGTAAATACATCTCATACACACTAGTAAAAAACACGTATTTGTCCAGTGGTGCATTTAGCAGCATTCACTTAACACCTATCATATAAGCTTCAATCAACAATCTTCTTAGTGAAGTGGGCAAAACAGATTGTTTCATTTTGGTCGCGCCCCTATAGGGATGCAATTGGTTTAACTGTAGGGACAGGTCCAAAATGACACAATTTCCAGCGCCATGGTCCTCCTGCACTTGCCACTTGATCACCCCTCCAGAATCTCCCAGATGGGAGGTTGTTAAGGTTGGCAGGTATGGTCTATGGTAAACATGTCCTCGGAACACGCTGAAGCACTGGGCATGGCAAAAAAAGAATCCCAGGCATTTTGAAGACATGTGAGTGAGTACTAAGGACATGTTTGCTACAGATAGCAGTGATATTTATGATAACAACTAGTGAACATAGCTGAAAGCACTGCAGGGCTCTTAAACCTGATTTTATTGTATGTATGAGCTCTTAAGTTTAAAGGGGCACAACATCTCTGCAGAGAGCATGATGGGACTTACTTGCTAGTATTTTGCACAGCTCCTAAACCTATAAATTGTGAACGCTCTCCTACTGCTTGCTCAGCCCATTATATATAGACTTTCAATTATATCATATTTCTGTATGTAAAGCTTATGTATGTATGTGTGGGGGGACATTTATGAAGACTGGTGCACAAGAAAAAAGGATGCAACAGCAAACAGATTCTATCATTTTCTAGTTCAAGTTATAAAGTTGAAAGAAAATTAGTTGCTATGGGTACTACATTGTTTCCCTGTGCGCCAGATTTTATTGATGTCCTTAAATGTCTTTAACAGAAGAAGCTTTGAACATATGCTGAACTGTGAATTACATTATATGGAGTCAGGGGTGAACAAGATGTGCCCCTAATGTCATTTCTTAAATGACTATTGTCTCAAATGTGGCTTTCCTTGATGACCTTATGTCACAGGCAAGTGTCTCTAATGTGTGTGCTTGCTGGTATGCTGTTGTCTTGTATATGTGAAGTAGGCTTGTATTTGAAAGGCATTCTTCTTTTTGTATGTGGCGTGTGTGCTTCCTATTCACGGCCAGAGTTTGCTTCTCCAGCGACGCCTGCTGGAGTTTGCACTTATGCAGTGGAGCCCCTTTGGAGCTTTACTGTGTATGTGCCGTTCCCCTATACCCCGATGCCTATTCAGATCCCTGCTCTGTTCAGAGCGGGGACTTGTATGTTAAGGGGGCATGTCTCCCACTCTGAATAAAATATATTTTTCAGCGCAGACGGGCTCGCAGACTGTCCTGGTAAACGCAGCCCCCTCCTGACGCTCTTAATGGGCTTACCATCTTCTACCAGTCCTGTTTTTATTTGTGCATGTACCATCTCCTTAATTCATGTTTGTTAGCATATGTGTTGTTCTTGTCCTTTGTGTATGTTTGTTAAAGGTATTCATCTGAAATCTGTATTAAAGTTATTAGGTGTGTTGTGTAATGTATTACATTACCATTTGTTGTTGTTTGAGGTATGTTCATCCCATCTGTCTGTAATGTCATACATTTCCCCGTCTGTGTATATAGTGGTGTTGTACTTGCCTGCATATGGTACATGCTTCTTGCATCTCTGCGTTAAAAGTGTGTATCCTTCATGTTTGTAACATGTTGCATGTTGTCTTTGTCAGATGTGTGTTCTTCGTATATGTAACGTGGTGTATGTCCCTTGTGTTTCTGTGTTACATGTAGGTGGTATATGTACCTAATGTCTCTGTAAAAAGGAGTGTCTTTATACATATATATAATGTTTTACATGTCTGTTGTGTGTCTTTATCACAATTACATGTCTATTGTATATATCCCATGTATTATACATCTTGTTCCACTGTTAAATATATCTTGTGTGTATTAAATGTGGAGCATGTAATGTATTTAGTATCCATCTAGCTGTTGTTTTAAATACATAGGTCCCTGTTAATTTGTGTTTTGTATGTCCTTGTGAAAGTATGTGTTTTTCAGTTTGTATGTATTGTAGTACATGTTGCTTATGTCTTTGGTTTAAAAATATGTATCCCTCCTGCTTGTCTATGTCCCTACTAATGGTAGGTTACTGTCCGTCATGTCTCTGTTACAGAAGTTTGTGTCCTTGGGTTAAAGCTAAATTTACAATTCCAACAAATTAGCATGACATTACTTTAGTGCCCTTTATGTCTCTGTTAAATGTATGTGTCTTGTTTGTATGTCATGTTGAGTTTATGAGGTGTGTTTTGTCAGAGACCAAACCATACATGCCTACTTTTTGGGCCTCCCCTTCTCAAGTGCAGGGGCCTGATGATGTCATCGCGCAGCGTGGAGCGGGGCCTACTCTCCCAGGAGTCCGGGAGGACTCCCCAAAATTTGGGAGTTTCCCAGGCAGTCTAGGAGAGTAGGCAAGTATGAACAAGAAGCACGCTCCCTTTGTAATCCATCTGTCTGACCACATAAGCTGCATAAAAAGGAGCCACCTATTTATGCGAAATCAATCATCCAGAAAATGGTTTTAATGATGGAATCCATAACAAATTCAAACCCATCTAGCTATTGGTAGTGTGTTAGGGCGGGGTATGTCCTTGTGTGTCTTTAAGAAATGGGTCCTTGATAGGGATAGAGCTTCTTTAATGTAATAGGTGGGAGAGGTCTGTGTCCCAGTGTGTAATAAGAGGGGGGAGTCATTTAGTGACCTGATGTCTGTGTATTAGAAGGAGGGGAAAGCTATATGTCCTTATATTGTGTTCTAGGAAGAGATGGGAGGTTAGTTTCCTGATGTCTGTGTTTAGGAGGTCTGAGGTATATGTCCTTTATAACTGTTCAAATTTATCAAACATTGGAACTTACTGTTTTATATGTTTGTTTGTGTTTTTTAAACACTGCACATTATGCAAATTTACCTCACCCTATTTTTTCTTTTCTAGTTAGACAAATTAAATAGCAGGTAATATGCTTCTGACAACGTTTGGGTTTGTTAAACTGTAATTTAAGTGTTTTTGTGTTTTATTTTTTAAGCCATAATATTTATCCCGTCCATGGCTGTGTGGCTGTCATACACTAACCAGATTCACTCAGCCCTGATGTGTCATGTCACTATGGCCCGGCTTATCACTTTAATGTTCCTCCTCATGTAAATCTGTGTAAATGATTATTTTATAAATAACTGCTAAAAGAATTTTTGCATAAATGAAGAATAAAGCAAAGTTGGGGTGTAGTTTTCCTGCGATTGCTATGAGTTTTACTGTACAGAGTGTAAGTAATTAGGTAACACGCTTTACAAGACACTTGAAGGCTTATTAACAAAAGGTCATTACATTGGCAAATATAAATATAAGTGAAGATATAGAAACTAGATAAATAATGAATTGATAAAAAAAATAAATGGAGAATCATGTTGTCAAATTGTGGAAAAATGACTACTGTGCCTACTTATAGTGTACAGAGTAGTTGCATACACATAAACATATGACAATCAATGTGTGTTCTGTAGTAACTCGTTGTATAACTTGTATGTGGTAACGCTACAGGAACAATAAGTCCAAAAATGGACAGCTGGCAGATATCCCCACATTTACCAGGGCCATCCTGACCAATTAGGTCAGTGTTGGCTAACCTGTGACACTCCAGGTGTTGTGAAACTACAAGTCCCAGCATGCCTTGCCAATATATAGCAGCTTATTGCTGGAAGGGTATGCTGGAACTTTCACAACACCTGGAGTGTCACAGGTTAGCCTACACTGAATTAGGTCAACATAATAAGAGGTAAGACTGCATTAATGAAATGGGGATAGCAGGTAACATATAACTATGGTTTTCTTATTATAGTATAGCAACTGATTCTAGCTATCATTTATCTAGTGCATTATAGAAAATTATAGCTAGAATCTGGTTGCTTGCTATGGGCAACACCTCCACTTTTCCTTTTAGAAGGTTCAGTAAATGTACCACACTATGTATAAACTTCAACTGAATCAACCAGTCTCAACGATATTCTTCCTTGGAGAGAGGGGAAGGCTGAGCCAGTACATGATACTGTGGTGTAGTTCAATCATGGACATTTAGTAAGGTCTTTAATGATATAGTACTCAATAACTTATAAATAAAATATTGTTACATTTCATTGCTCCTATCCATTAACACATAGCTAAAATTTTAAATTAAAATATATAATTTTTGTTTACATCTTTGGTAAAGCCTGCCAATACAAAGGCAAGTCTGGATATAATTAGTCCTATATTGTACATCATAGTTGCCTACTCTCCCGGAATGCCCAGGAGACTCCTGAATTTTTGGGAGTTCTCCCGGACTCCCGAGAAAGCAGGCAAACATCCCGGATGCAGCCATCTACGTTGTTGAAGAGGGTGGGGATGGGACCAAACGTGTCATTGTGGCCCCACCCCCTGGTGCGATTGGCAGAAATTGTCTAAGATTTACAGGGGCAGGGCCTAACAGTGCACCATGCGTGGCCACGCCCCCCTGAGGACCACCTCCCTGACGCAAGTATGCTGTACATATTGTCCTGCTTAATATCCTTACATGCAACTGAACTTCATTTATGATTCTTTTCATTTAGAGAGAAACTATTACAGATACTCCAGTCTTTCAGAGTGAACTTAAAACATAAGTGTGGGGGGGAATTACCAAAGGGAGTCAACTACACCTCCCCATGCAATACATCCACATAGAAAATGGTGTTGATCATTCCACTAGCATAAATTTGTTCTAAAGTAGGGTGCACCCTAGGGTGTAGCTAAAATAAATAAACAGAAAAAAACTACAGTACTTGTAAACAGGAACATGTTCAGTGTTCTCCCAAGAAAATGTTGCCAGCCAAGTGGCAATAAGTAGTAGCCGGGTGGTGGCAGATGTAATACGTTGCAATAATAATAACAAATGTTGGAAGTTGCCCACACCTGGTCAGAACTGGTCTAACACACACTGCTGGCTTTAGTGCTCACATAGGGGGGAAATTCAATTGATCGCGGTATTTATTTGTTTTTGCAGTGTCAAAAAATTAAAATTATTCACGTGAGTTTTGACTCGCGGGCGCGACCGTTTTTATATACTGCAGTGTAAAAAATCGTGTTATTCATTTTAAAAACAGGTAACACCGCCCCGTGCGTTAACCATTGTTGCTTGCAAACTTGACATACATTTGTATTGCATTACACAACCTATTTTATAATATCTACATACAGTACTTTATTTTACTATACTTTTTTTTTGTACTTTTTTTTACTATACAATTATCTATACCATGACAAAACACATTAGTACATACATATTAGTACAAACATACATATATTAATTAGTTATAATTGTGTTTATTAATTTTATTATTTTTTGTATGCTTTTTGTAAAAAAAACCCAAAAGACACCTTTTCCATGTTATGCAATACTGAGAAACCTAATTTTTCTTTTTTACATTATTACATGATTTCAAAAGTTTTCTTATGTTTTTAATTTTTTTTACAGGCGTGAGAGGTGCGAGATAAAACTGGCGATTTGACAGTTTACTGCGCGGCATTAAAAAAAAAGAATTTAATCGCTTTTAACGCTTCTACCCCTTTCCCTCCCTATACTTTCAATGGATCATCCACTTGTCCGCGATGGTACCATTTTCGCTAACAAAACGGTGCGTTAAAAATAGATTTGAATAAGGGGTAAAGTTATCATACTCCAGAATGAGTGAAGCCCGCGCTAAAATCACTTTTTAACATTCATAAAAGTGGCGCAAAGGAAATGGTGTTGCTTATAACAACCAATCAGAAAAAATGTCTGATTGGTGTTTGCCATAAAAACCAACACTAACACTAACAATATACTATACTACACTGTGAGAAAGGTCATCATGGAAGCTACCAGCCGATAAAGCTCATTATAAATTATAGAACTGCTGTATGCCGGTATTACTTTCACATACATGCTTGATACATTCATTCATTTCATTTGTTGGGGTCTATTTCCACTTTAAATCTAACATTCTAAGTACTTTCTGTGCATTCAGGTCCCATGATGTGCTTTGTACAATAATATATTTAGTAGTATTATTGTAAACTTTTATTTATACAGCAGCCACATAATACACGGCACTGTACAATCAGAGAATGTTTAGTAATTCATATCGGTTTTTGTGCTAGAGGAGCTTACAATCTAACATTTATTTTCATAAATGCTATTGACTCCTTAAATCCTTCTGTGTGAGGATAACTAATAGGGCCTGGGTCATTAAGGAGAGCAAAGCATAAAAAAGGAGTAACTTTGCACCTGGGCAAAACCATGTTGCATTGGAGGGCGAGATAAATTTAAAAAGTGGGGACAGATTTATAGTTTGGGTATGGCATGTCCTAGATCAACTTTACATTTCAGTGTAAAAGTAAAGCTATCAAGTATTTGGGTGCTAGATGAAAAAACAACTAATATTTTACTTATGTGTAAAATAATAAACTAATTTGCACTCCTTGCATTGTAACATGGTTTGTCCTGAAGAACATTTACTCCATATTTTCCCCTTACTTTCCTTAATGGCCTATACTGTACAGCTGTCCATACATACAGGAAAGGAGACAGAAAAATACTTACATCCAGCATAAATAACATGAGATGAGTCTTTTCCAGATATTATCAAAAAAACAGGCATCATACATAACATAAATCTGGAAAAATATTGTGAAACGTGGCTTCCCTTGAAGCACAGACAGATAAAAGTTCTTATCTAAGGGCATCTACAGATAAGTGTGGGCAGGGGGGCAGAGTATATGGACAAAGCAAATACCAAGTTAAGAAGCTGTCCAGTATCTAATCCTACTATTGCAGGCAGCTCAGGCTCCTTTACAGAATGTATACCTGTCAGCATTCTTACATTTCTCTAAACAATCCCTCACAGAGGAAGGAAGTGATGAGTAAAAATTACGTCGTTTTTTTCTGTCCCCCACACAGCAGTTTTCTACATTAAAGCACACCTTGCTTTTAGGTTACTACAGGAGCTCCTAGTACCAGCCCTATTAAATGTTGACTATGCAGGTTTGATAGCAGTGAGCAGGGTTGCCAACTCTGAAATGAAAGCCCCAAAAAAAGCCCAACTTACAGGGGACCGTCCTTTTCTATAACACTAATTTCTACACTGAATCTCCATTTAGAAAACCTTTATAAACACAAGAGGACACATTTATACACTGATATGGCAAATGAAAAAGCAAATACTGTAATTTAGGACACTGGTATGTCTATACCACACAGCCCCATGATATAACTAGGGATGAGCGCACTCGGATTTATGAAATCCGAGCCCACCCGAACGTTGCCGATCCGAGTCGGATCCGAGACAGATCCGGGTATTGGCGCCAAATTCAAATCTGAAACTGAGGCTCTGACTCATAATCCCGTTGTCGGATCTCGCGATACTCGGATCCTATAAATTCCCCGCTAGTCGCCGCCATCTTCACTCGGGCATTGATCAGGGTAGAGGGAGGGTGTGTTAGGTGGTCCTCTGTCCTGGTAGATCTCGTGCTGTGCTGTTTAGTTCTGTGCTGTGCTGTTTAGTTCTGTGCTGTGCTGTGCTGTGCTGTGCTGTGCTGTGTTCTGCAGTATCAGTCCAGTGGTGCTGTGTGCTGTGCTCTGTCCTTCTGAGGTCAGTGGTGCTGCTGGGTCCAGTGCTGTGTCCTGTTCAGTCCAGTGGTGCTGTGTCCTGTGCTCTGTGCTTCTAAGGGCATAGTTATTTCCCCAATATTCCCCTGTGTTTAAAAAAATAAAAAAAAGTTATTTAAAAAAATACCAAAAACTAATTTAATTTTTTTTAATTACCACAAAATTTGCACAACCAATCCTGCAGTATAAGCCCATTGGTACTGCAATATTACCAAGTTCACACATTCTGCAGTATCTTGTGCTACATATAATGGAGACCAAAAATTTGGAGGATAAAGTAGGGAAAGATCAAGACCCACTTCCTCCTAATGCTGAAGCTGCTGCCACTAGTCATGACATAGACGATGAAATGCCATCAACGTCGTCTTCCAAGCCCGATGCCCAATCTCGTAGTACCGGGCATGTAAAATCCAAAAAGCCCAAGTTAAGAAAAAGTAGCAAAAAGAGAAACTTAAAATCATCTGAGGAGAAACGTAAAGTTGCCAATATGCCATTTACGACACGGAGTGGCAAGGAACGGCTTAGGCCCTGGCCCGTGTTCATGACTAGTGGTTCAGCTTCACCCACGGATCTTATCCCTCCTCCTCCTCCCCCCCCTCCAAAAAATTGAAGAGAGTTATGCTGTCAGCAACAAAACAGCAAACAACTCTGCCTTCTAAAGAGAAATTATCACAAATCCACAAGGCGAGTCCAAGGATGTTGGTGGTTGTCAAGCCTGACCTTCCCATCACTGTACGGGAAGAAGTGGCTCGGGAGGAGGCTATTGATGATGTAGCTGGCGCTGTGGAGGAACTTGATGATGAGGATGGTGATGTGGTTATTGTAAATGAGGCACCAGGGGGGGAAACAGCTGATGTCCATGGGATGAAAAAGCCCATCGTCATGCCTGGTCAGAAGACCAAAAAATGCACCTCTTCGGTCTGGAGTTATTTTTATCCAAATCCAGACAACCAATGTATGGCCATATGTAGCTTATGTAAAGCTCAAATAAGCAGGGGTAAGGATCTTGCCCACCTAGGAACATCCTCCCTTATACGTCACCTGAATAACCTTCATAGTTCAGTGGTTAGTTCAGGAACTGGGGCTAGGACCCTCATCGGTACAGGGACACCTAAATCCCGTGGTCCAGTTGGATACACACCAGCAACACCCTCCTCCTCAACTTCCTCCACAATCTCCATCAGATTCAGTCCTGCAGCCCAAGTCAGCAGCCAGACTGAGTCCTCCTCAATACGGGATTCATCCGAGGAATCCTGCAGCGGTACGCCTACTACTGCCACTGCTGCTGTTGCTGCTGTTAGTCGGTCATCTTCCCAGAGGGGAAGTCGTAAGACCGCTAAGTCTTTCACAAAACAATTGACCGTCCAACAGTCGTTTGCCATGACCACAAAATACGATAGTAGTCACCCTATTGCAAAGCGTATAACTGCGGCTGTAACTGCAATGTTGGTGTTAGACGTGCGCCCGGTGTCCGCCATCAGTGGAGTGGGATTTAGAGGGTTGATGGAGGTATTGTGTCCCCGGTACAAAATCCCGTCGAGATTCCACTTCACTAGGCAGGCGATACCAAAAATGTACAGAGAAGTACGATCAAGTGTCCTCAGTGCTCTAAAAAATGCGGTTGTACCCACTGTCCACTTAACCACGGACATGTGGACAAGTGGTTCTGGGCAAACGAAGGACTATATGACTGTGACAGCCCACTGGGTAGATGCATCCGCTTCCGCAGCAACAGCAACAGCTGCATCAGTAGCAGCAACTACAAAATGGCGGCTCGTGCAAAGGCAGGCAACATTGTGTATTACAGGCTTTAATAAGAGGCACAACGCTGACAACATATTAGAGAAAATGAGGGAAATTATCTCCCAGTGGCTTACCCCACTTAGACTCTCATGGGGATTTGTGGTGTCAGACAATGCCAGTAACATTGTGCGGGCATTAAATATGGGCAATTTCCAGCACGTCCCATGTTTTGCCCACACCATTAATTTGGTGGTGCAGCATTACCTCAAGAGTGACAGGGGTGTGCAGGAGATGCTTGCGGTGGCGCGCAAAATTGCTGGACACTTTCGGCATTCAGCCAGTGCCTACCGCAGACTAGAGGCACATCAAAAAAGCATGAACCTGCCCTGCCATCACCTCAAACAAGAGGTTGTGACGCGCTGGAACTCCACCCTCTATATGCTGCAGAGGATGGAGGAGCAGCAAAAGGCCATTCAGGCCTACACAGCCACCTACGACATAGGCAAAGGAGTGGGGATGCGCCTCAGTCAAGCGCAGTGGAGACTGATTTCCGTGTTGTGCAAGGTTCTGCAGCCATTTGAACTTGCCACACGAGAAGTCAGTTCCGACACTGCCAGCTTGAGTCAGGTCATTCCCCTGATCAGGCTGTTGCAGAAGCAGCTGGAGAAAGTGAGGGAGGAGCTGGTAAGCCATTGCGATTACACCAAGCATGTAGCTCTTGTGGATGTAGCCCTTCGTACGCTTTGCCAGGATCCGAGGGTGGTCACTCTTTTAAAGTCAGAGGAATACATTCTGGCCACCGTGCTCGATCCTCGGTTTAAAGCGTATGTTGTGTCTCTGTTTCCGGCGGACACAAGTCTACAGCGGTGCAAAGACCTGCTGGTCAGGAGATTGTCCTCTGAAGAGGACCGTGACATGCCAACAGCTCCACCCTCATTTTCTTCCACATCTATGGCTGCGAGGAAAAAGCTCAGTTTTCCCAAAAGAGGCACTGGCGGGGATGCTGATAACATCTGGTCCGGACTGAAGGACCTGCCAACCATTGCAGACATGTCTACTGTCGCTGCATTGGATGCTGTCACAATAGAAAAAATTGTGGATGATTACTTTGCTGACACCATCCAAGTAGACATGTCAGACAGTCCATATTGTTACTGGCAGGAAAAAAAGGCAGTTTGGAAGCCCCTGTACAAACTGGCTCTATTTTACCTGAGTTGTCCCCCCTCCAGTGTGTACTCGGAAAGAGTTTTTAGTGCAGTGGGGAACTTGGTCAGTGAGCGGCGAAGGAGGTTGCTTCCTCAGAACGTTGAAAAAATGATGTTTATAAAAATGAATAATCAATTCCTCAATGAAGTACAGCACTGCCCTCCAGATACTACAGAGGGACCTGTGGTTGTGGAGTCCAGCGGGGACGAATTGATAATGTGTGATGAGGAGGAAGTACACACTGTAGGGGGAGAGGAATCAGAGGTTGAGGATGAGGACGACATCTTGCCTCAGTAGAGCCTGTTTAGTCTGTATAGGGAGAGATGAATAGCTTTTTTGGTGTGGGGGCCCAAACAAACCAATCATTTCAGCCAAAGTTGTTTGGTAGGCCCTGTCGCTGAAATGATTGGTTTGTTAAAGTGTGCATGTCCTATTTCAACAACATAAGGGTGGGTGTGAGGGCCCAAGGACAATTCCATCTTGGACCTTTTTTTTTTGCATTATATGACCAATCAACAGTCGTTTGCCATGTTCAAAAAGTAAAACCAAATTTAAAAAAATTCAAGAAATTAAACCAAAAGTAAAATGCCGTGTCATAATTTAAAACAAGAGGTATACTATTGACGTGCTCTAAAACTACTGTATTGTTGTTTATATTTTATAAACACTACACTTGAAAGCTTGAGTCTTTCAATAAAAAAGTAACTGTCCATTGCACGAATATTTGCAACAGGGACAATTTTAGGGTTAAGAAAGTCAACTAATAACACTTCGACGCTGTCTGTCTTTATAAACACTACACTTGGAAGTTGGAGGAGGTATTGTGGCCCCGGCACCAAATTTACTACCGGGGCCACTCCACTGTGCAGTCCATATTTAGGTGTATCAGATATTAAACAACGGTGACAGTTGATGCCCAATTTTTTAATTATATTGTGGCCTCGGTACCAAATTGTGTACCGGGGCCACCACACTACGCAGTCCAGATACTTGTTTGGTGGAATTCAGACCAGTTGAGGGTTTTAGTATTATATTGTGGGGACCACTCTATCTATACCACACTACAACTCTATACCACTCTATTTAATACTTTAATTCTATTTAATACTTTAATTCTATTTCATACTTTAATTCTATTTAATACTTTAATTCTATTTCATACTTTAATTCTATTTAATACTTTAATTCTATTACTAATTACCATAAAGAGGAACTGCCGCTTCTATTTAATACTATAATTCTATTAGTAGTTACCATAAAGAGGAACAAAATAAACCAATTTTACCAAAAGTATAATATGACTTAGACTTACAAACACTACACTTGAAAGATGGTGCCTTTAAATGAAAAAGTCAGTCTTCATTGCACGACTATGTGCAACAGGGACAGTTTTTGGGTTTACAAAGTCAACCAATAACACTTCGACCCTGTCTGTCTTTAACATACTTGATGGGATCTCAATGACGAATTGTCTGTACCATGTTTGGAGGAGGTATTGTGGCCCCGGTATCAAATTGGGTACCGGGGCCACCCCACTATGCGGTCCAGATACTTGTTTGGTGGAATTCTGACACGTGGAGGGTTTTTTAATTATATTGTGGCCTCGGTACCAAATTGTGTACCGGGGCCACCACACTACGCATGTCCAGATACTTGTTTGGTGGAATTCAGACCAGTTGAGGGTTTTATTATTATATTGTGGGGACCACTCTATCTATACCACACTACAACTCTATACCACTCTATTTCATACTTTAATTCTATTTAATACTTTAATTCTATTTCATACTTTAATTCTATTTAATACTTTAATTCTATTTCATACTTTAATTCTATTTTATACTTTAATTCTATTACTAATTACCATAAAGAGGAACTGCCGCTTCTATTTAATACTTTAATTCTATTAGTAGTTACCATAAAGAGGAACAAAATAAACCAATTTTACCAAAAGTATAATATGACTTAGACTTACAAACACTACACTTGAAAGATGGTGCCTTTAAATGAAAAAGTCAGTCTTCATTGCACGACTATGTGCAACAGGGACAGTTTTTGGGTTTACAAAGTCAACCAATAACACTTCGACCCTGTCTGTCTTTAACATACTTGATGGGATCTCAATGACGAATTGTCTGTACCATGTTTGGAGGAGGTATTGTGGCCCCGGTACCAAATTGGGTACCGGGGCCACTCCACTATGCAGTCCAGATAGAGGTGTATCAGATATTAAACAACGTTGACTGTTGATGCCCAATTTTTTAATTATATTGTGGCCTCGTGTCACGGGCACTAGGAGTCTTTACCCAGGGATCACCAGATGGTAGGCTTACCAGAGCAATGTAGATGGTAATAGCGTACTCTGGTAGCTGGGTGATCACGGAACATGAAATGATGGCCGATGAGATGCTCAGGAAAGTCTATGACTAGCAACACTGGTAATAATGAGGTAATAATACACAAGGAACTGTATGGACAAGGCACGTGAAGGTAGTCAGTGGTCTGCGATAGCAAGTTGTACCACTGCTATAGTGAGGAGGAATGTCCAACAGAAACAAGGAGGTGATGAGAGTCAGCGGTCTGCGGGTAGCAAGTTGTACCGCTGTCTGAGTGAAGGAATGGAATCCCAGTGGAGGTATCCGGGTAGTCAGTGGTCTGCGGTAGCAAGTTGTACCACTGCTATGTGAGAGGATAATGGAACAGGTGATACCGGAAACAGGGATCAGTGGTCTGACATCAGCAAGTTGTACCACTGAATATATATGTGAGGAGGTGCACAAGGGAAGACTGCAACACAGGATATACACAGGCACCTTATACACGATCCACAGTAATATGCACAATATAGATATATATATATATAAATGACTGAGCAGGTCTGCAATCTAGAAAGTCTCTTGAAGTAGTCCAGCACAATGATAACACAGTCAATGATAGCAATAGACTCAGCGGATAGCAGACTCCAGAGAGAACCAAACACAGTCCAGCAAGATATGCAATACACAGCACAGTCAATGAGAAGTATGCATACCGTGGTTCAGCAGTAGCAGTCAGATGGGAATGCAGCGGTACCTGAGCGGCTGGGGGCCGACTGGATAGGAAGTCCCTGGATAGGTGAGGCAGCGGTCTAGCAGGTGCAGAGCACAGGTGAGTAGACCAACAGGGACACGAATCCGCAGGAGTCAGCAACACGTGGAACTGGACTCAGAAGGGACCCAGGAGAATGGAGATGATCCAGCAGAGGGTAGTAGATGAGATACAAATCCAATGCTGTCAGGAGGGTAGAGACCAGTGGAACACGTGAAGGCGTGGAGAGCGGATCAGCAGGAGATGGACGATAGCGCTGACCACAGCAGCAGGACTCAGCGGCACACGGAAGTAACCAGTAGCAACCACAGGAACCAACAGCGATGGGACACAGGAGTGCAGCGCAGGCCAGGAGCTGTTGATCACGAAGTGTAGCAGATAGTAATGCAAGCGGCAGTCTCGAGGAAGCTACAACAGAGATGAGGTAAGTCTGTAGTGCACAGGGCAGCGGATAGGAATCAGCTGGCAGTCACGATGATGAACACAGGCGAGTTGCAAGCAGGAGCCTGTAGTGCACGGAGACAGAGGATAGTAATCAGCTGGCAGTCACAATGATGAACACAGGCGAGTTACCAGCAGGAGACTGTAGTGCACGGAGGCAGCGGATAGGAATCAGCTGGCAGTCACGATGAGGAACACAGGCGAGTTGCAAGCAGGAGACTGTAGTGCACGGAGGCAGCGGATAGGAATCAGCAAACAGACTTGATGAGAAGCAGGTGAGTGAAGTAAAAGCTGGAGTGCACGGAGGCAGCGGATAGCAATGAGCAAACAGTCACATTGAAATAAAATAACGTTGAAGTGGTTTAGAAGACTGTAGTGCACGGAGGCAGCGGATAGGAATCAGCAAACAGTCACGATGATACAGTTGATGGTAGAAGTGGTATGGGAACCACAGTAATAGAAGTGGTTTGGAAGACTGTAGTGCACGGAGGCAGCGGATAGGAATCAGCAAACAGTCACGATGATACAGTTGATGGTAGAAGTGGTATGGGAACCACAGTAATAGAAGTGGTTTGGAAACCACAGGGATAGAAGTGGTTTGGAAACCACAGGAATCAGCAGCGCTGAATACACGAGGAATACAGGAACACCTTCAGAGACTCATGGGGAATGAGACTCCAAGATCAGGCAACGTGGTGTTGACCACAGGTGCTTAATATAGGGAGTGTTGCCTGATCTGCCAATTGAGTTAAAGGGGTATACACTGAAGTATAGAAAAGGGCTGCGCATGCGCAGACCCTCAGGATGGTGGACGGCCACGGTTCCTAAATGTCCGGGAAGAGGCACTCACGGTCCGGTGAGTGACAGTACCCCCCCTTTTAAAGGTGGGCACAGAACGCCTGGAACCGGGCTTGTCCGGATTTTTGGAGTAAAACTTCTTCAAAAGGGCAGGAGCATTAAGATCTTCAGCTTTGATCCAAGAGCGCTCCTCAGGACCAAAGCCCTTCCAATGAACGAGGAAGTGGAGGACTCCTCGCGAAATTTTTGCGTCTAGTACCTCGGTAATCTCGAAATCCTCCTCCTGATGGACTTGAACTGGCTGGGGAGCTGAGGGAGGAGTTGAGAAACGGTTGATAATAAGAGGTTTGAGCAAGGATACATGGAAGGCATTAGAAATCCGAAGATTCTTAGGAAGAAGGAGTTTCACACATACTGGATTGATAACTTGAATGATCCTATATGGACCAATAAAACGAGGGGCGAATTTCATGGATGGAACCTTCAAACGAATATTTTTTGTGGATAACCAGACACGATCACCAATTTTTAGTGGTGGAATAGCCCGCCTCTTCTTATCAGCGAAAGATTTATATTTGACAGATGTCTTCTTTAAACAGGTTCTGACCTGAGACCAGATATTTTTAAAGGTCTGACAAACAGTTTCCACCGCAGGAACTTGGGTGGGCGGGAGGGCAGGAAATTCCGGAAAAGACGGATGGTGACCGTAGACCACAAAAAATGGAGTTTTGGATGATGACTCATGGTACATGTTGTTATGGGCGAACTCAGCCCAAGGGAGTAACTCTACCCAGTTGTCTTGATTGGCTGATGAAAATATCCTTATAAAAGTCTCAAGATCTTGATTGACACGTTCGGTTTGTCCATTGGATTGCGGATGGTAAGAAGATGAGAGTGCCAATCGTATGCCCAAGGTTTTACAAAGAGCTCGCCAGAATCTGGACACGAATTGTACTCCTCTATCAGACACAATCTCGGATGGACATCCATGGATACGGAAGATCTCTTTAATGAAATGTTCAGCCATGATAGACGAGGAAGGCAAACCAGACAGAGGGATGAAATGAGCCATCTTGGAAAATCTGTCCACTACCACCCAAATAGTGTTATGGTTCTTACTAGGTGGTAAGTCAGTAACGAAATCCATACTAATATGGGTCCATGGTTTGGACGGAATGGGTAGTGGTCGCAGCAACCCTGCTGGAGTTCTGCGGGAGGATTTGAATTGCGAACATAATTCACAGGAAGCAATGAACTCTTTGACGTCTCTCCTCATTGAAGGCCACCAGTAACTTCGAGAGAGGATCTCAAAAGTCTTGTGTTCACCGGCGTGTCCAGAAAAACGAGAGGCATGGAACCACGAAAGGATTTTCCTCCTTAGTATAGGAGGCACAAGGGTCTTCCCAAATGGTAGCGTTCTGGTGGATGAAGCAGCCAGTGAGATACATTTGGGGTCTAGAATGGTATGGTTGGAAACCTCTTCTATATCAGAGGACGTAACAAAGGCTCTAGATAAGGCATCAGCTTTTTTGTTCTTGACAGCTGGTTTGAAGGTAATTATTAATTCAAAACGGGAAAAGAAAAGAGACCATCTTGCTTGACGAGGGTTCAAGCATTGAGCAGACTGGAGATATGACAAGTTCTTATGATCCGTGAAGATCGTCACCGGATGGCGAGCTCCCTCCAACAAGTATCTCCATTCCTCTAATGCGGCTTTGATAGCCAGTAATTCCTTGTCCCCGATGGTATAATTCTTCTCTGCGGGTAGGAGACCCCGAGAATAGAAGGCACAAGGGTGGAATTTTTGCTGTTCCGAGCGTTGGGAGAGAATAGCTCCTAAGCCCACATTAGAGGCATCTACTTCTAGGAAGAAGGGGAGTGTCACATCAGGCTGTCGAAGGATTGGAGCCGAAGAGAAGGACTCTTTTAATGTTTGAAAGGCTTGAATAGCCTCAGTTGACCATTGCTTAGGGTTAGCCCCTTTTCGAGTCAGGGCCACAATAGGAGATGCAATGGAAGAAAAGTCTTGAATGAAGCGTCTATAGTAATTGGCAAAACCTAAAAAACGCTGGATCGCACGAAGAGTAGTTGGCTGGGGCCAATGTAGTACAGCATTTACTTTGTCAGGATCCATCTTCAGGCCAACTCCGGAAACTATATACCCCAAGAATGGAATCTGGGGTAATTCGAATGAACATTTTTCTAATTTACAGAACAATGAATTTTTCCGTAGCCTGGAGAGGACTTCTGCCACATGTTGGTGGTGAGAAGGCAGGTCCTGTGAAAAAATCAATATGTCGTCCAGATAGACGACGACACATACATATAATAAGTCCCGAAAAATCTCATTGATGAAGCCCTGAAAAACAGCGGGGGCATTACATAGCCCGAAAGGCATTACCAGATATTCGTAATGCCCGTCTCTGGTGTTAAACGCTGTCTTCCATTCGTCACCGGAACGGATTCTGATTAAATTGTAGGCACCACGAAGATCCAACTTAGTAAAAATACGGGCTCCCTTGATGCGGTCAAATAGCTCAGTGATCAACGGAATGGGATACCGATTCTTGATAGTAATGGCATTGAGTCCACGAAAATCTATACAAGGGCGTAATGATCCATCCTTCTTTTTGACAAAGAAGAACCCAGCTCCAGCGGGCGAGGTGGAAGGTCGAATGAACCCACGCTGGAGGTTCTCCCGTATATATTCAGATGTAGCTTGAGTTTCAGGTAACGAGAGTGGATAGACCCGGCCCCTGGGAGGAGTCTTGCCAGGAAGAAGGTCAATCGGACAATCCCAAGAACGATGAGGAGGAAGACGTTCAGACTGAGCTTTATCAAAAACATCGGTAAATGAAGCATATTGAGGAGGGAGTCCCGGTGAAATAGCTGAGATGGAAGCTTGCTGTACCTTGAGAGGAATGACTTGGGAAAGGCAATGATGGTGACATTCAGACCCCCAAGACGTGACTTGAGGGGTGCGCCAGTCAATCTGGGGAGAGTGACACTGAAGCCATGGAAGGCCTAGGACAATCGGACTTGTCGTAACAGGAAGAATTAAAAACGATATCTCTTCATGATGCAGAGCACCAATCTGAAGGGTTACTGGAGACGTACTCTGGGTGATGAGACCGTTGATGAGACGTGATCCATCGATAGCCGTCACAGTAATGGGAGTTTTTAAGGTAATCACTGGTAGAGACCATTGATTTACTAACGATTTGGAAATAAAATTTCCTGCTGCTCCGGAATCAATCAATGCCTGTGACTCAAAGGTTTTGGTAGCAAAGGAAATAGTCACATCAAAAGCGCAGACTTTAGATTTCATAGACGATGGAGAGGACTCCAGGGACCCTAACTTCACCTCTCCAGAACTAGTTAGGGCCTGGCATTTCCCGATCTCTTAGGGCAGGAGCTGAGGACATGAGTGGAATCAGCACAATAGATACAGAGTCTATTCTTGACTCTTCGTTTCCTCTCCTCAGAAGATAACTTGGAACGTCCTATCTCCATGGGAATCACAGCGGGTGACACTGGACGAAATTGAGGGTTAGAGCGAAGAGGTGCTTTAGCAGAAGTCGTTTTCTCAGCCTCTCTTTCGCGAAATCTCATATCAACACGATGGCATAAAGAGATCAAATCTTCAAGTGACGAAGGAAGCTCTTGAGTAGTCAGTGCATCTTTAATTTTATCGGAAAGCCCCTGCCAGAAGGCGGCAACTAGGGCTTCAGTGTTCCACTGAAGTTCAGAGGCTAAGATCCTAAATTGAATGACGTACTGGCCTACAGTATGAGATCCTTGTCGCAGACGGAGGATGCTGGAAGCAGCGGAGGTCACACGACCTGGTTCATCGAACACACTTCGGAATGTAGAAATGAATTTGGCACTATCTTGTAATATTGGATCGTTCCTCTCCCACAGAGGGGAGGCCCAAGCCAGGGCTTGTCCTGAAAACAAAGAGATAAGATAGGCCACTCTGGAACGATGGGTAGAAAAATTTTGAGGTTGGAGCTCAAAATGGACTGAACATTGGTTAAGGAAACCCCTACAAGTTTTGGGGTCTCCATCGTACTTTGACGGAGTAGGCAGGTGAAGCGTGGAAGCTGTAGACACCTGGGATGGCAATGGGGAAACGGAGGAGAGCACAGGAGCTTCAGTAGTAGCTGTCACAGTCTGTCCAGATGTTCCTTGGGAGGTTAATGACTGATAACACTGAAGTAACAGCTGTTGGCGGGCATCCTGTTGCTCCACACGGCTAACCAGATGTTGCAGCATCTCTTTGGCGGTAGGTTCCGCATCTGGGTCTGTCATGGCCTGATCTTACTGTCACGGGCACTAGGAGTCTTTACCCAGGGATCACCAGATGGTAGGCTTACCAGAGCAATGTAGATGGTAATAGCGTACTCTGGTAGCTGGGTGATCACGGAACATGAAATGATGGCCGATGAGATGCTCAGGAAAGTCTATGACTAGCAACACTGGTAATAATGAGGTAATAATACACAAGGAACTGTATGGACAAGGCACGTGAAGGTAGTCAGTGGTCTGCGATAGCAAGTTGTACCACTGCTATAGTGAGGAGGAATGTCCAACAGAAACAAGGAGGTGATGAGAGTCAGCGGTCTGCGGGTAGCAAGTTGTACCGCTGTCTGAGTGAAGGAATGGAATCCCAGTGGAGGTATCCGGGTAGTCAGTGGTCTGCGGTAGCAAGTTGTACCACTGCTATGTGAGAGGATAATGGAACAGGTGATACCGGAAACAGGGATCAGTGGTCTGACATCAGCAAGTTGTACCACTGAATATATATGTGAGGAGGTGCACAAGGGAAGACTGCAACACAGGATATACACAGGCACCTTATACACGATCCACAGTAATATGCACAATATAGATATATATATATATAAATGACTGAGCAGGTCTGCAATCTAGAAAGTCTCTTGAAGTAGTCCAGCACAATGATAACACAGTCAATGATAGCAATAGACTCAGCGGATAGCAGACTCCAGAGAGAACCAAACACAGTCCAGCAAGATATGCAATACACAGCACAGTCAATGAGAAGTATGCATACCGTGGTTCAGCAGTAGCAGTCAGATGGGAATGCAGCGGTACCTGAGCGGCTGGGGGCCGACTGGATAGGAAGTCCCTGGATAGGTGAGGCAGCGGTCTAGCAGGTGCAGAGCACAGGTGAGTAGACCAACAGGGACACGAATCCGCAGGAGTCAGCAACACGTGGAACTGGACTCAGAAGGGACCCAGGAGAATGGAGATGATCCAGCAGAGGGTAGTAGATGAGATACAAATCCAATGCTGTCAGGAGGGTAGAGACCAGTGGAACACGTGAAGGCGTGGAGAGCGGATCAGCAGGAGATGGACGATAGCGCTGACCACAGCAGCAGGACTCAGCGGCACACGGAAGTAACCAGTAGCAACCACAGGAACCAACAGCGATGGGACACAGGAGTGCAGCGCAGGCCAGGAGCTGTTGATCACGAAGTGTAGCAGATAGTAATGCAAGCGGCAGTCTCGAGGAAGCTACAACAGAGATGAGGTAAGTCTGTAGTGCACAGGGCAGCGGATAGGAATCAGCTGGCAGTCACGATGATGAACACAGGCGAGTTGCAAGCAGGAGCCTGTAGTGCACGGAGACAGAGGATAGTAATCAGCTGGCAGTCACGATGATGAACACAGGCGAGTTACCAGCAGGAGACTGTAGTGCACGGAGGCAGCGGATAGGAATCAGCTGGCAGTCACGATGAGGAACACAGGCGAGTTGCAAGCAGGAGACTGTAGTGCACGGAGGCAGCGGATAGGAATCAGCAAACAGACTTGATGAGAAGCAGGCGAGTGAAGTAAAAGCTGGAGTGCACGGAGGCAGCGGATAGCAATGAGCAAACAGTCACATTGAAATAAAATAACGTTGAAGTGGTTTAGAAGACTGTAGTGCACGGAGGCAGCGGATAGGAATCAGCAAACAGTCACGATGATACAGTTGATGGTAGAAGTGGTATGGGAACCACAGTAATAGAAGTGGTTTGGAAGACTGTAGTGCACGGAGGCAGCGGATAGGAATCAGCAAACAGTCACGATGATACAGTTGATGGTAGAAGTGGTATGGGAACCACAGTAATAGAAGTGGTTTGGAAACCACAGGGATAGAAGTGGTTTGGAAACCACAGGAATCAGCAGCGCTGAATACACGAGGAATACAGGAACACCTTCAGAGACTCATGGGGAATGAGACTCCAAGATCAGGCAATGTGGTGTTGACCACAGGTGCTTAATATAGGGAGTGTTGCCTGATCTGCCAATTGAGTTAAAGGGGTATACACTGAAGTATAGAAAAGGGCTGCGCATGCGCAGACCCTCAGGATGGTGGACGGCCACGGTTCCTAAATGTCCGGGAAGAGGCACTCACGGTCCGGTGAGTGACACCTCGGTACCAAATTGTGTACCGGGGCCACCACACTACGCAGTCCATACCCTTTTTTGGTGGAATTCTGACACGTGGAGGGTTTTTTAATTATATTGTGGCCTCGGTACCAAATTGTGTACCGGGGCCACCACACTACGCAGTCAAGATAGATAGATGCGTATCATAGATAAAGTACATTCAGTGGTGTGGGGCAAATTGAAAAATATTCAAAATGCACTGACATTATCAAAAACAAGAGGTTGTCACACGCTAAAACTCCAACATGTATATGATGGAGAGGATGGAGGAGCAGCCGTATGTGTAGTGTAATGCAGACCTGTTGAAGGTTTTTTATATATTTTATTGTGGTGCCCAGTGCCCACTCCTCTAGGCAGTCCAGGTACATTTATTGGTGCGAATCATAAAAGTTCAGGGTTTTTAATATATCTTGTGGTGACCCACTCCTCTACGCAGTCCAGGTACATTTATTGGTGCGATTCATAAAAGTTCTGGGTTTTTAATATATTGTGGTGACCCACTCCTCTACGCAGTCCAGGTACATTTATTGGTGCGAATCATAAAAGTTCAGGGTTTTTAATATATATTGTGGTGACCCACTCCTCTACGCAGTCCAGGTACATTTATTGGTGCGATTCATAAAAGTTCAGGGTTTTTAATATATTGTGGTGACCCACTCCTCTACGCAGTCCAGGTACATTTATTGGTGCGATTCATAAAAGTTCAGGGTTTTTAAGATATTGTGGTGACCCACTCCTCTACGCAGTCCAGGTACATTTATTGGTGCGAATCATAAAAGTTCAGGGTTTTTAATATATCTTGTGGTGACCCACTCCTCTACGCAGTCCAGGTACATTTATTGGTGCGATTCATAAAAGTTCTGGGTTTTTAAGATATTGTGGTGACCCACTCCTCTACGCAGTCCAGGTACATTTATTGGTGCGATTCATAAAAGTTCAGGGTTTTTAATAGATATTGTGGTGACCCACTCCTCTACGCAGTCCAGGTACATTTATTGGTGCGAATCATAAAAGTTCAGGGTTTTTAATATATCTTGTGGTGACCCACTCCTCTACGCAGTCCAGGTACATTTATTGGTGCGATTCATAAAAGTTCTGGGTTTTTAAGATATTGTGGTGACCCACTCCTCTACGCAGTCCAGGTACATTTATTGGTGCGAATCATAAAAGTTCAGGGTTTTTAATATATATTGTGGTGACCCACTCCTCTACGCAGTCCAGGTACATTTATTGGTGCGATTCATAAAAGTTCAGGGTTTTTAATATATATTGTGGTGACCCACTCCTCTACGCAGTCCAGGTACATTTATTGGTGCGATTCATAAAAGTTCAGGGTTTTTAATATATTGTGGTGACCCACTCCTCTACGCAGTCCAGGTACATTTATTGGTGCGAATCATAAAAGTTCAGGGTTTTTAATATATATTGTGGTGACCCACTCCTCTACGCAGTCCAGGTACATTTATTGGTGCGATTCATAAAAGTTCAGGGTTTTTAAGATATTGTGGTGACCCACTCCTCTACGCAGTCCAGGTACATTTATTGGTGCGATTCATAAAAGTTCAGGGTTTTTAAGATATTGTGGTGACCCACTCCTCTACGCAGTCCAGGTACATTTATTGGTGCGATTCATAAAAGTTCAGGGTTTTTAATATATATTGTGGTGACCCACTCCTCTACGCAGTCCAGGTACATTTATTGGTGCGATTCATAAAAGTTCAGGGTTTTTAATATATTGTGGTGACCCACTCCTCTACGCAGTCCAGGTACATTTATTGGTGCGAATCATAAAAGTTCAGGGTTTTTAATATATATTGTGGTGACCCACTCCTCCACGCAGTCCAGGTACATTTATTGGTGCGATTCATAAAAGTTCAGGGTTTTTAATATATATTGTGGTGACCCACTCCTCTACGCAGTCCAGAAAGATACCTTGTTGCAACGTTTTGGACTAATAACTATATTGTGAGGTGTTCAGAATACACTGTAAATTAGTGGAAATGCTTGTTATTGAATGTTATTGAGGTTAATAATAGCCTAGGAGTGAAAATAAGCCCAAAAACTTGATTTTTAAACTTTTTATGTTTTTTTCAAAAAAAATCCGAATCCAAAACCTTAAATCCGAACCGAGACCTTTCGTCAAGTGTTTTGCGAGACAAATCCGAACCCCAAAAATAACGAAAATCCGGATCCAAAACACAAAACACGAGACCTCAAAAGTCGCCGGTGCACATCCCTGGATATAACAGTATAAAATAGGGCTCTGAAAGCAGTCTTCTGACATGAGCAGCTTACTGAATGGGAGGGGAGGGTGTTATATAGCAGTGTTACCTGCTATAAGTGCAGCAATCATGTCTGTCACCAGACTCATCACTTATTTCAGTAGGTTGCTGTAGATCTGTCTTCCTGTGATTTATTCCACGTCCTCCTCTGACTCCGCCCACCCACAAATTGCGACTTAATTGGAGGAAAATCACTGCACAACCCGCCCACAAAAAAACCCCAAAAAACCCTGAATGTACTAATCACAAAAAGGTGACAGAGGAAAAAAACGATTATGCAGCCTGAGGACTTGGAGAACGTGTCCAAGCCCAAAAACAAGCTGTTATAAGCGGAATTGGCAACTATGGCAGTGAGGTGACAAGACGTGATGGAGGTCACTAATCTATATTAAATGAATAACAACAGCTGTCCCTGTTTATGAGCGGCGTCCATTTTCTTGTGTTCCGACAAACACCAGTGTGTCATGAAAGCCAGATAGTTGGAGTGGTCTTCATCTCTGCTTGAGTGACAGCTTACCCAGGGCCGGATTAAGGGAATAGAGGCCCCTGGGCTAAGGGGGCCTCCATTCCCCCGTGAGGGCCCCCCCGTGAGCCGAGCCGCCTCTCGTCCCGGTGAGCCGAGCCGAGCCGCCCCTTCCCCCCGGCACTACTTACCTCCTTCTCCTCTTTCCCCGGCGCGCTGTACGCTCTTTACGGAGGAGATCTTGTGAGAGTGAGACTCACGAGATCTCCTCAGTAAGGAGACTACAGCGCGCCGGGGAAGGACTGCAGTGAAAGTGCTCAGCAGCACTGATCGCGAAGGGGGCGCCCACGCCCCCGACCGATCAATACTGCTGCTGAGCACTTTCAAGGGCCCCATGGATGCCCGAGGCCCCTGGGCTGTAGCCAAATTAGCCCTAGGGTTAATTCGGCCTGAGCCTACCCCAGAGAGATGCGGAGGAGAGGTATTCACCAGGGATTCCTGCAAGGGAATATGGTTTCGGTCCTCTAGGGGGCGCAGAGCAGATAATTCAAAGAACCAGTAAGTAATTGTAAGCAAAATGAAATGTAGCCTCCGGTGTATGGGAATTCAGGAACAGGACGGAAGCTGTGCGATAATCAGCAGTATAGCCACACATCTCGATAGTAGGATAGGCTGAGCAGGTAGTAATGTGAAGCAATGAGCTGCCGGACTCAGAAGGAACGAGGTATACACTAGTGTAGAAATTCAGGAACTGGACAGATGTTGAGCAATGCAGTATAGTCACAGGTCTTAACAACAGAATGAGCTATACGATGATGTAGTGAAGCGATGAGCTGCTGGACTCAGAAGGGCTGAGGTATACGCTACTATAGTAATTCAGGAACAAGACGGATACAGAGTGAAGTCACAGGTCTTAACCGCGGAATAAGCTGAACAGGTAATGCTATGAAGCGTTGAACTGTGGAGAGCAAAATCACTGAGAACCACATAGATGTTATAACTCTAGAACAGGACAGATGTTGAGCAATACTCTGCAGTGAGGCCTCAGGTCTTGACTGTGGAATAAACTGAACAGGTAATGCTGTGAAGCGATGAACTGCGGGTAGCAGAAGCACTGAGGTCCACACAGGTGTTATAACTTCTGGAACAGGACCGATAATGAGTGAAGCTGCAGCCGATGAGAGAACAGCCTAACTAGCGAAGACAGGAACAGAGGTAAGTATGAGCATGGACGGGAGTCAGAGGTGATGCTTCCTATCAGGTAGGGAGACCTGATGATCTGAAACCCATAGCAAGGAGGAGGACCCTTATAAAGGGAACTGGCTGGTGATCGTCCTATCACCGTGGAGCAGAGGTTTTAAAGGTTCCCGGGGTTGCGCATGTGCAGAATACTTGGTAAGATGGCGTCCGAGGATAGAGAAACGCCAGGCTGTACAACAGATAGGAACTAAACCAGTGAGATGCGGGATACAGTAGGTATAAGCCTTTAGCTACATACTATTCATCTTTATGAGTGAGAAGCCTTAAATTCCAGCTGCCAAACTCAAATATCACCTGGCAGGCAGCATAGAAACCTAGCTTAATAATATGTTAATAAAATAAATGAAGGTGGCACAAAACAAACATGGTCCCCCATGGGGGCCTTAGACAATTGTGTATTCCTAATGCAGTGCTTGGTTTTACTTATGGTGAAACCAGCTCTTGCGAAGTGAAATTATGTGAGACACACTACTCTGTGCATGTTTATTTCAATGCAATATTTTTCTGTGTGTTAAATGATTACCTTTGTTACTCCAATGTACAACCTTGAATATTTTCCAATAAGTTGAGAGGAGGTGGACATGTAACAAAATGCTGAAATACATTATTTTATTGTTGTATAACTACAATTAATACAAATTATTACTCTGCAAAACATGTTTTGCAGCAGGCATTGCCTTTGTGTTAAACCTGTTCCCAAACAATTCAGCGTGCATGTCAAACACAACCAGTACAAGCAAAAATTCAATGCAATTGCTTTCAATCTCATTAATATATGAAAACTGTATTACTTCTAAATCATGAGTTGGTTCATATGCGGAGATTTATTATCTAAACTATCACCTAATACAGGGGTCAGGGAACTATTTTACCTTTTACCCCAAAATAATTTTAGATATGCCAAGGTTACCCCCTTGATTTGAAAGGAACGAAATCATATATTATTAATTAATTCAAAATTTTATTGAATCTATTCAAAATTTCTTTGAACGCTTGAACTTTAAAACTTCAGGTTTTGGAGAACTGATGTTGCTTCATTTTTGATACGAGAGCATCAATATTGGGGCATTTTGATGTCAGAGCAATTTGGACACAGTCTTCAGCATCCAATCGATTTCTCTGCTTTGTTTTATGTCTGGCTCTTCCTCTGACCCCTCCCCTCTCCCTGTTGGAGTCCCTCAGGGCTCTGTTCTCGGCCCTCTACTCTTTTCGCTCTACACCTCCTCCCTTGGTGCTCTCATCTCCTCCTTCGGTCTTCAGTATCACCTCTATGCTGACGACATCCAACTGTACATCTCCTCTCCCAATCTCTCCTCCACCCTCCTCTCTCGTGTATCCGACTGCCTCTCTGCCATCTCCTCCTGGATGTCCTCGCGCTTTCTCAAAATTAACATCTCTAAAACTGAACTCATTGTCTTTCCTCCCGCCAGGCTCCCCTCCCACTTTGACCTCTCTATCACTGTCAACAACACCACTATCTCCTCTGTCACCCAACTTCGCTGCCTGGGCGTTACCTGTGACTCCTCCCTCTCTTTTGCCCCCCACATTCAATCCCTTGCCCAAGCCTGTCGCTTCCAACTTCGCAACATCGCCCGCATCCGACCCTTCCTCTCTCAGGATGCCACCAAAACTATCATCCACACACTCATTATCTCCTGCCTCGACTACTGCAACCTCCTCCTTATTGGCCTCCCTCTCTCCCACCTTGCCCCCCTCTGCTCTATTCTCAATGCGGCGGCTAGACTAATCTTCCTCTCTCGCCGCTCCTACTCCGCTTCCCCTCTCTGCCTTGCCCTCCACTGGCTCCCCATCCCCTTCAGAATCATGTTCAAACTCCTGACCACCACGTACAAGGCCCTCTCCCAGTCTACTGCCCCCTATATCTCTAACTTCCTCTCCATTCACACTCCTGCCCGCTCCCTGCGCTCGGCAAATGACCGTCGCCTCTCCTCCACCCTGGTCACCTCATCCCACTCCAGAATCCAGGACTTCTCCCGTGCAGCCCCCCTTCACTGGAATGACCTCCCCTGCTCCATCCGTCTCTCTCCCAATCTAAGCTCCTTCAAACGGGCACTCAAAACCCACCTGTTCCTTAAAGCCTACCAATCTTCCACCTAACCCGTCCTACCTGCCCCTATTCTCTCCCTTACACGTCAAATGGCTCCCTTTGTGCTTGAGTTTTGTTCACCCTCCCTTAGGATGTAAGCTCATTTGAGCAGGGCCCTCTTCCCTCCTATCTCCATACCTGTTCTTCTGCTCCGTCGGTACTGCATCAGCCTGCCTGGAGCCTCTGAAGTTTTGTATTTATTGTTTACTGTTCAGTTATGTCTCACCCTGTATAGTCTACTGTTTGTACTGTGTACGGCGCTGCGGAACTCTTGTGGCGCCTAACAAATAAAGGATAATAATAATAATAATAATGTTCGTTAGAGTGGAAAATCCTTGTTCGCAAAGGTAGGTTGTTGCAAAAGGCAGCAACTTTTTGACTGCCTCCTCATGTGCAATTTTGAATGCCTTTGCAGCTGCTGACATCCAAAAATATGACAGATCTGCTTTGTTTTCAAATGCAATACGTACTTCATTATTGCATCGAAGTTCAAGAAGTGCCTCTGCCAACCCTTGAGGCTCTTCTGATACAACATCAATTTCACATTTAATGGGGTTTACAATCCAAATGACAGCATGTGAATTGGTAGCATTACCCTCAGGAATTTCATTTTTACCCCATTTGGGGTAATTTACCCCTGTTCCCTGACCACTGACCTAATACTTTGTGAAGGAGGAAAGTGCCGTTTGCACCTATGTTTGTGCAGATGTACCCAATGCATGGAGATTGCTGGTGAAAATGGTGGCATGTGCAGGGGTGCAAAATAATGCATGCTCTGCAGGGGCTGGCTAGACTGAGGGGCATCTGGCCCCCTGGCTGGTTTCATAGTGAGATTTCTTGGGTGGGTCTTTGGGCTACCTGCAATTTTTTCCTGCTGAGATGAGTCTCCCCCCCCCCCCCCCCCCCCCGGGGTAAAATATGCCAGCTAGCCCCTGACGCTCTGAAGGGAGGAGTTTGATGGTTTAGGGGTGTTTACATACATGGAGGCACACAAACTCATATGATTACATGCAATAAAGAGATTTTATTTTTTGAGGCAAGATATTTAAAATAATAATTTAACATGTACATGAGGCTTAACTGCATATTATTTTAGGAGACAAACGGATAAGTTTATCTTGGTGAATGGAATGGTCCTAAAGTGGTGACAGTGTGGACTGACTACTTTCTCCACCATATGCATTACCAGCTGGAATCGCAAACCAGCAAAATATCACATAGAGCATTTTATGGGGATGCTCCAATAAGTTAGATGTGTCTGTGCTCTTTGTTTTGCACAAGGTGGACAATTCCACCCATTTTTGTATGTAGGCTGCATGCATCTAATTTTACAAAGGCTTCTTTGTGTTGGAAGTATGTTTGAGAGATGAAGAGGAAGGAAATGTAGGGAGACAAAAGTGGTTTTATGGTGCTGCAAAGTGTATGGAGATTGACCAGTCTAAGAGTATTATAAACTGGCATTTTATATGTTCCAAATTGATTGATTTAAATACATTTCTAATGTTTATAGAAGACAAATCTAGCTATTAAAATCTAACATTTACTAGCTAATTTTAAAGTGGCAAATAAAATGGAAGAACCGTGCATGGATCAGCACCCCAGGGCTCCATCTAGGGGAGTCAGCAGATTAGTAAAATTGAAGTGGTAGTTTGTGGTCCAGTTTGATTGACTATTCAAGTAGGATTTTTTCGCTTTTCTTTTCTTGAAACTAGAACAAGTTTTTCTTTCTTTTTTATTTTATGTGTTCTGTTGAAATTAATATCTAAAAAATGGTTCCTTTTGCTTTTACGGCTGTGTTTTATGACGTTACTTACATTTTTACTCTTCTTCCTCTTTCACAAAATATTAGGTAAGCGATAGCTAACACAGTCAATTTTCTTTCCAAGTGGCATTTGCATTGTGGGGGCCACACTTTTGTAAATGACTTTTAATATCTATAAAATTATCACTTAGCAGAAATTGGCTTCACTGAGGACTCCGTGTGAGTAATTTACGATGGTTGGCGACTGAGTGAGACCATGTTTACATCCCGGGGATCATAACAACATGCTATTACTTCTGGTCTGAGATGCTATTATATGCTCTTTTAATACCTGAACATGGGTGGCTCACAAATGCTTGGTGGAAAGTTATGTCAATGGACCTACCTACCTACATACATATATATGCCGTTGACTCATCCCCTTTTATTAAATCACCATATCATTAAAACAGTGTAACTGTTTTAATGCTTAATACATTCTCAGTTTTAAACAACTAAGTAAGGGGAGAATGATGAATTGTTTGACTCAAGTATGAAATATGCGGGGGTGTTAATATATAAATGCCACCTGAGTGTAACGATACTGGTGGTATTACCTGAAGCCCAATAGCCGAGTAGATATCCAGAGAGTAGTCAGACGTTAGCCGGGTCGGTACACAAGCGGGTAGTCACAGATGCAAGGTAGAGTAGCAGGAGCTGAGCAAGCAGAATACTCAAGCATATGTCTGAACCAGGAAGTGTCATTTATAGGCCCAAACAGGAAACAGGATCCAAGATGGTTTCTCTTTGATTCCAAACTGGCCATCTTAGATAAGGGCAAATCTAAGGGCAAGTTTGCAAATACAGAGACCTCTAGTGGTCTGAGGTGCAAATGTCAAAGTAATTTCTTACAGTATTCCCCCCTTTCAATAACGTCCTCTGGACGGTGCTTTGCAGGGTTTCTCCGGCTATCTTTGATGAAGTTCACGCAGCAATAGAGGTGCATGGACGTTATCTTCTGGTTCCCATGAATTGTCTTCTGGTCCATATGCCTGCCATTGTATCAAATACTGAAGTTTATTTCTAAATATTCGTGAATCTAGTATTTTCTCTACCAGAAATTCTTCATGTTCATCAATTTGAACAGGATCTGGCGGAGGCAAGGTACGACCAGGAAAAGGATTTGAAACTACTGGCTTCAGTAAAGAAACATGAAGGACAGGATGAACATTCATAGATACTGGGAGTTCAAGTCGAAAGGCAGATGAACTGACTTGTGCCAAAATTTTAAAAGGACCTATATATTTCGGTCCTAATTTAGGAGTAGGCACGCTTACTTTTAGCTTTCGTGTAGAAAGCCAAACATTGTCGCCAACATTTAAAACTGGTGCAGCTTTACGATGTCTGTCTGCAATTCTCTTATAACTGTCCTGTGCATGTTGCAATGTCTCTCTTAATACTTCTAAGTTATTTTGTAGAGACTCTAGTCTGGATGCAACAGCAGGTATGGAAGAATCCCGTGGAAAATTGGGGAGTAGGTCTGGATGATACCCCAAATTGGCATAAAAGGGACTTTGTTTTGTGGATGAGTGTTGCGAGTTGTTGTATGGGAACTCTGACACTGGCAGAACATTAAGTCTGATTGGTGCGTTCTGTCTGTCCATTGGACTGAGGATGGAAAGCAGTTGATAATCTGATATTAATGTTAAGAGCACTACAAAACTGCTTCCAAAAACGTGAAGTAAAATGTACTCCTCGGTCAGAGACTACATCATCAGGGACTCCATGTAGATGAAACACTTCCCTAATTAGTAATTCTGCTGTTTCTTTTGCAGAAGGAAGTCCACGACAGGGCCCAAAATGAGCCATTTTTGTGAGTCGATCTACAACCACCAGAATTGTAGTCATACCCTTGGATGATGGTAAATCTACAAAAAAATCCATAGAGATTGAATCCCATGGACGAGAAGGAACTGGCAAAGGCTGTAAAAGTCCATGTGGAGCAGTGCGGGGAGTCTTAAACCGGGCACAAGTACTGCACGATGATACAAATCTTTTAACATCTTCCTTCTATTTCGGCCACCAGAAGTAACGAGATAATAATTCACGAGTCTTGAAAACACCTTTATGGCCTGCCAGTCTAGCGTCATGGACAAATTGCAGTACTCTTAATCGTGCTGCTGCTGGTACATACAGGCGATGTCCATACTTCCAAATGTTATTTCGATAGGTTAAGTATAAATCTGTAGGGGGTTCTAAAAGTATTGGATCAGTTCTATAACCCTCTTTGATGTCAGACAACAGCTCACCAGTGCCAATAGCTCCCAAGAAATTTGACTTAGGATTGTCATTTCCGGATCAAGCTGTGGTGAGTCTTCCATATATGCTCTGGATAGAGCATCAGCTTTCCCATTTCGGGATCCAGGTCTATAAGAGATAACAAAATCAAAACAATTTAGGAATAAACTCCATCTGGCTTGTCGCTATGTTCTGGTGGTCAGTAAGTACGGTAATTTGATGTGTAGCACCTTCAAGCAAATGTCTCCATTCAGTAAATGCAGCCACAATGGCTAATAGTTCTTTATTTCCCACATCATAATTTCTTTCTGAAGCAGTCATTTGACGGGAGAAAAAAGCACATGGATGTAATAGCATCTTCTCTCCTATTCTCTGTGATAATATTGCCCCTACTGCTGAATCTGAAGCAGCTGCCTCAAGGATAAAAGGAAGTTCTGGGTTGGGATATATTAATATGGGATGTGTTGTAAACCTTGTCTTAAGCAGAGAAAAAGCCCCTTCAGCTTCTGGAGACCAATGGAAAGGTGATCCCTTCTTGGTTAGTTGAGTAATTGGCGTCACAATCTTGGAAAAGTTTTTAATGAAACGTCTATAGAAGTTGGCAAACCCTACGAACCTTTGTACCACCTTTACATTTCTTGGAGCTGGCCAATCTACTAAAGCCTGGACCTTGCTAGGGTTCATTCTCAAACCTTGAGGTTAGATGATATAGCCCAAGAACTGAATCTGTGTTTGCTGGAAATCACACTTCTCCAACTTAATGTACAAACAGTGTCTGCGAAGACATTCCAGTACAATACGAACTTGTTGTTGGTGCTCCTCTTGGGAATTTGAGAAAATTAGAATGTCATCGAGATAAATGACAACAAATTGGTCAATTAAATCTTTAAAAACATCATTCATGAAATGTTGGAATGTAGCAGGAGCGTTGCACAGTCCAAAGGGCATCACTAGATGTTCAAAATGTCCATATTTACATCGGAAAGCAGTCTTCCATTCATCGCCAGATCGTATGCGAAGCTAAATTATATGCTCCTCGCAGATCTTATTTGGTAAAAATTCTTGTTGGGCGAAGCCTCTCCAGTAATTCTAAAATAAGTGGGAGTGGATAGCGGTTCTTGATTGTCACTTTATTCAACGCTCTATAGTCAATACATGGTCGCAATGAACCATCCTTCTTTTTCACAAAGAAAATAGGTGCACCTGCTGGAGACGTAGAAGGACGAATAAAACCTTTTTCCAAACTTTCACCCACATAATTCTTCAGGACCTTTAACTCTGGCTCGGCCAATGGATAAATACTTCCAAAGGGTATAGCAGCCCCAGGTAACAAATCCACAGGACAATCATAGGGTCTGTGAGGTGGTAATTTGTCAGCATTTCTCTTTCTACAGACATCAGAAAAGTCCTTATATTGTGGAGGTAGCTGGTCCAAAACATGAGGAGGGGAATTATATAACTTGCTCACCTCTTCAACAGAGGATTCAGGTTTAGTCTCCGGAGCATATGTTTCTTGTGAAAAAGAAATAGTCTTTGATTCCCAGTTAATGGATGGATTATTTGCAGCCAACCAAGGAATTCCCAAAATAATAGGAAACTGGGGAGAAGAGATCAGTAAGAATGTCAGAGTCTCATGATGGTTTGGCTCAATTACGAGGTCCAGGAGTTCGGTTTTATGAGTAACTGGACCAGAGTTCAAAGGAGAACCATCCACAGTTTCCATTAACACTGGTATCTGTTTCTCTCTAAATGCAATCTTATTTCTCTTAGCAAACATAATGTCCATAAAATTGCCGTTCGCACCAGAGTCCACCATTGCTGTACTGGAAATGCAGTGTGCACCGATCTGGAATCGAATTTGAATTGAGAAATGTGAGTTATTTTTTCCCTTATTCTTTTCAGTTGATGCTAAAGAGGAGAGACAAGGAATAATTGCATTCACATGCTGAGGAATGTCGGAAATCACAGACTCCTGGTCTGAAAAGTCTGCATCTGCTAAGCTAGCCACTGTCTTCTGAGGTCTTCTAGGACAATTTGAGACATAATGTCCTGGTTTGCCACAATAAAGGCACAAGTTCTCTTGACATCGTTGCCCCCTTCTCTCATTGGAACTATGTTTGTGAAATGTGTCTACTTGCATGGGTTCAGACTCAAATTCTTTAGTGGATTTTACCTCAGAATTCCCATAATAGTTTGAAGTTGTGGGTTCCCGATAACTTGGGTATGTCCAGGTTAAGGCCTTCCTTTCTTGTCGTCTTTCAATCAGACGAGCATCAATTCGAATGCAATGGATAATGAAAGGCTCAAGTTCAGTTGGTGCCTCTGCTCGGGCTAATTCATCTTTAATGGTCTCAGAAAGTCCCCTACGGTAGACAGACAGCTGTGCCTCAGAATTCCAAGTAGTATCAAGGACCCATCTTCGAAAGTCTGCAGTATATTCCACAACTGAGCGTCTCCCCTGACGTAATTTCAAGAATGTTTTTTCAGCAGTATCTTTCCGGTTCGGATCATCAAAGGTTTGTTTTATTACTTTGAGGAAGTCATCAAATTTCTCTAATATTGGACTAGAAGTTTCAATATAAGGAGAAGTCCATGCAAGGGCAGTGTCCTTTAGTAGTAAAAGTATACACCGCACCTTTGACTTTTCAGACTGGAAATGGGACTCATACAGTTGGAAATGCAGCTGGCATTGATTGATAAATCCGCTGAACTTTTGAGGGTCCCCTCTAAACCGGGCTGGTGGGAGAGAGAGAGCAACAGGAGATGGTGAAGTCACAGACACTTGTGGTGACCCCTTCTCCAACTCTGAGATACGTTCCTCATGTTGAGATAGTCTAATTAGAAATTCCTGGAAACCACTATGTGCGTCACAGGTCTTTTGTGAGATAACTTGAAACTCTTGCTTAACCTGTGCCTCGAGAGTCACAAAACTGTCCTTCAGGAATTTCAGCTCCGCCTGGCATTCAATTAGCATGGTGGTTAAACTTGCCACGCGCCGCTTAATAGGTATATCTTCAGCGGATCCATTTCAAGGCTTGAGTATCCTGTAACAATACTGGTGGTATTACCTGAAGCCCAATAGCTGAGTAGATATCCAGAGAGTAGTCAGACGTTAGCCGGGTCGGTACACAAGCGGGTAGTCAGACGTTAGCTGGGTCGGTACACAAGCGGGTAGTCAGACATTTGCCGGGTCGGTACACAAGCGGGTAGTCAGACGTTTGCCGGGTCGGTACAAAAGCGGGTAGTCAGACGTATGCCGGGTCGGTACACAAGCGGGTAGTCACACGTTTGCCGGGTCGGTACACAAGCGGGTAGTCAGACGTATGCCGGGTCGGTACACAAGCGGGTAGTCACACGTTTGCCGGGTCGGTACACAAGCAGGTAGTCACAGATGCAAGGTAGAGTAACAGGTAGCAGGAGCTGAGCAAGCAGAATACTCAAGCATATGTCTGAACCAGGAAGTGCCATTTATGGGCCCAAACAGGAAACAGGATCCAAGATGGTTTCTCTTTGATTCCAAACTGGCCATCGTGGATAAGGGCAAATCTAAGGGCAAGTTTGCAAATACAGAGACCTCTAGTGGTCGGAGGTGCAAATGTCAAAGTAATTCCTTACACTGAGGTAACCTTCTCCAACTTTCTTGTAATTCCACTAGTGTTGATCTGGGAGATTGACAAACACTGCTGTTACACCAGCATTGCCCAGGCTTGCGTGACATGGGACCAACATATTGCAGAAAGATATCCCTCCACATTGCAACTACACATTGCAGGGTATCTCCCAACTGCCAGCCACATCTGAATGGAGACTCCCTATCAGAGAGTCATATGTTGAACAAATTACCCCCAATCCTTTTCAACTGTCAAACACCAGATGTACAGAAGCTGCCCGCACTGCTAGAACCTATTAAACAGACACCCCACACCCAAAATGCTACCAGACTCCATGTTACGCAAATAGCCCCCAAATCCCAGTATCTGTTGCACCCAAACTTCTGGCAGACATCTTTTTTGCACAGAGACCTCACTTAACACACTATATCTCAGTTTGTCCACATGTTCTTTCAATTTTGAGGAGTCATTCAGTATTAAGTGAGCACCTACTGGTCCAGAAGGGATGTGAAGGCGGTGGGAGGAAGTTCCTCTGCCATATAGGTCTATGAGCATTTCTAGCGATGGCAGCATGGTGTTGTGACAACAGGGAGTAACTTCAAGTGTGGAAAATTAAATTCATGCTCTACTGCGGGCTACAGCTGACTGCCCCACGATACACCACTCAGGCCCCACTGACTTACACAGTGGGGCACTTACTGGACCAATTACTGAAATCTTTGTTTTGCTTCACACCACAAAGAAGTACATTATTTCATGCTCCTTTAAATACTTAGAAACATTTTGTTTACTGAACTTTTCAGCCATTAAAAATATTAGTACTCTTGTAATATAGTTTGCTAGCACACTGTAAATTGATACATAACATTTTATTAACAATATAAATGTACATAATTCTTATGCATTAATTTTATCTCCAGTCAAATGCCTTTTAAAGCTGGCTGACTTTAATATCACTGCACAGGGGTGCAGTGATATTAAAAAATATAATGTTCCTACTATACTGCTGTTAATTAATAGCACTTTGCTACACAGGCTCGATAACTCACAATACAATGCAATTTTTAGAAATGCAGGGGTTTCTTTTGTACACAGCATAATTCTGACGATCATAAGAAAATCAGTGTTCCTTTTAATAAGAATTGCTAGGTCACATCAGCAATGATCATTTAATTTCAAAATAATAAAATAATAAATAAAGGGTAGTTAAAAAAAATAATATACTTCATTCCCTGATAAAAGGTTAAGGATACATCCACAAACTTTTTTTCACACTCCGTAAAGGTCCAATATTGGCAACAATAGTGTTTTTGTTTTGTCTGCATGCACCTGGGTTACATTTATTAATGAATACAAAAATCTTATTCTACACTAATCAATTATTTGAACCCAGGGTAACTGGATTCCTTTAACACCTGTGATTGCATACAATGTGGGACTGGTGCTTTCTCTGTGTCAGACAAGCAATATTTAATGGTCTGCATAGGCTACTGCTATTGAATGTATTCATTTTTTTTTTTTACTTAGCAACTACAGATGAAGAAAAAACATTTTAAAAACATTTTAATCTACAATATCTTTTTTCTTTTAGTATCCAGTGTTATCAATTGTATTTTTCTTGCTTTTTACTTTGTTATTGAAAAATGTTTGTGGATTTTACTGATTTCTCAGCTTCAATATTTGATAACCTGATTTAATTTTTAAATTTTTTGTTATATTCCTTGTAAATTCTCTTTTTCCCTTTCTACATCCAATACTTATAGTTTAATAAATGGAATACCTATTGTAACCCCGATAAAGGTTCATAAGCAGTCCTCTCTGACTCCGACCACACCTCTGTCATCCCAGTATCAGCAGGTTTTAAATAATCAGCATGAATATGCATACATAAGGTCATAGTAATGGGATGTACAAAAATAGTTGTTACTATAAGTGTTGGACATTTGTACTAATATTTTGTATTGTGTGAACAACAGTTTTTATACATTTCCTTCTATGTCTCTCCAGTATTAAAGTGTAATGACAGAACAAAACCTATTGTATTAGGGGGGATAGTGTAGTAATACTTATTAATACAAATGACGATGCAAATCTTACCAGACCCCACATGTAGCAATTAGGGGGTCCCTCTTCTGGGAACCCCTGTGAGCAAATGACACTGTAAGCTGTCAGCATGGGGTGAGAGAGTCTGTCCATTTTTCTCCCAAAGAGATCAAGAGTTGCCAGGTTAGAGACCCCATTAAAATAGGTAATCTCTAGGCTCATGTTTTTATAAGGTCATGAAACTCCTTTGTAACTTGTGACCTTATATTTCACAGTAAGGGATGCATTACGTGAGTAGTAGTTCTATGACACAGCAAGTAAAACACTTTTGTTTTTCCTACTTATATTTTATTTAATTATGTGTTGTTTTTACTGAGAGAAAAGTAGGCTGCCAGCCTGTCACACAGTTATGTCTTGTGAAGTGCGAAGTATGCATAGTTGAAATGTAAAGTATGTCATTTTTTGTCACTGGCATCTATGATGAATGTTTTAACATGACTACCATAGTGAAGAATTTTATTATCTTCGATGACTACTAATGCCAAAGGTTATTAAAGATTAGAATACCATTCACAGCTGTTTATAATAGGATTTGACACCTATGTCACTAGCTTGTAAAGCTGCACGAACAAAACAATAGTGATTGCAATGGTTAATTTCCTCACACACATTTGGATGATCCTATTATGGGCAGCATGGTGGCTTAGTGATTAAGCTGGGTACACACTACAGAATTTTCCACCAACTTTTTATGCCAAGCGATTTTACATGCAATCGATGGTCCGATCGCTCAGTTCATGGGCTGCATACACACTAGCCTTGTTTAAGATGATAAAGGAAAGAGCGGCCGTCCTGTTAGCGACTTTTTACAGCCATGTTGTCGTGAGCAATGATTTTAATTTCGTACACACTGAAGCAACATTTGCGGGGAATGTAGAGATATACCAAAGGCATTAGCATAAAGGGGCAGAGCTTTCACTATAGTTAACACCCAAAGCCGCATAAAAAGATATTTATTACCATACATAAAATTTAGAAAAAACATTTAACTTGTAAAGTGCAATGCACTAATTATTCCCTAATAATAAAATCCCTTCCTATGTAATGGAATGCTCCATTCTCTGCGGGCATCATCGCTGATTGGTCCACAGCAGAAACGAACGCCCATGTCTGAGTGTATAAAATGACAGGAGCCTGTCTGGCGCCGAGGAGCGTCAGAAGATGGCGAGTAAGGAGAAGGTGTCAGTGGCGGTTGTGAGTGAGGAGAAGGTGGCAGTGTCAGTTGCGGGTGAGGAGAAGGTGTCAGTGGGGGTTGCGGGTGAGGAGAAGGTGTCAGTGGGGGTTGCAGCTATGGAGACGGAGACAGAGTCAGAGACGGTGCTGGAAGAGTGAAAAAATGTTGAAAAAGTTAAGGTGAGGGATGGAGATGCTCAAGAAGAGCAAAGAGCAAATCCAATGAGCCCCAGAGAGGTGGAGATGATGGTAAAAGTGCTGGATCAGTACGACTACGACATTAAAAAAGGTGAGTAGCACATGTTGAAGGACTTTATTTCATTGTAGTTTCACACTAAGCAATGTAAACGCCTAATTTGAAACATAGTTTTTGGCAGAATGAAGAATTAACATTGAGAAGGTTAGTTTAGATACCACTGATACCACTATTGTAACACCTGTTATCAAACAAGAAAAAATTGATATTGAATCCCAAGATATGAAAGAAGTACGAAAGTATTTCAGTGAACATGTAAATGTGGTGGTCGAGTATGATGGGATTCCCTTCCCTTACCTTATCCTCCAGACACGAGTCAGGTTTTTTTTTTTGGTTGGAAGATAAATACTTCAATGAAAGGGACAAGGATTGGTCAAATAACTTGGGTTTATTAATAATGCGGTAAAGATAATTTTGGTAAGCCACCGCGCCACTGACCCCTTCAACTCAATGGTAATGACAAAATATTAATTTGATCAACATAGAGCACAATAGCATTTAACATATAATAACAATAAACCAATTTTCAGGTAAATCACATAACATTTACATCATCTAAAACATTTGGTGCACCAATATTATTCCTGGTAACGTTACTATATTTTACACTCAGTCCTGAGTTGAACTGTGCACAGGAATTTTATAGAAGTGCTGCACGTGGTTGGGGCCCATAAATTACTTTTTCACGCCAAATAAACTGATGATCTTTTGTATTACACAGTCTCTCTATTTTCTCTCCTCTCACACTGTTCTCAGTACATAGCTCAGTCTGTTTAGTGTGATGTCACAGATCTCTATACTGCTTATTTGTTTTCAGTACTTTCCTTTTTACTCACACCTCTTTTTGGCTCACTCCTTATCTTCTTCTCTTCTTACACTTACTTCACTTTTAATCTGCTTATATATCACTTTGTCCGATTTTCATTCTGTCCCTATTTTTCTCTCTCAGTCTATGCAGACACAGGGATCTCTCTCCCTCAGAAGTCTAGAACTTTCCTCTTCCCACTGCCTTCTGGGAGTTCACAGTTATTACCAAAGTTTTTTTTAAATCCAATATTTTTATTGATATTTTTTAAGATATAAACATACTAAACAACAAAAAGAAAAGAAAAACTATCGCATACATATCGGAATTAAATGACGGAATTTACAAGATTACATTAAAGCATAATAATAATAAATGTGCTATATTCATTCAGGATCATACATTGTAAATGCTTATACATAAGTATGTTACACATGCAGGGTTTATTACATGGACTCAGATACTTATTATAAGAACTGCGGTAGCCATACATTTAAGTAGATAGAGCATCTGTACTAGATGACATAGGATAGAATGGAGACTCTAACCATCTGTACCATATATTCTCAAATTCCTTCAGAGCCTGTCTGCTAGTATAAACAAATCTCTCGTGCCTTATGGTGGTATTTACCAGTGCCTTCCAATTTTTTACCGTGGGACTCGTCGGGGCCAACCACACCCTCGCTATACAGACCTTAGCCAACATCAATAACTGTGAAATGTACATTTTTGTCAGTTTATTAACTTTCCCCTTCAATCGGAGCCCAAAGAGACAAGTGGCCGGTGAACTAAGAGACACTTCAATTCCAGTAACCTGAATACATCTCCTGATCCTTCGCCAGAAGATTTGTATACATGAACACTCCCATAGAAGGTGCCAAAAGTTAGCATTGATCGAATTGCATTTCGGACAGTTAGGGGTAGCATCCGGGCAAAATTTTGCCAATCTAATAGGGGTAAAGTAGGCCCTGTGTAAGATAAACACCTGTATTTGTTGAAATTTTAATGATGAAGTATAACCTTTAGTACTGTCTGTAACCATTTCCCACTCCTTGTCTGATAAAGGGCCAATATCTATTTCCCACTGATTCCTCAAACCATCCAAATCATCTGCAGTGGATTCATACAGAAGATATGAATACATTCGAGAGATCAGACCTCTATAACCCAAGGCCTGTAATTGTTTCCTCAGTGGATCCACCCCAAACACCAAAGTCTCCCCTTTAAATTGTGTGTTTAGGGCGTGTCGTAACTGAAGGTAAGAATAAAACATTGTTCTGGGTACAGAGAATTGGCCAACCAACTGTTCAAAGGATTTAAGTACATTTGTATCATAAAGCTGACCTACCAACACCACACACAACCGAGACCACTCCCTGGCCCTCTTCACTGTATTCAACTTCTCAAATTTCTTTGCCCCCCAGATAGGAGTATATGGATCAATGTCAGTTTGTTTCATTATTTTATTACAGATTGTCCAAATCTTAACTGCCTGAATCAGGAGCGGAGGAGCCCGCATTCCAAGCCGCCCCGCCAGCAGTGACTGTAAGGGAGTGTGATTAGAATTAAATTGGTGTACCAACACCCAATGTAGCTCATGGTAATCGGGGTCCGAAACCCATGCCTTAAGGTGGACCAATTGAGAGGCAAAATAATATAATTTCAAGTTAGGAAGTGCAAATCCACCAGAAGATCTGGATCTATACAGCGAGCTGAGCTTGACCTTAGCCCTTCCCCCTCCCCAAACCAATGAAATCAAATAGCTATCAATGCATCGGAAAATGGAGGGTGGAATATATACAGATGACTGCTGGAGTATATATAAAAACTTTGGCTGCACCATCATCTTAATTAAATTTATCCTACCGGAGACAGAAAGTGGGAGCTTCTTCCATACATGAGTTTTTTCTTTAATGTATTTGATCTGGGGCCGCAAATTAAGTTCTACATATTCAGCGGGGGTATTAGAGATCCATATTCCCAAGTATTTGAATTTCGATGCCCATTTTAACTGTAAGCCTTCTGGCATTGTCACGGGACACTCCCATCCCAGAGGGAACACGCTAGATTTATCCCAATTAATTTTTAGGCCAGAAAAAAATCCAAATCCATCAACCACCCGCAGCAAATGTTTTAGGGAAGTGTCGTGATCTGAAAGGAACAACAGCATATCATCTGCATATAATGCCACCTTATCCTCTCTGTGCTCTGATCTAAGTCCCACAATTTCTCTATCATGCCGGATCTTACAGGCCAGCGGCTCTATTGCTAATGCAAACAGGGCCGGAGACAACGGGCATCCCTGTCTAGTACCCCGCTCTAATTGAAATTGTTGAGAAAGATGCCCATTGACACAGACCCGAGCCACTGGATGTGAATACAAAAGTTTAACCCATTTTATAAATTCCGGGCCCACTCCAAATCGGGACAATACCTCCCACAGGTATGGCCACTCCACCGAGTCAAACGCCTTGGCTGCGTCCAAGGACACCACAACTTTGCTCTCAGAAGAGGATGACCGCACCTGCAGGAGAGTATACAGCCTTCTAAGATTGATAGACGTGGACTTGCCTGGCATAAATCCCGTCTGATCCGGATGAATTAATTCCAGCACCACTCTACTTAACCTCAAAGCCAGTAATTTTGCTAGAATCTTAACATCATTTGACAAAAGTGAAATTGGGCGGTAGGATTCAGGGTACAACAAATCTTTCCCTGACTTAGGCAGCACCACCACTATTGCCTCTGCCATTGAAGGGGAAAGAGCGCCAATCTCACCCAGCTCGCTGAATGTATCCAACAACCTAGACACAAAAAAGGGCCGGTGTTTTTTATATAATTCAATTGGGATTCCATCTACTCCAGGGGCTTTACCATTAGGGAATGACATAATAGCTATATCAATCTCTTCAAGAGTAAAGGGTGAGTTCAAAAACTCCCTACTATCATCGGAGAGGACAGGAAGGGAGATACCATTCAAATACTGCTGTAACGTATCCATGTCATATCTGACCTGCGACTTATATGTATTCGTGTAATATTTATGAAATACCTCAACAATATCAGGCATCAGATACTTCTTAACCCCACTGTCATCACAGATAACCGGTACTGCTGCATCTGCCCTCTCCGCCCTTGTCAGATAAGCCAGGAAGCTACCATTTCTATCGTTCTCTGCATATCGTACATGCTTAGAAAACAGAAATTTACGTTTGGATTTCTCAAATACATACTCTACCCACTCTCTCTGGGCCAACTGCCACGTTCCCCTTGCAACCTCAGTTTTGTCCGCAATGTATTGTGCTTCTAAGGATTTACACTTTTTCTCTAATATCTGTTCTTTTTGTCTGGACGACTTTTTAATTTCAGCTATGCCAGCAATTAATGTCCCCCTTAGGAAAGCCTTAAAAGCGTCCCAAACTATAGGTGGCCTTGCTGTTACCAGATTATCTACAAAGAAGCCTTCCCACTGTGTCACCAAGGTCGCTCCTGTACCCATCAAGGAGAGCCAGAAGGGATTTAATTTCCAAAAGGATTGGCCTCTATCAATTGCAAAATCAATAGATAGGCAGAGGGGCGAGTGGTCAGAAATTCCCCTAGCCCTATATTCCACGCTCCTTACCAGCGGTACCACGCCCCTAGTTATTACCAAAGTTAGTGGACTTATTGCTATACCACACACTCCTCCTTCCTGCTACTCCCGGCAACCACCAACCACTCCCAACTGTCACTTCTCCCTCAAGAAATATATATATATATATTTTTTTTTAAATCTTTATAAACACTTTTAAGAATTAACAAATTAAATTAACAAATTAAAAACATATAGATACACACCAGGGTACTCAGATTTTGTGGCACCACATTCACCCCCTCTTTTTCAGGTGCGTGTCCTCACGCATTAAGACGTAAAGGTGGTTGTTCTTTATCAACTCAAATCACACATCTACAACATTTATAATAGCAAACATTTTCAATGACAACAGTTTTAATATACATTATATACATTATATACAACAGTTTCAGTGAGAAAGATCTCTAATCCTGATACTGCCAATAGTAGCTCGAAAGGGTCGGTGGGCAGCTGAGGCAAAGTCCCTTTTCTATCATCTGGTTCTTCATCCCAGTCATCCCTTGATGTTTCTTCTTGAGGACGATGCTTCCTTCTGACAGCCGATAGGCCTGCGCATCCCAGTCGTAGTCTTTCTGCTGCCGTTTGTAGAAGAACGGAGGAGGGCGTCTGCGCTGGACAGGTCTCTGCTGAGAGGACACTTCTTCTGCTCTCTTTCCCTCGCTCACTTGCTCTGTACTTACATCCCCACCAGATTCTGCAGCATGCTCTCCTCTTGGCCGGTAGAAACGTCTGCGGAACCTTCGTCAGTAGGGTGCAAATCTGCTTCCTTTTACTGGTACACCACCAGGGCCAGTCACGTTTGCTGCCTCGGCACCCTTCTCTCCGTCCACAACATCAAATTCCACAGTCTCCCGGTCTCCAACACTGCGCAGAAACTTCCGTGGGTTATTTCGCTTTATTGCTGTCTGGTGGACAAAGACATCTTCTTTGGTGTCATTTCTGTTGATGAAGCCATATCCATTCCGCACATTAAACCACTTGACAGTGCCCGAAACCTTAACATGGGAATCAGCGGACTTTTGGTAACCTTGTAGGAGCTGAACAGTATGTCAAAAGGCCTGATGACCGGGGGAAGCCGCTTGGGTTAATTTACCCTTCAAAGTCGCCACTAGCTCATTTGGGCATCTTTGCAGCACATTCATCCCCAGGATGATGGGGGCTATGTTCACTTTACAGGGGGCGGTGACAAGACAGCCTTGTCTTGGCAACAAGGTCGCTCCGATCTGGATGTCCGCTTCCCAATACCCTTCACACGCAATCTCGAGGCCGTTACTGGCGGTCAGCTGCAGCCAGGTTGGAGGTGGTGATAACAGCTGCTCTTTGCCCCAATACTTGTGGAATGTAGGGAGCCGGATGGTCGTAATCTGCGACCCCGTGTCAAGCATAGCCAGGGTCTCCACTCCATTAATTGTAACGGGTAACGTGGGACATTGTCCGATGACTCGGGGCCTCCAGTTTTCTGGATCCGGATCTATTCCCGGGACTCGCCCCGAGATTCGGCCCTAAATCTCGGGGTGTCGGAGTTTAAATGTTCATTTTGGTCGCAGTTTCGTTCTATGTGTCCTATCCCATGGCACCGGCGGCATATCGGGCGCCCTTGACTATCGAATTGGTTGGGCGATCGCTGTACATTCTCGCGAGGTGGTTCCCACCTGCCTCGGACTGGTCTTTGTCTTTCGGGCCTCCACTCTGGTTCCCCGTAGGTGGGTGCCGGTGGCCTCGCCATTTGGCGCATCTCTCGCTGGATTTCTGCCATTCCGACGGCCAGCTCCTCCATTTGCTCTTTGAGTGTTTGCATTGGGTCTCCGGTGGGATACTGACCGCTCTGTATTACCAATTCTTGAGCCCGTGTTGATTTGTCTGTGCTGCTTGCTATGGCTCCCGTCGAGCTTGCGCTTTCTCTGAAGCCTACCAATTCTGAGTATGCTTCCTCCCTTCCCCGTTGGTTACCGACAATGGCGATGGCAGTCTCTTTAAACTCTCGGAAGGTTTTGCCTGGCATCTGTGCTTTCATCAGTCATAGCTGAATCTTAACGCTTTCTTGGGCGACTCCTTCTACGAACTGTACGGTTAGGGCTTCGTCCGCATTTCGTACTTCCTCTTTGTCTACTGCCTGAATGGCTCTTAACATCTCTTGTAGGCTCGGGGCATAGTCCCGCAGTGTCTCGTTCGGTTGTTGCTTGCGAGCATATAGTTTCATCTTCAACTCCGGAAGAGTTCTTGTCTCAAACGTTGTGGAAATTTTTTTTAAAACTTGTGCTGCTTCTTTCTTGTCGTCAATCGGCCATGAGATTACTTCTCTGAGCACCGACCCTGTGAGTTGCCCTATTAAGATCTCCACTTTCTGCTGTTCATTCAACGGGTATAGTCAGAACATGGATTCCAGTTTGTTCTCGAATTCTGTGAATGAAGTCTTCTGCAGCTTGTCATTGTCCCCGCTGTACTTCAGGAGCCATGGGGCCCCGAAATAGTATGGTAGGGTTATGGGCCCTGCCGGTTGCTGATCCATTTTTCACTGAGGGTATTACTCTCCTGATGCACTAGCATCCTGTTCGGTTTGACGCCAAAGTTATGTGGTGGCCGAGTATGATGGGATTCCCTTCCCTTACCTTATCCTCCAGACACGAGTCAGGTTTTTTTTTGGTCGGAAGATGAATACTTCAATGAAAGGGACAAGGATTGGTCAAATAACTTGGGTTTATTAATAATGCGGTAAAGATAATTTTGGTAAGCAACCGCGCCACTGACCCCTTCAACTCAATGGTAATGACAAAATATTAATTTGATCAACATAGAGCACAATAGCATTTAACATAAAATAACAATAAATCAATTTTCAGGTAAATCACATAACATTAACATCATCTAAAACATTTGGTGCACCAATATTATTCCTGGTAACGTTACTATATTTTACACTCAGTCCTGGGTTGAACTGTGCACAGGAATTTTATAGAAGTGGTGCACGTGGTTGGGGCCCATAAATTACTTTTTCACGCCAAATAAACTGATGATCTTTTGTATTACACAGTCTCTTTTGTGTGTATTCACAGACCTCTCTATTCTCTCTTCTCTCACACTGTTCTCAGTACATAGCTCAGTCTGTTTAGTGTGATGTCACAGATCTCTATACTGCTTATTTGTTTTCAGTACTTTCTTTTTTACTCACACCTCTCTTTGGCTCACTTCTTATCTTCTTCTCTTCTTACACTTACTTCACTTTTAATCTGCTTATATATCACTTTGTCCGATTTTCATTCTGTCCCTATTTTTCTCTCTCAGTCTATGCAGACACAGGGATCTCTCTCCCTCAGAAGTCTAGAACTTTCCTCTTCCCACTGCCTTCTGGGAGTTCACAGTTATTACCAAAGTTAGTAGACTTGTTGCTATGCCACACACTCCTCCTTCCTGCTACTCCCGGCAACCACCAACCACTCCCAACTGTCACTTCTCCCTCAAGAAATATTTTTTTTTTTAAAATCTTTATAAACACTTTTAACAATTAACAAATTAAATTAACAATTTAAAAACATATAGATACACCCCAGGGTACTCAGATTTTGGGGCACCACATAAAGACAACTAAATGCTTTGGGCACATACCTGTACCGTTATAATTACCCAAAATGGTGCCTGTTTTCCAGAATATTTGGAGGTTAAGTCCGCTATTATTGCGATTGCACCACAGGGGCCACTACATAAACTGATCTCGAGCGGTGTGCAAGTTGAGCAAATGAGAGTATTTCTGGTGTTGGATAATTACAGATATAGAAGTTTAATGGTAAACAATTTTTATATCCTTGTTTCATAGCTAAAGAAATCAAAGGGAATAGAAACCCAAGCGACATCAAGAAAAAAATTAAAAACCTTGCAATATTATTTTTTTCACTTGTCATATTCTGCAATAAAAAAAATTGTACTTTTTTTCCTGCAATAAAACTGTTGCATGAACACTGTGTGGTTTATTCTGGGTATTTTACAAATATTAGTTAATAAAGGTTAATATGACTTTATAAGTTTAATAGTTTTTAAAGGTATAAGTTTATAAAGGGTAAATATAAATAGGTTCCCAACATAGATGCAAAGGGTAATAACACACGTGCTTTACACAAGTGTAATGGTCTGCAACCAGACAGGTGCAATACACATTTATACAAAACACAAATCTGTGATGTGCGGATACCGCACCACGTGGGACTAGTACAGGCATCACAAATTTACATACACACGCTCCCTAGGTCGAGGAAGTAACGGAGGATTGTCGTGGATTGGTCGGAAATCTATACACACTACACAACGGAAAGTAGATTGCAAGGAAAATATTGAACGGTACGACCAACCAAATGAGGCGACAATCATCCATTTTGGCAGACTTTCAACCATTTTGTCACTACACACACTGGCCCGACTTTCGAACGAGCGGTCGTATGTTGGCCCTGTCCCACTAGATCACCGGGGACTACAGGAGAAGGAGCACAGCGCTCCATACTAACAGATCAATCTTTTCACTTTAAGCCCAGAGCATCACTGACAAAATCACCTGTTTAAAATAACAATTGGTACACATATTGATTGGCATGTTCTCATGTGCATTTGAATGGAAAGCTTGATATATGTCATGCAATTTTCTCACCAGATATCTAATTAGAGTAAAGACAATACACGATAGCTATAAGCATGGATTTAGACCACATTTTATGTGACTTGATAGTGGGAGCTTTTTGGGATATAATGTCCGCAGCTCTATATGGATTCAGGAGATATATGGTTTGCCTAATTTAATTAGCAGAATTGTTCTGATTACAAACTGCAAACACTGTTATCTTGTAATTATCGCCAGGAGCATGCCATTAGCACATGATTAAGAACACTGTCTGCCTGCCTAGACCTTTGCTTCAAGATGCTTTATGATCTTAATTAGCAGGGAATGATGGAGGAGGAATAAAGATGTTTCCAAAGAGTAAGTCGATGTCTCATTTTGAACAATAGGAAATGTTTAATGAGGGCTAGAGGAATCTGAAATCATACTGCAATGCTTTGTTACCGCTGCTTGCAGACAAGCTTGCCAGATGTGTGCATTTCTGGTCTGTGGAGTAAATAGTGGACATGACAACTGTAGATAGACATACATAGAAAGTTTTTTAAAACGTGATGCCAGGGCCTGATTAAGGGTTCAGGCCGCCCTAGGCTAATATGCTGGTAGCGCCCCTTGATCCTTCCATGCTAGGCTAATAGGCGTTAGGTAAAAACTAACTTGTCATTAATTTATAATCCGTAAAATGGACACGGCAATCTTTGTCACTCATTTTGTGTTCATTAAAATCAGAACTGTATAGCAAAACGGAGGCATGAACAAGCGCTACTGAGGGTGAAGATGATCGTCGCCTCTCTTCCCCAACGATCGTCGCCTCTCTTCCCCCGCTCCATCAGAACTTCCCCTAATCTGTCCTCTTTCAAACGAACATTAAAAACCCACCTTTCCTAAAAGCCTTCCAGTCTCATGCCTAAACTCCCACCGGTCGGCTACCTCGCTTTCTCATCCCTTTCCCTTCTCCCCCTTCCTCGTCTCTGTTTCTCCCGTCCCTCCGTCTCATCCATGTGTCTGTCTGTCTTCCTCCCTTTAGATTGTACGCTCCTTTGAGCAGCGCTCTCCTACCTACTGTTTCCATCACTTTTAACTGCGCTCTCCAGCTACTCAGCTCACCTCCTCTCGGTCCCTCTGCCCTCTGTCTCCTCTCGCTTCTATCCGCTCTCCTCAGTGACTCTTAACCCGTCATCCGTGCCCACCCTCTTGGGCCATAGTTACCTGCCTGTACTCACTTTTCTCCTCCCTTCCTCTCTTTTTTGCTGTGCCTGAGCCCCCAGAGTTATAGTGCTTACTGTTACTTGTACTGTGCTGTTTCACCTTGTACTGTGCCATTGTTTGTCCTTGTACGGCACTACGGATACTTTGTGGTGCCCTATAAATAAAAATGAATAATAATAATAATAAAAATGGGGAGGAGGTTGTCATGCCTGCGCCTGTCGCCATTCTTGTCTGTCCTGCTCGCTTATCCTCAAGCTCCCGTCCAAAGATTACTCATTGTCTTCATCTTTTACCATGGAATTACGTCAATATTATAAACCTTACTACATATTTCTTTTATGTCTTCCTTTTACTTTAGAGAACAACTATTTCTTGTATTTTAAATTCATTTCAGTTTATACCTCTCCATAACACAATTTTTCACCACCAAAAATGTATGCACCACCCCTAAAGCCTTGCACCCTAGACTGCAGCCTAGTCTGCCTATTGGATTATGGGGCGCTGCATGATGCTAGGGTAGGCTTCATGAAAATACATTAGCATAAGTAAATGCAATTATTTTAGAACTATGGCGAGAAACATAAAAACAAATCAGTTTATGAGACCTCATAACAATTCATATTCAGAGATTACTCTGGAATCAAGTACTGCAATATGTGTCTTCTCTTTAAGTAATATGTATGTAGCGATTATCAAATACAAAAGACCTTGCATTCAGGGCTATGGGATAGCCTGTCATAAGAAGTTTACTGGTGGTTGGCATTAGAGATAGGAATGAGAGATAGGGATCATTGATCCATATACTGCAAAACATAATAACCACATATTGAGGCCCATTTTCCGCACTTCACATGTGCTCTTTTATGATGCCATGTGCCCACTTTTGTGCAAGTGCAAATCAATATGGATATGTGGGACAAAATATCAGTAGAGACATTCCTAAGCTTATGGGTGGGTACCTAGCATGTTTCTCCCCACAAAAGAACTTGGTTCTTTAGACTGCTCAGAGATGGTGTAAACCAAGCCTCAGCCTATGCTTTTAATGGGCTCATTTTCCACCTTTACGTTGCTCTTGATGGAAAAGTACAGTTATGGGCACAGTGTGTGTGTGTGTGTGTGTGTTAGTGAATATAGATTGACTGATGTGAATGATTAAATATACTCTGCAAGTCCTGCATAATATGTTTGGTGCTATATAAATAACTGTCAATAATAATAATAGGTCTAAACTAAGCAGTATTTAAGTAGAAAAATCTCAAGGTTTATATGATGAAGGGGTCGGTCCTTATTTGATTTCCAATATTTGCATCTACGAGGGGCAGTTCCAAGGACTGGGAAGCGTGCTTGCACCTTAAAATAATTTGGGAGGGCCATTAGGTGCACCTGCATGAAAAGTGCAGCAGTCCGCATTAGTTGCAATTTATAAATGACCCTTATTTCCACAAAGTTTTTGCCATAGTTTCAAATTTGAAATTTTTATTTAGTTACTGTGTTTATATATTGCTGCAGGTCCACAAGCCGTCATGTGGAACACTTTTGCAAGTTGTGGCAGTAGTGGGAGTATGTGAAAAGTTACTACACCCAATGGTGCAATTTCAGTTACTGAAACCAGTAAACACAACCCAGTTATCTATATTTCCATCACAAAAAGATGTAAAAAGGTTCTTGACCTTGCCGAAACGACATGTGCTATAGACAGAAACAGGCTTTACTCATATCCCTGATATGGCATACAATTTGTAACAGCTAACTACATCCAGCAGCATACTTATCACCAGTTATCTTTTATATTTACATATATATTGTTATACATATACAGGGCCTGATCAACCACTAGGCTGACCAGGCTGCAGCCTGGGGCGCTGGGTCCCGGGGGGCGCGGCACTGTGGGTATTTTTTTTTTTTTTTTTCTTCATTCATTTTTTTTTCCGGGGTGGGGGAGGGGGGGGGGGGGGGTTGCCGCCGGGGGGGGGGTGGAGGGCTTGACGATCAAAAGCATTGGTGGTCAGTGGTTAGCAACACACAGCCAATCGCCAGGCTGCCTGTTGCTGTGCAGCAGACAGGAAGCAGGACGTCTTCACTTCCTATCTGCTGATCTGAGGAGAGGAGCGAAGCTGGCACAACTACAGGTAAGTGAAGGGGGGAACTGCCCTGCATATCTATAGGGAGGGGGGGGGGAACTGCCCTGCATATCTATAGGGAGGGGGGGAACTGCCCTGCATATCTATAGGGAGGGGGGGGGGGAACTGCCCTGCATATCTATAGGGAGGGGGGGGGGGGGGAACTGCCCTGCATATCTATAGGGAGGGGGGGGAACTGCCCTGCATATCTATAGGGAGGGGGGGAACTGCCCTGCATATCTATAGGGAGGGGGGGGAACTTCCCTGCATATCTATAGGGAGGGGGGGGACTGCCCTGCATATCTATAGGGAGGGGGGGGGAACTGCCCTGCATATCTATAGGGAGGGGGGGGGGGAACTGCCCTGCATATCTATAGGGAGGGGGGGAACTGCCCTGCATATCTATAGGGAGGGGGGGGAACTGCCCTGCATATCTATAGGAAGGGGGGGGGAACTGCCCTGCATATCTATAGGGAGGGGGGGACTGCCCTGCATATCTATGGGGAGGGGGGGAACTGCCCTGCATATCTATAGGGAGGGGGGGAACTACTCTGCATATCTATAGGGAGGGGGGGAACTATACTGCATATCTATAGAGAGGGGGGGGGAACTACCCTGCATATCTATAGGGAGGGAGAGGGGGGGACTGTCATGCATATGTAGAGGGAGGGAGAGGGGGACTGTCATACAAATCTATAGGGTGGGAGGGGGGGGTGCTGCCATGAAAATCTATAGGGAGGTAGATAGGTTGATATGTATGAAGGAGGGCAGAGGAGGGGGCTGATATATGTGACTGGGGGAGTTTTGATGTGACGGGGGGGATAGCTAGCTAGCAGAGTGGAGGTAAGGAAAATAGCTGCAAGGGGGATGGATGCAGGGTGGGAGGTAAAGAAAATGGCTGCAGCAGGGGTTAAGGAAAATGGCTGTGGGGGGGGGGGGGGTTGTGGTTAAGGAAAATGGCTGCAGGGGGTATTTAAAAAATAGAGCAGCTTTGGGGGGCAGAATCTCATGATTGTGTGGTGGTCACATGGGTGGTCTCAGCAATCACTAGAATACTAAATATTAGTGAGATGGGGCTGGTAGAGGTTTGTATTTGATTGACAACAAATATTCAGATATTGCTTATATATGCCTGTCCAATGGGGTACTTTTAGCTGGCCATAATGGAGTGTTTTGTTTTAACTAAAGGGCCTAATCATTCAGGGTTTGCATTATAATACATTTTTGCATTTTCAAAAAAGGACGCCAACTTTCCAGAAGCCAGCGAGAGGATAACAAAGTTGCAAGAGAGAAGAGCAAGGACAGGTAAGAGACAATGGCACAATCTGTCTAAATTTGAATGCTGGAGAATACACCTGAACATTCATATTCAGGAGTGTTCCTATACACCTATATATTCGGAGGAGGGGGGGGGGGCGCTGCGGCCGTATTAGCCTAGGGCGGCCAGAACCCTTAATCAGGCCCTGTACATATACAGTATATCTTACACTAATTTTGTGAGGCATTTGGCAACAATTCCAGTAACTGAAAGGAAAGATAATTTTGAAGACATCAGTCCAATGTAGCAGTAATATGCTATGAAAAAAATGGTAGGAAAAGTGGAACACCAAATGAGTGGCAAGCTAGGAAACTAGCTGATGAAGTATGAAAGGGGCCTGCTGGGCTTGGCATGTGCAAATATTAAAGCATTGTCAGGTGGGCACTATGGTTTTGCCTTGGTATTGGTAAATGCTGGGAGCTCATGGATTTCCGTTCAAAGATAGGGGTATAATAGTTGTCATTCTATGTAAGGAGGTACGGGGATCAAAGGCATTCCTGGCTGGATACAGATAAAGTGCATGATTGCACCTATATTGGCACTCACATTCAAAAAACAAGATTTTGTTCTGCAGTATGATATTGTTTAAAGAAAATAAAGTGGTGTAGAGGAATTTCTTTTTTGCGGGAGTGTGCACAGCCTATTTCTACTAATTCAAGGCATACTTGCCAACACTCCCGGAACGGAATGTGTGTGAGACTCCGGGTAGGTCTCCTGTACTCCCGAGTGAGCAGGCAATTCTCCCACAACCAGCCCATCCGGAGCCTCAATGACGCGATTAGCAGTGAATAAGTGTGTGTCATCACATACTGTCCAGCAACCGTCAGAGCAAGCTAGGAGCTCCAAATTCCCTGCTCACTCTGCAGGAAGTTTTCTGTCAACATCATAGGTAATTACAGTGGGCTGGGGGGTGTCATGATTTGTCTGGGGGGGTTATAATTTGTCCTGGGGGTTATAATATGTCTTAGGGGTCTTATAATGTGTCTAGGGGAGGTCATAATGTGTCTGGGGTGGTTCTAATGTGTCTTGGGAGGTGTTATAATGTGTCTGGGGTGACATAATGTGTCTAGGGGGCTATAATGTGTCTAGGGGGGGTTATAAAATGTCTTTGGGGGGGTCATAATGTGCTTGGGGGGATGGCATGTTAATATAACTTGGGGGTTGCATGATATGTCTGAGTGGTGGCGTGATGTGTCTGGGGGATAGCGTGATGAGTCTGGAGGGTGGCATGGCGTGATGTTATAGCTGGTGGTGTGATGCATGATGTAGCTGAGGGGTGGTGTGATGTGGCTGGGGATGGTGTGTTAAATGTAATATTTTATTATAATGTATGTATTATATACTGCATGATCTGTGTTATGCACGGTGTTCACTTATTGCTCTGTTTTCCATTTTTTCATTTTCCAACAGGTTCCAACATTCCAGGATCCATACAAGAATCCAGTACCAGGTTACAACAGCTGCATTAGTAGATCGGTGAAAGTAACACCATTTATAATACATAATGGGGGAATTCAATTAGTTGCAAAGTGTCTCTGGAACGTCCGCGAGACACTTTACAACCTCTATAGGTTGCAAGAGAAAATAAGCAGAGATTTGTACCGTAATTACCAGCAATGTGTGCTGCGCGATGTCTGCATGTCACATCACCAGCAAGTGAATCTCCCCCAATATTTAATGTCTAAAGAAGCGCAACCACTCCACAAAATTTTGTGCAAAAGCATACAGCACCTTTGCTACTCCCCCGTTGGAGGGAGGAGGGCAAAAAGTTGCATAACCGGGGACCCAAAATCCTCTTGGCGGCCCTGGGTGAACTGAGCAGTATTTTAGGAGAAAAACATAAATATTAACATGAATTAAAAGGGAGGACCTAAAGTGTTATTAGGTTTGATTTAAGTGATGTTTCACTCTTTTCTATAACCATTTTCAGACAGATCTGCAAAGCTAGACACATTCATTTTCCAAGGTACATCCAAGAAACAGGAAGTAAACATGCACCTGAAAATGAGCTAAGCAGACAAGTTGGTGCACTGTCTGCAATTTTTGCAGTTAGTAAATGAATCATCTAGTATTAGATTGCTGTTACAAGTAATCAATCCTTATCCTTTCAGTCCAGGGAAATCCTGAACACATTTATATACTCTTGCCAGATAAAGGGGGAAATATCCTCCCCCGCCCTCAAAGGTTTTAGGCTATATGCACTGAATAAATATGATTAGATTATTGAAATTCTTGTTGTTTGTTTTTTATTTATTTGATTAAAAACACGGCGGTGTGTGATGCCATTTTAAAATTTCTGGCGTTGCACTATTAGCATGGAATTAACAATGGGAAGAATGATTTTTCATACATAATGCTCATCATTTTTACTTGCTTTTCAAAACAATACTAGGGGAAAGCCATATCAGGCCTGAAATGTGTAAGAAAAAACATATCTCTGAAATATGAAAACAAGGTAGGGAATGGAAAAATCCCCCCCCCCCCCCCCCATGTATCAAATGGTTAATAGTGATGACACAATGGCAACAGAACTAGCAGAATAACAGCATTATATGACCCTGAGTATGGACTGCACCAACAAGCTATTTGTCTCACACTTGTCACTTTCATGATTACCACTCTTTGAATTTTATGGAGCCTTATTTGGCCAAATTGCAATAAATTTAAACTAGTGCTTAATCTCCTCACACATGTATTAAACTACACTAGTTTGCTAAATTAGCAGACATGTGAGAATTTCTCTGGTTAACTCTTGAAGAAAAAGAGTGGGCGAGAGTCTGTTCAGTGCAGCCTTTCTAGAAAATTATGGAGTTAAATCTGCACCAAGCTTTCCACATATTTTTGGCTACAGGACATCTCACGTCTGTTCCCAGCTGGCACCTCGCCTCAACGCCTCTTTAATTAAGAGTAATGTCTGGTCAGCTCCCAGTAATGAGATGTCCTCTCAGTGACAGACACTAGGGTTTATGGAGCCTGACACACAGAGAGTCTTTGGGGCCTTCTCATGGGACCTGTTTTAGAAGTTAGGGAAGGCAGCTTCTCTTACCTGTCCTCTGGGCAACAGATTCGTGTGACACACCTGTGCAGAAGGAGCTTATGACTAGTATACAAAATGTATATCCATATTAATTAATTATTATAAGATAAATGCACTTAAAATCATGTGTGTGTATAAACGTCATGCACTTACCCATTCAGGGTTAATTCTCCTGCATTACCAGCTAATAAGATCCATAGGGAGGGTTCCAGACTTCCCTATATAACCTCCCTCCCCCCCCCCCCACCCCGTGGATTCTAGGTCTCTTGTTTTCTGCATCAGATAGGGAACAGCTCTTCGATTGCCTTCCAGGATTATTATTGCTGTTTTGTTTTTTTGCTGTGTACTTTTACTTTTGTTTCTGTACCCCTCATGTCAGAGGTCACTTGCTTCAGAGTGGGTGGCATACCCACCCAGCCACGAAGCTGTGGGAGAAAGACCAAGATCAGGGAAGGGATCCCCTTCACTTTCCACCACCCTGCATGCTATAACCCGGTACGGGGGCACCCACACACCATCCCCTCACAGCGGGCCCCTCTTTCCTCTATTATGATAAGGGGGTACACGGTTGCCACTCTATCAGCTAGATATCATGAGCTCCCCTTGGGGGACTAGGCACACAGGCACCCCAGCCCCTAATGTCTATCCAAGACTTTGGAATTGGGAGATCTGAAACGATTATTCCCATTGGTTATAAGGATGTGTAGACATGGATGGGTTTGATGTGCCCGAATGGGGTCACAGCCCAAGTGGCCTGGGGCAGAAGGTTTCCAGGATCACGGAGGTGTAGCACTCCCCAACAAACTAGAAATCATTGCTTCTAGTACAATAACGCAACGTGGTTTCTTTCATTGGTGTGTAAATGCAGGAATGAGCTATCCCAGGAAAGCCCACTACCTGGACGACTTCTTGTTCGTGGGTCCTGTTGCCTCTCCAATTTCCGCTGATATGTTTGTTTCAGCTCAAGCCCTATTCTTTGCTATGGGGGTTCTGGTTGCCCACGATAAGACAGAGGGCCCATCAACCTGCTTACGCTTCCTGGGCTTCAAAATCGATACCGCTGCAGGATGCTGTTGGTTGCCAAGTAACAAAATTAGAAAGCTGGTGACTTTGATAGAAGACACGCCTAGGTCCCCCACAAGCTTCCTGAATCAGGTTCAATCATTGTTAGGGTCCTTCAACTTTGTGTGTCTGATCATCCGTAAGGGTTAGATCTTTTGTCCTCTAGATTTACTGATCTGGAATTCATTGAATGGATCCTGATCAACATATAGCATAGCAGCATTTGTACCACAGGCTGGTATATATTTACCACCCAATACATTGCAGGGAACAGTATTTAATAGCACAAGGTATGCGTTAGCAACTCTTGAAGGCATATTTTCCTTTAGCTTGTTGCTAGGCTAATTAATAATAAGACATCTGGTTTCTATGTGTTACAGCACATTTATGGTCTCTACCCATTGTTAGTACATATCTGCCATCATTTCCACTTTAAAATCAGGACACACCTGGTTATGCCCCTACCTTGGTAACACATCTGATTTAACCAGCTACACACCCCGTGGTCTTGCTATTATTTGCAAGCTACACCATATTTCCCCCAGTAAAAATGTCCCCTAAAAATTGGGTCAGTTTGAGAGGTATGTTATATGGACTTTGTCAGCTGCATACCTACATGACATTACACCATATTTGCAACAATGAAGATAACACAAGCAGAATTGCTCTAAAATTATATTTTAGGATTCGGATGACTACAAAATCCTTTAACAAAATTGCCAAATGTCTAACCTATCCAAATGTGAGCCCTAATTTACAAATCCCAGTTAAGCAGCAGGGGGCTAGATTATTAAATAAGATCTTTAAATTTAGCAGCTAGAAATAATGAAATTTCCGAAAAACAGGGATTCAGATGTGTTGAACAAATCCTAATGAATGAGTCAATCCCAAATCATGTTAATAACCCTTAGGATTCTGCCAAATCCCAAACTGAAACCTGGATTTAGTGAATCATTAATCATAACAAAAACCCAGTAAGAGTGGTGATTAAGAAGGCTTTTAGATAATAATGATAATTCCCACTAAAAACGTAAATGTGCTATGCAGCAGCAGCAGCAAAGGAATAAATCATTCATAAATGTATGCACCCAGTTAAATTGAATGGATTATTGATTGTTTAGGGATTGAACTAATCTGATAAAGATTACTGAGATTGATTAGATCATATGTTAGATTATATCAATTACATACCGCATTTAACAACCTATGAAATAATGAGTCAATCTAAGATTTCAACATAGTAAGCAGTGATCTGATTGATCACATAATACAGTATTGATTAGGATATTATGCTGTCCTTTCTTGCCCTGGTTAATAAGATATGTCCTCTTTTTTCTCCTTTAATTTGGACAATGTTTTATTTTCTATGGATATTTATGTTCTCTTTGTCAGCCCTCACATAATTTCTTTTAAAAGCAAACCAATAAAGGACATCTGAATTACAGCCTCTCATAATAAGCATGGTGTAACCTTGGCTGGGAAAGGGGGATCGTAAAAAAAAAATTTCACTCCTCCAATACGACCTTGAGAGAGAAGTAGCTTTTAACAATCAAGTATTACGAGAAGCCAGCGGTGACTGCGCTATCTGTCCACTTGGAGAGAATACTCCCTTAACTGACCAAGTGGTGTAAGCTGTGTTTTCACCACATTTGGCTACTTTGGGTTAAGGTATAAGGCAAAGCTTCAAAGCAATGCAATAGCAACTTCAACATATACATTCTTAGATGGTAGCTCCAAGTCAAAATTAAATAAAAATCGATCCTGCTGGGTACCACAATTTACTAAAAAAATTCCAACAATCTATAACCATATAAATTGTGTACTGTAATTAATGTTTCCATGGTTACATATGTTACTATGGAGTGATATTTCTACTTACAGGTTCCCCACTTGTTTCTATTCCTGTTACATTTATCATTTTATGTAAGTATCACCGAATTTTAAGTACAAATTCTTGCAGTGAAATTTGAGATTTTGGCCAGGAAAATCTCTAATTGGAAAATGGAAACACTGCTAAGGAGTATCAGATATTGACTACATGTCTGGCAAATGGCAGCAACAGCCAATGGTAAGTCTTGAAGTACCAATTTTGGACATACCTCCTATTTCAAGTATCAGGAATTATTCCTGTAAATTGTGGTATCATATAGTCAAATTGTACACAGTGTGAGAATATTTTAGGCACAGTTCAGAGGGCAAATTCTGACTCAACTGCATTTACAGTCATGTTTTACATTTTCAAGTCCAACCAAATCCTAGTTGCCCTTACTAGCATACTCATATAGATGGGAAAATGATCTAAAAAGTGCAAATATTTTCCTTCCCAAAATCATTCTGCAAGGGGTTTTATGGTGTACATTAGTGTGATAAATTGTATATTTAGCAGATATTTTATTTATTGATTAATACAAGTCTAACATAATTTTATTTTATTTGTACTGCCACAAACTTAGTGTAAAGTGGAGTGTCTGCTTCCCACCTACATGGTCATGCACAGTTTCACCTTTCTCTCCTGCTGCCCTACCAGCCGCTCTCTGGTTACCTTACCCACCAGGTACTCATGGGCCGGTCCCATAGTGGGCTACCTTGGGCTGGGTCACTGGGCCACCTGCATTTCTTTCCTTTAAAATGTATTTAATAGGCTCGAGTTGTGCCCCCTGGGCTAAAATTTGCCAGTCCTCCCCTGGTGTAATATCATGTAGGTTTGTATTTAGCACAGCCCATATGAAATACCTCTCAAACTGACCCATTTTTCAGGGGACTGACACATTTTTCTGGGGAAAAAAGGATGTAGCTTGTAAATGGTATCAAGACCAAAGGGTGTGTAGTTGGTTAAATCAGATGTGATGCCAAGGCAGGGGCATAACCAGGTGTGTACTGTTTTTAAAGTGGTGTTGGGTGATATATTTTTACATAGAGTACACTACATTTATACAAAACCACTCGGGATTTGCACCTGCGTAAACTGCAATGGTGGCCTATTAGGACATTTTAGCAGTAGAGATACCAGTGACACAGTCCCCTGGGCAGAGTTAGTGTTTGAGCTCACCTACACTGCCTAGTCTCCACCACCAATTACAATTCACTTTGAAAATGTGTATTTGGTGCATCACTCACATACTGACCCTGGTTCTTCTACACAATGAAGTCAATCTGAAGCCTTTAAATTAGGGGGGCTTTTGCTGTGGTAAAAAGTCTTGTGTGTATGGTTTGCTGGGTGTAGATATGATGTAAAAATACAAACAAAATGTATAAATACTTGCCACTTTAAAGAGCTAATAAAATACAAAACAGCCCGATGATTAGTATGTAATGGAGAGCCCGATTTTAAAATTGGCTTAAACTGCAGAGCCCCTTTTTAATTACCAGTGTGTACTGCAAAGTACCATCTGATAAGAAGCATTTAACACAAAACACTGTAGTAAACAGTAACAGAAAATAGTACATTTTGGTGACTAGTATAATGCATAGTCTATTCTGATGACCGGTACCCAATGTAAAGCTAATCCTGGTGACTAGTGAATAATACAGAACCCATTCTATTGACTAGTGCACAATGCAGAGACCATTCTGGTGACAAATATATATGGGGCTCCCATGTGCAAAGTTTTTCTGAGACAGTTTGTTTTTTCCAATGTAAATATTTTAATCAGAATATATACCTATTCCTAAACTTTAAACTTTCAAACATCTGAAGTATTAAAATTAGATTAGCATTTAGCTGGCACCCAAATGGAAACAGGTGGCATCTTTATGGACTTTACAGATGATATGTCACATAGGTGTCTCCGTCTTCTGTGATAATACAATTTATCTCTTTGGTGTGTAATATACAATACATAGCACATTTTTGAACCTCATTACGTGTATGTTTATATATATATATATATATATATATATATATATATATATATATATATATATACACAAGTTAACCCGTGCATGATACTCATGCATTCTAGTCAAATCAAGCTACTTAAGGTGTTAAAAAGGTTCTTGTCATGCATTTGGGCCTAGCCCAGGCCTCCTCAGGGGAAGAGCGTTACTTCCCGACGCAAGCGCCCTTTTTTAACGTGGTTTTGTCCACATGTCACCACCTCATCATTTTTCTTCATCACCTCATCCTTCATCTTCATCGCCACATCCTTCATCAAGCTACTTAAGGTGTTAAAAACTCCCCACTGTCACCCCCGGCAACCACCAACCACTCCCAACTGTCACTTCTCCTTCAAGAAATATATAGGTCAGTGTATAACTCTGCCCAGCAGGTGGCGCTGCAGCTTGGTTTTTTTTTCCCACACACGCCACTAGGCATTTATATAGTAGATATATGCTATATATCAAACTTGGAAAAAATGAAGAAGCTATATACTAGCCAACAGAAAGTGGTCTATTTTGTATTTTAGATGCCAGAAGCAAATCTTTTTCATATACTAGCTGTCATGACACTATGCCACTAGTGATTGCCTCTGGCTAAACTCTTGGTGCAGAGTCTATTGGGAACCCCAGTCTTCATTCAAGAACTTTGCAAGACAGTGATGGACTTCCCTATGTAGAAATCGCCCTCATGCTACTAGGTAGCTGCTGTCAAACAGAAGAATGGTGGATGCTGGCTGAGGTTGGGACTGGCAAATCAGGTGCAAAAATCAGTTTCCAATCCACGGTCAGGGGCTGGCTGCATAGGGACAAAATGTTAGTGCAAAGCCAAGGGTTACAAGCAAACAAACGTAGTGAAACAACCTAGGTCGGATTAAAATAATTTGATTTGAAAGGAGAGAAGTTCAGATAACTTAAGGGCACAGAACCTATTACTTATGCACTGGTCAAATTGACCGAAACATGTGTCTGAATGCACACACCCACAACTATTGGAGCGCCTAATAGGTTACTGCAATAAAGCATGTGCGATGTTGGCGGAACATTACTGCGGTGGAGGAATTACCGTGGTTCATGCCTAACTGAATCCCCCCCATTAAGTCCAAGTTAAAATTTCTGAAGGAAAGGGCAGAGGCCTCCTGGCCCATTTCATACAGGAGATAGTTGTCTGTTCCCAAACTTAGTACTTATTTTTCCTACAGAATTAAACAGGGTTCAATTATTTAGCTTGTATAAAACACACCTTTTACTTCAAATAATTTACTGAGCCAAAAGTAAAAAAGTCAATTCAGTTAAAAAGTCAGTAGATGTGCAATTTCTATAGAAATAATGCATTTTGCTTTATGAAGTGGGCGGTGCAAAGCATATGATTATGCTAATTGTGTCATTGTGCATTTTTTTGCGTAAAATACGCATTTCCATACTGCACATGAAAAATGTATAAGCATAAGTACCTATGCAGAATTAAACTTACTATTGTGTGAACTTAAAGAGGCAGAATGGGGGAGGGAACCTATATTTCAATGTCGGGAAAGTACAGTAAAGGTATGTTCATGTGTAGAGGTTGAGACAGCCGCAGATATGCCTGTCAGGATCAGTTGAGGGCTGTCAAATTATAGCCCGTTGGCAAGATTCGATTCAGCAGCCTATTAGGCACATTTTAATGGAGAAAAATGCAGGTGGCCCAGTGACCCAGTCCAACGTAGCCCACTATAGGACTGGCCTGGGTGGCAGATGCTCCACTGGCCCCAAGCCCAGCCTGACCCTGGTCGGGATACATTGTATCAGTGTAGCTCATTGCAGTCAGTGGAGGGGTCTCACCACTAATAACTAATACAGAGCAGTTTTCCCCTGTCTCTAACCAATGAGAACGAAGCTGTTCTGTATTTAATAGAAGCTGAGGTGGCTTAGAATGTACTTCGCATTGCCGCTCCACAAGGAGCAGTTGGTCATCATATATGTGTTTTATATTTTTATCCCAATGGATTGAAAGCTGGAAGATGGAAAAGGACCCCCACTCCATAGATTTAGGTGAGCAATAAATGGGTTAAAAAGGCTTTGTGTCAGGGTACCTTTTCTAATAAAGGACTTTATCATGGTGTATGTATGTTTGTTTCAGTATTCATTTTAAAGGAACACTACATGTCCTACCAGACACTAGATGCCAGCATGCTTTGGCAGCCATGTGTTTGCTGACACTTGCGCTACCAATTCCCCGACGCCGTACAGAGAACTCACTCACATCAGTCTCTGCCCCATTGGAGTTTACAGTCTAAATATCCTACCACACACACAGACTAGGGTTTATTTTGACACGCCACACAGATAAGGCCCTGGTTGGGAATTCATGACCCCAGTGAGGCAGAAATGCTTACCACTGCGCCACCATGCTGCCCGTGATTTCTCTCCCTGTTAGTGTCCCTATTGTTCAGTGTTGATCAACTGTTTAGTAAAATTTATCTTTTTTAGCATGTTAGATGCAATTCTCTTCTTATTCATTCTTCAATTATTGATGAAGATTATTTACAATTCAAAAAAGTATATTATATTCATTAGAGATGATGGAGAATGTAGTGCTCCAAGGTCTGCTAAGACTTTATAATGTGTGAAGTGCGTAGATGTGCTGGATAATCAGCATAGTGTCCCTGGTAAAAATGTTTAAATTATGGCATATACGCTGAAGTATGGTATTTGCTTTGGTTTCCTCCTGGCTGAATAAAAGTCTGAAAAAGCCAATTCCACTGTGTAAAAAATATTAATTGCACATTTCTCCCTTACTCTGGTACCTGAATGGTAAGGGTTGTTGCCCTAGGATCTCCTTCAGCTGTACTGGGCTAACCTTGATTAAATGGATGACTTGAAGTGCAATGTTTGTCAAACAAAAAATAACAGCAGCACACCGGGCATATGTTTAGCCCTGTAACCATGTCTATGTGGGTGAGTGAAGCTATAGGCAGGGCTGGCGCTACAGTTAGGTGACCCTAGTCTGACACCTAGAGCACCAGTGATTAGGAGACACCTTAAACACTGAATGAGTGACTTAATGTCACGCATATAGTATTTTTAATCTAACCGTAATGCCTCCACTTGTAGCGCAGGCTGCTGACATGGAGAAAAAATCTTCATATCTGTGAAGCTGTAGACTGCTGCTTCTCAATGTCAGTAATGGGCTAGGAGAGGGGTTCTGGGCTATGATGTCATTGCCCTATGTCACACTTACAGACTGAAGAGCGCAGGATACGTCACCACCCACTCCTCACCTACTAAGGTAAGATGCACTGGGGATTGGATGGAAGCATCACTTCCAATGGGCAGGGCACTGCTTTCAAAAGCAGGAGGGTGTCATCTTTGAGGGGTGATGGGTGCCACCAGAACTTTCACTGGCCCTGGCAATATAGGGTACTGGAAGCATATAGGTCTATATAGGTAGATATATGGGTAGCATGTGAGGCTATATGGAGGAGCATGAAACTTTTTGCAGATGTTCGCAACCTTTTGTGGCCAAACAGCGGACTGCCAGCCTTGTATTTGCAGTGTTATAACAGCTAGAAAGTTATAGGCCTAAGTCTCCACTATATTATGGAATGAGAGGCAATGTAGGTGTTGTGAGAAGACAGTTGAGTCCTAAGTACTCAGTTTATGTTTTTTCCACACTATTCACATTACATATTAACATTTTTCTCAGTTTTGTAAAATATACTTGTTGTAAATATGTGCTAATTTTACATTTCTGCACTACTCTTAATATGTTTTTTGTATGTATTTCTTTGTCATACCATGCTCCCCTAACATATCTTTTACCAGTGGTATACTGATTTAGTCTAGTCACTAACAGGGTAGAGTGCCCCATGTCAAGTTGTTTTCAGAGATCACACTGTGCAAGTTGGCAGGTCAGGCATTCTGTGCTTTAAAAATAAAAAAGCAACACAATAATAAAGACATAACAAAAAAAGTTTTATTTTTTTTATAGTAAAACATTAATAAACATTTACTAGTCTGAAATTATATGATTGCATGACATTACATCAACCCGATCTATTTAAAAATCACTGTACAATGTGTGAATGTTAAAGATAACTGGAGCTTTGGTGTACCGCTAATGTCACTCTCCCATTCAGATGAATGCCATATTGATCTATCCATTCAGACTAACAAACTCAGTAAGGTCATAGTTCTAAGTGTTGTGCTAATGGATTCCTTCCCTTGACAATCTCACTCTGATTATAGGAGATACAGCAATCTGAGACAGTTTGTGATCATAGAAATACCAAAGTCTTCCTACACAAACATTGCGGCCATGGCATATAAACTAGGAATGCTATGAATTTATATTTAAGAATTTGACTGAACATAATGTCAATTTTATAATAGTTTTTTTCTGAGCATTGATGTAATCAAGTAGGGCTGAGGCCCTCTTAATTCTTTATTATTATCTTTTATTTTTGAGGCGCCACAAATAGTCTGTAGCGCCATACAAAGGGCATGGGACAAAACAGTACATACATACAGGGCAGTACAAAAACAAAGTTTATATGTAATAAGTACAAACTCAGCTGAGAAGAGGTGCACAGGCAAAGAAGTAAAAGTGAGCTCCAGTGCAAAGATAAAATGGGAAGGGAAGGAGGGTGGTGGGGAGTGAACTAAAGAAGACTGAACCTGTGCCCAACAGTGTGGGTGCCACTAACAGGATCAGGCTTATGATGGAAATGAGAAGACAAAGTAGCAGAGGGGATACAGGGGCAGGAGTCAGGTCTCGAGATGGAGAAAAGAGGCTGGGAAGCTGAAGGCAAAGGTAAACATGAAGAAGAGGACAGAATGATCAGTGGTAGTCACTTCAGCGACTACATAAAATCCGACAGCAGTTTCCCCGATAGGAGAAGTCCGATTTTCAGATTTCCTACCTGGAGGTGAGAACGACAATGTAGAGTAAACATTGAAGACGCGCCGCTTCGTAAAATGACCACCTTAATAGCGAGAATGTCTGGGTCGCACTTGAAGATGACGTGATTTGGACACGCCGGCATGTTCATTGGCCGCAATTGTTTGCAGGAGTGATTCCAAGCAGTCGTTCTCACCTCCAGGTAGGAAATCTGAAAATCGGACTTCTCCTATCGGGGAAACTGCTGTCGGATTTTATGCAGTCGATAATTGGTACCCAACCCACAATGATAGAGGGCCCTTCTCGAGGGAGCTTACAGTCTAAAAGGGAGGGGAAGACTGACAGGAGACACAGAGAGGGGATAAGAACTGTGAGGTAGAGAGATGAACATGGAGGGGAGGAAGAATGATGGTGATGTATAGTATAGTGAATATTAGGTATGTATATAGTATTTATAGTAAGTAGTATAGTATAGTTAGTGAAGAAGGATAGTGAAGAGGGATAGAGGAGGGCAGGGTTAGACAGAGGAAGGGTAGGCTAACCAAAACAGATGGGTTTTTGAGGAGTGTTTGAAGTTTGCTAGGAGAAAGCCTGGTAGAACGGGGGAGATCATTCCAGAGAAGGAAGGCAGCGTGGGAGAAATCTTGAATACAGGAGTGAGAGGTGGTGACTAGATGGGAAGTGAGGCGGCAGTTGTTGAAAGACCATAGAAGGCGAGAAGGATTGTTTGAAGAGGATTCTGTAAGGGAGGGGGAACCTGTGTAGAGCTGGACAGAGAGAGGAGCAGGTGAAAAGCAGCGGGAAAGGAAGATAAGTTGAGCTGCAGCATTGGGAGCAGACTGAAGAGGAGCGAGATGGGTGCGGGGGAGGCCAGTAAGGGGGAGGTTGCAGTAATCAAGGTGGGAGATGATCAGAGAATGGATGAGAGTTTTGGTGGCATTAGTAGAGAGGAAGGGTCTGATCTGGGCTATATTGTGGGGGTGGATAAAGCAGGACTAGGGAAGGGTTTGTATGTGGGGGGTTGAGAGGGAAGGAGGAGTCAAAGGTGACCCCTTGGCATTGAACATGGGGAGAAGAGGAGATAATGGTATTATCAATAGTTATGGAGAGGATGGGAGGGGAGGAGTCTCTTGAGGGAGGGAAGATAATAAGTTCAGATTTGGCCATGTTGAGTTTATTTAATTCTATGCATCATTCTTTTTTCTCCTCAAAAATCATGGTAAAAAGTTGGTTCCTAAGCATGTACTGACAGTTGACAGCTTTGACCAGTGCGTCTCTTGCAGTCCCCTGAGGTTCCAACATGCAAGAAACGCCTTCTCATTACTGCACACTGTCTATCTATCTTATCAGAGATGCATACACATGCAGTCATCGGAAGAGGGTGATGCTGTGCTGAGCATGGAGGTCACTAGAATGAGGTTCTCTTATGTATTGTGGTCAACAGAATGGGGTGCTGCCCAATGTCGACCAATACAGTACAGAGACCAAGGGAAGAAATAAAATAAATGGGTCTCCAGTTTACCAGTCCTCCATAAACACATCACTGCAGCTCCTTTACCCATGCATCAGCAGCAGCAGGGTGTCAAATCTGCAAGAACAGGTAAGAAAGTCTGGCAGGACAGTACCAGTTTGAGGAAACGAATCTGCAATAATGTGTAAAAGAACGTTTGTCCTGATTTGGGGACAGTTTGGTGTTGGAATGTCCCTTGCATGCCGCACATACCAGCGGCAGATACATGCGACATTGATGGAGTGTTTTTATGAATGCAACCTGATATGTTATAAGCAAAATCTAGCATGCCATTGACAATGGCCATGTATGTGATACATGCTAGTAAGTGTTAAACAAGAGATAACATGTATTTGTAATTGAATGTTCAGAATGCCCTAATTTAACAGTGATATTAACAGTACCTAATAAGTCATTGCTAAGGCCAAACTAGATCTAATATGCTTTGTTACTGTCCAGCAGATTATAATATGTAAGTTTTAATGACTGAATAATAAATATACCAGTGCCCCACAAGATCAAAATATACCAGTAATTATGCCCAAAAAATGAAAATACCTTTGTTGGTGTCCACTAAGATAGTATCAAAACCAAATAAAATGTCTATAAATTGCTGTAATGTCCAGTATGATGCCCATTAATAGTAATGCTCAGTAAGATGTCCAACAGTTTTAAAGCCCATTAAGACGCCAGTAGTTGTATCTTCTTAAATGTTCATCACAAGGAAACAATAACACAAATGAGCTGCCGAAAAGCTGGAATCACAAACTGTCAATGATCTGGTGAAATATTGCTCTCAGGACAGGGATTAAATAGACCAGATCAACAGTAGGTGGTAGTGTGGAAGAAGCACAAATCATGCTCAATAAGGTATATGCACTGAGCATGCTCCAGTAATTACACATTTTTCCACACATAAATGTAGCTGAGCGTGCCCAAAGCCTCTTACAGATATATCACAGTTTGACATGCTCAGAAGAAGGTGAGCTTCAGGAAGAATCCTGTGATTCATAGTAATGTCCAGAAAGTATGTATTGCTAGCAAGATGCCCATTTATAGTAATGCCCAAATAAGCCCAATGACACTAATGTCCAGTAAAATGCTATGTAGTAAAGTCAACACTTTCCTCTTCTGCTGCTGTGATATTTATAACCAGTGAATTTTCCATGCTCTCAGGTCAGGGCTTGGGAAATGTGTGGGAGAAGTCTTAGTGCATTCAGAATGGAGTTGGTTTGTTCTAGCGGTAGGGGGCCCATATATCTTTTGTAGGCTTTATCCCCCCAATGATTTCAGCCCTGTGCTGAATAGCTGAGGGCTGGTTGAGAATATAGCTGGGGAACCCCATGCTGCAGGTTTGCCTGCTAGTGCCACCAGCCCTGTTTGGCATAGCTTAGTGCTGGTATTAGCAGTTTTAGGGGACCCAATGTTTTTGTCCCCCTAATTTTACCTATACCTGCCTGAGCTGGCAGCACTAGAGCAGGTTTGAGTTTGGAGATGTGATACTCGTTGTTTTTTTATTATTATTTTTACAGGCAGAGCAGGGTCCGTGCTGATGGTCAACATCAACCAGGTGCAACTGATGCGTTTCTTAAAAGGTACATCTGCACCTGCTTCCACCTCTATATATGGTGTAAGGCGCATGAACATGCCCTTATTGTACTTGGGCTACATAACTCTTTCCTCTCACGCATTCCACCTCTCTAAGCAAACAGAAGTGAATGCAGAATACAGACTTAGAGGTATGTCATTTTACTAAGCATTTACAGTACGGAAAAGCGCATTTTGCACTTACAAGTTGGACTTACATTCTATTCTACATAAGCTGCTGTATGAGCAAAGTGCTGAATCCCAGTTGTTGGGAATGCAGAGGAAGCAATCAACATCTTCAAGGCAGTACCTCATAAAGCATAGGGATCTAGAATCTTCTAGCCAAATAAGTAGCACTGAAGGAACAGGTTCTATGAGTTTCAACTTTAAACCCAAAGATACTTTGCAAAATGTGTAGATAGAATGCATTCTTGGGTAAAGAAAATTCTAAGTTGTTTACTCACAAGTCTAGATGACATAGCATACGTTGATGTTTTCTAGACAGAGGCATAAAACACTAAAGCAAACTTATTGCAGCTAATCAAGCAGATAAGAGGATACAGGCCAGACATGAAGACAATGGGAACTCACAGTGGCATACAACAGAGAAAGGGCAAGGCAGAGGGCAAACCTCATCTTGGGGATGCAAAGAGCAAGCTTAGTGCAATAGTAGTTCTTCATATAGACGAATAAGGATGTGTATGTATTTGATGTTTGAAGGTGAGTTGTGACAAAAGAATGTAGACAAGCACCTAAATGTGACTTCTTGTATGATTCTTAATTGGGGTCTGCTATTGTATGTTTATTCTTGATGATTTTTTTCATGGTCATAAACCTAAATTCTTTGCAACATGTTTTTATTTAATGAATAACTAATATTTTGCCTCTTTGGTATTTTGCCTCCATTGAATCAATAGTGTGTATCTGTAGCGCCTGCGGGGAACAGGACAGCCACACACAGAAGAACTTACTTTGCAAATGATGGTCACCTCCAGTCCGCTTCCGATGTCCCAGTTGCGATTCGATCCCAGCAGATCAGCAGCCGCAACCCTTGTCACCTCCAACCACGTCCCTCTAAGAAAGAGACAGAGATTACGGCCGTGCCTACCAGGAAAGGGCTGTCCGAGAACATGGCAATGAACAAGGACACTCTCAGTCCAAGCTCACTTGCCGCCTCCTCACTTTGCTCTCGCCAAGGCACAGGGGACTACAGGCACTTGAGACCAGGAACAGTCCCGCCTCAAGTACCTCGCACACCTCCCGGTGAGGGCCTAACCGAAAGGGGGAATCGAGCGTGATACTCACTGGGACACTCCCGCTTCCGGTCCTGCTCTCCTGCACCTCCCCGACACCTGCGGATGACAAGGAACACACAGCCTCCCTCTGCGCTATCGGTGGGACTAAGGTGTGCACCCACAAAACGCTAACCTTACTGCAACAGCGACCCGACCCTAACAACGCTCTAATGGTCAGCAATGCAACTAAACTACAGAACTATAAGGCTAACTAGGTGTGGTGCACTAACAGGAATTACTCACTAACCACTACGGGGAACACCAGGCGGTGTTCACGGACAGGGCCGCGATCAAGGGGGTACGGGGGTACTGTTGTACCGGGCCTGGGCTCATCCCCCTGCGATCATGTGATCATTCCTCCACCCCTGCGATCGCATCCTGGTGCCTGGCTGTCACGGTGACAGCCAGGCTGAAGACAGAGCAGCGGAGACCAGCGGCGGGCCCCCAGGTAAGTATATGCTGCTGTTGCTCATGGGGGGGGGGCGCTCATTGGGGGGGGCCCGGGGGACACGGGGGGCCCGTACTGGGCATGATTATTTCTGAAGGCGGCCCTGTTCACGGACTGTACCGGAGGGCGGTTCCTAACCCCCTCACCCAGGTCTAACCAAGGAGACTGTCTCCTTACTATGGGGTCACCCACGGACCCTAAGGACCGGCTGCACCAGGCCCGACTGAGGCTCACTGTAACAGCACACTAACCTGCGCACAGACTGCCGCACAGAACAGCCGATCGAAACTGAACCGCCCGACTGCCTCCACCCAGATATCGAACACGTATCCCACTCCGGAACCACCAGAGAACATGCACTGAACTGAGGACTGGGACACTCAACCAGAACCACGGGCCGCCCCTGGAACTGCGTTGAGCTGTGCTGCACTGCCACTGACTCACTCCTGCACCCCCTCTGGGAACCAGTGTGACCCCAGGGACCTAAGGGACGGGAAAACTACGTGTGTTCTTCCCTGACTATGTGTAAGCTGGTAACTACACCTGTCCCCACAGTACGGGTTAGTACAGGACAACACAGGAAACAAGAGCCTACCTTTAATGGGGGCCTGACGTCTTGCCCCTGGAAACAATTATGTAGCACACCCAAAAATACAGTAATACAGACAATACTCGCCGCACAGACAGAATAAATACAGTAATACAGTACTTTGCACGCTACTCACCAGAGCACACAGCTGCTAGCCAACCAGCCGATTGCTACAGCACCAACAGGAGCCTCCGCTCTACTGTACCTCCTAACGTTAGTGTGCTCACCTCACACAGGACCGTGCCTACACTTACAAGGCTCTCACGCCTCTAACACACCAGGGCCTTCCGCCCTTCACACCATGGGCCTCGTGCCCAGCTGCCTACAGAGCCTTGTGCTCTGACTATGGGCCTCAGCCCCCTCTCTACCTCAGGGCTCTGAGCCCACCACTTAGAGCCTTGCACTAGCCCCTGCCTATTCAGACCTTGTGGCCTCCCTGGCTATCTACTCGGGCCTTGTGCCCTGTCTACAAGGGGACACTAGCCCCTTCCTACTTATGGGCTTATAGACCCTGACTAGGCCCTATGGACTTTCCTATGGCCTCTGGGCCACTATCTAACTAAGGGCCTTGTGCCCTTTTACACCTGGGGCTCTCAGCCCCCCTGCCTCGCTAACTAACAGAGCCTCCATTTAGATTATGGGCTGCTTGCCTAGTGCCCAATGCCCTGGGCCTTGTGCCCCTAATACATGTCCCACGGGCCTAGTGCCCGACCTAACGCTGAGACTACTTACCCGCTCTGCGCAGGAATCTCAGCTTGCCACGCCGTCTTCCTTCTTCTTTCTTCTGATCTTGGTCCGCCGCTCCAGACGTCCCCCGACGTCCTTCTCTCTGCTCCGCCAAACTCCTTCTGCCAAGATGGTGCCAGCCGGCGGTTTATATACTCGTCTGTGCGGCGTCATCAATAGGCGCCGCCGCGAGCGATGATTGGCTCGCCACGGCGCCAATCTTTTAAACGGCCGGGCGTGAGCCGCGATTGGCTCGCGTGTCCGGCCGCTGATTGGCCAGCGGAGAAAGGTGAGCTCATCCTTCCTCCGCTGACAGGACCTGAAAAGAAGAAGTGATACTCACCACTGGAACGCTGGATCGGTGAGTAGAATTCCCTCTTCTCTTTCTTCACCCGCTTGTAGGGCGCAGGAACCAGGGACATCTTCTGTCCTTTCGGGGACATAGCAACAACCAGGATCTTCGCCCGCTTCACGGGCACCGGGCACATCTTTACATATCAGCAAATTTTTTTAGATTTAGCCTTGCGTATTTGGCTTGTTTTTTTAATGGCAATACATAGAATAGGTATTTCTAAACATATCTTCTACTGGTGTTAATCCTTAATTTGTTTGAGCGGTGTTACTAGAGACCTGTTTTTTTATTTAAAAAATGTGTTTTGCTAACTGTGATTTCTTCTTGTAAAGTTAATACCTTAAATAAGCATATTTATGCAGATTCTACCTTTATTTTCTAATATGTACAATGGCTCAAGCAGAGGCAATAGGTATAATGAATTCTACACATATGTGGTTAATTTTGTACTGTAATTGGTTGCATGTTTTACTGTTTGAGTTATATAAAGTTCTGCCATTCTATATGTTGTTATGTTACTCTTATTAAGGTGGAATTTATCAACTTAAGGCTTTTGCACTGACGTAGTAGGTCTCTCCCAGAGATAGGCTGGGCAGCGGGGGGTCGGTACAATTTTGAACTGGACTGCCTCTGGACGCACATTCCTTGTCCACAGCTATAAAACACAATGGTAATGGCCAGGGAGTATCATCTACCTTGTTGCTGTCAGCTTCAGTCATGAACTAATTTACGGTGTGTGCAGTCTTACCCTGTAGACCTATGGTACCAAGCTGATTGATAGTGAATGGTGCTTACAATTCACCAATCAGAGTGGTGGGAGGTCCTCACACACTGTTTAGTGGATGGCTGGAGCTGTCTACTACCGGGTATGATGGCATCCCAGCACACCTTAAATTGTTCTGCAGGAGAAAGCGTGGGACTGAAGGAGGGGTAAATTATTATTTTTGGCCCACTACAAAAGTTCTGGGGTCTGATTTTGACAAAAACAGAGTATGGGGGAATGTGGTGTCTACATTATAAAACCACCAAAGGTGCGTATCTGTTTAGTAAAGTTACCAGAGATTAGAGGGTGCATTATAAAACCACAAGAGACTGGGGTCTGCATAGTAAAACCTTCATAGATCTGGGGTCTGTATAGTAGAGCCATCAGAGATTAGGGGGGTGGGAGCTGTATTATACATATATTAGAGGTCTGGGGTAAAGTAAAGCTACACTAGGTCTAGGTTTTGTATAATGAAGCCGCCATAGTTCTGGGGTCTGTACATTAAATCATCCATAGATTTGGGGTGGGCTGTATTGTAAAACCATCAGAAATTTGGAAAACCTGAATTGCAAAACCACCAGAGATTTGAGGGTTTGTATTTTATAGTTGCCTCCAGGGCTGGCAAGGAATCCACTGAGGCTGGGTATGTACTACAGTGTTTTCAGACGACTAGGCCAATCACACGATAAACGATTGTTCAAGCTGATATCGTATTAGTGTGTACGCTGCAACGATGAATTATAATAATTTCAAAACTCATTGTATTGTTTCATTTGATCTTTAAAAATGTTGTTCCACGATGGAACAATGTCGTTCAATCCTCCAGTGCGTACATACTCACAACCATCTGTCTGACAATCAGCAGCGACACCATTCTGGGTGTGTATATTTAGATTTATGATGTTGTCTCTACGTCTGTCACATGGTGCACTGTCAAAATATCAAGCCACTGGGAATAGTGTTCTTTAAATGGCGAAGCAATAATAAGCCTGTTTACATGCTCCATATGTCTTTTATGTGTTCCTATATGCAAGTGTATAAGACATGCATTGTTAACACATGTGAAAATACATATTCTCATTAAAGTCTCATTTATTTACTGATGTGACATGTGTCCATTTCTTCAATTCTGTTTTATTATATTAACATTATTACATGAAACATGATAGAGTCTGCGACCCAGTTGATGACAAATGAACCAGGCGAATGTGACCAGCTTGGAGCTTGGAGCAAGACTGGCATGAAATATTTGAGAAGGTTGCCTGATCAAATGCGCATGGTGATGGAACAGTTGGTGAATGACACTATTTATAGGGCACAGAGGGGGGGTCTATCACAAGACACTTCAATTGACAGAATCCCCCTACACACAGGAGTATTTCTGGCTGGTTCAATTTCATACATTCCATACACTACCACTTCACAGGCAACATCTCATCATGGGAAGCTAAACAAGTACCCCTCCTACCTACAGGACTTTGTCACCTATGGGAAGCACAAGTATGATATGGTACACAGGGAGTCCGTTATCCTTGGAAAACAGTAAATACTACCATTACGAACAACTGTGACAACTGTGATGAGTTTTTTCTATGCTAAAGTTTTTTAAAAAAGTGATTATATGTTTTATATGTGCCCTATTATACTCAAAATATTTGTTTTGCTTTCCCTTCTTCAGCCCATCTCTGGTCTGCACACCAGAGATGGGTCTCATACCCCTCCTGCCATACATTTCCATACATTGGAAGCATATGTTTGCTATCGATTCTGATAAATATTTGTTTCTGTATCCCAGCTTCAATCCATATCTGATGTGCAGAGTTTCATATCCTGACCGCCTATCCTCCTGCCTGTTGGCCCAAATCCGCATTTCCACTGCATGCTGTCATATAGTGGAAGTGCATGTTTAGCATGATTTGTTTCCCCCAAAATGTTTTTATTGAAGAAGTTCAAAGTGAGAGTATAACAAACAGCATAATATCACAAAGGCAAAGTTAGATGCCGCATAGCCTATTCATAAACATCGGAAGAGATTACATTGTAATGAAAGAGATATGGTACAAAACCAACAGCCCGATGACAGAGGTAAACTTGACCTCAATTCTGATAAACATTTGTTTCGCTATCTCACCTTCAACCCATATCTGATGTGCAGAGATGGGTTCCATATCCTGACGTCCTATAGGCAAAATACTTCTTCACTTATACTGTATGCTGGCAATGTATATATTTTGTTTGTGTTGTACTTAATATGTTGATGTGTTCAGTTTCTTTTTTAATTAAAAAAAACTTTGTATAAAATCAGGCTATTTCTCTCCCCAACATTCATATATTGTTCATTTAGAACTTGTACGATAGCCTCACTGGTCTCAGGTATAATCAAACCCAGAGCTTGCGGTGAAATTGCTGTGCTGTATTTGAGATCAGTCATTGTCCTTCCTGTGGAGAAAAATCTTAGGGTAGCAACCAGTCTCTGCTCTGCTGATATGGGTCTCCTTAAATGGGTGTCCTTCTGGATGAGTGGGATGACAAGTTGTAGCAGTTCCAGGAATGTGGGATCATTCATCCGTAGGAAATTCCATAAAGTCATCTAGATTGTTGTCCCATATCTCCTGCAGCAGGGGCATATGTGAGAAGGAGTCTCTCCTCTGGAACCACTCCTTGTCAGTATTTGTAGTGTTCTTGTCACAGTGAGAAGCAACAAACCATAAGCTTTCTATTGATTTATTGTGGCCATTGTATTAAAATATCAATATTAAAATACCTGTATCATTGCTGCTGCATATATGTTCTTATTTGTGATATTTTATATTTGTTTTTATTATTATTTGATGAATATTAAATACAATGCTTTAAGTATAGTTTGATCCATGGATGTAATTTTTTAGAGTTATGCATTCTTCTTATATTTAGCACTGTCAGAATTCTTATTTTTGGGGATTTGCCATCACCAGCCTAAATGTTGCGGGCTGATCACAAAACTTCCATGATGCTCTGACGCGATGCTCCAACACAAACACTATTTCCTGGGCCCCTACCATTGTATTTCCCTGGTGAGCCCTTCATGCCCCAATTGGAGCACTGCCTTACCAAAGTAATTGACTTGTTCCATCACCTGATTTGACAAGATTATCATGTGTTGCACTGGTGTCCCTCCAGAGAAGGAAACAATTTGTCTTTGAGTATCTTTCTCATTCTTGCCTACTTTTCAAACTTTTCATCCGGGAGATCCCGGAAGAAAAGTCATGTGACAGGGGGCGTAGTGTCACCATTATGTCACTGTAGCTTTTCCTCCTGCTAGGAAAAGTCACAGCATTTCATAACGAGATGGGGCTTAGTGATTGCATCATTAAGCCCCACCTCCATGGCGTTCAAGAGGTTGCCTACTCTTCTGGGAGTCCTCCCGGAAATTCCGGGAGAGTAGGAAACTATGGATCTTTCTCTCCTCGGTAAAGAAAAATAGAATGGAATGGAACTGAGACTGGTAAAAAAAGGTGTCTGTCTGCACACAACCTAATGTTAATACAAAAAAGAATTGCATGCCCAAGTGCTATTTATCAGTCTTTTGCATTCATTCACCTTTTGGTCACGGCACACTAACTGACTGCAAATTGCAAAATACTATGTATTTTTGAATTGAAAAGTAAAAAAGTAGTGTATATTATATTGATGGTCCATAATCCATTTCCAAAAAGCCGAGTGTGTACAGTGTTTTAGGTATAGGAATCAATTGTCCCTATACTAAACTCACTTAGCTTTCTGTTCACCGAGTGGTTTGTGACACATTTCAAAGATGGATAAAGTTACTATTTGCAAGTCATAAATGATTTTTAATTTTGAAGACCACTGTTGTACGACATCCCTTGTTTTTTTGTGTAAAATACTATTGACCTAGAAAAACTAGAGAATTTACAGCAGAAATTGAATTTGGAAATCAGGGCAAGATATAACAGCTTAATTCAGCTACCCCTAAAACAGCTGCCTTTTCTCACCCTTCCTATTTTCAGTCAAATTGTACAGTGCTTTTAGATAGCCAAAGAACCACTATACACAGGGGCAAACACAGTATTTTCTGGTTTACATATGCTTTGAAAATAAAAAAACACTTGCTACAATGACAATAAAAATATAAAATTACAATGTATATAACTGTAATAGCATACGTTAAATAAACAAAATAAGGCATAAAGTAAGCTGAAAATCAGGACACTTTGAAATTGGAAAAATTGTCCCACTTAATTCCACTTAACTGTACTCATGAAAAAATGTAATTGTGCTTAGTTCTCAGTACCCTCTTCCTGCCTGGCAGCCGCGCATTGATTTTACAGGTGCCAAATCCCTAAATGATTCAGCAGAGTAAGTGGTAGGATTGCAAAGAACACACTTCTTTTCCTGTTCGATGATTAAGGCTAATTAGCTTTATGTATCCTAAAACATACCTGGCAGAGTTTAACAGGCTTAAGGACTACTGGAAACTGAATAGGGGCTGACTTTCAGCGGCGTTAGAGCAATTTTGTTAGTTACATGGGAGAAAGAAGTGGAATAAATCCTCTGAGAAAATAGAGAAGTTATTGACTTGTTTAATATGATCTCCTTATTTTTTATCAGTTATAAAGCGCTAGAGTCTATTTCATTTGTGCCATCTCTTATAGGTACTGAAAATTGCTAGAGGTGCGTATTATATAATTATTCATTGTCTTTCCTATCAGTAATGAATACAACTGCAGAATGGAGATCATTGTCAGAATAGACCACAAGGTGTCACCAAAATCACACGATCCAGCTACATGACACCATACCACATTTATATTGTTATTATTTACTTTATTTATAAAGTGCATAAAATGCAGCACAATACATTGATGAGATCATGATACAAACAAATTGCATGCAGTGACATGAAACAGAAGGTAAACATGGCCTTGCCGAAATGAGCGTAAGTTCTAAGTATCACGATTCCAGCAGATTTAGTGGATTCTTTTTTTGCCAGCCTGGATTAGCGCTAACAATAACAGAGGCGCAGAGATCTTTACCCCAGGGCCCTTAGCTAGGGGGTTTGGGCTTAGCTGCTGGTGGGTTTGCAGGTTGGGGCCCTCTGTCCCAGGGTCATCTTAACAACATCATAGACCCCCGGGCAAAGCAGTGCACTTGACCACCTACTTACACAACCTCCATTATGCTCCTGTCTCTCCCCCTTCATCACGTTTCTGGTCTGCCCCTGTATCAGATACTGTGCCCTCCATTATTCTACAATTTGCCCCATTCATCATGCTTCTGGTCACTGCCGCTGTCCCTGTATTTGATACTGTGCCCTCCATCACTATTCTATTTGTCCTCTTCATTATGCGCTTTCTGGTCGCCCCCCCCCCCCCCCCCGTATCAGATACTATGCCTGTGTCCTCCATTATTCTTCTATTTGCCCCCTTCATCAAGCACCTCTGGTCCCCCCTGCCCCTGTATTAGATACTGTGCCTATGCCCTCCATTATTCTTCTATTAGTCCCCCTTCACTTACCTTTCTATTGTCTTCTTCTCTTCTTTATTCTTCTTTTGTTTTCTTTCTTCCTCGCTTGCTTGTCCGACGCGTCATGGCTCCTCCATGCTGTGCTCCTCACTGAAAATGACGAACGTGATGAAGTCACACCCGACATTCAGTGAGAGTGCAGCATGGAGGAAGGGAACAGGGGGGAGCCGGATCACCACCACGTGATCGCAAAAATGTCCATATTTTTTTTTCAGAGCCTTGCCTCTGGGGCCCCCTTGCCCGAGGGGCCCCTGGGCAGTTGCCCAGCATGCTCAATGGGAAAGACGGCCCTGCTCTGCCCTACCTTCAGATGGTACCAGAGAGTAAGGATTGAATGATCCATATCTAACCACATTTGGTACTTTCTAGGTGAGATAAGTTGCCCTGAGATGTCAAATTGATATATAGTGAGAATGATTCAGCTGCTTAGTCAGGATATTCTGTCAACATATATACACACATCAGTCATAATGTGGGCAAAGGCAATTTTATGCATGGGGGCTTCCATCTTCTGCTTTACACCAAAATGTGTGCAATAGTAGGCTGCAGCCATGTAAGTCTACCAGAAATTATTCAAGGATGGGGGTGCATAGAATTGCAAAGTGACAACAAGCTGATGGAGGGAACTTGGCAAGGCCATGAAGTGCCTAACCTGCATTTAGAAGCACTAGACTACCTGTCCCCCTCTCCATCCATACTCCACCACAATGCTGTGCACTCCACTGCTTTGTTGTGGAACTCGTTTTGCTTTGCTCTGTGTTACATAGCAAAGTGAATGAAGTCTGGAGACATGCCTGAGTTGTTAAAGTAGTAACAGCTTTACAGTCCCCCAAAATTGAGACAGTTCTTGCCTTTTCCATGTAGAGGCCCGAGGGGCTGGCTGGGTAGATAATAGTATAGAGGAGGGACCAGTCATGACTAAGGACAAGGCTTAGTTCCTTGCAGACTTCCAGGCCAAAACTCTGAAAATTCTGACTGCTATAAGTCTCCTCATAAGGGCCAGCAAGGTAACCTTGGGGGTTTGGAGAAAGGGTAGGGATGGGATCTGGAAAACGTACCTGACCTCCTGGAGATGTCCCTGAATTTGGTGGTGTCCAAAAAGTTTGGCCCAGTTAATGATTTTGCCCAGTGGTTTGACCCAGTGAATTATTTTGCATATAGCTATGCTCAGGGACAGAACCTTTCTAGGAGCCTAGCCTGGAGAGACAGAAAGCTTGAGATAGTACAGACCTGCTCAAACAGCTTGGCATAGGGACAAAAAGTCTATCAAACAGCTTGGTCAAGGGTAAATTGTTCCCTAGGCCAAGCCGTTTCACGAAAAACTGTAGTTCCTGAAAAGGCTTCACCTAGGGAATGGTTTTCCAAACATCTTTTCCCAGGATAATAGCTTTTCAAATAGCTTTGAATAGAGAGAGTAAGTGAATATTAATTAATCTATTACTGCTACTAATAACATTACTTTTGATAAATGATAAGGGAAACTCTACTTACTTCCTTTCCTTTCCTTTAAGAAAAGCTCTAATAATTTATTAGGTTTACCTATTTGTCAGTGGATAATGATATATCTAGCTATGTAATCAGGCCAGGGTGAGTCATAGATAAGCTCGGGTACTTTTTAACTGCCAAAGAACAGTCAGGATGAAAAAGTAAAATGAAGAAAAATACATTTTATTGAGCTGGCCTTATTCTTTGTTTATTGATAAACATGTAGTACCACTTTTGTTATTCTGTATGCTGGGAAATGTGACAACTTCACAATCCCTGTTTATAGGTTAAGAAGTCCACAGAAAACTATTTTTTAGTTTTGTAGAGAGTGGAAAGTATTTATATAAAATAACAAAATTTAACTTACCATTAATGCACTATTTACTAGATCCATCATTATCCCCAATACCTATAGCCATCCCATGATGCATTTCTCTCCTTAGAGCCTAGCTCAATTCAAGCAGGCAAGCATGAATTAATACACATCTCCAATTAATTTTCCAATTGGTTAGATGTGAAGTTCATGTGCAGGCCTGACCAACCTGCGCCTCTCCAGGTGTTGTGAAATAGTAGATACCAGTGGATAGCTGACAGGGCATGACTGGAACCGGAAGTTTCACATCACCTGAAGAGACACTGGTTGACCAGGTCTGTTAACGTGGAATGGCATCAACATCCACTCAAAATTTTTGAGAATGACACAAATATTGGTTTTCACAAAGTTTGCTGCTTCAGTGTTTTTAGACATTTTTGTCAGATTTACCTATGGTATACTGAAGTAAAAAAAGTCCAGTCAACTACCACCTTCGGATGACTTCCATTAATTTAAAACATTTGGTTTTTTTTTTATCCTAAAAGGCTTCAGTTTGATTTAGCCTCATTTATGTCTTAAATGAATTGAGAGGTTAGATCAGGACAGTGTTTCTACATTTGTCACATTTGTGTGCTTGGATATTTATTTCATTGGTCACCTTTTGCCTAGAAGTTCACCTTTCTATAAATGTGCAGTATGAAGGAGCACCTCCTGTGTACCCATAAAACAAGAAACACCACTAATGTGTCTTGTTCTCCCTTTGGATCACAATTAGATAATCTTAACCCAACAACTAAAATCTTGTTTTTGCATGTGAGCACCGAGTCTCCATTCAGCCCTTGACCTACCCTGAAACTCCTTTCAGAAGATGCAAAATACTATGTCTTCCTATACAGTGGTGGAAGTGGATACTTAAAAGTGTTTGTATGAAGGTTGTAATGGGAATGTAAGTGAATTTAATTTAATAGTTTTACAATGAAGGCAGTAGGAGAAATGGCGGTATGGCATACCACCATACACAGTCATGGCCAAAAGTTTTGAGAAGTATTGGTTTTCACAAAGTTTTCTGCTTCAGTGTTTTTAGACCTTTTTGTCAGATGTTGCTATGGTATACTTGTAAGGACCCCATGAGAAGAAGTGCCTCACAGGGCGACTAACTCCTAGTACTGAGGAACTTACCACAATTCACGTGGATGACCGGACCCAGCCTCTGCCTCTGTTCCAAGAAGAAATGCTCTCCGTCCACTTGCTGGTATTGCCCTAGGAAAGAGAACGGAGAATTAAACCCGGGGCCTATCAGGAGAGGAGTGTCCGAGACCACGGCAATGAGCGAAGACACTCTGGTCAAGCTCGCTTGCCGCCACCTCGTTTTTCTCCTGCCAAGGCGTGGGGGACTACGAGCACTTGAGGCCAGGAACAGTCCCGCCTCAAGTACCCCACTCACCTCTCGGTGAGGGCCTAACTGAAAGGGGGAATCAAGCACTATACTCACCGGGACACTCCCACTTCCGATCCTGTTCTCCTGCTCCTCCCCGACACCTGTGGGTAACAGATAACACACAGCCTCCCTCTACTCTACCAGTGAGGCTAAGATGTACACCCACAAAACTACTTAACTACAACAGGCCACCCGACACTAAAAACCACTAATGGCCGGTAACGCAACTCAACTATATAACAACAATTTTAACTGGGTGTGGTGTACTATCAGGACCTACTCACTGTACTCTACAGGGAACACCAGCCGGTGTTCACGATCTATTCCGGAGGGCTGTTCCCGAACACCCTCACCCAGGTCGTACCAAGAAGACTGTCTTCTTGCTATGGGGTCACCCACGGAGTTCTAAGGACCGGCTGCACAAGGCCCGAAAGAGGCTCACTGGAGCAGCACACCAACCTGAGAGTTGACTGCAGCACGGAACCACCGATCGTCACTGCGAGGAACCGCGATGACTGCCTCCACTCAGGCGGAACACGTATCCTACTCCGGAACCGACAGAGAACCTGCATGGAACGTAGGATTGGGACACTCAACCAGAACCACGGGCCGCCCCTGGAACTCAATTGAGCTGTGCCGCACTGCCAATCACCACCTCTGGAAACCAGCGTAACCCCAGGGATCTATGGGATGGGAGAACTACGGTGTATTCTTCTCTGGCTACGTGTAAGCTTGTAACTACACTTGTCCCCACAGTACAGGAAAACAACAGGAAACAAGAGCCTACCTTTAATGGGGGCCTGACGTCTTGCACCTGGAAACAAATATACAGCACACCAAAATACAATATACAAGGCAATATTCCCCGCACCGACGGAATAATGAGTACACAGCTGCTAGCTAACCAGCCGATTACTACAGCACTAACAGGAGCCTTCTGCTCTACTGTTGTCCTCCACCTAGTGTACTTACCTCACACACATGGGACCGCACCCTACTCTGCTCAGGGCTCTCACACCACTGACTACAACCAGGGCCTTGTGCCCTACATCATGGGCCTCTCTGCCCAGCTGACTACAGAGCCTTGTGCTCTGACTATGAGCCTCAGCCCCCTCTCTACCTTGGGCTTTGAGCTAGGCCTTGTGCCCTTCTACTTATGGACTCTAGGCTTCTAACTAGGGCCTTGTGCCCTGTCACCTAGGGGCACTAGCCCCTGCCTTCCTAGGCCTTGTGGCCTTCCTCACTATGAGCTTTCACCCACTAACTAGGACCTTGTGCCCTGACACACTGTGGGCCTAGCCCACTCTCACTAGGCCTCATGGCCTACCTAGCTATGGTCACTAGCCCACTAACTAGGGCCTTGTGCCCTTTATGCACTATGGGCTTTAAGCCCACTAACTACCTATAAGGGCCTTTTGCCCCTAAAAACTGCTGCGGGTCTAGTGCCCGATATTGCAGGGGCCTTGTGCCCTTGATCAAGAGGGTGTGGTGTGGGCTGAGGCCCGGTAGAGGTGGTGCCCAGAAGGGCCTTGCTTACTTCCCTGATCTTCGGGTTCTTCTCCTCACTTTTTTTTCCCTCTGCCGCCGCCTCTATGCTCAGCCACTGTTTTTTTCTGTGTATCCCGGCGATGTTCAGGGGCAGAGGTGCTCCTAGCCCTGACAAGGGCTCTCTGCCGCTGCTGATGATCTCCGCTGTCTTCTTTTCTTGATCCCAGTGGTGTTCAGGTGGCAGAGGCGCTCTTAGCCCTGACAAGGGCTCTCTGCCATTGCTGGTGATCTCCGCTGCCTTCTTGTCTTCTTTGCTTGATCACGGCGGTCTCCGATGGACGCCTTTCCTCTTCTGGCTCCGCCGAGGAATTGAACATGGCGGTGCGCGTGCCGGCTTAAATAGCCGGCGGCGCGCTGACGTCATCACGCAGCGTCGACGCGATGCTACTTGATGAGGTGGCGAGTGTGGATTGGCCCGCCGCCGCGCAAGGAATTCAAACGGCCGGGAGGTAAGCCCCGAACTGAGAAGACTGCTGCCGCCCTGAGGGCAACGACAGCCCCCGGGGAAGCGCCTATCAGGTAAGTTCCCCACATACTGAAGTAAAATTACAAGCATTTCATAAGTGTCAAAGGCTTTTATTGACAATTACATTAAGTTTATGCAAAGCGTGTTGACCCTTCTTTTTGAAGAGCTCTGCAATTCGCCCTGGCATGCTGAAATTCAACATGTTGAGGCATCAGACATCTAAAGTGATGTTTATATCACCCTGGAAACTGTGTCAGATGTCCCTGAAGTGCTAGAGTGGGCTCAGCCTGCACCACCAACCTTTCCTCCAAATCCCCCACCAAGCCAAGTACAACTGGCATCTGTCCCTAATTCTCCCTGACAGCGTGGGAAAACCTCCAGCTTATAAATATACCTTGTGGCTGTCAGATTCTACTTCTGCGGCAGTGCTTCCTTATAGTAGGAAGCAGTTTTTGTGACGTTGTTTATAAAAAAAAATTTTTTTCATAACTAAAAATATTGGAGTATAAGCTTACAAGACTGGATCCTCAAGAAAGGTCGAATGTGAAGGTTTGTATGTATGTTTTTTTATTTTTAATAAAAATATGTGGTGACAATGAGGTGAGTTTTTCATTTATATTTTGACTTGGTGCACTACAGAGCCCAGCGAGCCCTGAGAGGCAAGGCATGTTGGCACTTGTGGTCCCCAAAGTGCCAGTATGCTCTGGCAGCCATGGGTATGCTGGTGCTTGTAGTATTACAAGCACCAGCATGCTCAGATTGTTAATGACAGTTTGTGTTTGTTGGGACCTGTAGTGCACCAAGTCAAAATTAGGTCTAACATTAAATAATGTATTACCCCACAACCACCGTCTAGGAATGTGGGAAGAGCCCTGTGCTCCCTCCCTAGAGGATCCAGCCCCGTGCTGACCAGCCTGGGGTTGGTTGTCATCATGGCAGGGGGACCACCTGCAGCAGGTTCTCCTGCCATGGCAGAGCTGGATTAAGGCTTCGGGGGGCCCGGGGCACTTAAGACAGGGGGGGCCCTAAGATCTAAAATTAAGGGCATAGTGACACATCCTGCATTACATCACCTACAGCCCACAGTATGACACTTACAGCTCTCCCAGAGGGCTCGCTTAGGTTGTCTGCATAAGAAAAATCATTGCTTCCACAAACTAAAATACTGTACATTAAAACAATCATCAAAACACCACATTAAAATGGGTATTGACACCACACATTAAAACTAGCAATGATATCACACATTAAAAATACCATTGATAATGTACACTAAAACTAGCAATGATACCGCACGCTAAAACTAGCAATGATACCGCACTTTAAAAATAAAATTTATAATGCACATTAAAACTAGCAATTATACCGCAAATTAAAATACCATTGATAATGCATCACTGGGCATGGCCAGGCCACCCTCCTACAGACAAAAAAACTGCATTGTTGTGCACACCATTGAACGGTCACCAAAAATTGGGATTGTCCCACTAGAATGAAAACATTTCACAGACTTTGCTGTTCTCTCCTACCTGTTCTTCTCACTTTCACCACCTGTGCTGCAGGTTTCTTTAGTTGCGGCTTGGCTGGATCCTGGAATGCTAGGGGCCCTATTTGGAAAAAAAAATGGGTACATTTAGAAAATGACAGCCACCCCCGGCGTCAAATCAGTACCACCCATGATTAATAATTAGGCCTTCCTCAGGCCCCAGCATTAAAATAATAGTATTCACATTTAATAAATAAACCTATTTCCCTCCCTACAAACAGCCCCAGCAATAAATTAATAGTATTTACAATTCAGAAATATACCTATTTCCCGCAACAGTCACTGCCATTAAATAATTCATAGGCACATTTAATAAAGGGACCTCATTCTCCCCAAACCACCCTATCTTAAATTAATTGTCCCCACTATTGTGTCTCCCCCCCCTTTTTTCCTCATGCTGTGTCTCTCACCCTTTTTTCTTATACTGTGCCTTTCTCCACCCCTTTTTCTCATGCTGTGCCTCTCCCCCTTTTTCCTTACTGTGCCTTTCTTCTCCCCCTTTTTCCCCATAGTGTGCCTCTCCTCTTCCCCTTTTTCCTCCATAGTGTGCCTCAATTCTCCCCCTTTTTCCTCCATAATGTGCCTTTCTTCTCCCCCTTTTTCCTCCATACTGTGCCTCTCTTCTCCCCCTTTTTCCTTCATACTGTGCCTCTCTTCTCCCCCTTTTTCCTCCATACTGTGCCTCTTCTCCCCTTTTTACCTCCATACTGTGCCTCTCTTCTCCCCCTTTTACCTCCATACTGTGCCTCTCAACTCCCCCTTTTACCTCCATACTGTGCCTCTCTTCTCCCCCTTTTACCTCCATACTGTGCCTCTCTTCTCCCCCTTTTACTTCCATACTGTGCCTCTCTTCTCCCCCTTTTACCTCCATACTGTGCCTCTCTTCTCCCCCTTTTACCTCCATATTGTGCCTCTCTTCTCCCCCTTTTACCTCCATACTGTGCCTCTCTTCTCCCCCTTTTACCACCATACTGTGCCTCTCTTCTCCCCCTTTTACTTCCATACTGTGCCTCTCTTCTCCCCCTTTTACCTCCATACTGTGCCTCTCTTCTCCCCCTTTTACCTCCATACTGTGCCTCTCTTCTCCCCCTTTTACCTCCATACTGTGCCTCTCTTCTCCCCCTTTTACCTCCATACTGTGCCTCTCTTCTCCCCCTTTTACCTCCATACTGTGCCTCTCTTCTCCCCCTTTTACCTCCATACTGTGCCTCTCTTCTCCCCCTTTTACCTCCATACTGTGCCTCTCTTCTCTCCCTTTTACCTCCATACTGTGCCTCTCTTCTTTCCTTTTACCTCCATACTGTGCCTCTCTTCTTTCCTTTTACCTCCATACTGTGCCTCTCTTCTCCCCCTTTTACCTCCATACTGTGCCTCTCTTCTTTCCTTTTACCTCCATACTGTGCCTCTCTTCTCACCCTTTTACCTCCATACTGTGCCTCTCTTCTCCCCCTTTTACCTCCATACTGTGCCTCTCTTCTCCCCCTTTTACCTCCATACTGTGCCTCTCTTCTCCCCCTTTTACCTCCATACTGTGCCTCTCTTCTCTCCCTTTTACCTCCATACTGTGCCTCTCTTCTTTCCTTTTACCTCCATACTGTGCCTCTCTTCTTTCCTTTTACCTCCATACTGTGCCTCTCTTCTCCCCCTTTTACCTCCATACTGTGCCTCTCTTCTCCCCCTTTTACCTCCATACTGTGCCTCTCTTCTGTTCTTTTGCCTCCATACTGTGCCTCTCTTCTTTCCTATTTCCGCCATACTGTGCCTCTCTTCTTTCCCTTTTCCTCCATACTGTGCCTCTCTTCTTTCCTATTTCCTCCATACTGTGCCTCTCTTCTTTCCCTTTTCCTCCATACTGTGCCTTTCTGCATTATTCCCTTTTTTTTTTTACTTACCTTTCTGTTAGCTTCATTCTTCTCCTCTCTTCTGTCTTCTTTTTTCTTTCCTGGTCCTCTCCGCGCTGCTCCTCACGGAAGGACAGGCGTGACTTGATGACCTCACGCCTGTCATTCAGTATCAACAGTGCAGAGAGGAGGGAGGAGGAGGGACGCCAGCGCCGCGGTGAGGTGAGTAGTGTATCTTTTTTTTTTTTTCTACTACCCGGCTCCCCCCACCAACGAAGGGAGCCCCGAACCCCCCCCTCCCCCCTCCTCCCGCCGGCGCCACCACCGCCGCCGTTAGAAAAAAAAAAGTTACAAATTTTTTTAAAAAAATCAGTACAAGTTATGCGCGCGGCGGCTGGGGGCCCTCGGAGAGAGGGGGGCCCGGGGCACATGCCCCCTGTGCCCCCCCTTAATCCGGCTATGTGCCATGGTGCTACCAGCCCCGGCTGGTTAAGCCCAGGGCTGGTTGTTGTAAAATCGAGGGGACCCCACGCTTTTTGTCCCACTGATTTGTGCTACTACCAGCACTAGGCTTACAGCACAAGGGTTCATATGACTGGTGGTGGGTGGGTGGTGTGGGAAAGACACGCTTTGAAAAAAATTTGATAACTTATTTATATACATATATAGTTACGGCGCACGTATAGATGCTGGACCTGCAGGGTAATCACGCCTATGCAATGCAGTGTGTTGATTCTGATGATTTTTAATCCAAAATCGCTGCAATTTTGAAAATCGCAGCGTCGTACATATGGTGATTTGCTTTGTTAGAATGGCAAATGTCAGGACAACGATTTGTAGCAAATTCAATAATGGCAATTTTTGGAAACTCACTTTACTACCGATTTACTAGCAAATCACATTTTCATACATCGGCAAGTTCAAACTCGCCAGAGAAAATCTCTGAAAATGCCAAATCGCAGCTTCATACATTTACCCCCAAGTCTCAACAAAGAATAGCACTGGCAGAATAGAGGCACAGGGTCTAACAAACCCTCTGGTATTCAGCAGGGGCCTCCACAAGGAAGTTTGGGCTTAGCCTGTAGGCCGAGGTCCTCGGATCTGCCTCTCGGTGTGATAGGCTGCTATTGCATACGGGATGGTTAAGGAATCATGAAGCACAATCAGAAGTCAGAAGCGTGGTCAAAATAAGTTGAGGAGTCACACATCGGGGCTTAGATACATTTACCATGTCCGCCACTGTTATTTCATAGATACGTGGGTCTTTTCTGGTTGCCTGTGGCAGTCTTGAACACCGGTTCTTTTGTAAACAAATGCCTACTGTTTGTTCTGCTGCATGGGTGCGGTCATCTTGGATTCAGTAAGGTGAGCTTTCCAAAAAATAACCTTGAGGCACTGGATATGGCAATAGCTAAAAAAAGACACCTAGTGCAAGAGGTCTACAATCCGAAAAATATACAGAACAGTAACAAAAGAAATATATGCACTGGTGGTCAAATAACTACAAAAAAAAACTGTGGACTGTGCATCTAATATACAATTTATTAAACAAAAATTAAAAAGTAAAACATCACATATATATGGTGGATATAAAAAAATCACATATAAATCACATACAAAATAATGATACTATAATGATAAAACATACAAGTAAATTGGATGAGAAAACAACCAATCTGTCTAAGAATTTAGAAATAAATTTGCGTGCAACACTAATCAAATAGATGGATATTGGAATATCTCTCTCTTTCTCTCTCTGGCATATGTCCTTTTATATTTTTGATATCTACAGTAATTATTAGCCGCGATGAAGGAGATAATTTAAATAGTCCTAAGGATTTCTATTTAATCTACTACCAAGTGTCCAGTGGCCGTAGGAGAGGGGGTTTGGTCATACATTGTGGTCTTAGACAAATTTACCATGTCCACTGCTGTTATATCATGACTATTCGAGTCTCTCCTGGTCACCTGTGGCAGTCTTGAGCAACACTTCTTCATTTATAAATAAACACCTACTGTTTGCTTTGCTGATTTTGAGTGTCCATCTTGAATTCAGTCAGGTGATCCTTCAAGCCCAACCAGATTTCAGCAGCTGTGATTACATGATCTGTGCAACCAGTAGGCATTAGGAACACCCTATGTAATCCTGCTCCTGAGATCTGCTCATTTCCAGAACAACACACTTTCTCCCCGGAGGATATTTCTTGGCTCCAGGCTCCAGTTATTTCCAGCAATGTTCGTGAATAGCATGCATTTCCAAAGTGATCGTCTTACTGCAAATACCCTGCATTTAAAAAGTGCATATCTTTCTGTAAAAAGAACTGAAGGATGAATTAAGCATGAAGGTGTCACAGGCACTAGGAGTTGCTTACCCGAGTTTTACCAGATGGAACTCTGCTAGAGAGGCGGGGTTATGGCACGCACCTCAAAGCAGGCAGGTGAATGATTGGAGCGACACAACAGGAGAAGAGTAGAGATAGTCTGAGGAAGTCAGCGACTTGCAGCTATGGTTAGAGGAAAGTAAGCGACTTGGAGCAGTAAACTGGAGGCTGAAGATAATGTAGACACGAGGAGTGGACGTGGATAGGTGATGGTAGGTAGAGGAGGAGTCAGTGGTCTGCGTACAGCAAGTTGTACCACTGCAGTGATGGGAAGAATAGTACTGGTGCAGGTAGGAAGCAGGGTAGTCGGTGGTCTGCGTTCAGCAAGTTGTACCACCGCTATGGTGAGGAGTCTGGTCCAGGTGTAGGTAGGTAATAGGAGAGTCAGTGGCCTGCGTATAGCAAGTTGTACCACCGCTGTGATAGGAGGACTTGTCCAGGTGCGGGTAGGTAGCAGGGAAGTCAGTGGTCTGCGTGCAGCAAGTTGTACCACCGCTGTGATAGGAGGACTTGTCCAGGTGTGGGTAGGTAGCAGGGAAGTCAGTGGTCTGCGTGCAGCAAGTTGTACCACTGCTGTGAGAAGGAATGAGGACTTGTCCAGGTGCAGGAGAGTGAAGTTGAAAGGCAAACTGTGGCTGTATGGAAACAGCGCGAGTAGAGCAATGTCTTGTGAGGCAGAGATGGAAGGCACAATGAATAGTCTATATGGAGTAGATGCCTTGCAGGGAGGAGAAGCTGGTCACAGCAGATATGCACAATAATGCTAAGTAGTAGCGTGAGGAGATATCGTAGCTTGAGTGAAAGCTTGTCCTAAATGAAGCAATGCAGTAACACAGTCTATATGGGTACTTGTACCCTGTGCAGCAAACAACAATGGATACAACTGGTATGTGAGCAATAGGCAATAGTCAATAGTCAGTAGAGCATACCCAGTTGTGTAGATCCGGAATCAGCTGAGAAGTGAAGCGTTGTAGCGGTATGGGAACCGCCGCTGAGTTGAGCAGGGAGCAGCGTGGAAGCTGAAGCACGAGTAGAGCTGGAAGCAGTTTGGAAACTGTACACACGAGTAGAGCTGGAAGCAGTTTGGAAACTGCACACAGGAGTAGAGCTGGAAGCAGTTTGGAAACTGCACACAGGAGTAGAGCTGGAAGCAGTTTGGAAACTGCACACAGGAGTAGAGCTGGAAGCAGTTTGGAAACTGCACACAGGAGTAGAGCTGGAAGCAGTTTGGAAACTGCACACAGGAGTAGAGCTGGAAGCAGTTTGGAAACTGCACACACCTATAGAAGTTCACTGGGAGTGAGACTTCAAGATCAGGCAACTACCTAAGGCTGCAGGTGCCTTAAGTATGGAGGGATGATTGATCCATCAATCACATTAGTGGTCAGGTGTAGTTGTTAAAGGGACCTGCGCATGCCCAGTGCGACAGGATGGCGGACGGCCGCGCTTCCACACAGGTGTGAGCGGGAAAGATGGAGAACCACGTACCAGAGTGGAGGCACTCAAACTCCAGTGAGTGACAGTACCCCCCCTTTTAAAGGTGGGCACAGAACACTTGGAACCGGGTTTGCCCGGAAATTTTTGGTAGAATTTTTTAAGCAGGGCTGGAGCGTTGAGGTCTTCAGCGCGAATCCAGGAGCGTTCTTCTGGACCGAAGCCCTTCCAATGAACGAGGAATCGGAGAGTTCCTCGCGAAATTTTAGCATCCAGGATCTGAGAGATCTTGAACTCCTCTTCTTGATGAATCTGTACTGGTTTAGGTACAGAAGGAGGAGCAGAAAAACGATTGATAACAAGAGGTTTGAGCAGAGAGACATGGAAGGCATTGGAGATCCGGAGGTTCTTTGGTAATAGTAGCTTGAAGCATACCGGATTTATGACTTGAGTGATCTTGTATGGTCCGATGAAGCGTGGTGCAAACTTCATGGACGGAACCTTCAAGCGGATGTTTTTTGTAGAAAGCCATACACGGTCTCCAAGCTTGAGTGGTGGAATGGCTCGCCTCTTTTTATCTGCGAAGAATTTGTATCTGGCTTTCCTCAGGGATGATCTCACCTGAGTCCAGATGGTTTTAAAGTTTTGACAAAGTCTCTCCACCGCAGGGACTTGGGTGGGAGGGAGGGCAGGAAACTCTGGGAGAGACGGATGGTGACCGTAAACCACGAAAAAAGGAGTTTTTGTTGAAGACTCATGGTACATGTTATTGTGGGCAAACTCAGCCCACGGGAGTAAATCTACCCAATTATCTTGATTGGCTGAGGAAAAGATTCTTATAAAGGTCTCGAGATCTTGATTGACCCTTTCAGTCTGGCCGTTTGGTTGGGGATGGTAAGACGATGATAGAGACAGTCGGATACCCAAGTTCTTACAAAGGGCTCGCCAGAATCTGGAGACGAACTGCACTCCTCTATCAGACACAATCTCGGACGGACAGCCGTGAATTCGAAAAATCTCTTTAATAAAATGGTCAGCCAAGGTAGAAGAAGATGGTAATCCGGTGAGAGGGACGAAGTGAACCATCTTGGAGAATCTATCCACCACTACCCAGATGGTATTACATCTCTTGCTAAGAGGAAGTTCGGTGACAAAGTCCATACTTATGTGGGTCCAAGGTTTGGTAGGGATAGGTAGTGGTTGGAGCAATCCCGCTGGTGTTCTGTGGGAAGACATAAATTGAGAGCAGATCTCACAAGCGGCCACAAATTCTCTGACATCCTTTCTGATAGAAGGCCACCAATAACTTCGGGAAAGGATCTCAAAAGTCTTTCGTTCCCCAGAATGTCCAGAGAAGCGTGAAGAATGGTACCATGACAATATTCTCTTGCGTAGAGATGGCGGAACAAGAGTTCTCCCAAACGGTAGCACATTGGTGGACGAAGTGGCCAAAGTCACACATTTGGGATCCAGTATAGGATGATCGGAAGAATCCAAGATGTCAGAAGGAGGGGCAAATGCCCGGGATAAGGCATCTGCTTTCCTGTTCTTTGCAGCAGGTTTGAACGTTATAATGAGTTCGAAGCGAGAAAAGAAAAGTGACCACCTCGCCTGTCGAGGGTTTAGACATTGGGCTGTTTGTAAATAGAGGAGATTTTTGTGGTCGGTGAAGATGGTTACCGGATAATGAGCCCCCTCCAATAGATATCTCCACTCCTCCAATGCGACTTTTATTGCCAACAGTTCTTTGTCACCGATGGTGTAGTTCTTTTCCGTGGGTAGAAGACCCCGGGAGTAGAAGGCACAAGGATGGAATTTCTGTTGCTCAGATCTTTGGGAGAGAATAGCTCCTAGTCCGACATTAGAGGCGTCCACCTCGATAAAAAAAAGGGAAGGTTTACGTCAGGCTGCCGAAGAACAGGGGCGGTAGAAAATGCTTCTTTAAGGCTTTGGAAAGCGTGAAGGGCCTCGGAGGACCAGTGTTTAGTATTGGCGCCCTTCTTGGTCAGGGCCACAATAGGAGAAACAATAGATGAGAAGTTCAGGATAAAACATCTGTAATAATTCGCAAACCCCAGGAAGCGTTGTATAGCCCTGAGGGTAGTTGGCTGGGGCCAAAGTAGAACGGCATTAACTTTGTCTGGGTCCATCTCCAGACCTACTCCGGACACGATGTATCCCAAGAATGGAATTTGGGATAATTCGAAGGAGCATTTTTCTAATTTGCAGAATAGGAGGTTCTTCCGCAGTCTGGAGATAATTTCTGCCACATGTTGATGGTGGGAGACAAGATCTTGAGAGAAGATTAAAATGTCATCCAGATAGACTACAACGCACACGTATAATAGGTCCCGGAAGATCTCGTTCACGAATCCTTGGAAGACAGCTGGGGCATTACACAGTCCAAAGGGCATAACTAGGTATTCGTAATGCCCATCCCTGGTGTTGAATGCTGTCTTCCATTCGTCACCTGACTTGATCCGGATTAGGTTGTAAGCGCCACGGAGATCAAGTTTGGTAAAAATCCGAGCACCTTTTATACGATCAAAGAGTTCGGTGATAAGAGGAATCGGGTACGATTTTTTACGGTTATGGCATTGAGCCCCCGATAATCAATGCAGGGTCTTAAGGTCCCTTCTTTCTTTTTCACGAAAAAGAAGCCCGCTCCAGCGGGAGAGCTGGAAGGTCGAAAGAATCCGCGATGAAGGTTGTCCTTGATATACTCTGACATAACCTGTGTCTCTGGTAGCGGGAGAGGGTATACACGGCCCCTAGGAGGGTTTTTGCCAGGTAGTAAATCTATGGGACAATCCCATTCCCGATGAGGTGGCAGGCGTTCAGATTGCGCCTTATCGAACACGTCAGCGAACGGGGCATACTGTGGAGGAAGACCCGGAGGACCAGGTGTTATAGATGATCTGTTGATTTTGAGTGGTACCACTCGGGTTAGGCATCTATGATGACAATCCGGGCCCCAGGATGTGACTTGGGGAGTACTCCAATCAACTTCTGGTGAATGAAGCTGAAGCCATGGAAGGCCAAGAACGATGGGACTAGTAGTAGCAGGAAGGACCAGCAGAGAGATTTTCTCTCGGTGTAAGGCTCCAATTTGAAGGGTCAAAGGAGTCGTACAGTGGGTAATAAGTCCATTAATGATGTGAGAGCCGTCTATAGCGGTGACCGCTATGGCAGTTTTTAACGGGGCCACTGGTAGGGACCACTGGTTAACAAGAGCACTGTAGATAAAGTTGCCGGCAGCGCCGGAATCCAGAAGTGCTTGAGAGATAAAAGATTTGGTGGCTGAGAAGATGGTAACATCAAATGCACACACTTTGGAATCCATAGAAGATGGAGAGGAGTCCAGGGACCCTAACCTTACCTCTCCAGAACTGGTTAGGGCCTGGCATTTCCCAACTTCTTAGGACATGAGTTCAGGCTGTGAGAAGGGTCAGCACAATAGATGCAGAGTCTATTTTGTATTCGTCGATCCCTCTCTCTAGATGTTAACTTAGAACGTCCTACCTCCATGGGTTCCACTGGAGGGGGAAGAAGACGAACTTGAGGTGATGGGCGAGTGAACCCCTTAGAGGTGCTTGTTCTTTCAGACTCCCTCTTATGGAATCTCATGTCTACCCTATGACATAGGGAAATTAGATCGTCCAAGGAGGAGGGTAACTCTTGTGTGGTCAGTGCGTCTTTGATCTTATCCGTCAGACCCTGCCAGAAGGCAGCTATCAGGGCCTCGGTGTTCCACTGTAGTTCAGAGGCGAGTATCCGAAACTGAATGACGTACTGAGCCACAGAGTGTGATCCTCAACGCAGAGACAATGCGGCCAGGTTCATCGAAAATTCTGCGGACCGTGGAAATGAAGAGTGCACTATCCTCCAATAGGGGGTCATTTCTCGCCCACGCAAGAGCCTGTCCGGAAAACAGAGAAATGAGGTAGGCAATCTTGGCACGGTGAGTGGCAAAATGGTGAGGTTGAAGCTCGAAATGGAGAGAGCACTGATTCAAAAAACCTCTACACGTCTTGGGATCTCCATCATATTTTGAGGGAGTAGGCAGGTGTAGCGTGGAAGCAGTAGACACCTGGGATGGCACTGGGGAAGGAGAAGGCGCTGGAGGTTCAACAGTCGCTGAAACATTTTGTAGAGGAACTCCTCGGGTGGCCAGAGTCTGGAAACACTGGAACAGATGTTGCTGCCGAACATCCTGTTGTTCTACCCGAGTGACCAGATGCTGCAGCATCTCCTTAGCTGTTGGTTCCAATCCTGGGTCTGTCATGGCCTGATCTTACTGTCACGGGCACTAGGAGTTGCTTACCCGAGTTTCACCAGATGGAACTCTGCTAGAGAGGCGGGGTTATGGCACGCACCTCAAAGCAGGCAGGTGAATGATTGGAGCGACACAACAGGAGGAGAGTAGAGATAGTCTGAGGAAGTCAGCGACTTGCAGCTATGGTTAGAGGAAAGTCAGCGACTTGGAGCAGTAAACTGGAGGCTGAAGATAATGTAGACACGAGGAGTGGACGTGGATAGGTGATGGTAGGTAGAGGAGGAGTCAGTGGTCTGCGTACAGCAAGTTGTACCACTGCAGTGATGGGAAGAATAGTACTGGTGCAGGTAGGAAGCAGGGTAGTCGGTGGTCTGCGTTCAGCAAGTTGTACCACCGCTATGGTGAGGAGTCTGGTCCAGGTGTAGGTAGGTAATAGGAGAGTCAGTGGTCTGCGTATAGCAAGTTGTACCACCGCTGTGATAGGAGGACTTGTCCAGGTGCGGGTAGGTAGCAGGGAAGTCAGTGGTCTGCGTGCAGCAAGTTGTACCACTGCTGTGAGAAGGAATGAGGACTTGTCCAGGTGCAGGAGAGTGAAGTTGAAAGGCAAACTGTGGCTGTATGGAAACAGCGCGAGTAGAGCAATGTCTTGTGAGGCAGAGATGGAAGGCACAATGAATAGTCTATATGGAGTACATGCCTTGCAGGGAGGAGAAGCTGGTCACAGCAGATATGCACAATAACGCTAAGTAATAGTGTGAGGAGATATCGTAGCTTGAGTGAAAGCTTGTCCTAAATGAAGCAATGCAGTAACACAGTCTATATGGGTACTTGTACCCTGTGCAGCAAACAACAATGGATACAACTGGTATGTGAGCAATAGGCAATAGTCAATAGTCAGTAGAGCATACCCAGTTGTGTAGATCCGGAATCAGCTGAGAAGTGAAGCGTTGTAGCGGTATGGGAACCGCCGCTGAGTTGAGCAGGGAGCAGCGTGGAAGCTAAAGCACGAGTAGAGCTGGAAGCAGTTTGGAAACTGTACACACGAGTAGAGCTGGAAGCAGTTTGGAAACTGCACACAGGAGTAGAGCTGGAAGCAGTTTGGAAACTGCACACAGGAGTAGAGCTGGAAGCAGTTTGGAAACTGCACACAGGAGTAGAGCTGGAAGCAGTTTGGAAACTGCACACAGGAGTAGAGCTGGAAGCAGCTTGGAAACTGCACACACCTATAGAAGTTCACTGGGAGTGAGACTTCAAGATCAGGCAACTACCTAAGGCTGCAGGTGCCTTAAGTAGGGAGGGATGATTGATCCATCAATCACATTAGTGGTCAGGTGTGAGCGGGAAAGATGGAGAACCACGTACCAGAGTGGAGGCACTCACACTCCGGTGAGTGACAGAAGGATAATAAAAGCTGTAGGCTGTGTCACTAGGCTTTAGTTAGTCCTCTGGGGTCAAAAGTTTAACTTCGGGGAGTACGCCCATCTGATGTCACAGGGGAGGGAAGATAGTCTATAAGAAGGATGGGCGGAGAGAAAATCACTCTCTGGAGTTCGTGGCGTTGCCCACCCTCCATCACTGGTTGACTGATATATGGTGCCTGCAGTCACAGGCAGTCTCTTCAGGAACATTTTGTAATACCTGGTATTCATGGATGTGCCAGAGGAAATAATGGATGGAGAGTTGCCAGAAAAAGTAGTGCAGTCGACGCCCAGTGGTCAGGCGCTTAGTACGGTAGTGGACACACTGAACATGTCTCTCTTAGAGCAATCGGTTATAGTCTCGGTCCAAGTACCGCATCGGTGGGTAGACTTGTGGGTGTGTTCCTTTAACCCAGAGGGGTTGCAATTTCAATAGTGCCCAGGACAGTTGTCCCAATGATAGATATGTGCGCCCGTGGTGAGAGTCCTCATTTTTTGGCGGTTGTCCCTTAGTAGATGCTGCGACTTCTTTGTTGCCTGGTGGAAGTCGTACTCACTGCTCTTTCTCCACCACCATATTTGAATAGGGTTCTTTAATTTTCCACACTCAGGTCTTGTATCAAGTATTCTAAGTAGTTAAAGTTATGGAAGAGGTTAAATGAAGTAAGAGATATCAGCCATTAATCATTTTAATATCCTCCATTACCAAGAGATGATCATCTCTCTGCAAGTACTCTGCATTTCCAAACTGCTCATCTTCCTGCAAGAATTCCGCATTCATCAAAAGTGGTTATCTTAGCAAGAACATTGCATTATCCAGTGCTTATTCTGCTTGGAGTTTTGCCGGTATCACCATTTTTGTAGTTGGGGCTGGTGCTGATTTTCTAGGGCTCATTCCCAGTTCTGTGTACCTGTGTGTGGGTTCCAGGTCTATTGCTGTCTCACAGTCCTGGGTTCCCCATTTCTAGTCACAGTACTGAGTTCTGAGATCCTGTCTCCAGTCCCAGCTCATTCTGTTTTGAGTCTCTATGCATTGCACATTCTGAATTCCTAATAGTGGGTTCCAGTTCCGTGTGCCTGGCTACAGGTGTCAGGGTTGAGTTCCCATGGTGAGTTCCAGAGTGTTGCTATGGCTCATTCCAGTTCCGTACTCTGGCGCAGACTTTAGTCCTAGTGTCATGTAGCGTCCCTTCACAGCCACTTTGTGACGGCAGCCAGTCACTGCCTCTCCATACTTCCAGCTGCACAGTGTGCATGCTTGCTAGGCAATGGTACATGATTCCAAACCTGGTGGTGGTTGGTGATGTCCCATACTAAATAAGGAGGTCTCTGGCACCCTTAGGGTGACAGAATATTTTGTCTAACCACTTTTCCAGCATTACTATTAGCTTCCTGATTGAATCCTGGTATCCTGACTTCGGCTTGCTCCTGACCCTTCTTTGAATTATGCCTGGTTATTGTTGGATCTTGACCTTCGGCTTCAACCTGATGCTCTTCGGAAATTGCTTTAGTACTGTCTCTGCCCAGTTGCTTCTGATCCGGATTACCTGTCCATTCTGCTTCTACTTTGCTGGTGGCTGTACTGGAGAACTGGGAGCTGCGCATCCCTCACAGCTAAATACAAACTTCCTGGTGAAGTGTGGGGGTGCGTTAGACTCAGTGCCACTAGCAGGTAGATCTCTTGCTACTATTAGTGTGACAGTATACTCTGGCCATGTCAGAAGGTACAAGAAAAGGCTCTGCCCGAGAATCTGCTCCTCCATTTGCCCCGCAGAGTGGAGCAGCAAGAGATGGACCAGGCCGAGCTTCTCCAGTGCGTACAATGCGTTGTCTTCCACCTGGACTCCCTTCACAACTCGGTGGCTTCCCTCTGTGCCCTCACCCTCTGTTCCAGTTTTCTCCTCAGCTTCGGCCACCGCCTCCTCTAAAAACCTCCGTATTCAACCCCTGGAGAAATACAACTGTGACCCCAAGAAATGCAGAGGTTTCCTCATCCAATGTGCTAATCAAGTTGAATGGAATCATGAGAGTTTCTCCTCTGAGAGGGCCAAGGTAGCCTTTATTATTTCCCTGCTCTCTGGTCAGACTTTGGCCTGGTCTTTGCCTCTTTGGAAGCGAGATGATCCTATACTGCAGGACTCCACCAGGTTTATTAAAACCTTTTGCAAGATTTTTAAGGAGCCAGGACATGTGTCCTCTGCAGCCTCTTGTCTTTTGAATCTCCACCAGGATTCTCTTCCTGTAGGACAGTGTGCGGTGCAATTTTGCACGTTAGCGTCCGAGTTGAAATGGAACAATGAAGCTCTGGTGTCTACATTCTGGCAGGGTCTCGCTGCCAGAATGTAGATTAAAGATGAGTTGGCATCCAGGGAACTCGCTCTGGATTTGAACTCATTAATCTTTCTGTGTATCTGGATGGACCTTCGCTTCAGGGAACACACCCAGGAGAGAGACCGTTTTCGATGTATCTAAAACCCGGTGCTTCCCCCTGAAGAACCAATGCAAATCTTTCACTCCCGCCATACTTCCAAGGGACAAGAGAGGTGATTCAAAAACAAACTCTGTCTCTACTATCATGAGCCTGGGCACCTACTTTCTACCTGCCCAAAGAAACCGGGAAATGCCCCCTCCTAGCCGGTAATAGGGAGGCTGTACTATGAGTGTGGAGATCCTCTCCCTATACCTCTAAAAAATCAGACTTCATGATGCCTGTCACCTTGGGCACTCCTAGTGGGTCCATACTTAAATCTGCCTTTGCGGTTCTCTGGTTCTGCCTGGAAATTCGTCTCTTCAGCTCTGATTTCCATTCTTCATCTGCCGTTGCAGTCCTTGCCACATACGTTATCTCCAACGGCTCCATTACAAGCGTCAACCTTCCGGTTCGGCTGCAGGTAAGAGCCTTACATTAAATTATTGGTGGTGCCTCAGCATCAGCTTCGGGACGACTGCTTGCCCCTGCCTCTCCATACTTCCGGCCGGCCGCCCTTCCTCAGTGCGCATGCACATCCCGCTGCTAGGCAACAATTTCAAACCTGGCTGCAGCTGTTAACGTCACCGCTGCTGGTAATTAGCTTCTTGCGCCATACGATATAAGGAGGCCTCTGACACCCTTAGGGTGCCAGAGTATTTGGTCTAACCACTGCTCCAGCATTACTATTAGCATCCTGATTGATTCCTGGTTTATTGACCTCGGCTTTCTCCTGGCCCTTCTTTGGATTATCACATGGTTATTGTTGTTACTCATAGAACCTGACCTTTGCCTTGAACCTGATGCTTCTTTGGAACTTGATTCGGTACTGTCTCTGCCTGCTTGGTTCTGACCTGAATTACCTGAGCATTCTGCTTCTACTTCGTTAGTGGCTGTACTGGAGAACTGCAAACTGTGCGTCCCTCCCAGCTAAATTCAAACTTCCTTGTGGGAGTCCCTGGTGAAGATCTGAGACGCGCTAGGCTCCATGCCTCCTGTTTCAGCAGCGCAAACACCAGCTAGTGCTGCTCAGTGCACTCCAGATGAGCAGGGGGTTTATCACGGCCTCCAATTTTCTGTTACACTCCTGCTTCAGCAAAACCCAGGGATCCACTATCGGATCAAGAAAAACACACGTCTGTACATAAGGTCTCTAACACAGGAAGGCACAACTAGAAACCAGAATACTGGAGCAAGGAAGAAGTCTACCTACGGCACCGAGAAGTGCCCAGAATGCATTTTAAATACAATAACCGTGTTTGAATTAGGTTTGCAGATACATCAGCAGTCACATAACAGCAACTTCATAAAGAAGGCAAAAGAACCAGAGAGACAGGCCCAAACTCATACATCAGAGCGATGGAGCAGCAGAGCACCAAAGACGCCAAATCAGGTAAGCAACACTAAAGGCCAGGCAGACATAGTCAAATAATGTTTAGAACAATATTTAAGAATCTATATTCAATGCAGCAAGATGATTGGGCAGAGTTAGTTGCTATTGCCGAGATTGCCTATAATACCATACATATTTCTACTAAGCAAAGTCCATTTTTTGTTATCATTCTGAAACTGTTCCTGTTACAATTCCAGATTGTGAGATACCTATGGTTCTGAATCTCCATGAGAAAATATAAAGAAACTTGAAGCTACTGGTACAGAAACTCAAGGAAGTAAGGAAGACCAACTAAGATTTATTCTGTCGGAGATCACGTTTGGCTGTCTATCAAAAATCTAAATCTAGGATGTCCATCAGCCTAATTGCCACTTTATCAGACCCTTTACTGCAATAGATGAACCTGTAATGAAACTTCCTTCTGACATGCACTGTATCCATCCTGTTTTTCATGTACTTCAAGTTAAACCCACAAGAACATTTTCTTTGCCTAATCCTGCCCACACCTTTTAAGGTTCATGTGCATGAGGAATTTGGTGTATTGGATTCACAAATTTTCCATGAAAAACTGCAATATCTTTATAAACTGGCAATACTACAGCTTTAATGAATGTTTTTGGTAACTGTTAGGCTGCTAGTGGTCAGATAACGAACCTGCAGAATGGACTGGAGGAGGTCTTCGCCTATAGCAGCCGCCTTTTCCATAGAGCTACACGTGCTCACAGGTACTTGGATGCCCCCCGGACTTAACTCCAATGTAGTGTAGGTTCGTTATACTAATCGCAGCGCAGGCCTGGAGACAGTACAGATGGTAATGGATGGTCGGACGAAAGCCAAGGTCAGGGGTCACATGCAGAGTAGAATAGTCAGAAAACACGCCAAAGGTCGGGGTCACGAGCAGATCAGCAGAATCCAAGGTACAGGCCAAAAAGTCAGGGTCACAGGCAATAAGGCAAGGTCCAGTAAACAGGCAAAAAGGTCACAACAGGAATCCAGCAGAATATCAGAGCAGGTCAGCACAAGTATAAAACTAGGACGCTATAACCGGCAGGGAGGCCAATCAGAGCTTAGCCCTGTAATGATTAACAGGCTTTAGACTAATAATTCATCACAGTCATTAATTAGCCTGCAGGCTATAACACTAGCACATGCGCCCGGCTGCAGTACTTGCTGGGGCGCACCGCTTCATAAACTCGGCGTCCGGCCCGAGTAACAGGAAGTGACGCCCCGGTCGTCATGGAGATGGCCGGGATGTTTACAATGGTAGGAAGTGAGTCACGGCGGTGCCCGAGGCCGCCGCGGCTCCTGACAGTAACCTGCTAAAAATGTACATGCCCCCAGATTATTCCAGATCTTTTTTTATCAGCATGCTACCAGACCTGGAGTGCCTGGAAGTCACTTATTGAGGAAGGAAGTGCTCTCATGAACTGCAGCCTTAGTTGTACCTACCTCTGCCTGACAGTTACCTATGCCCTTAAAGCTGGGTTTTAAAATAATTATCTGTTTTAACTCACATACTTTCTCTGTACTGGCATTCAGTCTGAGGGGCAAGAGAAGAGTGCTGCTGGTCCAGATGTCCTGGCAGGGGTCAGGCCACCGAGCAATCAGCTGTGCATATTAAACAAGCAGTAAAACAGAAGTAAGGTTATTGATATGAGCATTTCATCATTATTGGTGCCTGGCAATCCTCAGCTGCGATTTTAAGTCAGCAAACTGGTCACTGGGTTGCCAGATTATTGTGTCTCTGGACCAGTATCTACCGCTTGTTATGTCTCACTTGCTTCACCATGTACCAGAGCTTTGACTAGACTCTGTCAATGAAACCTGTTGTTTTCCATTACTTTTGTATACTAAATCCTGGGTATTAACCATTGTGGTGCTAACATTCTTCACATCTTGGCTTTGACCATGAGTATCGTTCCTGATCAGACTTTCATTTCTCGGTGTACCAGATCCTTGACTATCTTTGTCTCTAAGACTATAGTTAACCCTTGGGAATCTGTTCTGTTTGCAGATCTGCATCAGACACAAGTAACTACTGGGAGTTGAAATGTCATTCCAATACCCTATGCTAAGTACAGACAGTATATGCAGTGTGGATTTTAACTACCATCATATTTCAGAGACTCATCCAAGTTCTATTGAAAACATTCTTGAATAATAAATTGATATTGTCATCATTTAAAGTTCTTGTTAGCTACAGGTCATCAGCCACCCTCAAAGCCACTAACTGCACATTGTTTACCCTTTCAACCTATCAAAGGGCATTAGGAAAATTCTAAAGTGACCTACCTGATCTTGGTTAGTCCTCTTGTGGGAAACCACTAATCTGTTTGCTGGCCCCTCCTTGGTCTCTGATTTTGGTCTGGCCTGGGATGGAGGAATTGTGATATCTACCACAAAGAAGTAGCCTTGCACAGATACGCTACTCACTGGACAGTGAAGGCCGATTGCCCAAAGGAAAGGAAATACTCATTGTAAGATGCATAGTATCCTCTTGCTGTCTTTTTTCTTGACTGACATCTATTGCACATGATGAGACACAAGAACCCTCCCGCAACAACTTTAAGCTATCTACCAGGTGTTAGGTCAGCGCTCCAAACATAAACTCCTAGAACAGGTAAAAGAGGTCTATAGCAGCCACCTTTCCCATAGAGCGAGTATTGCTCACAGGTACTCAGATGCCCCCAGGTTTTAAACTCGAAGTAGCAGGAGCTTATATTTGGCCAACGCAGTGTGGGCGGTAGGAGGGTACCTGAAAACCAGATGATCCCGGGATAGAACAAGGCAACCGATGAACAAGCAGAATCCAGAAGCTGGCAGAGGTCAGGCAACAGGCATTCAAGCAGAATCTAGTGATCAGGCAGAGGTCAGGGCAACAGGCGTTCAAGCAGAACAGGTGATCAGGCAGAGGTCAGGGTCACAAGCACAATAGCAGAATCCAGTAAACAGGCAAGAGTCACAACAGTGCATATCAGACAGGAGCTGAGAGTCTTAGGAACAACCACAACCAGATCTGCAAACAGAAGTACTGAAGCTATAATTAGCAGAGAGGCTACGCCCTCCCTGCCTTAAATAAGGCCAATAGCCAATCAGCTTTGCCCCTACAGCAGCCTGCTAATTACACACTGGAGGCTAATCAGGCTTAGGGGACCTGTTGCGCCTGCGCCCGACTGACAGCTGTGTCAGGACGCGGTGGTGAGGAGAAGAGCATCCTGGCTGTGACCAGGGCAAAAGCTGGGACGCACAGCAGAGGAAACCGATGGGCCACAGCAAGGGCCGCTCGTTGCACTCGGATAGTAGAAGCCATCCACTCTAGTCTAAAACAAGGTGCGCTGCCTCTAACAACAGTCTTTATGAAAAGGAACTGCACGACTGAACTAACAAAGACGAGGTGTAGTACACTATTCTCACTGTACACTGAACAAGAACAGAAAAAGAGAAGAAGTATCACCCACCATGCCAACAGTTAAAGAGGCAATAAACATCAAAAACACAGTGTTGGGCAAAAACAAGAAGAAGGATGGTACAGGAAACACCAAAAGCCTACCTTAAAGGGAATCCTAAAGAAAAAAGGGACAGGGAGATAAGGATGAGAAAATTGCTTGAAAAAAAGAAAGAAGAGATTGCTAAATACATCACCTATTAGCCATGGCAGGTATATGATGCCTAAAAAAAGCCCCATACCTGGCTGATACTGTGGGCGTGTAAAAATGGAGATGGTTGCTAAAATATTAGAAAGCTTAATTGCTGAGCACATGCTCTTAGTATTTGATGAGAGGAGGAGGAACAACAACAGCACCAGCATGACACAGCAGAGCATGTGTATGCCGTGCACACTTGACCCTGGACTCCCTCTCAGGTCAGGAGGTAGCACAAATGAGAGATGATTTGGAACTATTAATATCACACTTCAATGTAGTGTCTAGGCTGAAAAGATTAATTTGTGTTCTCCACTTTTTGGCCACTCATTCCAGTCTGTATGCTTACTGGTGGCCGAGCTCACACGGGTGACATTTTCAAGACACTTTTCTCAAATATAGTGCTCTTACTAAACTGTCATGCACATATATCTGCTTTCCCAGTCAGGAGGCTCAGTGACGTGAGCTGCCATTAGCTTTCTATTAGTTCTCAGTACTACTTAATGCCTTGAGGGCCATAGAATGCACACACATTGCGCTACAACCACCTCGCTAGAAGGTGGAAACATATATAAACCGCCATTATTTCCTCTCTCTGCGCAGGTGGTCTGTGATGCAAACATCATGAGTATAAATAGTTCACCGTGTATGCCCTTCATCACCTTCACCATACCTTACATAAATTACCAACTTATATAAAATAAAGACACAGAGGCCTGAGTAAAGTGGCAAAACTAACATATTTTATTATAACTAACTTTTTGGTGGCGGAGAAAGAGCACTGTGGATCCGATCCAGCTGATACTCATAAACCAAGCGTGGACTTGGCGTACCGCCTTAAGTCCACCCACTCCTCTCATAACCCCAACTGCTTGGCCGGCCCTAACCTGGCATCAGAGTAAACTGCACTCCCTCACTACTCACTTGCCCTCCCTCACTGAGCCAGGCAAGGCCCGTCCCCACTGAAGGGACAAGAGTTACCGTTGCATCGAAAGGGGACAGATAACTGCGGCCAGGGGCGGGCTGGGCCGGGGGGCAGGGAGGCATCGCCCACCCGGGCCACTCAGAATCACCGATGTTAGGGCCGGGGGGTAGGCCGGCTGGCCACCCCCCAGTTTCAAAATCAACGATTTTTACCTGCGGCCACATATCATGACACGGTTTGAAATTGCCAGCCCGCGTCTGTCTCCGGCCAATCACGATAGTGCCGTATATATCAGCTGCTGATCGCAGAGCCTTCCGCCCCACTGTACCTTACCTAAGCAATGTAAAATGACTTCTCTGCGACAGCCTGTCTGCCCATCCGTCATCTGCGCCAGCCTTTTTGGTCTTTCCCAGTCTGTGTCAGCCTCTCTGTCCTACCTTTGACTGCGCCAGCCTCTCTACCCTTCTAATTTCTGCCATTCCATTGATTATGCCAGCCTCTCTGCCCTTGCCCTGTCTGCGCCAGCCTCTCTGCCCTTCCTCTGTCTGCATCAGCCTCTCAGCAACTCCTCTCCTTCCACTGTCTGTGCCAACCTCTCTTCTACTGCGTGTGCCAATCACTCTTCTTCTACTGCCTATGCCAGTCTCTCTTCTTCTACTTCCTGTGCCAGTCTCCCCTTTTCTACTGCCTGTGACCCATCTGTCCCTCCTTCTCCTGTCTGTGCTAGTACTCCAATTTCTCTTTCTGTGCCAGTCTCTATCCCTCTATCGCCTCACCTGTGCCTCTGTCCCCTTCTTGTTTGTCCTTTTGTATGAGCACCTCTGTCTCCCCATTTATCTTTCTTTTTCCCCTCCTCTTTGTGTTTACATGTCTCTGTCTCCATATTGTGAGTGAACATACTTACTTTCTCCCGCTTTGTTTTTTCCCTTTTTATCACCATCTTCTCCTTCTTCTGAAGTTTACGATGGAGTCCTGGTGGCTTCTGATCAGAAACAACGTGGATGAAAGGAGGCACAACCGTGTCCAATGTCCCATAATTGAACCTGAGGATGGCAGGTAAGCACAATTTTCGGATGTTAGTATTTTATTTTTTTTAAAATGTTTTATATACTACACTATGGTGCTAGTCATGTCCTCCATGGACCGGCCACACATTATTTCATGGACCCTTACCATTGCATTCCGCTGGTGGGTCCTTCATGCCCCAGTCACACTGTTAGTATGTAAATGTAACATATGCACTGCTATAATTACTCAGAATGTAAATTTAATTAATGAAGTATAGAAAATTGCATTTTTGAAATATTGTTCTAATGTAAGCCTAATAACCATTTTTTATTTGTTTTTAAATCTGTTTTTGTAATCTGTCTTTTGTATGTCATTCTAGGTGAGGATTTGGGTGTCACTCCTGGTTACATCCACAGACTCCTGCCCGATACAGATATAATGATTTGCATATAGCCGCTAGAAGTAAGATACAACGTACGTTTGGACTACTGAAGACTAGGTTCAAGTGATAAATCTGGTGGTGTGCCTCTGTATGTCCCTGCAAAGGTGACCAGCTCACTATCTGCTGCAAAATTTGTCCTTTAACCAAAATATTCCAATCATAAATGCAATACATAATGAGGAAGCTGGGGTGCTTTTATCATCAGCTGATGTAACAATACAAAGGGGGTAGGCAGGTAAGACAAATATTCATTGCTAACTACTTTGCATGTGTTTGGTATAATAAAGTATACTGAACAACAGATATGTTTCATTTAAAACATAAAACTAACAACATTTTTTGTTTCCTTATTTTATAAGGAAAATTCTGTGCCACCGTTATCCTATGTGTATTGTAAATGCAAATGTCACCTCCGCTGAGCTTTCACAGATGCTGCCTATGGTGATGTAATATTAACATATTATTATTTAAAAAATATGTTTTAGCTCACATAATATTTGTTTTGTAACAAAACCGAAAAAATATTGAATATAACTTGATTAAAGAACATGTTCCTTCAACGTTTTACTTTTAACCAAAATAATCATAAAATAATTTTTGAATTGTAGAAAACAGACATTTATTAATCACAATCTTGTATATAGACTTGTACAAACATATGTGAATCATTAACCTGAAATAAATGTATTTATTTTGTTGTTTAGTGCTTGTTTGATCATCACTATGTATGCTCCTGCCCTTTGCTCACCCTAGTCCACACACGACACTTGGGTGGGGTAGTGGGCGGTGGTGTAGCAGGTGTTCTGGGCTGGGTACTTTTGGGAAATGTTGATTGACCAGGTGAGTGTACAAGTAAAGTATGTTCAAATTGGGCAAAGAAAGAGACCATCTGAGAAGTTTGCTTTCTGACCTCACCAGTTAGAGAATTAACAGCTCTTATCATCCGTAGGTGGCTTAGTGGTTAGCAAATCTTCCCCACAGCGCTAGGGTCGTGAGTTTGATTCCTGTCTAACAAACTGATTTCTTTCTTTTAAAAAGGGGGGTATATATTATATTCTAATCTTTTCTCTTTTTCAATTTTCAATACTTGTCCATTGTGGAAGGGTCATTCAGTGAAATCTATATTTAAAAAAGGGTGTTTATGAGGTTCAGCATGCAGCTGTACACCCCCCAAAAAATGCATTATATTATTGTATTCTAATCTTTTCTATTTTTCAATACTTGTCCATTTTGTAAGGATCAATGAGTCAAGTCTATATTTAAAAAAGGGTGTTTGTGTCACGAGCCGTGTGGCGGTATCCACAGCCGCCACGGCTCGCTTCCTGTGCCCTCTGACGTCCCGGCTGTCACTTCCGCCCAGCGCCCAACCGTTCTTCAGTGAGGCGTCCCGGCAGCCGGGCGTGCACGCGCATATTGTTAAACATTTAGATTCAGCCTGTGGGATGAATTAGCAGGCATTAGCCTGCAAGTGTGTATGCCAGGGCCAAGCCCTGATTCGTGTTTGGGATAGCAGGCAATTAGCCTGCAAATGTGCACAATCCAGGGGCAAGCCCTGATTGGTCCATCTGGGTACTTAAGGCAGTAAGGTCTGCTGCTTCACTGCCGGTTATAGCTTCGGTTACCAGTCTGCTGACCTGCTCTGTTCCTTGCTCCTGTCCTTTGGATATTGTGTTGGATTGCCCATGTATGACCCCTTGCCTGGATTTGGATCCTGCCTGTGTTTCTTGTGACCACGACCTCTGGCGTGTTTACCGACCTTCCTGTTTGCTCGTGACCCTTGACCTCGGCTTGTGTATTGGATCCCGTGTCTGCTGCCGGCCCTCGACCCTTGCCTGGGCTTCTCTCCGCTTTCCTGGGTTCTGCCTAGTCGGTACGCACTTCACGACCCTCTGCTAGTCTGCGGCCAAGTCTGTCCCCACCACTAGGGCCTCCAGTGAACACCTGACTGGCAGAGCAGACTCCGGGTTGTGCTATATTCCCGGCTAGAGGGGTTCCTAACAGTTTGTGAGGGTCAGCTGCAGCTGCACATAACAAAAAAGTTGCACTGCTGCTTCTCTCTAAATATGTCTCATTCCCCCGCCCCTTGCCACCCTCTTCCCTTCTAGCCCATCTATTTCTGATTTCTTTCTGCAGCTTTATTTATATGCAAGCAATGTCAATTGTACACCTTTTTGCTATTACTGATTGCATTCAATATACATTGCTTTGTATGTTTTGTTCTGTTTCCCAAACTCAATAAAAAAAAAATCAAGTTAAAAAAGCGTGTTTGTGTGGGTCAGCATGCAGATGGACACCCCCCAAAAAAAGCCATATATTTGTCACGAGCCACGGCGGTTTTCCAAATCGCTGTGTTTCATTGTTTACTGTTCAGCACTGTCACGGCCATCACGATGCTGACCGGGAGATAACTTCCACTCCGTCTCAGCCGTCGCTAAGGCAATGGCATGGACGCTCTGTGTGTATGCGCTGTCCCCCGGCATGAGGGCAGCCGGCCGCGTGTGAGAGTTTATGTTATTAATTATGTAGCCTCCTGTGTGGCTAATTACCTCTTGGCCACTGATTGATGGATGTTTGTATTTAAGGCAGGGAGGGCTTAGCCTCCCTGGAAGGTACTGGGCAGATTTCCCTGGCATAGTAAGACTCCCCTGGGTGGTCAGCCAGCGTGAAGTGGGTAGGATTAGATCAGATAAACCTATATCCTCACAGGTACCTACTTGGTGTATCTTTTATATTAAAAAAAAAATGTAATGTAGTCATCTTCTATGAGGATTATGATAAAGGTTATGATTGGTTGCCATGTAGGAAAATGAATACTGTTATCCAAATGCCCATGATTCATTTGTTAACATCCCTATTTAAGCTCCAGTTGAACAACCAACAACCAAAATGTTGCCTTTTGTTAGTGGCCCAAATAAATGAAGCACTTAAGTCACAAAAGGCGAAGTGGTTGTCACTAGAGTGCTTGGTTTGTTAACCTATGTGCATGTCCTTTTCAACATATGGGTGGCCCCAAGGACAATGCCATCTTGCACGATATTGACTATTCCACTTTTTGTCAAGAATCATCTGAAACCTTCATTGTAGTACATTCTTGCACCAAAATTCACTTTTTTGAGGGGCTTTTTGTAACTCATTGCAATGCCTAACTGTTTTCAGCATGTTGCTAGTGCTGCCAACTGTCAACTGTCAACTGTCAACTGGCTGCTGGTTTGGTGACCTATATACCAAATTTGTCTCTTACTTTTTCAGAATGTGAACTTTCAAATTCAATTGCATTGTCTTGTCAAGACAGATATTTGGCAATCAAATGTACATCAATGTGAGTTATACATACTCTGGGAGGGCCTACTATTGCCCAATCTGAACTGTCTGGTTTACATATTGTTTACACTTTAGTAATATAACAAATTTTACACTTTACTAATATAACATATATGTATTATTTATAAATTCCATATTGATATGCATTCCATATTGATATACATGACATATTTTATACATGACATATTTATATACTTGCGAGTATCATGATCTCCTCATCATACACAGCTGTATAAAATGTTGACACTTTATTAATAAAAGGTAATAAGATCAGCAAATTGTTATTCAGCTCTATATCAAGTTGCTCATTGCTTGATTAGACAGGTTATCCTTCTGTGCAAAAGATTTGAGCATTGGGCCATCTCCTGGTTTTACTTTTAGTTACTTGCCCTGATCCTGACCTGTACCTTGTCTCTGTATTACTGCTTCATGCTCGTGACCCATTGGCTTGTCCTTGGATTTTGCCTTACTTGTATTCTGGATCCACTTCAGTTTGTTGGCAGTTTCCTGGTAAGACTTCTTTGGGAGCCACAGCCTTTGATCATTATGCAATGTAGTCTAAGGGGTATATTTACTAAACTGCGGGTTTGAAAAAGTGGAGATGTTGCCTATAGCAACCAATCAGATTTTAGCTGTCATTTTGTAGAATGTACTAAATAAATGATAAATAGAATCTGATTGGGTGCTATAGGCAACATCTCCACTTTTTCAAACCTGTGCTTTAGTAAATGTACCCCTAAGTCCCTTTGTGGGGACCTCTGATGAAAACCAGAAGGGTGATTTAGACTATTCACCCAGTCCCAATCGTTAGAGATGTACAGAGGGTTCAATTCCCTACAGAATCATTTCTCCCTTTTTCCCTATCCCTTTCAGACTAATCTTCTCTCTTCCTGATATAGAACTGGCCACACATATATTATTTGTTAATGTTGGGAACATACCTGTCAATATTGACAAATGAATCCATACCTTGATCCTCCCAAACCTTGCCCATTTTGGATGAGACCTCACCTCTTTTGGTTGCAGAAAGTAAGAAATGGCTCTTATATACCCTATATAGGTGATAACTAATCCTGTACTGTAGACAATTATAAAACACCAAGGAGTTATGTGACTGTACAAATGAACAAGGCTGCAGGCCAAATGCTTTTACACAGATCATGGAATTTCAAGGTGACTTCTAAACTCCTGGTCTACTGTAGAGGAAATGGTGTCACTTTTAAATATAATTGTTTTTTTTTAAGTACTCAATGTAAAGTCAAGAATATATATTGGTTATATAGTTGGCAAGGAACTTACAAAAAAAGTGACTGAAATGTAAATGAGTTATGTAAGGTGAAGGACGATTAAGAAGTGTATGAAATTATGCTTATGTATAAACCATTTTCAGTGTGCGTTGGCAAACTGTCTGATGACTCTGTTGGCAGTTTAGTGTCACATGATTCATTTTGAAAGTGTCCCATGACTATTTTGTTATTGGTAAAGAGGTTTACAATTATATGTTGTAATTACGCCTGTTTAAGAATCAAGATCACTATGGGAGGATGCTGAACTCTAGAAGTATGGAAGATAATAGCAGCTGTTAATGAGTTGTTTTGTTCTTCAGAAAGTAAAACATTCTATATATAAAATATTATGAATCAGTGTGATTCAACAGAATGTACAACCAGTCAGTATAGGCAACCCCCCCCCCCCCAAACTATTTTTAAATAATATCTCAGCAGCTGTGCAATTAAAGGGTTAACATGCAGAATTGGTAAAGTTGGGAAGTATTCTGTTCACTGCTGCTCTGAAAGTGTTTAGAGGGCAGGGGAGGAGGGAACCGGGCTTCAAAAGCGCTAGGCATGCCCCCAGGTTGTGACCATGCCCGCATCATGGCGTGGCCATGCCCTATCATAATAGGGTCACACTCCCATCGTGATGTGGCCACCCCCCGTCCTGATGCTGCCTACCCAAATGTTGGGAGGTATGGTATTTTGCACCAGGGTTCAAGCAAAAGAAAGATTGGCCTCCTTACAGCCGTATATGTTTCTGTGCCCTGGTCTAGCTAAGTCACATTTATGTGAATATGCCCTTACTGAACTCGGCCTCCATTTGCACGCCTCCTCCCCTGTTCTGCATCTAAAAGCCTATGTATTTGTCAATACAAGATGCAATCTAATCTGTATGTCAATGGAATCTTTTTGTGCACATGCACAGTATGAAAATACGTATTTTACAGAAAAAATCATGCACTTGACCAACACTACATGAGCCCCAGTATCAAAGAGCTTACTTATTATAAAGTTATTTTGCACATACATGCTTATAAGCTTATATCTGCACATAACCCTGCATAACATCTATTCATCATTGCTCTGCATAGGCAAACCGAGGGGAGGTTTCCTAGTGCCTGGAAACCCCTCATAGCCTGGGGTACTGTATGCTTGAGGTGGCTGGAACCTGCCCCGGGACCAGCCACTTTGCAGCTTGTGTGCAGATCGATTCTGTCTGCACTGTTCACAGCCATCTCTCCCCAACAAGTATTGAAATTTGAAAGCAGCAAAAACAGGTAGGAGAGAGCAGGACACTCTGTCAACAGTTCTGACACACTCAGTCAGGACTTTGTCCTGACTGTAGGGACAGTTGGGAGGTATGTCTCACATCACACGGCTCTGCTCGAAAAGGGAGAGCTGTGTGCCCCTAACAGTAGTACAGACAGCATTGCCCGTGTATATGATGGAAATAGGAAGAATTGGAGAGCAGCCAAGCACTGTCTAAAATTAGAGCGACGCCGGAATCATGCTGGTCACACCCACTGGTGGTGTGGCATGGAAACCCGTCTCTACAAATCTTGCGTTTGCCCCTGCTCTGTATGTTTTTACTTTGTATATATGACATATAAGCTTGAGGGAACATCAATTCAACAGTGGCGTCTCCAGTAGTCTTGTGGATAACGGCATGTAGTTATTGATTAGCAGAACTGGGGTGCACAGGTATCTGGTAAGAATGATCAGAGAAATGTACAAGCTGCTGAACTACCAACCTCACTGAAGGACTTTGAAGATGAAGTAAGAATGATTAACCAACAGAATCACTTATATGGCACAGATCATCTATGTATACACATTTAACAAGATCATGGTCCATCTTTTAGCTAATTTACACAATTATTTCAGTTTTGAAGGTGGATCTGAAAAGCGTATGTCTTGCACAATTAAAAATACCACCACTAAGCACAGCCTACCATCACATGTTGCCTAACCGCTAATTTATATTACTTTTATTATTTCTTCCCAATATACTGCTTGCTTGGCACTTATTCCTGCTTTTGTCTGTAACCAATGTTAGCACAGTTAAGGTGTTAGCACATCTTCATTGACACCTACCTAGTGATGCCCTTACATCAAGCACCCAGCTGTTTCTTCATCCTGAAGTGTATGGGTCATTGTAACTGAACAAAAGTCCCCGCACATGCAGGAGGGGTAAAGATTTAACAGAAAGGTTAAGTGGTGCACAGTTGCTGGAAATAATGAGCACCAGATAACCTTTTGATTGGAAATACATTATTTGGAATTGATTTACAATATATAAACACAGTCTCTGAGAAATTCTCATTGCACAATATACATAATTATTGGATGATATAGAAACACTTGCCACAGTACAATTTTATCTTCTCACACTCTCTCTGACTTTTCGGGAGACAGTGGAACTTAGTTAGTGTTGGGCATACATCTGACTTTTTATTGTGTAAGATTCCATACTGCACCTGCACACAGGAAATGATGTGCCAGTGATGACTTATGCCCAGAGGTGGAATGGCAATGGGCAAGCATAGGTCCTGTATAATAAGGATGGGTTATGTATTTGTGACATAGATGCATCCGCAGATACACCTTTTAGGAGGAGTTTCTGTTGCAGGTGCTGGAGGGCTGGTGCAGTGACAGGAAATTATGATAAAATTTTTCTAGTCTTCTTGTGGTTTGACCCTGCTAGTTCAATGATTACTTTGTCTGCCATTTATACTGATTTTTTTTAACATTTACTCTTGAAAGCTGCCTGCAGCTTGTTCTAGGATATTTCACAGTTAATTTTATAATTTCATTTAATCCAGTAAAAAAAACAAAAAAACAAAGTTGATGATATTTTCCACAGTTTGTTACAATAACATGTTGAGGTTCTAGAGATTGTACTCGTTATTTTATGATCCATCAGAGACCTCTGATAAATTATTATTTGCTCCTGAAAGTCTTAAACAATCTGTTTTTGCTAAGATTAAAGATTGCAGGTCACCGGGATATATCAGTAAGACCACTGACCTTCTCTCCTGAAAGGTTTGGTGGCCATCTATGAAGAAAGACCCATGAATATTTAGTTATATGGGAAATATGTGGCAGAAGAAAAGTTTCTAGAAATAAACCAGCAGGACAGTTAATGCCTCTGCCTGTGCCAAAGAAACCATGGATCCATTTGTCCATGGAGCGACCACCCTATATGGGATATAATAGTGTAATGGTCACCCTGGACTGTAAGATGAGTAATTTCGCACCCCTGAAAGGGTTGCCATCTGCTAAGGTATTTACTTCCATGTTTGTCTAGAATGTGATTAGACTCCATGGGTTCCGTTAAATAAAGTTTCAGATAGAAACACAGTTTGTCTCCAAATTTTGTAATAAGTTTTGCATTAAGTTGGGTATTGATTTGTCATTTTGCTCAGCTTATCACCCCACATCTAATAGACAGACAGAACGTACCAATCAGACCCTTCTACAATATCTCAGATATTTCCTTTCAGACTAACAAGATGATTGGATTGAGTTCTTGCTAATGGCGGAGTTTGCTGGTAACAATGTGGTGCAATCCTCTTCTCAGGTTTTTCCATTTTTCTGCATGCATGGTATCCTGGTTGTTTTCACTGGTACAACCTTGGAATGTCACAGAGATGGGCTGCCTGTTACAAGGTTTGAGAACTGTTTGGAAGAAGTACCAAGCTTCATTGAATCAATCTGTTTCACAATTTTTAATATTTGCAGCTTGTAAGTTCAAAGTAGGAGGTAGAGTGTGGTTGTATACTAGAAACAACATACTAAGACAAACTTCTGCTAAACTGGGACCTAGAAACATGGGTCCATTAAAATTTCCAGGGGTAAAAGTATCCAGGCGATTTAAAATCGCCGTAAATCTCAACAGATAATCAATGATTTGAGTCCCAAAGTCGGCAAATGTAGCAAGTTTTAGTCTGAAATACCAAATCACTGTTAATTGTGATTTGCGGCATTTAAACATGCCCGTGTTTACCTGAAAATCTCCATTTTCAAAATTTCTGATTGATTGCAAGTTTTACATGCAAAACTCGCATAACTTTGAAATCACTAACATTATAAAAAGCAAGGTGCTTTCTTATTTGAGTTGATAGGGGTTTCAGGAGCATAGAGAGAGTTGGTGACAGAGTTGTGTTAAGGAGTGCGGTAAGTGAGGTTTGTGGTTTTTTCAGTCTTATTTTGTTTTTCAAACAGCCCTCAGGACAACAATTCAGTCAGAGCATTCAGTTGTTCTTGTGGGAAGATCCCATATTAGCTCAGCCAGCAGTCACACACATCAATTCTCACACTGGCAAGTCTATTTTTGGCTTCTGACCTGTTTCCCAAGAATCTACTGGAATCTTCTAGTTCCTTCATTGCAGTTTGCTCACTCCAAAATGGCAAACACAATTTGCATTTAACTTCCCAGTGGCACTCTAAGGAACTGTAGTTTTTGAATGAGTGCATACAGTAATATACCTGTCATCTGCAGGCTATTACATTGTGCCCTCATACACAATCTAGTTCCAGTGTATGAGCATATTTTGGGGAGCCTTGCTGGAAAGACCACTTTTGCAAGAAAAAAGCAGCTGTGGTCACAATTATGTGACGCTGTGTATGCTGTGGCCCCAATTAAGAGTACAATAGAAAACTGCAGAAAAAGAATCTGTGACATAAATATGGTAGTGAAGGAGAAGATGGCAGAGGAGAGGCAAGCAGCTGCAGAGACTGATGGTGGTGATAACATACACGTCGTATGAGGAGAAGTTTAAACAGCTCCTCAAGGGCATAAACGTTCGTAACACCGACAGACCTGTGTCTCAACCTAAGGCTGGTGAGTAATGTATAATGGTGCACATGTTTATTCTATATGTTCAAACAGTAATCCTGTAACATATAAATGTTTGATTTTTCTGCACAGTGCAATCAGGTTTTTTTGGTGAATGTTTTTTGCACATGAAAAATATGTTAATATCAAATATTTGTAATTCTTCTACACATAACCTCCGCCCAAAAGTGTACCCCACCAGCGCCAGCAATTATTGACATGGCTACCAGTGCCATCATCTTCAGTTGGGAAGATGGTAAGCTCTTCCCAAAGCCTATCATTGCCCGTCATTGCTCCTGTGCGTAGCAGTGGAAGGATCAGAGGTGGCAGATGGGCATTCACCAGCAGGGCTCCTGTGCGTAGCAGTGGAAGGATCAGAGGTGGCAGATGGGCATTCACCAGCAGGGCTCCTGTGCGTAGCAGTGGAAGGATCAGAGGTGGCAGATGGGCATTCACCAGCAGGGCTCCTGTGCGTAGCAGTGGAAGGATCAGAGGTGGCAGATGGGCATTCACCAGCAGGGCTCCTGTGCGTAGCAGTGGAAGGATCAGAGGTGGCAGATGGGCATTCACCAGCAGGGCTCCTGTGCGTAGCAGTGGAAGGATCAGAGGTGGCAGATGGGCATTCACCAGCAGGGCTCCTGTGCGTAGCAGTGGAAGGATCAGAGGTGGCAGATGGGCATTCACCAGCAGGGCTCCTGTGCGTAGCAGTGAAAGGATCAGAGGTGGCAGATGGGCATTCACCAGCAGGGCTCCTGTGCGTAGCAGTGAAAGGATCAGAGGTGGCAGATGGGCATTCACCAGCAGGGCTCCTGTGCGTAGCAGTGGAAGGATCAGAGGTGGCAGATGGGCATTCACCAGCAGGGCTCCTGTGCGTAGCAGTGGAAGGATCAGAGGTGGCAGATGGGCATTCACCAGCAGGGCTCCTGAGCCTGCAACAAAGAAAAAAAAATAAACTATTTAATATTTTTTTGGTTTGCATTTATGGCAATCTTTTTGATTCTTTAACACAGACAAGTGACATTGTGCAGATTGTGTTTTTTATGTTGATTTCAATTTAGTTAGGAAATAAATATTTACTTTATGCTCATTGGTGTTGTTTACTTGAGTAATCTGGGTACAGTTATGATTTTGTTTTTATCTTCTAATAATGTCTAAATGTTTTTTTCAACAAACATACACATACCCATAAAATAAGGTCATTGGTGTTTGCAAAAAAAAAACAACCTGTGTGTTGGTTCTACAAGAATAACTAAACATGAAAAATAAGGTTACTGGTAATTACACAATAATTGAACTTACTTAAAAAACACTCTCACCTGAGAAATAAGTTTGGAAGATCCTTTCTAGGAGTGGGTGGGAGGAGAGGGGAGCAACAATCTGGAGAAGGGGGGAGTGGGTGGCTCCGTATGGCCATAATCAATAGTAAAAAAAAAATGAAAAAAAAAATCTTAAATGCTTAAATGCTGCCGGCGTTGCGCCCCCCAGGACCCAGCGCCCCAGGCTGCACCCTGATTATCCTATTGGTTGATCAGGCCCTCCACGTGGCCTGCGCAGCCTAAGAGGAGCCTGGTGCTGGGGATGTTCCTCTCTCAAATTGGTGCTGACTCCAAGATCAGGGGGTAAATGTATCAAGCTGAGAGTTTTCCGGCGGGTTTGAAAAGTGGAAATGTTGCCTATAGCAACCAATCAGATTCTAGCTGTCATTTTGTAGAATGTACCAAATAAATGATAGCTAGAATCTGATTGTTTTTTCAAACCTGCCGGAAAACTCTCAGCTATATACATTTACCCACATTTTGCTCCAAAACACCCAACAATACTTTTCGTATTAACACCATTTTCAACCTCCCTCAGAGAAATTGGCATTTGGGTCCCTTTTTATAGTCCTTATTAGGCTGCATAGACCAATGGCTGACCTGTTTGCTATTCATGCCTATAAAATGCATCGTGTTGCAGTGCCACAAGTATGTACTTTATAAGGGATCCCCATCTGGAAATATTAAGTGTTGCTACATCATACAAATATGTAAGTCATTATAATATAATAAAATTAAAAAATATACCCTTATATATAAACATGAATTAAATTTAGCCCACTAATTTATTATTAAAATAAATTGCCCCCATAAGAAAATTAATTATCAAATTTCCCCCCCACCACAAAAAACTTGCTTTACTAAAACTCCCATTGTTCCTCCTGTTATATTATCATTGCCCAGCAGTGTAACAGTGATGTGTTTGCTAATCTCACCTATAAAAAGCAGTGTGTTATATCTAGGGATGTGCACCGGCGACTTTTGGTGTCTCGTGTTTTGTGTTTTGGATTCGGATTTTCTTGAGGTTTTGGGTTCGGATTTGTTTCGCAAAACACCTACCGAAAGGTTTTGGTTCGGATTTAAGGTTTTGGATTCAGATTTTTTTTGAAAAAAGCATAAAAAGTTCAAAAATCAAGTTTTTGGGCTTATTTTCACTCCTACGCTATTATTAACCTCAATAACATTCAATAACAATAATTTCCACTAATTTACAGTGTATTCTGAACACCTCACAATATTGTTATTAGTCCAAAACGTTGCAACGAGGTATCTTTCTGGACTGCGTAGTGGAGTGGTCCCCACAATATAATAAGAAAACCATCAACTGGTCTGAATCGCACCAAAAAATGTTTGTGAACTGCGTAGAGGAGTGGTCACCACAATATAATAAGAAAACCATCAACTGGTCTGAATCACACCAAAAAATGTACCTGGACTGCGTAGAGGAGTGATCACCACAATATAATAAGAAAACCATCAACTGGTCTGAATCGCACCAAAAAATGTACCTGGACTGCGTAGAGGAGTGGTCACCACAATATAATTTAAAAACCCTGAACTGGTCTGAATCGCACCAAAAAATGTACCTGGACTGCGTAGAGGAGTGGTCACCACAATATAACTTAAAAACCCTGAACTGGTCTTAATCGCAGCAAAAAATTTATCTGGACTGCGTAGAGGAGTGGTCCCTACAATATAATTAAAAAACCCTCCACGGGTCTGAATTCCAAAAAAAAAGTTTCTTGACTGCGTAGTGGGGTGGCCCCGGTACACAATTTTTTACCGGGGCCACAATACCTCCTCCAACTTCCAAGTGTGGTGTTTATAACATATAACACTACAGTAATTCTAGCACGTCAATACCTCTTGTTTTAAATAATGACAGGGCATTTTACTTTTGGTTTCATTTTTGGAATTTGTTGACATTTTGTTTTACTTTTTGAACATGGCAAACGACTGTTGAATGGTCACATAATGCCAAAAAAAGAGTTGCAAGATGGAATTGTCCTTGGGGCCTCCCACCCACCCTTATGTTGTTGAAATAAGACATGCACACTTTAACAAACCAATCATTTCAGCGACAGGGCCTACCAAACAACTGTGACTGAAATGATTGGTTTGTTTGGGCCCCCACACCAAAAAAGCTTTTCATCTCTCCCTGTACAAAATAAACAGGCTCTACTGAGGCAAGATGTCGTCCTCATCCTCAACCTCTGATTCCTCTCCCCCTACAGTGTGTACTTCCTCCTCCTCACACATTATCAATTCGTCCCCGCTGGACTCCACAACCACAGGTCCCTCTGTAAAATCTGGAGGGCAGTGCTGTACTTCATTGAGGAATTGATTATTCATTTTTATAAACATCATTTTTTCAACGTTGTGAGGAAGCAACCTCCTTCGCCGCTCACTGACCAGGTTCCCCGCTGCACTAAAAACTCTTTCGGAGTACACACTGGAGGGGGGACAACTCAGGTAAAATAGAGCCAGTTTGTACAGGGGCTTCCAAACTGCCTTTTTTCCTGCCAGTAACAATATGGACTGTCTGACATGTCTATTTGGATGGTGTCAGCAAAATAATCCTCCACCATTTTTTCAATTGTGACAGCATCCAATGCAGCGACAGTAGACATGTCTGCAATGGTTGGCAGGTCCTTCAGTCTGGACCAGATGTTATCAGCATCCCCGCCAGCGGCTCTTTTAGGAAAACTGAGCTTTTTCCTCGCAGCCATAGATGTGGAAGAAAATGAGGGTGGAGCTGTTGGCATGTCACGGCCCTCTTCAGATGCCAATCTCCTGACCAGCAGGTCTTTGCACCGCTGTAGACTTGTGTCCACCGGAAACAGAGACACAACATACGCTTTAAACCGAGGATCGAGAACGGTGGGCAGAATGTATTCCTCTGACTTTAAAAGACTGACCATCCTCGGATCCTGGCAAAGCGTACGAAGGGCTTCATCCACAAGAGCTACATGCTTGGTGGAATCGCAATGGTGTACCAGCTCCTCCCTCACTTTCTCCAGCTGCTTCTGCAAAAGCCTGATATGGGGAATCACCTGACTCAAGCTGGCAGTGTCGGAACTGACTTCTCGTGTGGCAAGTTCAAATGGCTGCAGAACCTTGCACAACACGGAAATCATTCTCCAGTGCGCTTGACTCAGGCGCATCCCCACTCCTTTTCCTATGTCGTAGGTGGCTGTGTAGGCTTGAATGGCCTTTTGATGCTCCATCCTCTGCAGCATATAGAGGGTGGAGTTCTAGCACATCACTACCTCTAGTTAATTTAGATTGCAAGGCTTGTAAATACTTTGAAGATAAAAAAAAGCAGGCTGCACAGACTGTGGAGCTAGAAAGTGAAATTAAATGGATCACATTACTTTGGTGGCTATCTATGCCCCCCCCCCCCCCCCCCCCCGCCCTACACTTGTAGTTGAATATAAAAAAAGCAGCCTGCATAGACTGTAGAACTAGAAATTCAAATATACAAAGAAATGGACAAAGGCTGTTTGGTATCTGTCTGCATCAGATCCCCTCTCCACTAGGAGTAAAATAGAAAACTATTCAGCCGTTATATAATCTAGAATATAAATAGAAATTGAGAAAGGCAATTTGGTATCTGTCTGCATCATAATCATCAACATCCTCCTCAGCGCCAGCTACATCAATATCCTCCTCCCGGTGTACAACATTCACACCTTCATTAGCCAACTCTGTAACTGGACTGTGGGTGATCCTTCCAGCATATGCAGAGGGCGTGCTGCAAATGCTGGATGGAGTCACCTCTTCCCGTACAGTGATGGGAAGGTCAGGCTTCACAACCACCAACACCCTTGGACTCGCCTTGGGGATTTGTGATGTCATCTGTTTAGAAGGCAGAGTTCTTTGCTGTTTTGTTGTTGTTGCTGACAGCATAACTCTCTTAAATTTTTTGTGGGGGGGGGGGGAGGAGGAGGGCTTAGATCCTTGGGTGAAGCTGGACCACTAGTAATGAACACGGGCCAGGGCCTAAGCCGTTCCTTGCCACTACGTGTCGTAAATGGCATATTGCCAACTTTACGTTTCTCCTCAGATGATTTTAAGATTCTCTTTTTGCTATTTTTTGAGAACTTGGGCTTTTTGGATTTTACATGCCCTGTACTAGGAGATTGGGCATCGGGCTTACCAGACGACGTTGATGGCATTTCATCGTCTATGTCATGACTAGTGGCAGCAGCTTCAGCATTAGGAGGAAGTGGGTATTGATCTTTCCCTATTTTTGATGATGATAGGTCCCTGGGCGCATGGACAATGTAGTTATGTATAAAACAATTTTAATGCATCATATATTGTATAGGTTATACAGTGCTGTACATAGATATATACACAAAATAGCGACAGTATATGACCTATTTGGTGGTAGATAACTACCAGCCCCTTGCATGTAGCATCAATAGGTAACAGCTTGTAAAGGCAATAATAAACAGATACACATATATTGGATGTATAGCAGCTGGTGGTATAAAAGGCTATCCGTGTGTACAACAACACTGAGTAATAGCCAAAATGACAAAGACTAGTAATGGTTACAAATAATGTCCAAATGTGGATTCCATAAGTTCATTCCTCCTGAGTGAGGATATGTAACAGATATAGGGTGCAGATGCTGAATAATCCCCAAATAGGAATGATTTGGTTCAAAAACAAAGTCCTGGTTTGAGAGTATTAGTAAGAGCCAGACAGGTCCATCGGATGAGCCCAGTTATGGAGGCTGGTTTAGAGACTTACCCTTAGTGAGGCAGATCGCGGATCACATACATGGAATGGCATTCTCGAGTCATGTTCAGTAGCACTAATGAAACACATCATCTCAGATAGGCAAACATCCCTAAAATACATAGAAGAAGAGATAGCAACTATCCAAGATAGGCTAAAACCATTACAACACCTAGAAGACTATATAAATTTAGAGACGCTCACTGTAAATAAAATTAAAGGAATAGAAGAGGACACCATTAAAATTAAGGAAAAGAAATTTATGAGGGACATTAAGGACTATGAAAACACACCTTACCCCTACCTGCCAACAAAGAAAACCCAAGGGTTCAAACATAAAAACCAGGACAAACCTTCCAATCCATCAAACCCATCACACTCGCATCGATATTCTAAAACCAAATTGAGACCCCCAAGATCACCATTGATTAAGTGTATTCCAAATTCAGCCACGCAAAGGAGAACATACAAACCCCTTAACCCTAACAATTTGGAATACCCCAACAGGCCACCATTTCGCACAATATCCCAGAACGGGAAAGTACTAGACAGCTTTAGGAAAGGTAGAGATTCCTATCACAAAGAAGTCCAAAGCTCCCAATCTATTCTTCTTGACAAACTCAACCAACTTCCCCCCATTACACATTCACATACAGAGATTGAGGTTGAAACAAACCTCAACCTTTTTTTAGAACTAACGCAAGCCCTCCCATCGCAAGTGGTTCGGAACATATCAGATCCCACATTACCATGCACAACAACCAGCTCCAATCTAAACGAACTAACACAATCCACCACCAAAAGCAGGAAAAGATCAAAACCATCAGAGGAAGACGAGGAGGCAGAACAACTAGGGGCAAGACCAAAAATAAGAAAATAACAGAAACTAGCAAAGGAATTTTCAATCTCAGCAGAATACCTCTGACTGATGCCCAAACCAAATTATTGGATAAAGGCCTAAAATTCGCTCCTGACAGAACCCTCAATAAATTTAATACATACATAAACCTACATAAGTTTATTCGAAAACTTACCCTCAAAAAATACTTTATAGGAACTGAGAGAACCATAAGCTCAGAACCCGTTCCTACCACTGATTTGGAATTTGTCCACACCCAGCTCAAAGCACCATCCACTTTTTACCCACATCATCTCAAAGGACCCTTTATCACTGCATTTCAAAAATTGGTTGAAACAGATTTAGACAAACTTCAGAGTACTCAGAAGGAACATATTAGGGACTCCAACCTCACCAAAAAAGAGAAACAAGCAATTTATGATTTTCAGAATAATCCGGACCTAATTATCAAACCAGCAGACAAAGGGGGGGGGGATCACCATCCAAGATAAAGAAAAATACCTGGAGGAACTAAATAGACAGCTAAGGGACACCACTACATACGAACCCCTTAAGATGGACCCCACTGTACAATACCAGAACGAACTGCTGGAACTTCTTAAACCAGCTCTTCAAATAGGCATTTTAAACAGAAAAGAGTTTGACTTCCTTCATGTAAAATTTCCAAGGACCCCAGTCATTTACCAAATACCGAAAATACACAAAAACTTGCAGAACCCACCGGGTAGACCAATCGTTTCGGGGATTGAGTCACTAACCTCCAATCTATCAAGCTACATAGATTCTTTCCTCCAACCCCTAGTGTCCCAACAAAAAAGCTATTTGAGGGACACAGGACATGTTTTAGAAATTCTCAATAAAACGGTTTGGAAGGATGGGTATATATTGGCCACATGTGACGTCACTTCACTATACACTGTCATTGAGCACGCATCAGGCTGTGCACATGTTTTAGATATTCTCACGCATCAATCAAACATCCCAGTACAACAAGTGAAATTTCTAGTCGAGGCCATATCTTTCACACTTAACCACAATTATTTTTGGTCCGAGGGGCAGTTTTACAAACAGGTTCGCGGGACAGCAATGGGCGCGAAATTTGCGCCCAGTTATGCGAACCTGTTTGTGGCTGTCTGGGAAAACAACAACATATGGACCCACAATCCGTTTCTCCAATTTCTACATCTGTGGTATAGATACATAGATGATGTCCTATTCATCTGGACAGGACCCAAAGATCAACTTACACTTTTCCTCAACCACATCAATTCCAATGACCTGAACCTACACTTTACTGTGGATACTAGTACAGAGGCTATCAATTTTCTGGATTTACAAATTTACATCCAACAGAATCGAATTGAAACAAAAACATTTTTCAAAGAGGTAGACTCCAACTCATTTATTCCATCAACAAGTAGTCACCACAAGAATTGGATGCATAACATACCCAAAGGCCAATTCACAAGAATTAGGCGCAACTGTTCCAAAATAGAAGATTTCGATAACCAAGCCGAACTACTTAAGAATAGGTTTCTTGAGAGAAACTATAATCAGGAAATAGTTGAACAGGCCCTAACAACTGTTAGGGAAACAGATAGGACCAGTATCCTTTGTAAAAGCAATGCCCCAACCACTGAGTACAGTGTCCCGTTCATAAATCAATACAGCAGTGACTCAAAATAAGTCGAGCACATTATCCAAAAGCACTGGAAAGTTCTTCTGGGGGATGAAAAGCTCAAAGAAATTCTTCCAAAAAAGCCAAGATTTATCTACACAAAAGCAAATTGCCTTAGAACCCAACTTGTGCATAGTACTATAGCACCAAACAAACCAAATACTGGGGAGACTTGGCTTAAAGAAAGTACAAAAGGTTTTTTTCACTGCACCAGATGTGCAGCGTGCAAAGTCAGCACCAGTAGACACACTAAACCTTCTACCCTGTATACCTCCACAACCACGGGAGAAACACACCCCATAAGGGAGAAAATTACGTGTGACACCACAGGGGTTATTTACCTTCTACAATGCCCCTGTGGGTTACAGTACATTGGGAGAACCATTAGAAAACTCCACGTCAGGATCTCCGAGCATCATAGAAACATCAGAAAGGGCTTTGACAAACATAGTGTCTCTGACCACTTTGCAAAACACCATTGCAAGGACCCATCAAAATTGCAATTTATGGGTATCAAAAAAGTCATCAAACCTTGGAGAGGGGGTGACTATGTTAAATCCATATCGAGAGAAGAGTCCAAACACATCTACTTTATGAAAACCCTTGCACCGGAAGGACTTAATATTGACTTCGAACTAGGCCAATTCCTTTAAGATCCCTCTGTATAATCTGCAAACCCTGTTTTCATGTAACCACCCGCCAACCAATGTCACTACTACATATGGAAATTATACACTACCCAATCCTGCAAAACCACATATGGGAAACAATTATTACCCAATCCTGCGCAATTATCATCATAACCCCTAAGCGGTGGTTAGTGTGGGATATCCAAATATCTAACACAACCCTCTTGTTTAAATCCATTGTTCAAAAATATTGGCATTACCCACTATAAATAGGGGCCACCACATTGCTGCACAACCAGCTCAACCACCATTACCGGTTGTGAATGTAGGGGTGACCCCTATGACCATATATATATATACCTGTGATTAATGTAATATTATGGCAACAGGGATCTGTTGCAAATGTAAGCATTTTTTGCCACTATGCAGCCAGCAACAAGGACTATTGCCCCCCAGGGCTTTTAGGGGATGTCTATTAAGCATTGGACATTACACTACTGTAAAAGGACTTTGGACTCCATATAATGGAATCAGATGAAAGAAAATGCAGGTTTTGCAACCTATCTGAGAACACTACTAACAAGACTATAACCTTTGCAAGATAAAGACCGGCATGGACACACTTTATGTGTTAATGTCTAGTTATGGTATACTACCAGTCCACCAATGCTAACTTAGCTATATAAGCAGCAACACAAAAGGTGTAAGAAACAATAATAAACAGCTGACAGAAGAATGAGGGAGAAACAAATTTATTCATCACGACTACTCCCATTGGATAAGACATCTGTCCATCAGAAATAGGACACATGACAACAAATGTGACCTATCAGTAACCTACCCGGAACAAGGGTGCCTATAAGAGATTAACCAATGGGCCCCCTTTCACAATCCCTGAGGAAGCCCCAAGGTGAAACGCGTTGGATTGAAGCCACAGAACACAATACAGCACTGCTCTCTGTAGTTATTGCTGAGAACACCCACATTCAAACCCACCGCTACGAGCGGCGGCATCACAGGCGCATGCGCATGCGCAATAACACACTATCTGAGACGGACACTTCCGCCAGGCAACAGGACGGGACAAACATCTCCACGGCAACGGGCCCAAAGCACAAGGGAGCGCGTTCGGGTTAGGACTATCCACAACTATGTGATCCGCGATCTGCCTCACTAAGGGTAAGTCTCTAAACCAGCCTCCATAACTGGGCTCATCCGATGGACCTGTCTGGCTCTTACTAATACTCTCAAACCAGGACTTTGTTTTTGAACCAAATCATTCCTATTTGGGGATTTTTCAGCATCTGCACTTTATATCTGTTACATATCCTCACTCAGGAGGAATGAACTGTCTGGCTCTTACTAATACTCTCAAACCAGGACTTTGTTTTTGAACCAAATCATTCCTATTTGGGGATTATTCAGCATCTGCACCCTATATCTGTTACATATCCTCACTCAGGAGGAATGAACTTATGGAATCCACATTTGGACATTATTTGTAACCATTACTAGTCTTTGTCGTTTTGGCTATTACTCAGTGTTGTTGTACACACAGATAGCCTTTTATACCACCAGCTGCTATACATCCAATATATGTGTATCTGTTTATTATTGCCTTTACAAGCTGTTACCTATTGATGCTACATGCAAGGGGCTGGTAGTTATCTACCACCAAATAGGTCATATACTGTCGCTATTTTGTGTATATATCTATGTACAGCACTGTATAACCTATACAATATATGATGCATTAAAATTGTTTTATACATAACTACATTGTCCATGCGCCCAGGGACCTATCATCATCAAAAATACTGTGTCTAAGGGCTGAGCTACCCTTCATCCTTCCCCCTCCCTTCTCCATTTCCCCCTCCGGTCCCGTATGGCTGCAGTTTATACAGACCTATTTGCATAGGGAGCGCTGAATCAACATCCTTTCTATTGATCTTTCCCTACTTTATCCTCCAAATTTTGGTTTTCCATTATATGTAGCACAAGAGAGCGTACCCCTAAGCCACACACACTAGGCAAAGCCTTTAAAAATTATATGCGGCACAGGAGAGTACCACTGGACTTGTACTGCTGAATCAGTGAACTTTGTATATCAGTACCACTGGACTTATACTGCTGAATCAGTGAACTTAGTAATATATCAGTACCACTGCACTTATACTGCTGAATCAGTGAACTTTGTAATATATCAGTACCACTGGACTTATACTGCTGAATCAGTGAACTTGGTAATATTGCAGTACCAATGGGCTTATACTGCAGGATTGGTTTTGCAAATTTTGTTGTAATTAAATTTTTTTTTTATTTTTTTTTGTATTTTTTTTTAGAACTTTTTTTTAATTTTTTAAACACTTGGGAATAATGGGGAAATAAAGAACTATGCCCTTAGAAGCACAGAGCACAGGACACAGCACCACTGGACTGAACAGGACACAGCACAGGACCCAGCAGCACCACTGAACTCAAAATTGACAAAGCACAGCACACAGCACCACTGGACTGATACTGCAGAACACAGCACAGCACTGCACAGCACAACACAGAACTAAACAGCACAGCACGAGATCTACCAGGACAGAGGACCACCTAACACACCCTCCCTCTACCCTGATCAATGCCCGAGTGAAGATGGCGGCGACTAGCAGGGAATTTATAGGTTCCGAGTATCGCTAGATCCGACAGCAGGATTATGACTCCGAGCCTCGGTTTCAGGTTTTCATTTGGCGCCAATACCCGGATCTGTCTCGGATCCGACTCGGATCGGAAACGTTCGGGTGGGCTCGGATTCAGGAAATCCGAGTGCGCTCATCTCTAGTTATATCTGGTGATTTTCAATTCAAACTCGGGTGAGTTTGGAAAATCGCAGCTTCATACATTTGGCGACTTGTATTGCCAAAAAGTCAGGACTGCGATTTGTAGTGATTTTGAGAATCTTTAAAGAAACGTTTCTCTGGCGATTTTAGATGAAATTGTCATTTAATACATCGGCAAATTTAAACTCGCCTGAGAAAATTGCTGAAAATGCAAAATCGCAATATGATACATTAACCCCCAATAATTATTAACCCAGTAGCTTGGTTCATTATTAACCTCTATCCAGGAGAATATCCTAAACATTCCATGTTTTTTCCTACTTAAAAAAGTGATTAGATCCAGTTTGAATAGAAATCCTGCCAGACCAACTCCTGTCATCATTAATGTAAAGAAAGAATATGAAATTGAGGGTCTATTGAATTCTAGCTGGTCCATGGGGCAATTACAGTATATAGCAAACTGTAAGGGTTACGGTTCTGAGTGAAAGGTTATGTTTTGCATGGGGAAAAAGAGCTTTCCATAGACATTTCCTAGAAATGCCTCGCAGTAGGATTTAGACAAAAGGTGTGTGGGGAGGGGGGACACTACTGTTAGGGTTGTGGACACAATTTGGAACAGAAATAGCGATAGACTTGAATCCCAGCATGATTAGACTATGGACTTGGTTTCCTTAACACCCTCTTTAGCACTGTGAGGCTGGACAATTGACTGTTTTGTGTTTTGCATTGGTTCTGGGACTTTACTGAATTATTGTAAAAGTATTGATTTTTGGCAAGTTCCATGGCAATTGTTAATTTATCATAGTTGCTGAGGTTGAAAAAAGACACCAGTCCATCAAGTTCAACCTATTTTGGATCTCCTGCGATCCTGCACTTATATTTGAAATTGATCCAGAGTAAGCAACCGCCAATCTGTTTCAATTGTGAAAATCCCCCCAGACTCAATATTGCAGTCCTATTTTTACCCTATTTCCACTACTATCCTAAATTTTAATTAACGGTCATATCCCTGGGTACACCTTTCCAGTAAAAATATGTCTAACCCTTTCTTAAACATATCTATTGAATCTGCCATCACAATCTTCCCTTGCAATGAATTCCATATCTTGACTGCCCTTACTGTAAAGAACCCCTTCCTTTGCTGGTTGTGAAATTTCCTCTCCTCTAACCTTAGAGGGTGACCACGTGTCCTTTGTATAGTCCTTGGGGTAAAAGGTTCCCATGAAAGTTCTCTGTATTGACCCCTAATGTATTTGTACATAGTAATCATATCTCCCATTAGACGCCTCTTTTCTAAAGTAAACATGCCTAAACTGGCTAACCTTTCCTCATAACTTAATGACTCCATACCCTTTATCAATTTTGTCGCCCTTCTCTGAACCCTTTCTAGTTCCAAATTATCTTTTTTATAGAGTGGTGCCCAGAACTGTACTGCATATTCAAGATGAGGTCTTACCAACGATTTATACAGTGGCAAAATTACACTGTCTTCCCTTGCATCTATGCCCCTTTTTATGCATGCCAATACTTTGTTTGCCCTTGCAGCTGCTGCTTGACATTGAGCACTATTGCTAAGTCTACTGTCTACGAGCACTCCCAATTCCTTTTCCATTATAGATTCTCCTAAATTAATTCCATTTAATTTATAGATTGCGTTCTTGTTTTTGATCCCTGAATGCATAACCTTACATTTATCTGTGTTAAACCTCATATTCCATTTAGCCGCCCAATCCTCCAGTTTATTTAAGTCCCTCTGTAGAGAAGCTACATCTTGCTCTGATTTTATTACCTTACAGAGTTTAGTGTCATCTGCAAAAATAGAAACTTTAGTCTCTAAACCATCACCAAGGTCATTAATGAATATATTAAAAAGGAGTGGCCCCAGCACGGAACCTTGAGGTACTCCACTTTAGACTTTTGACCAATTAGAAAATGTTCCATTTATCACAACTCTCTGTTCCCTATTCTCTAACCAGTTTTCAATCCAAGTACAAATGTTGATTCCTAGATCCAGTTCCCTAATTTTGTAAACCAACCTCTTGTGTGGCACTGTATCAAAGGCCTTTGCAAAATCTAAGTAGACCACATCTACTGTGCTACCCTGGTCTAAGTTTCCACTAACTTCCTCGTAGAAACTAATTAGATTAGTTTGACATGACCTATCCCTCAGAAATCCATGTTGATTCCCACTAATAATTTTATGGCGTACCAAGTAATTCTGAATACTATCCCTTAAAATACCTTCCAGTAGTTTCCCCACTATTCTCGTCCCCTTTTTAAACAACGGCACCACATCTGCTATTCGCCAATTCCTTGGTACTGAGCTTGATGAGATTGAATCTCTGAAAATTAAGAATAGCGGTCTAGCTATTTCCGAATTTAACTCCATAAGGACCCTTGGGTGTATGCCATCTGGACCTGGAGCTTTATTTATCTTAATATTCTTCAGTTGCCTTTGGACTTCTTCCTCTGACAACCAAGTATTAATTAATGGCATGGTTTCATTTCCATTTTTATGTATTACTTCTACCATTTGTTCCTCTCTAGTAAATACTGAAGAAAAGAAAGTGTTTAATACCTCTGCTTTTTCCTTAGTATCATTTATCAATTCACCTATCTCACTTCTTAGGGGTCCTATATTATCTTTTTTAATCCTTTTGCCATTTATATACTTAAAAAACTTTTTGGGGGTTGTCTTACTTTCTTTTGCAACATGCCTTTCATTTTCTAATTTAGCCAATCTAATTTCCTTTTTGCATGTTTTATTACATTCCTTGTACCTATGGAAGGACTCCTCTGACCCTTCAGACTTAAATAATTTAAAATGCACGCTTCTTCCTTTGCATTTTTTCCTTTACCTTTTTATTTAGCCACATTGGTTTAGACTTAATTCTTTTACATTTATTTCCCATAGGAATGAACTTATACGTGTATGTTTCCAACAACATTTTAAAGACAGCCCACATTTCTTCCATATTTTTTCCTTCAAAGGCTTTGTCCCACTCTATGCTCTTTATAGACTCCTTTAGCATATTAAAATTTGCCTTTCTAAAGTTTAAAGCCCTAGTTGATCCCTTATACCTTTGCTTCTGGAAACTAATTTCAAAAGAGACCATATTATGATCACTGTTTCCCAAGTGCTCCCTTACTTGAATATTTGATATATCGTCCGGTTCCTAGTTGGTTCCTCTACTAATTGGGACATGTAATGGTCTTTTAGCGTGCTCAGAAACCTATTTCCCCTAGCTGTACCGCAGGTCTCAGTACTCCAATCAATGTCCGGATAATTAAAATCCCCCATAATTAAAATTTGACCTAGTTGTGTAGCCTTTTCAATTTGCTGTAGAAGTTGGGCCTCCTCAATCGTACTAATATCTGGCGGTTTATAGCATACCCCTATCAGCAACTTCTCTGAACTTCTTCCTCCGCTGGATATTACCACCCACAATGCCTCTATATTATCACCAATATTCTCATATATAACTTCCTCAATACTTGGTTTTAATTCTGGCTTAATTAAAAGACATACTCCTCCTCCCCTTTTATTTACCCTACCCTAATTTCAGGTGAATTTGCATAGTAGGAAAGCCCTAGCTTCACAAAGACAGGAACACCTTCCAATAGGGACATTATCATTTTGTGAGCATTTAAATATTCTGCTCAGCAAAACGAAATCTTGATTTTGCTTGGACACTTGGTTCACCATATCATTGTTCCTTTCTCACAGCGGGGAAGAATGCCCCCATCCTTTCAAGTTAGCCCATTATCTTGTGTACCATTTTGATGCACAAATTCATACACTTGTGAGAGGTGATAACTGTAAACAACTCTAATAATTATCATCCTTGACACTCTCTGACTCATTAGCTGGAGGGTGGACAATTGACTGTCTTCTCAATTAGAACCCTCTCAAATGATTTTATTCACTTGTACACATTTCATTAATTTAAAGAAGTCGCCTTTTTCTCTTTCACAATTTTCTACTTTGTTTTCTGGGAGTTGACCACTTTCTCCAGGTGCTGCAGGCTTTATAAGATAGATGTTCAGGGAATGTTCTAAATGCGACACCCTGAATATAAATTTGTATCACTAGCTTAGGGACTCACCTAGGAGGAGATGCCTTGACGCTGGCAGGTGAGCTTAACACCAATATAGCTATATTGTGCATAAAATTATCCTTTATGTACATGCTGACATGATTTTTATATATTATCTGTTTCTGAGCGCCAGACAACATTTTTCTTTTATTTGCACTATCACTGTCAAGTCACATCTGTACAATATCTCTATGCTATAGTGTTGTGTAAGTACATAGACCTGTTACACCTACTGTTTTTGAGGAGGATGCATCTTGAGATACGCTTGACTGAACATATGCACACAAATAGGCTATTTTTTCCTACATATGTTCTTAGGACATATTTGTCCACCTTTAAATGAGTCCCATGTATGTTCACAAGGACGGACATATTGCGTAGCATGTATACTCGCTTAGTGTCACATACTCATACACCACCTGGAACCATTATACATTGAAAACTTGTAAGGTGACGTTAAGGCTACTTTTATTAAGAGGTGATGGCCTTCGGGTCTCATCCTAGAAGTTTAATATTAACTATTTTATACCTCTATGTTGCTTTTCCGCAGAGAAGAACATTTCCATGAGCAGAGTCAAGAAAAGTTTTACACACACACAGTCATCAAATGTAATAAAAACAATCCCAGTGTCCCCTCACTGTCATTATTAATTTAGGTCATACGTGAGGCAAAGCAGAGCTATATTTTGGGTTAAAACTGAAAAGTTTATTTTTTTGAAAGAGATGGTAGGAGGTTGGACTCTACATTGGGGGATCTAGAGAACAGAAGCTGTGCACGTTAAAGTGCTCTAGACGGACCATCCTACACTTTCTGAAAATAAGGCACCTACATTGTGCCTTATTTGCAACTAAATGGACCAAAAGGACTGAATTATTGTAAAAGTATTGATTTTTGGCAACTTCCATGGAGATTGTCCGTTTTCAGGTGAATTTGTACAATAGGAAAGCCCTGGTTCCACAAAGACAGGAACACCTTCTGTGAAAATACCGGGTTTTCTGGCCCAATTAATAACCCAATACCTTCTTGGGTTCTCAGTGACACATGCAAATGCAGTTAGAAAGTGAAACAATACATTTATTGTAACAAAAAAAAATCACTAGGGGCCTGATTCATTAAGGATCTTAAGTTAGGAAACTTAAAATTTCAGTCTCCTGGAAAAAAACATGTTACAATACAAGGGGTGCAAATTAGTTTTCTGTTTTGCACATAAGTTAAATACTGACAGTTTTTTCATGTAGCACACAAATATCAACTTTACATTTCAGTGTACAAATAAGCTATCAAGTATTTGTGTGCTACATGCAAAAACAGTCAGTATTTAACTTATGTGCAAAACAGAATACTAATTTGCACCCCTTGCATTGTCCAGGAGACTGAAATAAGAAGTTTCTTAAATTAAGATCCTTAGTGAATGAGGCCCTAGATTATTATTTACACACAGTAAATAAATGCCCTCTATCATCATCTATCCCTTACCCCACTAGCTTTACAGTCACCTGGCTGTCCGGACTTAAGGACCCGTGGATCTGCCAATGTATTTCACTGGTAGAGAACGGCAACTCTAATACCAGCCACCCTGTAGCTTACAGTCCCAGAATGAATACCTCCCCTCCCCCAGAGTGGCTCCTTATATCTAGGGTATAATTTCCACAGTGTTTTCCCTTCCCTGGGCAAACCCCTGGGTCTATCCTTCTTAACCATTGCCCATTGCTGGGTACTGTATCAGGGGGTTGGAGGGGGAGTGGAGATGAGCTGTACTTCCACAGAAGGTCCCCTGCTGGGCTCTAGACAAAATGTCTGAACTAGTCATGTTGAAAACAATGGATACTAATTGGCCTTCCCCCTCACCTGTATCCTGCAATCTGATCCTTACCCATAACCCAACTGGCTTCACTTTAAGGACAATGACGAACAGCTTCCATGCAATATCAACAAAATACAATAAACATATACATATTTACAATGAGTTACAATTTCCCCTTATCCACATGTAATTAGACACTGCAGTTGTACTCTGTTGAGCTGGGGAACAAAAGCAAGGGCTATAAAAAGTACATGCTATAATCCACATTTTGTGAGAAACGAGGGACAGGCTGGTTAGGGTAATATTAATACCTCATTTCACCACACCTTCCAATATGGTCATTATCCTTTCGAGAGCATTTACAAATTCTACCCAGCAAAAGGAAATCTTGTTTTTGCTTGTTGGATACTTTATTCAGCATATCATTGTGCTTTTCTCGCAGTGGGGAAGAATGCTACCATCCATTCAGGTTAGCCCATTATCTTGTGTACCTTTTTGCTGCACAAGTTCATGCACTTGTGAGAGGTGTTACCTGGTAATAACTCTAATAATTAACATCATATGGGCAGACGGTTGACTAAGGGGTGGTTTATGAAACCTTCTAAAAAGGAAAAGTGGAGGTGTTTTCCATATTAACAAAATTTTAGTTATCATTTTCTAGAATGTACTCCACTTTTCCTTTTTAGAAGGTTTCAGTCTTAGGCTCCCTGGAATAAAGTTCGCAGGCTAATGAGATGATAGTGAGTAATGTCTTCTTAATGCAAGAGATTGCAGTTTGATGATGCAACAAAGCACCACACTCCCAGCTCATCACAGACATGGAGCAGCCTCTGGCAGCTTTACATGTGGGGCCATGTAGGGGCACTGCGGGGACAGTAAAATCCCTGGATGAGGGATATTATGTCATTTATTCAATTTTTAAGATGCCCCCTAATCATTGTTTAAGTTTGCCAAATGGTAGTGCTCTCCCTGGGTACATCCTTTCTGGTCTTGTGTGCCCACTGCTATTAAGTCCCAATGCCAATCACATTAACTATTTTGCTATGTGGCTAGCAGTTTCCATCCTCTTCAATATTATTAGGATATTACAAAAATATTTAGAGTCATACTGACAGAGAATATTATTTGTATTGAGGAGGAGACTCTGAATTGGCTTCTGACCAGGTTTATACAACAAGATGTAACACTGCCAATGCATCAATAATTTGAGAGTGAAATGGGCATATTGGGAAGGATAGAGATGTGCACATTGTGAGTCTGAGGCAGTGTACAAATGCAGATTCAATGTGATAACAGCGCAATCCTATTTTACTTCCTTTGAAAGAGATTTCAGAGATTTTCAAAGTAAGTAAATAAATTGCATACCATAAATTCAACTACACCTACCATTCCCAATTTATTCACTTAATTAGTTCTCTGTTCATTCAATTATAAATGGATCTTAGGAACGTAGAAATCGTATGCTTGTCAGATATAATCAATTCTAACATTACTGCTCCCATAATTAACTTTTTAATTGAGCAGATAAGTTTTTACCATTTCTAGATACTTAAACTTCTCTCTCTCTAGCACTAAAAATATTTACTATTGTAAACTGGGCAATTACCCATTTGTAGGGTATCATTCATGGAATTCGTATTTCAAAGGAACTATAATGTTGTCGTGTCATAACACATGATAAAATGCCAGCAAGTACTAACAATTCTAATACATACTGTATATTTTCAAAGTAGACATTTAAACTTTATGGTCCAAGCAGAATTATTTATTTCTGTTGCCATTTGATACAAACTGCTGTGTGAATAAGAGCAAGAATGTAAAATGGAAAACATCTGTTGTAATAGTAAAAAGAAATGTCTAAGACATGAGAAATGCCAGGAAAATGTCTAAATGTGGACTGCTCCCTTAGGATCGCTATTTTATTGCCATATCACACTCATTTTCAAAACCAAAAATAGTATATATCTAAATCAGAGCAAGTCACTAAACATTTCACAGTCACTTTAGATGAAGGGGACGTAACAACTACTGTGTTTGACCCCTGGTGTAATATATGCACTGATGATCATCATCAGTATGGACCTTGGTAGTATTAAAAAAAAAAAAGTGTGAATAAATACATACTTTTTTTTAAAGCACCCCCACCCCCTGACCCGTAAAAAAAATAACTTGTCTTTGCGGCCTTGGCTGGTAGCCCCTATTGATCCCTGATAAAGCCACATCCAGCACTAGGCTATATAGGCTGGGCTGGTAGCGCCTATTCATGCCCCAATAAAGCCACATCCAGCACTAGGCTATAACAGGCTTGGCTGGTAACACAGAGAACTTCAGCCATTGCAGGGGGGCAGCAACCACAAGGCCAGCAGTGAGGAAAACCTGGCTATGCATGTTGATTTGCTACAGAGGCCCCCAATCCCACACATGCTCAGAAGAAGAGAAGGGGGTTTCTGGAGGTGGTGAACATGTAATCCCCCCAACACATATGTTTTTGCTATGTATCCTGGCAATTGTGTGTTTTTCAAATAAGTTAATGGTGAACCCCTTTGTATTGTAAATACTCCTCTTCAATAAGAACTGCATCCAACAGGAATAACGCCCAGTATTTGTTTAAGACAGACCTTACCACTGATATGGCTTGTTTTCGCTTAGCCCAATAGAAGAAAGGGGTTACCACCGGTATAGGATGGTGATAACAGACCAAAAGCATTAAAAATACTTCATTCTCATTCTTATTCTCCCACTAATGCTTTCATTTTTTTTTTTAGTTCTTAAACTAAATAAACACTTTTTTTAAACTATATTTAATTCCCCTACACCCCATGCATTAGTGAAAAAGGAAATGCACACTTGTGAGTCAGTATACCAGGTCAAGCACACATGCACATCTGTTGTTATTTCTGACTGCGCTGGGCCTGAATCTTTGCCGTAATAAAAATATAAAATATAATATAATATAGAAATAGATATTTATCGCCTTTATTTTGCACTGTGCCTAAGTCAAATACTTTAAGCAAATTTCATACATTTGGGCAACATTTTTGGAAACATATTCCCTCATAAAGGACTTGGCTGTTTAAGATACAGAACTCACAGTAGGCAAAGCAATGCAAAAATTTAGATTTAATTTGATTCCAAAATTTTAAAATAGCTTTTCAAAATCATGAAAATTAAAAGACAAATTGAACAAAAAGAAGCCTCATATACAGAGACACATAAATTAAACAGTTTATATTGCAGACAAGCCAGAATGTGTATAGATTACATATATACAGTTATCTTCTGTAAACAAGGCATTTGTACATTTTTACATTTACAAAAAAAGCTCATCACTACCATAGGATACAATAATCCAAATAGGACATAAAGGATTCGGTTTGATTTAGATTTTTTTTTTATTTCTATATTTTCTTAACTGTACAAATTCTCTTCATAAAAATAAATCTCTGTACAAAATAGTCTATTTATTCTGTTTGTCCTTTCCATGGGTAGTATGTGGGTTGCAAAGGGGGAGGCCAGTGGCAGAGCAATGAGCTGTTTAGCTAGTCCTGATAATGTTTGCATTTCAGACTGTAGTAGTCGAGAGTGGCCAAGGAGAAAGTAGCATCATGGGAAACCGGAGCTAGGTGAGATCACCTCCTGCATATCTGATGTTCCACAATCTGCTCAGCTGCGTTGTGCAAAGAGGATAAAGCACCAATACAACATGTTATTAAATGTATTATTTACCATAAATTTGCTGCTGAATGATGCGTTTTTGCCTGTTTAGGATCATTATAATAAATGTTTTTTCACAATTTGTGAACCATAAGAAAAATAAATGGCAGCTGCTAAGCGCCCAACATTCAATTCGATGGCTATGTCGTCTTAATATTTTATTAATCTTTGCTGACTGAGCTTTGAAGATCAGCCATTTTATTTAGCCTGAAAAACAGGCAGAAACACCACCTCCAAAGTGATAAAGTGACATACGCTAACTCGTATATTCACGTTTTGAAGCTGGCTGTAAATTAAATTGACAAAGAAAAAAAAAAAAAAAATATATATATATATATATATATATATATATATACATATATGTTACATTCAAACTTTTTCACCTGTTCATTGTCTTGTTAACAAGTGCAATAAAAGCTGCTACACGTGACCTGTACAGCAAATCCCTGTGACACTACAGTACATACAGTTAATCTGTCGGCTGATGGTACACCAGAAAGGTAACGTTGTACAAAGTAAATTAGCAATGCATTGCAGGGAACACCGAGGCTGCTTATGGCGGTACACAAGTCATGCCAGGACACTTTGTAGCCATCATAGATGTACTGTATAGAGACACCAATGTTAGCGCTGATACATAACTTTGCGTTTTCATACTTAACACATAGTAATTGTTGGTGTTATATTGAGGAGCATTAGATATAGTCCTTGAATTACTCCATCATTGAGCTTTTCCACAGTTACTAAGTTGACTTTTGCACATTAATTTGTCACTTTTCTCCTCTAAAATTGCTACGTTTCTGTGACAAGTAATTTTTTTTTTCACTACTTCATCTGATTCAGTGGATTTCACTGTTATTTGGAGCAATTGGAAATTATCATTGTTTAGTCATAGGAAGTTTTGCACAATTTGTTTGTGACCGTGTTATGTTTATACTATGGACAAAGGTAATGAAAAAAGGCCAAAAAAAATAATCAAATGAATGTTTGTACCTAGACAATGGCAGGGTACATATGTAAATGCAATGAACAATTCAGCACATAGTAACAGAAGAGGTAGTCAATGGTTTTAGCATGAATAGTAGCATAGTAACACCAATCAGGCAGCAAAAATTGCAAATATACAATCTGAAACTAAATACATGTTTTTATTTCTGGGGTCAATCAATTTAAAATATATTAAATGGGCAAATGTTGTGTCTATTAAAAATTAAGTTGTGTCATTACCGGCCTTTGGTTTCCTGCTAAAGGGCAAGATTTGGAAACCAATTTTTGGCAAAGCACGTAAAGCACTGCATATATAAAATACAGAGGCCAGGTAATTAACATATATTTTACACTGTCATTTTGCTGATTTGATGTTACTTGGTATAACATTCATAAAAACTTACATTTCATTCATTGTCAATGGAGGAGGTAATTTACTACTGGCTGTAACATTGTCCAACCTCACCAGTCTCCCTCTGTTAGTGACACACAGATGAACATTCAAAAGGTCAAACCATGAAATGTATTGAGCTGACCATAAAATGATTATGTGTCCTCAGCGATGGGGGCTTGTTTCATATGGTCTCTTACCTGTAATAACATCCTGCTGTCTGTAAGGGTCTGCCTCGTTTCAGTAATATGTGCACAGAATGCCCTCTAACAATAATGTAGCAGTAGACTGGGAATAAACCCAAAAGAACCTGCAATGCATTGCTCACAAAAACCTCACACATCCAACTAACTCAGCATGACTTTTCGAGGTAATGTGGCCAAACCTTTCTGAATGATTTAATGTTGAATTTCATGTAGGTCAAATTCCTGCATCACAAAGTGCCATTATACCTATGTGCTCAATGACCAATGAAAAGGGCTCGTTTTGAAACAGGACAGCTCTCCATGTTGGTTGAACTGTAGTCTGGATGAAGACTCGCACACCATCCTGGGGTTTGGGGTGTAAGGCGGCGCTCCCCCTTCCCGCCAACACCACACAGTCTGTTATGTGCTGCAGGGATCAGGCGGAGAAGAATGGAGGAAAAGCACTTTTTGGAACTGGTTCTTTGCAGAAGAAAAATATGTATATTTATATATATATATAGGTTTGTTTATATCCACTTCCAACCAACGTTGCATGTATACAAGTTAACTATAAAAGCACTTGCACGGTGTCCCTGGAGGATAATGACCTCTTTAGGTGGCAGCCATGTCACTTGTGTCGAGACTCCCAGTTGCCAAGGCTGCATGAAACTCTAGCAGATTGGTGCAGAGTTAGTTTGCCAGTTCCCTTGTTGGCATTGCTTCATCTTAGAACACGGGATATTTTCCTGGTTTCTCCTGAACTCCCCAGCCTGGCATACTTTGGATGTCATCGTAAAAATGAAGTGGCTAGAGATGGCACTGGTGATATCAGCTGCCCACTGATGATATGCAGGGCGAGGAAAAGACCGGCTGGAGACTCCAAGTATATCCAGTTTACTGAATAAAAAAAAAACATGTTTATGGGAAGCCTATAAGCAAAACCTATAATTTGTTTAATACATTTTTTAAGAGCGGTATACTGTAAAAGGGTAGCTATTCCGACCCTAAACGGGTTCTACTTACCGTGCTGTTTCCCTGAGAGTCTGCTATTGCTCTCTGGTAGCACTGAGGGTACAGTGGTAAGGCAAATATACTAATAATGCTAATATCGTAATGACAATATAATAACTACCTTCATTATCACACACAAAGGGTAGGTTCTAGTTTAAATTCAGTTATTAGAAAGATAATTCTATTTCAGTGTCTGCTCTATTTACTATAATTCCCACAGTATAATAAAGGGAATAATTCATATCATATTAAGAAAAGTTTTCAACAAAAGTTTAATTTAAAATAATATGTATTCTTACTAACAATAGGTATTTTGAGTACCAGTCTTTACACATATAATTACACAGTGTTGAAAGCATAATAGATTTTACATAAAATACAATGCACTTGCACTACCTACTTCAGTTTTCTTATCTATGTATAAATGTGCCTTTCTTACCTACATATGCTGATTAGTGCAATCCTACCAAATATCACCTGGTACCGTTTAGTGAGAACTGCAACAGTCAGCATTGCAGTCTCAATCATTTTGCTCTTTATGAGGATGATATCAGATTCGCTGCACAGATGTCACATGATTCAGCAGATTGTTTCATCTCAAGGACTAGGGTAATGACACACTGGTGCTTTTGAAAAAATGCATTTCCTGCCAAAAGTACACAGCATTCTGAAGCGTATATAGTGACAGTATTTTTTACAATTGAGGCGCTTTGAAGCACCCTTGTGTAGCAGCAAATTGGTATTTCAAATGAAATGTAATGTATTACTCATTATATGGGCTTCTGGATGCCAAGCAGGAGATCAGAAATCTGGGAGGCAGTGACCTGTCTGCTCCTGTAATTAAAACAGGACTGCAAGTAATAGGGCAGTTTCATGAGAAGGAAATTTAGGCAGCCGGAAGGCACAGACTAAGAGTTAGGCTGGGTACTATACAAAATTTCTGCCAATGCAATATCATTAACAATTTTACCAATGATTAAAAAAAAAAAAAGACTAATCAGCATGCCGATTCATGTGTACACACGAAACACATTTTATACTCGATTTACCTTTAGATCTGTGCTCTGCATCTGTCAATAACCATCAGCTAAAAACATTTTGCACACTCCATAGAAATATATTGTATGGATAGTGTATTGTATTGTATAGTGTGTTGTGTGGGCATACACACTGCAGAATTGGAACAACATTGTTCCATCGTCCAACAACATTTTTAGCCCAGAATAAAAATCAAATGAAACGATACAGTATGCTTAGGAACGATAACTGCATAGTACACACTATTGTCAAATCCAACATATGCTATACGTGGATTGATGTTGAGCTTTTATACACAATCAAAGGAAATCTTCCTGCATGCATGCATTATAATCGATTGGAGAACAGAATATATACAGCACCATCTTTTCTGTATAGAATCTGCTCTGTTTAATGCATACCAGGTTACACATTTTTATAGTACTTTTGTAGAAGTTGTTGATGTGTAAAAACAGTTGATGTGTCACAAGTTCAGTTTTCTGATAAGCCTGTGGTTGTACTTGTTCTAGCCTTATGGTGCAATTTTCCAAAAAGTTTGAAGGTAACATGTTATTTGTAATCAGATACTCCTACAAATGCCATCTTTACTTCTGCTTCTAACATCCTCTGCAAAACTTCTTACAAATTCTAAAATATATACATATATCCCTGAGCATATTAAAATGTGAAGCATTCCTAAATGTACACTACATTTCATATAAAATTCATTGTCACTATGCAATATTGAGCCAAATGGCCCCTGAAAACACTGTAGTGTACCCAGCCTTAGATAGTGGAAGGAGCAGAGTCCAAACAGCACAGCATAGAGAGGTAAGGTTCCTGTCACAGTGATGCAGAAAGATTTTGAAGTCAATCGCAACTCTGTATGAAACAAACTTGTTTTTTTTTTCTCTTGATCTGGGCTAGTAATTGTCATGAATGTCTTATGACAGTCTTTGTTTTTGCCAGTGAAAACCAGGATCAGCAGGATTAAAATGAATTGCAATGCATAACTGCATTTCACATCAAAGAAAAAATAAGGGTTGGTATTTTATTTATAGATCAAAAAATGTTTATGATATACTAGTGTTCTCATTATTTGCAGTACACAGAAGTGATGTTTTACTATACTGCCCAATATTCCTAATTAAACAATATAAGTATAGTTTGTAAATAATATTATATAAATATATACTATAAATTCATCCTTTCATCTTACAGCACTGACCTTTCAATTGCCCAAAAAAATTCTCAAATCTCTAATATCCACCCAGTCTTCTAATCGACATCACTTCTTTGCCTCCTTCAACTTACTTCTCTGCCCATCTGCACCTCCTCCCCTTTCCTCCCTCATAGCCCATGATTTTGCTACCTACTTCAAAGACAAACTCGACACCATTCAACATATTTCCTCATGCCAAATACCACACACTTCACCTACTCTACTCACCTTTACCTACACTCTCCAATACACCCATAATTCATTCTCTCCAGTAACTGAAGACAAAGGGGTAAATGTATGAACCTTTGGATTCTTCAACTCCGGCGAGTTCAGCGTTTTCAGCGCTTAAATTTAAAGCAGCGCTGCCTTGTAAAGGAAAGTCTCCCTTTACAAGGCAGCGCCGCTTTAAATTTAAGCGCTGAAGACGCTGGACTCGCCGGAGTTGAAGAATCCAAAGGTTCATACATTTACCCCAAAGTCTCTACACTCATCTTATCATCTCACCCTACAACCTGTCCCCTTGACACTATTCCCTTGACCCTATCCCCCCAACTTCTCTGCTCCCTCTCCTCCACTTCATGCCAACCTCTAGCTCACTTCTTCAACCTGTCTTTTTCCGTTGGCACATTTCCATCCTGCTATAAACATACACTCATCTCACCAATTCTAAAGAAACCATCTCTCGATCCAGCCGCTTTTCAACTACTGCCCTATTTCTCTCCTCCCTTTTGCCTCCAAACTACTTGAGCGATTAGTGTACAAACACCTGTCTCACTTTCTCTCCTCTCACTCCATGCTCAACTCTTTGCATTCAGGCTTCCGTCCCCAACATTCCACTGAAACTGCACTCATAAAAGTGATCGATGATCTACTTACTGCAAAGTCCAACAGTCATTTCTCCATACTTATTCTCCTGGACCTCTCCGCTGCTTTTGACACTGTTTATCATCCTTTTCTCCTACATACCCTTCACTCCATTGGCCTACATGACACAATTCTTTCCTGGTTCACTTCCTACCTATTGAACCGCACCTTTAGCGTTTCAACTTCTGGTACATCCTCCCCTCCACTCCCACTATCTGTTGGGGTCCCACAAGGCTCTCTTCTTGGTCCTTTACTTTTTCATTGTACACCTCTTCTCTTGGGGCAATAATTCGCAAATTCTGCCTCCTGTACCACCTCTACATTGATAACACCCAAATCTATCTCTCTTCCCCTGACCTATCTCCGTCTGTACTATCTCGTGTAACCAACTGTCTTTCAGCTATCTCCGCATGGATGTTCCAATGCTACCTAAAGCTCAACATATCCAAAACATAGCTTATTATCTTCCCTTCTGCCAGAATCACCACCTCCCCTCATATCTCCCTCACTGTCAATATCACCACAATTTCCTGAGTCTCCCAAGCCCGCTGCTTGGTGTCACACTTGACTCCAACCTCTGCTTTATCCCTCACATCCAAACTCTCTCCCGATCCTGTCGATTCCACCTTAAAATCATTGCCAGAATACGTCTTTTACTTACTCAACATGCTACCAAAACTCTTATCTATTCTCTCATCATCTCTGGTCTTGACTACTGCAACCTCCTATTATCCGGCATTCCCGACATCCACACTTCAATCCATCCTAAATGCTGCTGCAAGACTGATCTTCCTTTCTCAACCCTCCACATCTGCTGCACCACTTTGCAAATCCCTACACTGGCTCCATGTGTCCTTCAGAATCCAATTAAAATTACTCACCCTTATCTACAAAGTCCTCAACAACACCACACCTTCATACATTTCAAATCTCATATCAAAATACTCTCCCTTCTGCCCTCTTAGATTTACCTCTGACCTGGGCTTTGTTTAGTCTCCGACACCTCTCACTCGTGCCTTCAAGTCTTCTCCTGTCCCCACTTATGGAATTCCTTACCACGCCCAATCAGGCTTTCCCACAGCCTTCAAATCTTCACACATTCTCTAAAAACACATCTCTTTTTTTAAAGCTTACCGTATCCCCGATTATACTATTCACACTAATACATCCTCACCACTGTCCCAATCTCTACTCTAAGACATACTTGCTCCTCTTGTTTTAGCTGTGCCCTCTTCTACTTAGAATGTAAGCTCTCTAATGAGCAGGATCCTCCATACTCTTTATTTTCATGTCTGCATTTATTTTGTCCGCTTGTATGTCCTTGTTTTACATATGTATAATTTTCCCTACTGTACAGCGCTGCGGAGCACTGCTGCGACTTACAAATTTTCGATGATAATAATAATAATAATAATAATAATAATATAACATAGGTGTGGAACCTTTGGCAATGCAGGTGCTATGGAATGTTAAGTACCAACATGTCCTGATATCCCCTAGTTAGCAGGGTATGCTAGAATGTTTAGTTTCACAAGTTACACACCTCTGCTATTTACCAGCACAGCTAATGAAATTTTTAAGTTCCTCTCAGTATATAGAGAACAAATGTGTTGCAAACCATAGCAACCAAATTGAAAATGAACTTTTACTAGTATAACTCACCCAAGACTGAGTAATACTAATATAGAATTGATTGCTATTAGTTGTACCACATTTCTAAACTTTACAGCTAAGGTTACCGATTATGCTTTCTAGGCTCTGGGTGCGCTGCCTTTCCTCCCACCAGGTACCATCATTCTAACTATGCCACTTATGTCTACTAACACCTTACCTCCCACCACTTAACTATTAGTGACCACTTCCTTATATTGTTGTATCCATGCCACATCTTCCCTACCACCTAATTACTTCCCTCCACCTAGCTATTAGTAACCCCTTTCTTACATTGTTTTAACTATGCTACATACTACCTTATTACCTCCCACCACCCTAGCTATTAATAACCACTTTCTTACATTGTTCTAACTGTGCTACATACGGGTAGGGTACGGCATATTGCTAGTTAGCTAGGTGATGGAAGGTAATAAGGTAGTATGTAGTGGTGGTAGTCAGCATATCGATGCTGACTAACCCAACAAGACTTACCCCGACATGAGGACTCCGAAGGGCTCCTTCCCAACCATCACTGATGAGGACTCCTCTTCAAGCTGACTTCAGCCAATCACATCGGGGTAAGTCTTGTCGGGTTAGTCAGCATCGATATGCTGACTACCACCACTACATACTACCTTATTACCTTCCATCACCTAGCTATTAGCAACCACTTCTTTACATTGTTCGAACTCTGCTAAATACTTCCTACATTCTCATTAGCTGCCACCACCAAGCTATTAGCAACCACTTTACTAACTATGCCACATAATACTTCATTACCTTCCACCATCTAGCTATTAGTAACCACTTTCTCACATTATTCTAGCTATGCTACATACTACCTCATTACCTCTCATCACATAGCTATTAACAACCACTTTCTTACATTGTTCTAATTCTGCTACATATTTCCTACAGTCTCATTACCTCCCACCAACTAGCTATCAGAATCCACTTTATTACATTTTTGGAACTATGCTACATCCTGCCACCTTACCTGGTGTAGGGCGGGTGCTATACAGCAGTGCACACTGTGCTAACTGTAAATTCTGTCTCATTTGCCACGATTTCTGTGGGCTGCACATTCCGTTCATACATGGGGTTCTCAAATGTGGCACGGCCGTTTGTGTTCTCATGTCCTGCGAAACCATTGAATGGAACCTTGGGTCTTCTTCTGGCAAAATGATAAAATTAATGATCGAGGCCAAAAATCATTATGAATTTGACAAAAATATATTCAGAAACAGCCACATAACTAATAAACTCTGAGGTCTGTATAAAAATACGTGATACTATGTACAATGTATTATTTAGTCCCAACTTCCATACAAACTGCTTTCTGATAAATGAGAAAAAAACAATAATACAAAAAATAAATAAGTTAAACATTTATTTCATTTGAGGAACATTTTTATCCTTAAAGGGGAACATACTACCACATTTGGAGTTGCTGTGCGAGAGATTTTGTTTTGAGCTATTGGTGGAACTATGTTTTTTTTACTAGTCCATTACATTTTGCGGTAATGCCCAGGACTGCATTTGAAGGCAGTCTACTTTGTAGATTTTATTTTGTCCTTTCGAGTTAGGGTTTGAGGGTCTAATTTTCCAAAACAAGTTAAGTTCTTGCTTGCATTGCTTGTTATATTACTTTCTAGCAGAGTTTATATCATGGCATTCAAATATGCTGAAATGGAAGAGTCTTCAACATGGACACACACAAATATATGCCCCTACCAACTTGTCATCTTCTAACTACGTTACAAGCCTCAAAACTATGGATTGCAGTAGACATTGCAACATTGGTGGTGGCATGTCTGCAAGTGTTCGTGTCCAGTTTTATAAGATAAGTGTTCGTGTCCAGTTTTATAAGATGCACTCTGCTAGATAGTGAATTTAACGAAAGATGTTAACTATGTTGGGAGTTGTATTGACAAAATAGACTATATGGACAGCACAGTGGCCTAGTGTTTAGCACTTCTGCCTCACAGCACTGGGGTCATGAGTTCAATTCCCGATCATGGCCTTATCTGTGTGGAGTTTGTATGTTCTCCCTGTGTTTGCGTGGGTTTCCTCCGGGTGCTCCGGTTTCCCCCCACACTCCAAAAACATACTGGTAGGTTAATTGGCTGCTATCAAAATTGACACTAGTCTGTGTGTCTCCCTCTCTGTGTCTGTCTGTCTGTGTGTGTCTATATTAGGGAATTTAGACTGGAAACTCCAATGGGGCAGGGACTGATGTAAATAAGTTCACTGTACAGTGCTGCGGAATTAGTGGCGCTATATAAATAAATAATGATGATGATGGGCTATTACATGTAATTCAGAGAATCAAAAAGTCAACAAAGTTGGGCTTGACCTTTAATGCATATAAGTAACTATGATTAAAATCAAGGAAATATGTTATTCTTTCATTATATAGCCATACCTGTTTTTTTCTATACAAAATAATATTTATGCAGAAGAAAAAGACTTATATATCCAGAAAAAATGTAGCTTAATAATTATATAATATAACTCCTGGGGAAAATGAAGCTTGGTAAAGTTTGTCTAGAGATTGAATAGTAAAGCTTCCTCAGATTATCGGTGGAAACCTTTCATGCAACAGTCACACTACGAAATTACTCAGTAATACCATTGTAAAAATACATATACCATTTAAAATATGTGTTGAAAATATTAAAAAATTTATTTTGTAAGGTTTTAGTAGTAATTTAACAGATGTATAGAACCCTGTATTTGCTCCTTTATTTCTGCATCTGTGATTACTTTCCATGCACTAGTCCCCAATACACATGCCAGACTGTAAGGATCATACCTGTGTTTGTAGAGATATAGGACAAAACCAGCAATGATGAGAGCTATAAAAGGCACAAGAATAGCAGCTGCCACTGAACTGCTGTTGGATGGAAAGTGCCCTATGGTGTCAGGGCTATTTTCTAATAATCTCCTGTCTGTGAGAGCAAGAGACATCACATGTTAATCATATATTTTAGTTATCACATCAATCCTATAGCCATATACCAAATTGTTACTTATAATTATTCTGTTTTGTTTTTCAATGATGAATGATAAGAATGGTAGGCCATGTAAGTTTGCAGGGTTATCTCTTTAAATCATACTTGCCAACGCTCCCGGAATATCTGGGAGGCTCCCGAAATCTGGGTCAGTCTCCCGGACTCCCGGGAGAGAGGGCAATTCTCCCGATTCCCGACCGGCTGTGGAAAAGTAAATGGAGGGGACGGGGCTTATTGGTGTCATGGGCGCTTCATTGTGGCCCCACCCCCTAGTTTTATTGGTCGAAAAGGGTGGTGACAGCTTTTGAGCAGGGATAATGGCACAATTCATTGTGCCCGCCCCCAAACACCCACCTGCCCACCGGACCTCCCGGGACACAAGCTGCCAATGTTGGCAACTATGCTTTAAATATATAGTTACAACAAGTGGGCCAGTTGCCATGTTTATATCACCTGTGTTCCTCATCACCAAGACAATGGCTCCCATAAGGCTCACCCTTCCACTCATTCTAATGTCAAGGGACCCATGCTTCACATGGCTCATGCAGCAAGGTAGTACATGCCTGGCTGGTGGGATCATGCACCAGCTAGCTTGACCAACCAACCATATATTAACCAGTGTATTCAAGTTCAAGCCACTGATTTCAAGCAAAGAAAACATAGGACACAGGGTTATATAAAGAACAGTGGCATGACCCAGCTCTTTTGTTGCAAGAAACATAACAAGTGATACATCCATTCAAGCCAGCTGTATTTCCAGACACTGTGTGATTGAGTGATTTGATACGTAATCCTCAATTTTACTGTTATTAATAGAAAATAGAAAAGTCTTGGTGCTGCAGGAAAGCTCACGAGTTTAAATGTTTATTTATGTATTTAGTTTTTGAACCACATCAGCATAAACAGTAGAACAATTAATAACAATCTTTGATAATCCTCTTATTTTCAACTGGGAGAAATGAAGTGTAAGACGACAACAACATAGTGCCGAAGTTTTTTGACCACCAAGGACATTTTTGCTTTGCTTTACTGCTGCTAAGATACATGACGTTAACATATGTCCCATTCTGGGACATTTTCAAATGACCTAAAGAGGCATTTGCCCTGTAATCAGCACGGCACAGGAGCATTAACACATTTGCGAGAAAAGAGCCTGGATAAATGAAGCTCTTAGCTCATCTCTTCACCCCCATTGTGTACCAGTGACCATTATTTTACAGATGCAAGTCTCTTCTTGTGAGTTACTAGACCTCGGCTGTCCTAAAATAATGCTTTAACTCCTAACAGTAAACCTAGATTATAATGTAAAACATTTAATTTCTAACAGAGCTTTACAATAAACTGTAACATGGCATCATTTCTACCAGAGGATACATAAAGAAAACATTATTGCTGTCTTTAAACCATCTTCTTTTTAGGATAGCTTTTGTGTTTTACAAGCGATACTGGATCTAGCTTCTGCGCCCATTGATGTCTTAAGACAGGCCTGGGGGTATATTTACTAAGCTGCGGGTTTGAAAAAGTGGAGATGTTGCCTATAGCAACCAATCAGATTCTAGTTATCATTTATTTAGTACATTCTACAAAATAACAGCTAGAATCTGATTGGATGCTATAGGCAACACCTCCATTTTTTTAAACTCACAGTTTAGTAAATATACTCCCTGATCTTATGTGTTTAATTTAAATTAACACATTATACCAATAGTGAAAAGAAATGATGCTGATAGGGATATGTGACCCTACATACCTGCTCACCCACACTAGGCAGAACTAAAGATGCATAGAAAATTAGTAAAGATGTGGTAAGATGATGAAACAATGTTTATCCGATGTGGCTTTTCCACTTATCTATTGATGTAGAGCTGACTTGTAAGAAGTGAAACGTTTAACTCACTCCCTGTGAAAAAATGTGTTCTTACTCTACTGCAAATTATAACAAATCTTACTAAATTGTATCGCATTGAGTTTGTACAGAAGCTAACATTGGTAAACCAGTTAAAGTGAGATACTGAAAGTCAGGCAAGTTTACCTATCCTTTGAAGTCCAAACTGGCCAAATCCTTTTCCACGCACAAAGCCTTGGTAAACGTATGTTCCCCCGGCAGATTCAGAAGAAACCTATAGGTGCAAATAACACACAACAGTCATTGGACATTTTGATTGTGCTAAATAAGAAGTGGTCAATAAGCATAACATACTGTATTATATAATTGACACCCTTGTGTACACTTTCAAGTTCTGGTGGTATTTTCCCATTGGTGACTTGTATGACCAGCTACTCAAGTATTAGCATGTGGCAACAACTATGTGAATATGAAGCACTGCTGCTCAGAAGTATTGATGTAGGAAACAGTACCCTCATTTGTAGGTGCAGTAGATACAATGCGGTCGTTTCGATGTGCTGCTTCTCTGCAAACACAATGTACAGCAATCATGAGGGATAAGTGAGCCCTGTAAAATCATCCTGTACTTCAAGGATAAGCGTTCTACGCAGGGATGTTAGTTGTCTGAATAAATATATTTAAGATACTTTAGTCCACATTTAGGATTACATAAATATACACTAAGCAGCATTGGGGCGGCACGGTGGCTTAGTGGATAGCACTTCTGCCTCACAGCACTGGGGTCATGAGTTCGATTTCTGACCATGGTCTTATCTGTGTGGAGGATGATCTCCCCGTGTTTGCATGGGTTTCCTCCGGGTGCTCCGGTTTCTTCCCGCACTCCAAAACATACTGCTAGGTTAGTTGGCTGCTATCAAAAAATTGACCCTAGTCTCTCTCTCTATATCTCTGTGTGTGTGTGTTAGGGAATTTAGACTGTAAGCTCCAATGGGGCAGGGACTGATGTGAATGAGTTCTCTGTACAGCGCTGCGGAAGCAGTGGCGCTATATAAATAGATGGTGATGATGATGATGATGGTGATTGTGACTTGAGAACGGTCAGCAAAGTAAGAAGGGGGTAAATCCAGCCCCATTCAAAACATGACTTTTACAGCCACTCATCTTATGCCTCAATTGTTCATTTTTCTATAATTCAGATTTCAGATACATGTGGTTTAGGTTTCCTACTTCTATTAATTTGAATTTAGCAGCAAAGAGATTGTGCTTAGTTTAGTTTTCAGACTAAACAATCAAATGTATAGGGGGTACACTATATGGTTTCAGAAAAATTTGGCTTCCCAGCACCCCCTTTTCGTGGGATATAGTGCATAGTCACTCTAGATTATGTATATGTATATTAAGTATATTTACTTGCTACCGGAAATTTACTGCATCCTGCAGTGTTTGTTTAGCAGTGTTTCTATTTTAAAAAGTAATAATAATACATTAAATGCAAAGTTGATAAAAGAGATTTACTACACATGTCTAATGGTAGGTGGTAATCTGGTTTTACAATGCAGTTATCATTTGAATGCACATGTTTTGTCTCTAGAATTAGCAGCAAAGAAACATAGAATAGGAAAGTAGATATTAAGACACTTTATCCTTTTGCCCATCTGCTGTAAAACCTCATAGACTATTACATTCTTGGCCTTCACTTAAATTCTAGAACAGCTCAGTGCCTATGCCAGGCATTCATATTTTGACAGCATTGAGATGACAATGATGAGTTTCCTCATCATTCCATCATTTGTCTCTATTGTTAGGTCTCTACAACAATCAATAGGTATGCACTGCAATCCGCTTCAGGCCCAAGCATACCTTTAGATCTAAAGCATTCGACTGTACTACATTATTTATGTGCATGTTATATTGCTGTACCAGTTTTCACATGTTAACAGGAGCCATACTTCTCTAGAGGAAGTACAACATTTTAATTTATTTGGCTGCTGTCGCAACGGGAGATAGATTACACCTTTCAGAAATCTGGAAAGTCATAGGAATCTGATCTACAAAGTTAAAACTCACTTTATTATAAACTTGCACTTGAGACACACTGTAAAAGAATGTTAGTAGGATTATAGGATGATCCATTGATGTCTAATATCATTATAAGAATCAGACTTACATGGCCATCCAAAGCCCAGCTGTCTATCTTGAACTTCTCCATGACAACGTCTTTTGGTCCCCGGATCTGATATGCTTGGAGAAGAAGGTGAAATTCTTCCTTTTTATAAATGCCTGTGATACATTAGGAAGAAAATATGAGACTATACCCATTTGCAAGAATGAAATATACTATGCAAACCTACTGAAATTTATATTTCTGTAAAGACAAATATCTTCAATATAAAATACAGTAATTAGTATTTAGATAATCTGGTGGTAAAAGACAAATCAATTTTTCAACTTCATCACTTTGCCTTTTATTGTTGTATGTTTCCATCACTCATTTAGACCGGGGGCAAGGAAGTCACATACCACAGTCCTAAATGTTTTGCTCACCTGACACTTGGAGCTCTACCCCACTGTGATCAATCATGGTGGCATTGACTTTACTGTTTCCAACCTCATAGCTGGTGACGGTGAGCATAGCTGGCTGTTTCCTTCCTTGATATTCATAAGATCCTTTCCAAAGAGAGTCCTTGGCAAAGACATCGGCAGGAACTGTAAATGCATCATTATAATTATAGCCGTTTTTTATTAACTATTATCCATATAATGTCAAATCTGAAACATCAAAACCAATTGAAACCCAGAAGTGTATAATAGTATATGCTTCAGTCGCCCATTCTGTCTTTTTTTGTAGTATATTATCTTTCATGAAATTTTATTACTTTGAACTAAACAAAAATTAGTTGTTTACTCCTGAACCTTTTTTTTTGCCATGTAAACCTTGACCAAAATAACATTGGGGACCTTCCTGTGGGGTCAAGTTAAAGATGACCAATTATGTTTATAAATACTCGCTTAATGGTGGCACCAGTGGTTGAAGTGGGGGTGTTTGCCATACTACCACTCCTCCTACTGCCTTCATTGTGAAACTATCAAGTTCCATTCACTTTCATCTTCCATACCACCACTTCGAAACTTCCATACCGCCACTTCTAATCTACTACTTCGACCACAGGTTGGCACTCAACTGGTTTATGCCAGTCAGGGTATCAGGGATAAGATTTATAAACACTGTTGTGAAAATGTCATCATATCGAACGGTCAATTATTAATCTTGACGTCCAAAAGGTAAACATAGTTTTTTACCTGATATTTTTTGGATTGGAGGATCTTTAGCTGGGAAAATAGGTTTTCCACTGGGCCTCACATCAGCTGAAAGACAAAACACTGGTAAAGTAAAGTCAACTAATACCCGGTACACATCTGCATGCCAGCTATATATTTGCCCTTTGCTGTAGATTATATATATATGCTACACAAGTGATAACAACTTGGGGTCCAAAATAATTACATAATGGAGGACTTCAAAGCTTGCTATGGCAAGCAATAATTAGTGCACCAGGATAAAAAACATATACATATTGCCATGTTTATGGTAGAGCAAAAAGTAAACAAATCGTCATATATGCTACAGAGAAAAAAATTCTCAACTATCAATTACACACTGCCAAAAGTACAGCACAAACAGTACATGTCTATGCCCACCAAATACAGTCTCAATGCCCACCATATTGGTTTATGGCCTGCCTTGTGTTTATGATATATTGCATATACAGCTTGTCATGCCAATATTCTGTACTATAGGGCATGCAATCACGGAGCTAAGGTTACTCCTGTATCTGGTTTTCAGTGCCAGATTTTAATATCAGATCAGTATATGCACAGCTGCACTCTGTTGCCAAAGGGCACTGGCATAGTCATACCTGGTGCCCATGATGTCACGTAATAGATGCACACCCAAGATGGGAAGAGCAAGGAGTAGCATGATTGTGAAAGTTTGGACTCACCAAGCTCTGAACCATATAAAGGAAATAGACTGTACTATAGCACTTAAAAGTGAATGAGAGAATGCAAACACCTACCTGTTTAAGACCATAACATGCTAACCTTAAAGTGACAATAGATACCCCCTTACCCAGACACACAGGAGGTTTCCCTGTCCAGCTCCCATCCACCCTGCAGGTTCTATGTTCAGAGCCCCCAGTTAGGTAAAAACCAGTTTGGCAAGTGTAGATCAATGTGTAGCCCAAAGACGGCAGGTCTAGTGCCCCGACATTGGCATGAGCGGGCGTCTCAGGTTGTCGGCAGTTATGGGCTATAGAAAACAGAAGATATGCAAATGTCAGTAAACATTAACCTCCATCTTCTTGCATTTTAAACTTTTAATTTTTTTCTGCTAAAAATTAAATGTAGCATCCACACCAATCAAATGTTTTAATCACGTTCTCTGGCTCATCATCTATATCTTACTGTAAATATTAATGTAAATTCATCTATTTCAATTCTGCATCAGGGTCATATTTATTATCTTTGTCTTATCAGCACTATTATATCACTATTATCACTATGCTGCATCTGCCAGATGTCCAGCCAGATAACCTAATCTTGTTTTATCTAAAACTAATTGTACATTTCTGGGGCTCATAAATGTTATTTAAACTGCTGTACTACTACGTTTTTGATCTTACAATTTTCACCGTTGGAAAATCAATTCAATTTATCAATTTTCTGTACATGCAAAACTTACGAATGCACTCTGGTTGCACCCCGCTCCAAGTCAAATTTGGAAGACAGGTCCGTGTAGTAGAACCCTGTAAGAGGTATCCCTTGTGACACTTGAATTGTACGGTACTGCTAACCTGCATTTACACAGAGAGAGAGAGAGTTCCTTAGTTGTAGACATGTTCCCCAGAGGATTTACTTGCAACATACTATGATTTTTCTTATATAGTTAGCACTGTTCCCTCTAACCTGAGCTATCTGGAAATTATAGTGTTCCAAACTTTTATCATTATAAAGTATCCCTTATATATATATTGCACTGAAAAGCAAGTTCTTAATACAGGCATTCATTGATACTTTCTCATTAGATTAAAGGGGTTCAATACGAGAATATTTTTTTTATTTGCGTTAGGTTTTGTAGTATAGCATACTGTCCTGTAATCAGTAATCAGTGTTTCAAAAATAAAATGACTGGCTCACCTTGTGGTGAGAGCAGGACTCTGGACATTGAAAATAAAGGTTAAACCCTTTCACCTAATTAGTCAATCACATGTAATATACAGTATATGTGTGTGATAAGTATTTAACAGTAGGTTTTTACAGTTCAGTGTTTCCACTAGGTAGTCTATCATGTCCTCTAAAGGAGCTATTTTCACTCATGATTCTCCGGGGCACCCGGCCGACTGGAGGCACCAAGAGAAATTTCACCGATCACTGACAGAGGAACTTCCTGCACTTGCGGTCAGCCATGTTTTTTCAGAAATGCCATTCAGTACAAAACACAAACAATTAAAATAAAATCTACATAGGTTTAAGTTAGAGCATGGCTCAGGATACCCAGGGGGTCAATATCATGTCCCTTTGTTAGTTAAGTGGATGTCTCTTGGCCCATCTTCCTCTCCAGCTATACTGCCCGAGCCACACACCTCAATTTGTCCGCTGTTTCTGAAGACCTGGGGAACACTAATGAGCAGCCCCTCAGATAAGCTGGTACCAATCTAGTGCAGAAGAGTTATCTAAGGACTACCTTGCTGAAGCTGCAAACCATAGGAACCAGGCTAGGCATAAAAGAAGGCATCACCCCAATGGCTTTCTCTCTTGCCTGTACAGTTCTAGGGGTTATGACTCCTGTTGGGCTGATCAAAGGAGCGTGTTTGTTACGCTGTTCATGGAAGCCTCTGTGGTCTTTGGGTGGGGAGTCACTGGACTTGGTCCTTACCTTGAAGATAGAGGAGTGGATAACCATGTGCTAACTGCCAGGACAGCGCTACCAAGGAACATAACTATAGCTCCTGTTAGACAGTATTGTGTTACAGGTTTGGTGCACTGGTATTTGTTTATGTGAAGTGTGATAATTGTGTGTTCTGTTTCACAATAAAGCCCCTTTATCCACTAATTGCCTAAGTTATTTTGTACCCACTTAGTGGTACTAGGGGTATAAGGCTAATTTCGGGCAAATCAGTCAGCTGGCAATTCAAAAGAGCTAAAGGTTACCCCGGTAGTCTCACGTTGTTGTACATTGCTTTTAACACCACCCCCCTCCAATTCCCTACCTAGTGCTTCATTGGGGGTCCTCCCCATGGCATCCCTCCATTTGCTCAGTACTTACTATCAGCAGGAATATCAGCTTCTGTAAACACCTATGAGCATAGGATGAGTGAGTGAAATGACAGACAGCTCTTGACTGGAAGGCTGTGCGTTTTTCCAATGAAATTAATTAAAGGCAAGTTCAAAATGTGATTGTAGGTCATATGTTAAGGTGATGTTTTTCCTTTTACTGACCATGCACATTTTAATCACAATACAACTGCGAAACATCACTCCTGTCGTCTCTGCAGACAGACCATGATAAAATAAAGTAAACCACACAAATTTTCTGTTTCCTAAATAGTCAGTAAAATATTACACTGCATCCAGAATAAATAAGATATCCACCAAGTTCTCCTTGAAGCTGCTGTATGCAGAAATATAGAAATTATACACCATTCTGATTTCTAAATCCCATAAATCTTTGATTTCCAGAATTCTCAGGTTAGAGGGAACATTGATCAGTAATATATAGTTCATGCAGTCAACATCAAGTCAATGTTCTAATCAATTCCTGATTTGATGCATAGAACACATCCCCTACTCCACATACACTTTAAATAGACTACTGTTGTCTCTCTACAACAGGCAATGAGTGGTTGTATCACTGCCAAGTGCTGTATAGGTTTTTACAGATCAGTTTTTTCCACTGAAGCAAGTGGTGATTCATACTTCTCTTTTTTGTTTGAAGACTGCTGGCCAAAACACATACAGCATAATGCGTTCACATTTTTTAGAGAAAACAGACTATTCAGCTAATTCTGCAACTAGATAAATCTCTTCAAGAAATTGTCTTATATACTAAAACCGTAGCATGTTCTGCTGTGCAATACACCACATGGTGAAGGACTAAGGATAAAATGCTGTTACATTATTACTGAGGGGTATAATTATCGAATAGGGAAAAGCGTTAAATCTCCCTATTTAAGAAGCCTTCCCATCATGCATGCGCCGAGAGACCTGCACTGACTTGGTGAGCAGTAGCAGAACTTTTAATGAGAAGTATACCCCTGAGTGTCAAATTCTTATTAAAAAAATTATGTCAATATGTTAAAAAACAAACAACAAAACATTTAAAGTAGTTTTCCACCTTTAAATTCTATTTTGATATATAACTTAATAGTAGTACTTTGACCTTTCACTCTACATAGCAGTGCTCAGGCACTTACATATAGCCAGGACCTCTGCCAATCAGCTTTGACTGTCTCTCCTGAACAGTTTCTGTCTTTACACGTAACCACTGCACTAACTGATTTTGTTCTTTTTGTTCTCAGTTTCTGAAATGTTTAAGTTGTAAATAAAAGCAATAACGTGTCACTTAAGAAAGAAGGTTCAATTCTACCTGGAACCCCTGGGAGCTGTTCTGCATTCCAAAGGTTGGAATCCCTGGATCAGAGCAGGTTGTGTGGGAGGGATCTGTAAAACAAAGGTGATATGATTTGTTATTGGGTCTGTCAATTGCATTATAACACCAACAATAACATTTGACATCATACTCTATTTAGCTTTCAGTATCAATTTCTCAATGTAGGTTGGAGGGGGGATCATCGATCAAAAATCAATTTTAACCTAACCTCCTATTTTCACTTAATTACATTTGCAATTCAACCTAATCTACAAAAGGCCCCTTTTTTTAAACAAAAAAATGCCATTTAAATGAATGGCTAAATTAATATTTTTAATACAAAAAGTAAAAAAAAAATATTAAATAGTATTGTGGAATTACAAGTGCAGGAATGCCTGGCCCAGCCAATCTGGAACAGTTTCACAATATTATTTCATTCCTTTGCCTTTGTTTTCAATGGGGTTGAAGGTCAGTACCTGTTCAGCCAATCACAAAAGGCCAACATGTAAACAATGCTTGTGATTGTCAGAGCTTTTCTATTCATTTCTATGTACAATGCATTTCAAGGGGATTTCTGTTCCCATAGAAAATGCATTGCCAATTTAAAGGAAACAAAAGAGTAGCAATTTTGCTCAGGAAAATTAAATTGCCTGAATTTAAAATTAAACAATTTTAGTAGATTGAAGAATTTGGGGAATAAATTACTGATTGACTTATGGCAATATTGAGTGATTTTAAATTCTGAACAAAATTGTCCTTTGATAAACCTCCCTCTTAATGTCAATATCCCAATGATTAGGTCTATGACCACTGGCCCCACACAAGGGAAGCACAACATTGACCAAATCTGGTCATTCAACAGTTGGGTCAAATTGTCACGTCCAAAAGGTTGTTTGATTTGATTCAGCGCATACAATTTTTCATATTGGGACTATTTGGTCAACTAACAAGTTGACTGACTACTGTATATCAACACCAACTAACCAATGCAGCTTGGTTGAGTCCCACTCCAAGTGCCATCTGACTGGCAAAACCTGCGAGATGATCCCACCAAGACCAGGGGCGGGGGACATGAAAAAGATATGGATGAACGATAATTGAAGCCTCTATCTACCCTCCGAGCATGAGCAGGAATGCCAGGATCTCCACAGAACACAGCTGCAAAAGAGAGAAACATAAATTAATAGGATACATTTCCATCTAACTGCCCAATACTGAACATCCAGGTTGCACACTTACGGAAGCATTGTGGAACCTCTCCAACCCAGGTCCTGTTGCTCTCACAGGTCAGGATGGCTGGCAGGGACAGCTGGTACCCTTCTAAGCAGGTGTATGAAAGGCTGGAACCCCACAGGAAGTCTGACCCCACGGCCTTGCCATTGAGAATGGAGGGAGGAGAAGCACAAGTGATAGCTGTGAAGATAGAGCACAACATTATCTCAGAATAGTGTCAGAAATATAGACATCACCTTAGTAATGGTAGTTAAAGAATTACATAACAAATATTATATAATCTTTAAAGGGTAACATTCCTTGACTATCGAAAAAAAGAAATGGATTATATTGTGCTTCTAATTTAGATGTATCTAAGAAAATCTTAGCGCTGTATATTTTGTCAGGGAAATTCTGAACGAAAAGATGACCAAGAAGATGACTTTTCTATACATTGCTCATGCTAACCTTTGCAGATTGGTTTTGTACCATTCCAGGTGCGATCTTTTGTGCAATAAAGGGTCGCTGCCCGGTCTGACTCCATCATGTATCCGGGCAAACACAGGAAGGATACTGTATGATTGTAATGAAAATCATTGTCCAGTCGGATACCATTTGCTGGGGTGCCAGGATCACCACAGTTGATTACTGTATAAAAACAATGAAACAGAAAAACAAACACTGCTGTATTTTACAGGTTTATAGTAAATGATCTACACTTTAGATGAACTAACACATAAGTGCTAACTACAGCCTGTAAAGTTAATCCATAACAAGGTGGCTGATTTTACCTGAGCACTCTGGAGCAGTGCCGGCCCATGTACCATTGACAGTGCAGTCCCGCCTCAGGGGTCCACTGGAGTAGTAACCCTCACGGCACTCATAAATGATGGAGCTAGAAAATACCAGACCATCATTGAAGATCACACGAGAGTTGCTCGGGGTCCCTGGATTTCCACATGAAATCACTGTAAAGCATAGAAAGAAAAGTGAATATAAAAAAAGACTGAAAACCTAAGTATGAAAATATATTAAACAATCCTTTAGTTTACTTATTTATCACCCTTACTTCCTAGTTGCACAGATTGGTAGTGCTATGATGAGACAACGTTCTACAGTGCTTGTTCTGGCAACAGTACACAATTTGCTTTCTTGACTGACATAAATTCAGCGCTTACAATATAACATCATGAAGGATATAATTTCTCTAATGCATAGATGATGACAATAATTGAAAACTAGTGAGTGAGGAAATGGATGAAAAAAAGGACATCTTTGTTATTAATTATAAAAATACCCGCAGGCAAGAAACTAAAGTAACAAAAGCAAATGGGGCATGGAAGACACTCCCCTCACTCCAATGTGACATTGACAGAGAAAAGGATAGGAGACACGTCTGTCCCTTCTATGGTGGCTTCAATAAAGAGCTAATGTATAGAATGTGGTATTACCATTCTTTCAGCTTTGTGACATAAAATCAATTTAAAAACAATATATTTAATATATATATTTATTTTAAGCAAGCAGTCATTAGAGTGTATACATCCTATTAGGTCATCATCATTTGCTGCAGACAGTGATTGTACCTTCACACTCAGGCTGTAATCCGCTCCATGAGCCACTGAAGAGACATTTTCTCTCTGCGGATCCTCGCAGGATGTACCCAGCTTCACAGCTGAAGCGCACTACACTGTCTACCGTAAAGTCATCACCTTGGCGAAGTCCATGGGATGGCACTCCAGGGTCCCCACACTCACTGGCACTCCCCCCTGTGAACAAATAGAACATCATATCATTTGTGAATATATATATTTTGTAATTAATAATTCCCCTTTTTTGCCCCTGGTATGGTACCGACCAGCATAGATGGAAGCAATGTACTAAAAACAAAAGTGCATGATTGCGACAGGTTTAAGCACCAGAACAGGCAGGGAAAAACCCAGTAAGGACCATGTACATGAGATGCAATTATGTTATTTTTCTAAGTTTTATAATGTAACTATTAGTGACTTCTAAACTCCATTTACTGGGACTATGATTTAGGGGCATACTTATGTAGCACCGCATAATATGAATGATAGTTTTCAATCCTTATCGCACTGATAAAGATTGAACTATCTTTCATATTTAATCAAAAAACTTCAGCATTAACAGCAATTACGATAAACTGCTGTCCCTATGAAGTTTATCACTTACCTACACTGGCTGATCACTGCGTCTTCCCCTGAACACCTAGGGCTAGATTTACTAAGCTGCGGGTTTGAAAAAGTAGGGATGTTGCCTATAGCAACCAATCAGATTCTAGCTGTCATTTTGTAGAAGGTACTAAATAAAAGAAAGCTAGAATCTGATTGGTTGCTATAGGCAACATCCCCACTTTTTCAAACCCGCAGCTTAGTAAATCTAGCCCCTAGTGTGCATGTGCCGACTGAAGATATTGGGCATGCGCACAAAGTCTGCACTGACCGACGACTGAGTAATGTGACAGGGAGGGATCACATGATCCCTCCACATATGCACTGTCCAGCTCTTTGGAGCAGAGGTGACAGCTAGGAAAGTTTTAAATTACGTTAATAAGCTGGTGTACATTAGCATAACAAAATTCCAAAAATTCTCTCTTCCGGAACTTGTTGAATCGCGTGAAGGAACAGTCCCCACAAAACGAAATAGAATGCAAAGCAGCAGAAATATATGATATCTGGGGCGATGCAATCATCATAAATTTTGAAGGATCCTTCAAATTGCGTCTGAATCACGGTAAGTGTCCTTTGGGGACATTACACTGCTTAATAAATAGGCCCCTTAAGCTCTAGATCAGAAAGAAAACGAACAAAATGCTTTTTTATAGTACAGTCTATAGGAACATACATAGATAACATACATAGGAACATACACATCCTAGATGTTTGGAAATATTGCTCAAGTCAGGAAAAACAAGTTTTTATTTGGATGATTGGATGATTTTATTTGCTCATTATGTTCAGTAAATGCTGTATTGCATGGACATGTCATCAATTGCAGGATGCTGATGTAACCTGTGCAGCACAGATTTATCTTGTCCTTTAGTGGCAACAATGAGAAAAGGAACTGAAAATGTATCAGATGATGAACATATCAAATGTAGAAAATGATGGGACTGTAGAAATGTATTGGGCCTATCATTTAGTGTGTTAACTTATACATAATTGCCAACTATCCCTGAATGTCAGGGAGACTCCCTGAAATAGGGGGGATCTCCCTCACTCCCTGACGAGTCTGGTATTCTCCCTGATGCTGAGCCGGTACAAGACGTGGTTGGCTTCGCCATCTGTGACATGATGACAGTTCAGATATTGTGTCCTATGTCCATGTACTGATGCCTATGGAGGTGGCCATTTTCATGGAGATCAAGATTTAATCAAAGACAGACAGGTAAGACAACATGACTTCAGTAATTTAGACAGAAATGTAAAAGACACTTCAGTCTCTAGAGATTCATTAGCTGCTTTACTTTAACGCATAGTTGCCTACTCCCGGGAGAGCAGGGCAACCTCCCAGTTCTCGCCCTCGCAATAGATAAGTTGTGGGGTCGGGGCTTAATGATGCAAATACAGTGTCATCTTAGCCCCACCCCCTGCTGTAATTGGCCTAATTTGTGACAATCGTTTAGAGGGCGTGACCAAAATAATGCGATTCGTCAAACCCCGCCTCCACAACTAACAACTGCTCGTTTATTAGGTAACAAACACATTTTGTTCTTGCTTGTGTAAAATATTTTAAAAATTCAGACAGCCCTTTCCCACATGCATCAATCGCACAGACCTGAATAACGCGTCTATAAATACACAAGAAGAACATGTTAACGGCTAATTTGCATATGTAGGATGATATGAGCATGTTTGCAAACGCCAAAATCCTACTTTTATAAGGATGCGTGTTGAAAACTCTGACTTCCACATTGTATTGCATGATCAGATGCGCATGTCATAACGTGGGCATGTTCCCTCTGTGTAACTAATACATTTTATTTATAATGTCTATTTTTGCATAATTTGTTTATGTACACATAAAAGGGCTGAGAAATATCCATCTGGTTATTTCTTAACACATATGTGCTATCAGATATGGATTTGTTACTTTTGTATTTTTATGGCTATTATAAAATTGATTGTTCTTAATGACTAGGCTGAGAGCCTAGTTGTCATGTTTGCAAACATGTCAAATCTTTTCTCCTAAATGAATTAATTTAGCCACGTAATAAAGGAAATTGTGATCCACTCACTCTCAGCATTTTCTCCATTGTGACATTTCGACAATACTCTAAATTTAAGGAAACTTATGTTTTGTTTGACCTAAAAGGCCACAAACACATCCGAGGGTGTATGGTCTTGCACTGCAGGGGTTAATCATCAATACTTATCCCAACACTTACATTAATCTTCCTAAAACACTTAACTGATTTCTTTTCATTTTACTGCAGCCTAAAACACGGGCTATAAAGATCCAGGGTTTATGAGTTGTGACATAAAACTGCAGGGCAGATTCATAAAAACGAGAGATGGGGAAAAACATACCATAGAGAGAAACAAAAACCCAAGAATTCAAATAATGTTTCAAGGTTATAAAGCGCTGCAGGCTGAGAAGACATGGGAATTAAGATACTTTGGGGGTCCTTTTTCAAAAATATTCCTGTGTTTAAGCTAAAATCCAGGAAGCTTACTGCTATATTGCTGTAACATTCTGTTGGAAGTTGATCCTTTCATTATCCGAGGCCATACTTAATCCACTGACTTCAATTGTGAGTAGTGATAGTGCTGTGGCAAATGCCAATGACAATTGTTTCCATGGCTACATTATACAAGTGCCAGTCATTTTAGAAACAGAGGGATACAGCAAAATTTTATATCATAGGAACCTACTACCTTAACCCCACTTGGACCATCAGAACAGGATCATGGTAGCCTAGACAGTGTAAATATAACTATCTGAAAGAATATTTTGACAATTTTATCATTGGAGCTATCGTCTCATGAACTGAAAGCCTTTACATACAGTAACTGTTCACTTTTATCTTAACTATGAGTAGAGCCCAGTTCTAGTCCCCTTCAACAGACTCACCAGGATAATGTGCCTGGAACTTAGGTAGTGCCCCACTGAGTCCCTAATGGCTGCAGTGTACCATAAAGTCGCGTACACTTACATAACACAGTCTCAAAACCATAGCCAGGGTTCTATCACAGGCCCAGACTCAAGATAATTAGGTCAATCAAACCTGAAGTTGTAAACAGGACAACCATGTATAATTGATTAATAAGTGTAGATTTGTTCATTATCTAAGGTGCTTTTATAGAGGAGCATGACTCACATATAGATGTTACATACTCATATAATACGAACGGTTCTGTGTATAGCTCACACCTCTTGCTTGTTTTTGGGTATTATGTGCACTTTTAATAGTAACTGTTTTATATTGCAATGTAATGCAAAAGCTTCATAATAACGACTTTTATGAAGATAAGCATTCTCAGTTTAAGATGTCTTATGTCTAGACCAGGACTGTCTTGGGAAAACTGGGACACATTGGAGTCCTTCTCTTCCGGTCACAGCTGTTATGACTCTTGTCTGTGAACATACATATCATGTTGGCCTACTAAACCACGGAGTAAGTCCATGCTTCTCTGAAATTGGTTACTTCATTTAATGCAATGTATTTTATTGTCAGCAGGTGGGTGGGACACTGATATCGGACTTGAAATTGGCTTACCCGAGCAGTGTGGCAGGAAGCCACTCCAACGTCCGTCCAATTGGCAAGTACGGGTAGAGTTCCCAATTAGGGTTCGCTTGCCAAGACAGCTGTAATGTACTACAGAGCCCACTGTATATCTCCTCCCTGAAACCTGGGCATTGGGGGGGAGGCCAGGGGAGCCACAGGAGATCACTACAGTAAATGGAGAGATACAATGGCTATATGAGTCAGTGAACATACATTTGTTTTGCCAATGCAGAATCTATAGTGGTGCTTCTCTGCCCCTCTGAAAAAACATCTAAATCTACATTTACCAACATGTTACTTACATAGGCAGCTAGGAAGGTCTCGATCCCAAGTGCCGTCTCCTTGGCAGGAAAGAACATGCGTCCCCATTAAATAGTAACCATGGCTGCACTCATAGGATACAGATGTTCCAAAACTGAATCGATCTGGACCTTTCTGTAGTACCCGTCTGAGACCATTCTCAACATGACCGGGATCTGTACAGTTCAAGACTTGTAGAAAGAATAAAGAAGGACATAAGAGTTCAGAAAATAAAAGAGGAACATTAATGGCTGAAGGCATAAAACAGTAAAAATGAAGTATAAGATGGACAAAAGTTTCAATTTGCAGGATGCGGTGTTTGGGGAGGAAATGACAACAAAGAAAAATCACATTGATATTCTCATTCAGCAATCATACTTTGTCACCTGATGTTTAAATCAAGTAAATTAAACAACCCAACCTGCAATCTGCCAGAGCAACACAAGGTAACAACACAGATTACCATAGTAATTAATACTTTAATTCTAGTGAATGTCCACTTTTTAATTTTTTTTGTAAAAGTGCTGTATCAATGAATTATTTATAAATAACACCCCCTGCAGAAGGGGAAACAAACAAAGAAGGGAAGGGGCAATTAAAGAGAGAGAGAGAGGACTAGAGAAAAAGAAGGACAGCCGGGAAACATATAATAAATAGGAGCACATGTACAGCCTGTGTACAATGAACATTCCAGCAGCCATCCACTGTTGGCCCCACGCCAAACCAAGCAAATTGACACCATGCTACCTATATACAATATTCCACAATTACAGCACACTCTAAATACTTCTGGGGTCATGTACTCAGTTCTGAGTTACCAAATTGTATGTCATGTTTTTAAAATCATACGTTGCAGTTGTACTGCACTTACTTCTGCATGTTGGTATGACATGACTCCATTGTTCATTGGCTTGACATTGAGCTTGAACTGCACCCTCCATGACATAGCCTGGGCTGCATACAAACTTCACAATGTCATTCAGGTTAAACTGGGATCCCTGAGTTATTCCATTCCCAGGATTACCAGGGTGCCCACAGGTGATAGCTGTAACAGACACAGAAAGAAACAAAATGAAAATCTGAAATTACACTTAATGATACCACATAGTTTCCAAGCACTTTCCTTATTATCATTCCAGCGCAAATAATTTCTGGTGGGTACTACTAATCTGGAGAATGCTTGTACCTACGGACATTCCTCCTGGCTCATGGTATCTTAAAGTCAACACTGTTCTATAAACCACTGACAACTCTGGCATACATTTCTACCACAATATTCCCTTATCAAACTATCATCTGCTCATGAGGCCATATACTACAAGTAATGTATCCAAACTGTACAAATTTCCGTGTTGATCCTTGATATGTCCTGGATTATAAACCTAGAAGCATACCATTCCCTTCCTAGTATATTTATAGGTTGAAACCTATAAATTAAACCACCGTTCCTTTTCTTACACCTCAGTAAAAATATATATTGCTTCAACTGTTCTATAATTGTTTATATATTATCTCATATATTTGCTGATAATACACTCCAATGTGTCATATTCTGATGCATAATACACCATATACTCTATCTTATACTGCTATATCTTGCTGCTATTATATATAGACTCAAACTGCTGCTCATGTCAACAGAAAGTCTAATTTGCTGTTGTGCTGGCTGCCTCTGCACTCCACCTCTCTAAGGACAGTCACTTATGTAAGACATACATTCTCCTTTGTGGATGAGAGAAGCTTCAGTTGTTCTCTGCATCTTGATTTTCACTACATTTCGGTCTGTAGAAATGTCCCTCTCTCAGGACAATGGTCACTGCACAGTCAGCTTTGTCTAGCATTGACTGTGACACTGGATGGCTGTAAAACTGCAAGGAGCTGCCAATACTTTAGGTGCTGGTACGGAAGAGAGTTGATTTCTTCTTTGGAGTTTTTTATTTCTACAACCAGGCCTGTTCAGAGGTTAACTTCACTGTTGACAAGCAAAGTGTGTCCTGGTACGGATGGGCACATTCTCTCATAATGAAGTGCACTGCAACAGGTGTAGAACTGAGGTGTGTTGACCCTGCAGTGAGACCCCTGCCTGCTAGCCAACTCTTACACATTTTATACTTACGCACACAGATGGGGGACCTCTCTGACCACCGATGGTCCTGCTGACATATTCTTACGGACTTTCCGATCAGTCTGAAGCCTGCATTACACTGATATACCACACTGTCTCGATAATTATAGTTCTGTCCGTTAATGAAGCCATTAACAATAGGTTGTGGGGTACCGCAATGACCAGCTGTGTAAATTAAACAATCATTAAAAGAGTAAACAATAGCATCACTCAGCTATGCAAAACACATATTAATATTTGCTATGAAACTCTTATTTTAGCTTAGTAAATAAAAAATAACTGCAAAGACAGACACAGCTGTACCTTTTGATCACACTGCTATAATTTTACTGTAGCGTTATCCTATTGTTATATCATGTGATATTTTGTTTCTCTAAGGTTTATTGCTGTTGAAGGCATTATTGTCCTATTTCTGAAAAATGAGTCGGGGTCTGGTATGCCACCATGTGAAATAGACTGGTAGAAATGAATTAATGTCCATAATTATTCTGCAGAGATCTGATCTCTTGTGACATAAAAAATTAAAGTATGTGATATACAGTTTCAATAAGAATGGCGACTGTTGATTTAATATGTCTACATGCACTGAAAACCCTTTCATTTATCTACTGGCAGCACCAAGTGGCACAGACCTCTGACACTTCTGCAATAGCAAGGCTGCATTGACAAATAATGTTCACACAAGCAATGCTACATTGTACAGATTATGATGTAGGTCCCATTACGAACATACAAATATTTGCAATGAATTACAAAACATCATAGATGGTGTTAATTGTCATTAACAGTAACTTTGTCACAGTGTCACAACCAATTTTTGTGTGCATTTCATTAAAGGTGCAGTTATAGACTTTGTGTGTGTGTACGTTAGAATGAAGTGAAAGGGGCTAGATCAAACGACAGGTAACAGACAGTCAATCAGAGTATTAGAAACTTAAGTTAACACTGCACTTAAAGGGCTACTACACCTAAAATACAAATTAACTTATGTAAAAGACCTACTAGTAATACTAATTATTTCTTATTAACTCTTATTTAATAACTGTTATTTATATATTTACTCATACAATATATATGTAAAATTTCAACAGCTTCACAGAATTGCTGTGTTACCAGACATATTTTTTTGCAAATGGAGGTAAATAGAAGTGACTTTTAATGGAATTATTACATACTGGCCAACTCTCCCAGGATGTCCGGGAGATACGGTGATTCGTGGTGAATTGTTTCATTCTTAGTTATGTTTTGCATTTTTAGGGGCAAAAATAAATGGTGAGAGTTACATCTAGCAATCAGCAAAACAGAAATGTGTAGAATTGTGCAGGTGGTCAGTGTAAAAATTGGGGACATTTCCAAGGACAAGTCTTTCGTACCTTGGGACAGTTGATAACTATGAGAATCTGCCCAGGTCTCACGCCCAAGATGCAGCATTACACAAGTTACTCTATCCTCTGCACATACTTACCCAAGCACTTGACCTCCTGCCCGCTCCACAACCCATTTGCCATACACTCTCGCACACGGGATCCCACCAGAGTGTAGCCAGTGTTACAGGCAAAGATGGCAGTCGCCCCATATTGGGTCAGCATCCCAATTTTATTTCCGTTAGCTGGAGTTGGCAAATCCCCACAGGAGATAACTGGAAGATATTGAATAGGAACAGAATTTGCTAGTGTGATTTTAAAGGCCCAAAACCAATATAAAACTGCCATATTGTTATTTCATGATGCAACTATAAGAAATGGACCTAAAATATTATTGTACAATCTGTACAGAACAATAACCTTTACTCAAGAAGTACCATGTTGCTGCTATGCAGTAAGCATAATAGCACTGAAATATCCCTGCTACATCTGGTTCAGGCTATTCATTATATAGATCCCAGCCTAGGTGATGAGAAAGGGACTTTATTTTATTTAAAAGCCCTTAATGGATTCTACAATAATTTCTATACTGTGGGTGGTAATGTAACAGTTTCAATACCATTTATGTAACAGCTCAAAACAACCCAAAAATGTAATGATGTTTTGCTTATTGCAAATGACACAATGTGCAAAATGGTCAGCGATAGTGTATATCTCTGGTGCTCACTGTTGCACGTAGGCAGTGTCTCCCCCACACTCCATGTGCCATTGGCCTGGCAGTGAATAATGCGGGGCCCCATGTAGTAATATCCAGGATCGCAGATTAGCATCAGTTCAGCTCCATACTGATACTGTGTTTTCTGGATGAGACGCCAGCGACCATGTTCTGTGTTTATACTGTTGATTTCAGGACATGTGACAGCTGGAAATAGAAGGGAAGATGCAAGATGAGAACAAGTAAAAACCACTTTGCCCCTCTCATGGCCTTTCTGTCACCATAGCAGGATACTGACTGGATGTTTGTCACATACACACCTACACATTGTGGAGGGTTGTTGCCATTGCTCCAGTGTCCTGAGGAAAGACACTCTGCCACAGCATCTTCAGGATTCAGGAGGTGGTGCCCCTCATTGCAATCATAAAAAGCTTTAGTGCCCACAGTGTACTCCTTTCCAAACACTGCTCCGTTCTTGGGAGCAGCAGGGACACCACAAAACATTGCTAAAGAGAGAAGGAAAAAGGTCCTAGTTTATCTCACTGTTGCTTTCATTAGATAACACATTATTATAATTTGCAATAGTGGAGATACAAAGCCTGTGCTCAGAACTATAAATACGTGCAGGATGGTTTATCCCCACCTGGGATATGCAGAACTTTGTCCAATCAAAGCTGCCTGTCCAGGACAATATGGTCTACCCTCTGTGCATTGTGTGTGGTCAAAGTTCTACACTTGATCAAAGCTATGTCTTAATAATACTGCCTACTATAGCTATATACTATTTGCCTACCAAAGATACACTCGTTGCTTCAGTTTCTAATATTAAGCAAATGATATAAGTAAAGCGACACTATGTATTCCATTGAAGCAACAAATATATGTGGATATCCTTACATAATGCCTGACTGTTTTATTTAACAGCAACCATGGGAAATTTGAAATCAGATGGTGTGCTCCCTTATGGAGAGAAGAGAGCACATGATCAGCTAGCTGCGGCTCCTGACCAATCAGATGAAAATAACCCCATTTGCACTGTGTAACATGAAAGTCCTGAGTGTGTATAGCTGATCTGTCATGGAATGTGATAATAATTGCTAAACATATGGGACACTGTGTACATATTGATATTTTTTAAGCGCTGTTGGCTAGTAACTATTGCATTCATTATCTAAAATGATGTGGGTAGGGCTAGACTAACCTGCAGCCATTGAGATCACTAGAATATTTACAGCAGTTCCGATTATTTTAGTTTGTCTAAGCAAAAGCATTACAGAAAAACTCTAAAATTATGAAAGAACAAGAATTCAAATATGGCTATTAGCAGCATGTGGGCTGAATGCAAAAATCTAAGGATTACAGTATTTTCTACCTTTTCTTGAGATTCTGCAGTGTCTGTTGCATAATATAATATTACCAAACGTAGTTACTCAACCATGATTGTAAAAATATGTAAGGGGAGCATATGAAAAACTCACACCTAAAAGGCAGAGGGACACAAGTGTAGACAGATCTACTTTCACCTGGGTTCAAAAAGAACCACTCACAACTCTTGGGTACAAGACTACTACAGTCCTAAAAACAGCAAATAGCCTCAAATCCTCACACTATATATTAGAGAGATGAGCCCTTGGTGAATTTACAAACCTATGCGTCAGAATTAAAAGAGACAATTTGGAAAGAAGGACAGAGTGGAGATAGATTGGGAGTCAGTAATGACTTAAAAGTACATAGATGTAGTGATGGAAGAATTACCAGTCTCTCCTTTATCCAGTTATACACATTTCACAGCTTGTTACTTAAAGTTTCAATTGAAATGCCGGTCTGATTTTCAGAAAATTAACTATGTAAGAAAAGGTGATTTAAGTGCACATACAACTCAGAGAGGGCAACACTCAATTATTGTTTCAAAGTTTGGCAGCTCCTCCAGGCCTGGCCTGGTAACAAGAAGGCAGGCAGCTCATGGTGGCAGGTAATTTAGTGGCTGGACAGGGATAGGGGGACACCTCATGCCTCCAGTTGAAATGATAATTATGACACTGTCAGACTGGCTGGGAGGGAAGCTGAGGGAGATCTTAGTCTAGACTGCAGAGTGTGCAGAATTCCAATGCATTATGCTGGAGAGTGACAGGAACATGTATTATACTAAAGACACCTTGAGAAAAATGGTAGGAGGTGACAAACTTGGCAAGCACTGTACTATAATATAATACAGGAATGCCATCTCTTACCCAGAAACACGTTATCCCGAAAGTTCCGAAAACCAATAAAGAATGTGAAAGGGCAGTGATAAATTATTTTAAAATGTGTTTTAGCTGGTTTTAGGCACAGTGCAACAAGTTACGGGAAAACACCTTATCCGGAAAACTCAAGAAAGTTCCAAGCATTCCAGATAATGGATCCCATGTCTGTATATAACACACTGATGAGTTATCGGCATAATTAGGATAACTATTAATAAATACATCATAAATATAATTCATACACGTTTGACTTTTAAAAGCATATTCACTGTGATACTTCCTATGAATCAGAAACACATAACAAGAAATGTTGGTAAAAGTTGTCGAAGTCGTATAATTGGATGAACGAAAGTATATTGGTTTAATATTGTTTAGCCGTGCAAGTGCGATCCGTACGCCACGTAACACGTGGCATGGTGCGATCGCACGGTAAAATACGCACGCACACACTCGCATTACAACATCTAGTTATTTATATAATTCATATTCATATTGGTTTCGTTACACTGTTATTTATGAGCAGATAATATTTGGTTTATTAGTAGTATATATATAAATATATATATATATATATATATATATATATATATATATATATATAATGATTATACGTACACTTCAGTGATATATATAGTTCAGGTTGTGGGAAAGGTGGCATGTCTGGTATCATACTGAAACCCTATTCATCAGCAGCTGTCCGGTGCAGTCGGCCGAGAGATCGCACATTGCATACTTTAGTTATTGATATTAGGGAATAAACCTTTTGTATGATACTGGCTATGAAAGGAGCAGACCCCCTGGAGAGACGACCCCCACCTTTGGATTCCTTAGATTGAATCAGCCTATGACCTGTTTACCCTGGACCCACCCAACGTCTGGACCTATAGAAACAAACTACGTCATCTCTATTGTTCACTGTGTAACACTGTACTGTATATAATCATAGCTGCACACCCCCTGGCCCTCAGTCAACTCTGACACAGTATTCTATGCAGATATACTGTCCATCGGTTCCCGTGGTTTGCGCAGCGAACGCATGCGATAGCAGTGGTATGTATGTATCTTTTGGTATTGGCTGTGCTGTACTGTACTGTATCATAATATAATAATATATTGAATTGTTGACTATTTACATCTGCTAAAATAAATCACTTTGTGCTTTGGAAACACATACAATTGATTAGGCAATGCTTATTTTAAAACGATAAAATTACTTTAATAAAGTATAGATCATTTGCCGTTATAATACTGACATAAATCTGTGCTTAAGCACAAACTAAAGACAGCACAACGATAAAATAAAAGTCTTAGTTGTAAACTTTCTTCTAAGTAAATATAATTCAACTGCCATTTAAAACATGTGAATCGTGGACAGCTTCCCATTGAATGAAGACAGAAGTTGACGCACTTAATGGGTATTTTCATGACATTTTTGTAGTAGGCCCAGCTTGTAAGTGTTGACGTATAATTATGCTGAATATAGGTATATGTCTTTTATAGTGTTAAACGGCAGATACTTAAACATACATTTAAGTGTAATAGATAACTGATCCCCACATTTTCCACTTTAGTAAAGATATGTAAGCAAATCTGTTCCAATATTTTCTGCTTTAGATGTAGGCTTCTCTATCTCTAATGAATTAATGCAGCACAATTAATAGTTTGAACATGCTTGATCAGATATTCCTTTAAAATAATGACAAGTAATGTAATAATGTGCACAACATTCTGCTAACCTAACAAACAAAACCTAGGTAATAAATAGTCTAATACCTTTATGCAATTAAAGTGAATACACTACAATTGTCACAGTGTTGTATGTTTTTATAGATTTGACTGTGCATTGCTGTGCGTAGTGTTCCGGGGGCTGTTACTGTATACTTACCCTGACATAGCGGCACCTCTGAGTTCCAGTCATAATAGCCTTGAGGACGACGTAGGCATGTTGCCGAGTTAATTCCAATGAGCCTATAGCCAGGATTGCAAGTGAACCGCACGACTCCTCCAGGTGGACTGATGACAGGACCCAATATGGAGCCGTGTAAAGGAGGACGTGGAAGGCTGCAGTATGCAGCTGATGACATGATGCATACAAAGAAAATTTGGTAAATTAGGATTAAGCATGGAATAAAGTATGCCAACATTTTGTACTTCTTAATTACTTTGTTTTTCTTTGAAATTAAAACATACTGTCTTGATGTAAAAGTCTAAATGACCTGGACATTAACAATAGATTGTAAGCTCATTTGGGCAAGACCATCTTTACTTTCTCTTTCATGTCATTGCATGTTACTTGTTTGTATTATGATCCCTCCAATCAATGTACAGCGCGACATTATATGTGGGTGCTTTATACATAAAAGACAATAAAGTACACTCATTTAAAAAAAAATAGCAGAAAGTTAATTTGGAAAAGTTGCTTGATAGTAATGACAAATCTAAACTGTCAAAGGAAAACGGGGAACAAAGAAGAGTTAATTCTGGAAGAATTTCACGGGTGAAAATATGTTGTGTTGCAAATTTACAAAACCTAATCTAAAACAGGTTATCCTTCATGCAGGCTGTCACACTACCATTTTCAAAATGTTTATTTTCTACTGATTAAACTGCTGTGACAGCCACCTCAGAATAAGTCATTTTCTCGTGGACTGATGTATCAGAGATCCACATGTCCAACTGGAAGGCCGGCTTGTCACCAATTACAGCAAACCCCACAGATACTAAAAGAAACATCCACGGCAAAGATAGGAGCAGTGGGTACTTGCTCGGAACTGCCTACAAAAATATTGTGTCCTTTTATTTTAATGAGAGCAAACAATGTTTGTCCAAAAGAAAATGAAAGATTGCAGAGTTGCAGTATACACAAGGTCATTTCAAGACAAATTTTAGACTATGGAAAGCAGAAATCTAATCTCAGATAGGAACCACGGACTACAGTCAGAAGCAAAACAGATTTAGTGCATGTGAGAGTTAGCCCCACTGGCATGGTAATTGGCACACAATATGACATTTTGTAATGGAACAGGGACCCTTTCATGTATTTTTCCTAAATAAATAATGATAGTGTTGATTTTATGTATGTGAGGCATAAGCCAATCCAAACCCATTTTTAATTGTTTCCACAACTATAAAACAACTATTGACTATTTTTCTACCACAATGTGGATTGCAGGTTTCCATAAATAATTCTATATATATGATATTCTAGTGTAACATATCTAATATTTACAACTTACACTGTTCCCTATAACACCTACAACATTCTTAATCTAACTGTAGTTGAGATTAAACCATTACACCAATTAATAATTTATTATGCTCACCTGAGTACCGTATCTTGAATCCCTTCCTACTATACGCGTGGTCAGACATCCAGCGCAGAAGGACTTTGTTTCCTGTGCTGGTGTAGGTCATGGGAGATGAATAGTTCCCGGCTAAGGATGTAAGCAATGGGCTTTGACCTGATGGACCTACGGAGATAATTATGATAGAATCCATAAAGGAGAGACACCTAAAACAATGTATTCTGCTAAATGCTAATGTAAAAGTACAATTCTGAGTGTCATATTTAGTAACTCATTTGATAAAGGAGCTGAAAGTATAACAATATCAATGAAGGAATTGGAGACCCTAATTTGAATTGTTTTTCCCAGGTACAAAAAATACTGTAAAATCTGAGTATGATTGGACAGGAGACTGTTCGAGAAAAAAATCTACAATAAATTGTATATTATAATAATAACAATTAAATAGGTTTATCAAGCACGACATGTAAAATATTTTAAAGGTCAATTGACCTTAATGCCTTCTATCTTAGAGCTCATTTACTAACACATAATTTATGTGCAAAATATGCACTGAACCACATCAGCCAATCAACTTTTATTTTTTTAATGCAAGTTATCCAATGAAAACAAGTGTGTGATTGGCTGCTATGGCTTAGTGCAAATTTTGTCTAATTCGATTTGATGTACATTCATTAGTTATAACCTATTGTTGCTAAGTTAAATTCACCTCCTCTAACATAATAATGAAGAGTGTGGTGTGTCTGTGAGGCACAGGCAGGTGCAGTGTGGTGACAAAATTCTGACCCAAACTCTCTCTCAAATTAGCGTCCCATCTTTTAGCTCCCATGCCCCTCCAAGCTTCTAGAGAGACTTGCCTACACTCGCCTCACACGTTTCCTTTCTGCAAACAACCTATTGGATCCTTTTCAGTCAGGCCTTCGCTCTCAACACTCCACAGAGACTGCATTGACTAAGGCTGTTAATGATTTGATCACCTCTAAAACTAAAGGCCATTACTCTCTTCTAATTCTCCTGGATCTCTCTGCTGCATTTGACACTGTTGACCACTCTCTCCTCATACAAATGCTACAATTCCTAGGACTTCAAGACACTGTTGTCACGATCTGCCTGCAGCATACTGCTTTGCCTGGCAGCTCCTGCCTCCTGGACTATCAGACTTTATCATTGTGTTCATTTTATGTGTTAGCAGCAGTACCTCTGATCACCAGAGGTGCTGCTATTGTGCCTGTTGTGCTCCTAGTTCCTTAAGAGTTAACACTGCTTCACTCATTATTTCATGCACCTGGGTGTGTTCCATTTATACCTGTCTCTTCCAGCAGTCATTGCTGGTTATTGTTGTCCCATCCTGTTGTTCCTTTCCTCTGCTGTGCTCTTGGTTTTATGCTGCCTGGATCTCTCCATATTACCACTTACCTTCATCAGCCATCTACCCGGTATTTATTCCTGCATATTCAGTATTCAGCAATAAACTTTGTGTGTTTCCACCTCATTCCTGGCTCCTGAGCTGCACTTGTATTTGAACCGTGACAACTGTCCTATCCTGGTTGTCATCCTACCACCTATCTAATCGCTCTTTCAGTGTCAATTTCTCTGGAACTACCTCTGCTCCGCTTCTTTTATCAGCAGAAGTCCCACAAGGCTCAGTACTAGGTCCTCTGCTATTCTCTATCTACACCACTTCTCTTGGAAAACTAATAAGCTCCTTTGGATTTCCATATCCTCTATATGCGGATGATACCCAAATGTATCTGTCCTCTCCTGATCTCTCGGGATCTGTGATGTCCTGCATTACTGACTGTCTCTCTGCCATTTCAACTTGGATGTCCTCTCGGCAACTCAAACTCAGTCTTTCAAAAACAGAATTAATAATATTCCCACCCACCAATAGAACTTACCTACCTGACATTTCTATTTCTGTTGACAACATGATCATAAATCCCACCCCACAAGCTCGCTGCCTAGGTTTGATGCATGACTCGCAACTATCCTTTGTTCCCCAAATCGACTCTTTATCTAAATCATGTTACATACATTTAAAAACATTTCCAGAATACGAACATATCATACATAAGACACTGCAAAAATGTTAATTAATGCACTTATCATCTCCCGCATTAAATATTGCAATTCCCTCCTTACTGGTCTTCCCCTAAACAGACTGAAAACCCTACAATCTATTTTGCACGCAGTAGTCAGACTGATTTTCCCTGCAAATTGTTTTACATTTGCTGAGTCACTCTGTCAGTCTCTACATTGGTTGCCTGTATTTTACCGAATCCAATATAAAATTGTACTACTAACATACAAGGCCATCAACAAAACTGCACCAACACACATCTCCTCACTTGTCTCAAAATATCTGCCAACTCGACAACTCTGTTCTGCACAAGAGCTGTGTATCTTATCTACTCTCATTACCTGCTCCCATTCCCGGTTACAGGACAATGTGAGCGCAACTTGCATTTAAAAAAAATTGCACGTAACTTACATGCACATACGTCTGTATTCAAGTAGAAGCAGATCTTAAAAAATGTTTCATCTGAATCTGGGTATAAGTGAACTGTGGCTATACTTTACTTGCTGTATGCAGACAGACAGAACAGAGTGCTGGATACACACATGCATATGTGTAATATAAACTCCCATCAGAACGCATGTCAAAAAAAAAATATTTTAAATATTTTATAGCTTTTTTTTCATGAAATACATAATTCAGAATGTTCTCAATGTGTACTATACATAAAATGCATTTTTATCATTTCCCTTGCAAACACATGTGTGTTTGTCATCACTATAAGTCAGCCCCGTAGCTGGTGCAAGTGATACAGCTAAAAAACACAACCTAAAAGATGTCCAGAGATTGTCCGGATGAGCTTGGCACACCCTTACTGTACGTTGTTCACATGAGTCCATCCCTTGCTGTGCTACCGTGTGGGCTGTGGGCAGCACGGTAGCATAGTGGTTGGCACTCCTGCTTTACAGCACTGGGGTCATGAGTTCAATTCCCGACCATGGTCTTATCTGTGAGGAGTTTGTATGTTCTCCCTGTGTTTGCGTGGGTTTCCTCTGGGTGCTCCGGTTTCCTCCCACACTCCAAAAACATACTGGTAGGTTAATTGGCTGCTAACAAATTGACCCTAGTCTGTGTGTGTGTGTGTGTGTGTGTTTGTGTGTGTGTGTGTGAGAGAGAGTTAGGGAATTTAGACTGTAAGCCCCAATAGGGTAGGGAATGATGTGAGTGAGTTCTCTGTACAGCGCTGCGAAATTAGTGGCGCTATATAAATAAATGGTGATGATGATGATGATCCCTTCTTGCTCCTGTTCCGCCCTTCAAATTGTAGTCAGTCAGAAGTGTCATCTGCATTAGGACATTAACTACATGCAATTGTGTTCATTGGCGCAAGGTCCGTTTCTGAAAATGCACAGAGCAATTTCACGCAAGATACGGCACACAACAAGACTTATGTCCGAACATGAATCAGGCTCTATATGTGTCCAAGGAGCTGTTACACGAGACCCCTTGTTATTTCTTTAGTTACCTACAGGATTTTATGCCTTATCCATCAAGGTTCTCCACCAATTTGTCAACCAGAAAGCAGTCACTGATAAGTCACTTGTTTAGAGAAGCTTTTCTCATCTAATCTGCTGGAAACCAGTGATTTTCCATACTACACACTTTCAACCAGCCTGTCCTCCCACACAAGCCCTCTTTGTCTTTTGTTGTGTATTGTAATGTCTCTTCTCCTCTCACTGTACAGTGCTATGTATAAAGTTCGTTATTTACAAATAATCGGTAAAAAATAGCAATACTACTACTACTAAAGAAATATATAAAATATATATATATATATATACACACACACACACACGTACATATACACAAATTTCATTTCAAAATAATATGATATGCTCTTATCCGTCTTTCAATAATAATAAAAAAAAAATCGATGGCCGTTTAGTGAAGAATGCAATAAACTTTGTCTCACCATCAAATATATCAAACTCGTCATACTGTTTTTCGCTCAGAAAGTACTCCACAGTAAGTGTCACATTGTACCCAGCTTCGACTTTAATAAGCCAGGAACATGTCTGGAACTGAGGGTAAGTACCGGGGTAACTTTGGCTCAGAATTACTCCAGTGGAATCGGTTAGGATTTCAATAGCTGGACAAAGTACTAAGGAAGAAAGAGATAATCACAGCTATAAAATGAATACAGTTGTACTTCAAAGAAAAAAGTTTAACAATTACAGTTTAAAGACGTTGGTATTGCTATACAGTAACTCTACTATATACAATATGTAACTAATCTTTGGGCCAGGTCATAATGTTAAGAGTCAATGTAGCTAGTCAAACATTAGGGAGACTTCTAAGACTATCTTACCTTCACAGGATGGTGGAGGTTCCTCAAACTGCAAGTGGGTTCCAAGCCGACAGATCAAGATTTCAGGCCCCACCAAGGTGAATCCTGGGAGACATTTGTAGCGTACAATGTCACCTGAGGAGTAAAGAAAGATATTATCATTTAGCAAACACTATTCAATAAAACATACCAGGAAATAATAAACAACATCATGAATCCTATTACACATAGACCTTAACGTCCCCGTGTGTATGCCATATTTTTTATATCCGATAAAAAAAAATGTTTTTTTTCATTGGAAAATCTTATTTTTTGTACACAATATTTGCAGAAGAAAAGGAAATTGACAAATACAGTAATGTATTGATAGTGGAGATGCTCAGGCTCGGTTCCACGGAAAACGAACACGCCCAAACTTAGCAGATCTGAGTACAGAGCCAAGTCGGCTCGGTATTTTCGCACGCGTTCGGAATTGAAAACGAGGCAAAATGTCATCGTACGTCATCGGATCTTGGGAGCTTTGGATTCTATAAGTACTGCCCTCCACGGCGATCCAGCGCCATTTCACAGAGGGACACAGAAGGGAAGCACAGTTCTTGGCATTCTCTATTGCAGTTGGGCAGCATCATAGGTAGAAAAGAAAGAGGAGAGGTAGCAGTGTTCTTCAAAGTCTCCAGTGACAGTCAGGAGAGCTCCATTGCTCCATTGCTAATTGTCAATGCTGAAATAGAAATAATAGGTCTGGCAGGCTTGGTCTTCTAAATCTGCAGTCTTTGTTTGAAAGTGTATGGAAATAATATTGTGCTTGTGAGGTGATCAAAATTGATTGCAAATGACTTGAAATTAATATTATCGAGATTAATAATAATGTAGGAGGGAAAAAAAAGCAAAAATATGTCATTTTAGCAACAAAAAAAAATTAGGGATTTTGGGAAATCCAAAACCAGAACACGGGGCTCAGGGAACATCTCTAATTGATATTATTGAATGACCATCTACAATTTGATTTTGTGTATGAGTGAGGTTTATATTCTAATTTCTACATTAGTTTTGGGACTGGATTAATAAATATATAAGTGTGCAGAAGTCAGGAATTTTGCATGATTGTACATAAGCTCAGAAAGAAAATGTATACATACTAATAAGTAACTGTGTGAATACTCATTAATGCTAAACACACATGCTGCAGTATTGCAGGCAAAAGATCCCTATGTGTCTAACCCGAAAATGACAGTGATGCCCGATAATTAACCTATGTAAATTGATAGTATCATTAGCAGGCATATTGATAAATGTGGTTGGCCTACATTTACAATTATCTTCTAACTGCATTAACCGGTCACATTAATTACTGCTACTTCCATGTGTGTTTTCATTGCTACATGTAACTGCCCGACTTGTATGAAAACCAGAACACGCATGTAATGAAAATGATGTTTTACCGATCTATAATTAACACCAATTTTTTTCTTGGGTGCCAATACCTGAAAATGGTTAACTGCTAAGTCTATTACTCTCGGTACATATGGAGTTTGAATTCTAGGAAATAAAGCATTCTGAATTCCAAAATGTCCAGTGGGAAAAGAAACTGGGACTGTCCTGGGAAAACACGCATGGAGCCTAAATTGATTCTGCTGAAAGCTATAACTGGTAATACCTCTCATCAATTAAAACACAAATTGTTTGAAACAAGACCTTCTGTTCTAAATATTGTCTGTATAATATTTGAAAATGCATATTTCTTGTTCTTATGTGAAGAACGGGAGTACTATTCTATTTATGGTTTTTACTTCTGTGTATCTCAAACTCTGGATAGAAGCGAAGTTGACATGTTACAATACATTGAGGGCCTGATTCATTATGGAATGTATATGTCGATACGTACCATATTGCACTGCGCATGCCCAAAAACTAACTGTACGCCAGTGAATGCAAAAAACATCCAATTAATTTCCAAAAGCAAAGGACAATTCCGAGAGCCTACGATTTCAGGGGTGGAACGGGGAGGGGCGTATGCACGTTGTCAATATACAGTAAGGACGTGCCAAGCTGAGGCTCATGCAGCACTTGCACCAGCTACAGGGCAGGTGTAAATACCGATTGATAGTGATGATGGTCGTGCATGCATGCTAGAACATGTTTATAATAAGGAGCAACTGTAAAAATGTATTTTATGTACAGTAGACATTAACAACATCCTAATAAATGTATTCCATTGAAAAAATAAAAAGTTACTATTTTTCGTTAAAATGTTTTTTTAAAATGTAGTTTAGTTTCTTCAGATCCGCTTGTAGTTAAATACGGATGTGCGGATGCCCGATTTATGTGCATTTTTTTTTAAAAAAACACAATACGTTCATTTTGTGTGCCTTAATGAAACAGGCCCTGAATGTCTCTTTGATTCATGACTTGTTTACAGAGGTCAATAAATAACACTTTTCATAGACTTTGCACCAACTAGGTTCTTAAACCCTTTTGTGTAGAACAAGTCCATGATGTACTCACTCACCCATCAAGAACTCCTCGCTGCCTGACAGAACCTCTCCATTTGGAACTGTAGTTGGAGGTTTGCATTTTCGGAGCCGGTATCCTGTCACAGACAGAGATCATTGGTTGGAGAGTGATGACAGGCATAAATGAACAACGCAGATTTTAATAAGGGTAACTATGAAAAGAGATGAGAGCTAAAGCAAGCACATAGATTTTCCATTTAAAGACTTCTCAATTTGAAATATTTTATTAAACAAAAATAATATAATAATGTGCAGCATTCCTACTTATGAGATTGTGTAGTGAACATATAGATAAGGAGTCCTGGTTCCAGATGTATATACACCTTTGTGCTTGATAATCTACTGTTGTCTAGGATCAATTATAGTAAGACATTGCTCAAATTAATATTTTAATATACTGTCCATCAATATAATATTTGTGACTATTGTTCAGATCATTGCTATTTGTGATCCCTTTGTTCCCTCTCAGGTCCTTCCAACTGACCATAGAAGTACAAAGCGAAGATGCCTCCATTAGCAGCGTTGCTGTGGAAGGTGATAAGGACCTGGTTGGAGGAGCTCATAGTTGACCTTTTTGTCGAACTGCTGGTGAACACACCCAGCTGAACGTCTGTTTGTTGGGACCCATCCCTGCAACACAGAGAAATGAAAAGGAGGTCACAATAACTACAACAGTAATGTTAAACATGGTTAAGCATGGTTCGTATTTGTGCTATTATAGCTGACAATGGTCAGGTTAGTCAGAATAACATATTGAATCCAAAGTTTAACATTTCATAAAGTTAAATTGGGCTAGATTTACTAAAGGGCGGTTTGCTCAAACCACCGCTTTTCGGCTATTTTTCCGGTGGTTTTGAAACCGCCGGATTTACTAAAGCCCAAACCGCCGCATTACATTTTTCAAAGCCACCACTTTACAAACCGCCATCCCAATTTTAACAATGATGAACATACAAACAGCCGGATTTACTAAGCTGGGGTTTTCAAAACCGCCGCAAAACAGCCATCCAAAAGGCAAAAATGAAAGAGGTGCTGCTTGAACTATTTTGCCATTCAGAACATAAGAGAAAGAACCATTGACATTTAAATTATTTGGGCAATCATTATTTGTTTATCAAGGGGCAAAATTAATTTAATATTAACTTATGAGGGAATTTTTTTTTTAGCTTTTTTAAAGGGGACACTATTACAGCATTATATTATGTGGGAAATGTGAATATATAATAATGTTAACTGATTGTTAATGGATAATGTATATGGATTCCCCCCCCCCCCCATAAGTTAATATTAAAATCATATTGCCCCTTAATCAATAAATAATGATTGCCCAAATAATTTAAATGTCAATTGTGCTTCCTTATGTTCCGAATGACAAATTAGTTCAAACAGCATGTTTGAGCTATCAAGCCATTCTGAAGCAGGTAGTAAAACTGGCCTGGCTTTTAGATGGCGGTTTTGATGGCGGTTTAGCTTTTTCAATCAGCCACACATCGCCATTCATTTTAAATTGAAGGCTCAAACCGCCCTATAGTAAATGTGGCAGTTTGGACCACTAAACCGCTGGTGATGGATGGAAGTTTTAAACCGCCATCAATCTCAATTCTTAGTAAGTCTAGCTCATTGTGTGCCTTAAGACCTCAAAATGCCAAAGCTCTGCTAGGCCATGGTGCTTTCAGTACTACATGACGTTGTAATATCCCGATACATTTCACTCCAATACATTATGTATTGTAAAACTTACAGGCAGACCACCCAAAACTGTGAGCAGTAATGTTTTAACTCAATAATTGTAACTATAGAGAAGAGATGCTGGAGCTATATCTCATCCCTATAAATGTAAGACGCAAAGTGCCTCCCATTGTCAGTTCTGTGGAATAGTGCATTTGTCAGAGCTTCAACCTATGTACTAAAAAGTGTCACACAAAAGTGCACATGTGATAAAGTTCAAATTAATAAACCATATGGTCCTAAAATAGCAGGAGTTGGGCTTTTATGTATTTCCTATTCTCACTATGCGTCTCTTCATGTCTACTAGGTGCAGAATGCTTTTACAAGGGTGTTTCAAAGGATGGTGAAGGGGGAGTGCACTTTGAATTTTGGTGCAGGCCCGCAGATTGTGTGGTCAGCAAAGGATCCTTAGTGTACTGGATTAGCCATTCCACTAGTTCAGTGCAGCATATTGGTAGCATGTCATTTTGGTCAATATTCCAACAAAAAACACAGACATTTTATCCATTAGATTAGTGTTTCGGTGTGTATGATATATGGCACGTTTTATTCATGAAACCATTTTATTTAGACTCTTATGTGAGCAGTTAATGTTACGTTATAGACTAAGCAGACATTGTATCACTTGAGAAACACAGAGGCACATTAGTGTACACCCTACACCGCGTACAAATGTGAGATAATAGATGTGAACATGAGAGAAAGAGACTGCATCACAGAAATGAGAATTTGAGCAGTACAATATTCCTCAGGTCAGAGGCAGTGACAGTTTCTGAAAACTGAGCAATTTGTCAGTGTCATGCGAGTCCCCCCCTCCCAGCTTCCTCCCATGCTATCCTCACTATGCAGGCCTCTGGCCCTAGCGCTGGGGACACTTTGACAGTGTCCCCATCCTTTCCAATTATCTTCACTTGCTTTTTAAATTAGTGTTAACGAGCTGTCCTGCCACTATCCATCAGCAACCTCAAGGCCCGACCTGCAGTAGGAAAAACCCACAAGTATTTATCAGTGCCATGTAAAGAAATAATGGATAATGGAATGCAAATCTTAAATGCAAAAAACAAACAAGTATCAGGTCTCTGCATACAAAAACAGAATTGAGAACAAGGAATCAGAGGCTTGATTTACTTAAAAAAACTTGTTCTAAAGCTCTCACTTGTTATGGATAGTGCAAGTTCCATTAGTGTGCCTCTGTTTATAGCATTAGTGTACTGCTTACAAAACAATCCTTGTAGACTTGAACAGAAGCTGCACAAACATGTAAAGCCCCCAGGGCAAGCTCACGTACTCAGTTTTACGCTTTAAATAGGAAAAATATAGTGCCACCCATAGATGGCGCATGTGTCCCCATCCAGGCTGCGCATGTGCAAGTCAGACTTACTACATTGACTGCATGCACTGCTGTCAATGGCGGTCAGCATGCACACATAGCTTTCTGTGAAAACACTGCGCTGTTGCACCATGAGGGGGCAGCAGATACTCAATGGCTGATTCGTTTTTGAGGGCCCTACGGCTTCTGAGCTGACTATGACTTTCCCTGTGTATGACCATGGGCTGGGGGGCAGGGGGGCATCTGCACCCTGGGCCGGTCCGATAGTGGGCTACCTTGGGCTGGGTCACTGGGCTACCTGCAGTTTTTTCCTTTAAAATGTTCCTAATAAGTGGCTGAGCAGAGTCTCCAGTCCATGTGTATGACCAACAAGCATTAAATGTTATGCTGACATTGTAGATTCACAGCAGTGCAGCTATAAGAAAGGCTATGCCTGCAGCTGTATTCCACTTTAGGTATTCCACAATACAGCAACATAAATACTGGTAAACTTGAACTTCCTAAATTAAAACCCCTGATATTAGTTATTTTTTATACTTTTGATAGCCCAGTGTTCACTGCAAGGCACATATACAGTTTTTGATCAAATTCCAATGCTATATTTTATAGTATTGTTCTTGCATTTTGCTCCCAGAGGGTAATCTGTGATTCTTTTCATCAAGACATGCAAACACTGCCAATTCTATTTTTCCACCCCAATGAAATTGTGGCACAATCATCGATTCTAGTCTACTTACTATTATTTTAATGAAATGGGCTCTACATGCTCTGAGATCCTCTGAACTGTCATGTTAGTAACAGTGAACCATTACATATGTTATGTTCATAAAAATAAAATCTATTCGAGAAGATTCTCTTGAGTCTGTGTAACCTTTCCCTCCTTTGCAAGATGTTATGGATCCAGATCACCTAGCCAGTGACATTAACATAACTCACAATGGTTATTTTTAATAACGCAGACCCATGATCCACCAAAATTAAGAGGATAAGTGGCAGTGGGTTCCATTAACTGCTTTATCTCATTTAGGAATTGGATTTTATGGCCTATTTTTATTTCAGAATTATCATACATTATTATACATGAACACTTGTTCACCTCAGAGCTTACTTTCATTGTGATGTTTTTACTTATCATGTAGTCATTTAAAACATTAAAAAGTGTAAACTTTTATTTACTCGTTTGGGTCTTGGTGGGTTTGCAGTTTGTATAGTGGTTAATAAAACTAAAAAGGAACTCCAAACATGAAAACACTTCATTTAAATCTCTATCAAAGAGGTACCAATTCATATATATGAAAGTGAAACATAGCTATTTTATACTGGTTTATAGTACATCAGTTATACAATCCCCACTGCTGCTAAAATACTATTTTATTTATTGATCCTTTCCAGCCACTTAGGTTGGGACCAACTTTCACAGAAATGTGGTAGCAGACAGAGAGCAATTTCTGAATAATCTTCTGAATAAATAGCTGTTTTGGCAGTAGAAGAAAGGTAATACAATACATTTCACCCAATTTACAACATATGAAAATATTTGTCTGCACTATAGTTTCAGTTTAACATATAAACATTATAACTAATAAACTGAACTAATAGATTTGTCAATGAACATTCAAGCAGTACCAAGAGTGAAATAAAATTAAAATATTCATTGCTATTCAAATGTATTTATAATTTTTATTGTTTAAACACAAATGCCACTGATGAAGAAACTGCCACAAGACTTTGCCCGATTCCATCTTAAATGGTTTTCAATCTACATTTGTCTTTACCGTATTAGCTTCTACATGTACAACTGCATCTTTTACTAAATATATTGCTTTTTTCTTTCTGCATCATTGTGTTTTTTAACCAAAGCAAATATGTCATCCATTCAGCGTTATTTATGCTCACTGCCTTGGGATATGACAGAAAGCCACTTCTGAGCTTCCAGCATCTCATCCATGCGGTACAACATGCCCTGCTCCCAAAATTCTCACTTCACTTAGTATTGCAGATCTCTGTGTTGTGTTTTAAAAGCATATATTAATTAATACATTTCTAATCAGTCAATTTATTCAGCACATGTGACAGCAAAAGTGAATGAAGTGGATCATTCATGTTGGAGAGTTTTATACCCTACTGCTACTATATTATCCTTTGCTGAGAGTATATCAGAGCTGTGACATATTTCAAGGCAACAACAATAAGCAACTCTCCACACTCAAACAACAAAACAAAAAGTTTACTTATTAAACATTAGTAGAAGCTAATACATTAAGGTCAGGTGGAAAACCATTTTAACTACATGTTCTGCCCCTTAAAATATATTTGCATGAATAAATACTTATTCCCTCCACAAATGCTATAATTGAATAATGTAAACCCCCAATACAATTCAAGATGTTTCTGGGAAGAGGCCCATTTGTTAAACAAAAAATGCTACTGATTTAATGTACAGCTGGTTGGGAGAAAGGAAGCCTAGATTGTCCACTCATTGCTCGGCTTTCAAGGAAGTGAATAGTAACTGTCTCTTTTCCAGTATTCCAGGATCCTGCCTAGCAGCAAATGAACTTAAGACACCAGCAACATTACCAGGAACTCAAAGCTTAGAGCGTGGCATGGCCACACTCCCAGGGATGTGTCTTGCAATGCTAAGCTGCCCCACACTTCCCTCCCCTGAGAAGCACTCAATAATTTCCACGCGCACCAGTGGCACTGGCAGTGATTGGACTATACCTCCCAATTTTATGTTCCACAGGACAAAGGTTATGTGAGCTGGATGGTGGGACTGAGCTCTCAAATGGGAATGTCCACCTAAATCTGGACAGTTAGGAGGTATATACATGTATCCCTGTTGCTTTAGTTAGGTGTGTTAGAATGGTGCAACATTAGTTTCTTTGTTATTTTAGACACAAAGTACCATTAGATCTATGTGCCACCACAACCACTCAAAATATACTTATAGGAACTATTTCACTATACAATTACAATGTGTCTAATTTGAAATATTTAAATATTGATGCATTTTTTTCCACTTGATTATGCAGGGTTAGATGTTCTCACTCCAAAGGAGAATGTTATTCGTCTTCCCTCTTAAAACCGTGCATCACCAACAGCCAATAACAGATTTACAAGTTAGGAGCCTGTAGGCACAGAACCTTTAAGGCATTTACGTCTATTCCATTCATCCACTGGGAGCACCCATGTGATCATATAGTAAATTAGTAAAGATAAGTGCTACTAAGCTGTTATCCATAAACACAATTAATTACAAGGGAAGTGGTAATGTGCAGTTGCAGATAAACACAAAATAAGAACATATACCATGCATCATCTCATGTATACAGATCCACAGAATTGTATTACAAAACGGGGATATGCAGCTGTCCATAAAAAGAATATAAAAATAGAGACCCTTTATAAAGTAAAAGTGCTACTGTGCACTTGTCTTTACATATACATAAGAATGTATTTTGAGAAATTTAAGCAAGCTTCACCCTTACTGCAGCATTGGAAGTCCTAAAATACTGTTCATTGGAGCCTCTTTTCATTAAATAAGTCATAAGAAGAAGTAGTCATTGGGCTGTCTTTATTTGATGGGTCCCATACTTACATTTTAATTACATTTATATCTCTGCACATACAAGTGTGATTTCCCACATTAAGTGCCTCTAGGTGGCGCAAAATATGTCCTAATAAAAGTAATGGCTAATGGTAAACAATAATTCTAAAAAAAAAGGTTCTGTAACCAATCATATAAACATCTTACTCCCATCAGACAGAGTAAACTGTTGCTCCTGAACAGTATTGAGCAGGGCTGCATTTGCTTTAAATGACAATGATTGCTACACTGCCTGCTGCATGCACCAGGTGTCCGTGACTAAGCAATGGATTTGCTCAGTATATTTCAGTATCTGCGATAGAACTGAGAGAACATGACATATGGAGATATTTGTAAACCCACCATTTACTTTATCAAATGAATTTGACATATATTAGTGCCTGAGCAGTCACTTAGCATGTAAAATAGACATAGTGGAAAGTAATAAGGAGTATGGAACTAAGGAACATTAATTTTGCTGCACATGGCAGATTGTGGATTAAGCAGCCAGTCCAATCCATTTAGTGCCCAGCAAGTCTTCCTGCAGATAAGCAGTGGCTTTGATATACCAGGTATAATGACTCTGCAGGAGTTCTGTCTGTGCTACCTACGGGCTGAAAGATTCCAACTATGCACTATGGAGAGAAGGGTGGAAACCCGCAGACCTCAGCAGGATCTCTAGGCCCTCACCTGCTACACAGCATGAGGTTTTCAAGATACATCAAACAGGATGTCTGATGAAACCCTATGTGATCTCTTAGCATTCTTTACATTCTGAGATTGCAGCTTCAGAAGTTAAAAATAAATAAAGGATTATTAAATATAAATATGTCATAAAATGAACACTGCTATTCTATACATTAAAGGTGAGGTTTAGTCTGAGCTGCTCACTCCTTACATTTATGTATTTTTTATTGCTAATGTTACTTTCATCAGTTTTCATTGGTTTCAGATAATGATGTTTCAGTAATAAACTATAGCTGTCAGTAAAAAATATTGAAAATGGCATAGTATTATAACTTTAAAACAGATAGAAAAACTGAAACGGAAATGCATGGTGATCTATTGCTTTAGCACAAGAATCCTATGTTATTGTTACTAGGAATGATTACATGACATTTACCATTGCACTCACAGTTACTTTGAAGATGACAAAAGCCTTTCCTGGAAAGCTGCAGCTGCTTACCAGACAGTAATGTGATCATTCTGTAGTTCTGTTTCCAGGATTGTGAAGTTGATGTGAATTCCGAATCCGACTGGAACAGTGATGTTCCAGGAACAGTCTTGCGAGTTCGGGTATTGATTGGGGAAGCCGGGAGAGTATATGGAACCATTGAACGCTGTGACATTTTCTCCACATGGAACTAAACAGCATATGGAGGGACAAACAAAAAGACCCCAGTGTTAATCGAATTTGTTCCTCTGAACCTAAAATAATGAAATTACCTGCACATCTTGCGGTATCTGATCTAAGTTTGAACATCTTAGTATATTGCTTTTAGTATATCACTCCAGCTAGAATCTCTCAAGCTGAGAGTTTGCGTCGGGTTTGAAAAGTGGAGATCTTGCCTATAGCAACCAATCAGATTCTAGTTATCATTTATTTAGTACATTCTACAAAATGATAGCTAGAATCTGATTGGTTGCTATAGGCAACATCTCCACATTTCAAATCCGACGGAAACTCTCAAGTTGATACATGGTGTTTATTAGACAGCTAAATATGTGTGAATTGGAGCACCACCAGGAAATAAACCTGTGTGGACAACTTCCCCCATTTTAGAATTTGTTCACCACTGTGTGATAAAAACAAAAAACAAACTTATTATATTATGAAATCCTATTTAATGCCCATTTTTATGCACATTTGTACATACAAAATAAATCAACACTATACAAAGGCTGTGTTTTGTACACATTTGTACAGAATTTTATAATACAGTAAACTGTACAAGTATAAAAAACAGGGCTAGTCCATGGGTGACCCTACCCACAAAGATGCCAGAGTAATCAAGCTGGAGGCCGGCACCTTTGCATCGCTTAAAACAATTTATATTTGCCTCTACTTTGCGATTTTCCCTGACTCATGTGTATTTTGTGCTGTTTTATTAAGGAATGGCACTTACCTTCACATCTGGGAAATGGGTGATCCCAGTTTCTGTTGGTGCCATGTTGGCAGGTCAGGACTGAATGACCTATCAACTGGTATCCAGGATTGCACTCAAAGGAAATAGATTGCCCCACATTGTAACCAGCACCTCGGACCACACCATGGGAAAATGGTTCTGGATCTGGACACTCTTGAAGCTCATAGGCTGCAGAAAGAAAATACTGCCCACTATTCAACTAAGCACTAAATACAATTGCCCAGTAGCATCAATTTACCTGTTATAGAAACTCAGAAAAGGGTCACATGAATTTAGAAGACTTTACGACAACTTGAAGAGGTATATTTACTAAACTGCGGGTTTAAAAAAGTGGAGACGTTGCCTATAGCAACCAACCAGATTCTAGCTATCATTCATTTAGTACATTCTACAAAATGACAGCTAGAATCTGATTGGTTGCTATAGGCAACATCTGCGGGTTTGAAAAAGTGGAGTTTAGTAAATATACCCCAAAGTGTTTAAAGCTTAGAATATTATATCATTGCTTTGTTTTCTGCCTTCTGTCTACCAGGCTTCATAGCGGATTAATAACATCATTAGACACATTTCCTTAATTTTTCATGGTGATAAATTCTGAATCTGGGTTATTTAGGAAAAATTATTCAAGCTGCAATAAGGCATTGTGAGAGCTGTGTAAAAAACAGTGACAGACCTACCCTTAGTACTGTTAGCATAAATGCATAAGCTGAAAGGAGTCCATAATTAAAACAAAATGTTTATATATTCACAATTGCTTAGCTAGGTCCATTTGACCCTTCTACTACCCGACATCTTCTAAAATTTCATAAACCTGAAATTGCTGTCTTGAATTTTCATAAACAACTGCAGAAGAGGGGAGAACAAATGGCATCCCTGTACTGTCATTATCTGCCACTGGAGGCAGCATGGACCATATGTATTGGATTATCATTCATATCTCTACAAGGCTATTCTAAATTTACAATGTGAATGTTCCACCTTTTCTCTGTCATTATAATTTTTAATCACTTTCGACTCATTTATCAACACACTGAGTAACTGTGTCATTTTATTCACAAAGTAAAATCTTTCATAGTTAGGTTGTATTAACTCCTTACCTTGATATTCCAATTTAAATCCTGGTTTATTTTGGGAATGGTCACTATGAAAATAAATAGAGGTTTCATGGGATGTAGAGAGAAGGCTGCCAGGTGTCTCTGATCCACTAAATCGGCCAATTACACTGCTGGTCTCGTGAGGGCCATTGCGGATCTCCACAAAGTCATGGTTTGCTTCACTTGAGAAGCTGAGAAATTGAATGTGAGCTCCTATTGCCAGTGTAGAATAAGAAAAATCAGTATTATGTACACAAAAATATTAATAAAAAACAATATTGTAAAATTAAAATACAGAATATGCAACACCTCATTATTTTACTTTGCCCGTTTTTTGCTGTCGTACCCAGTAGCAGATTAGTCTGCAGGAGACACAATAGCCAATAGTGTCATGTGAATGGCTTTCTTTAGCCTGTAGGCTTTAGGGATCTGATTTAGAGTTAAACGTAAACATGTTCATTGTTGCAAAAATGAGTCTGCACACTTACAAGGCTGTGTGTTTTGAATATGATCAGCTAGCACATGTCCAGAATAGGAACTTGCTGTCCTGCATGCTCCTAATGCATGTTAAAGATCTGTGAAGGTCTCTAAGGGCCATGGTTGACTTGTGTATCCATGCTTTTACTGTGCTGAACTTACACATGAACGCACCCATTGGCCTCTTCATATGCAAGGGACATAAGTTGTGTAAAAGTGCATTGCGACAAATTTCATGCAAGTCACATTTTTACGTGGCACAAATGGACTTGTGTTCGACTCTAAATCATCATAAGCTATCATCATCAGCTATTTATATAAATCAGGCCTAGGTATTTTAGTATTCCAAGCCATAATATTCAAGAACATTTCCTTCTTGAGTCATCATAGCCAACATTAAATTGCATCGTAAACTTTATGTCATGTACAACTATGTATAGACAAAAGTATAAGAAAATATATTGGTATTAATACCTTATTTGGCCAAAAATATATACGCTCACATGTTTTACAAGGCATATGACTACATATTAGCACTAACTAGCAGTAACTGAGAAACCGTAGACACCATATATCAGATCAGTGACTTCCAAAAGAAAGTGTATTAAACCGTAGACTTTAATGAATACATATAGGTACCACTTTTATATTATGGGTTTTTGCACCTATTAAACCACATTCTTGTAAATTCGTTTTTGGAGAGATTAATGAGTTTAAGAATATTATATAGATCAAGTACATTTGAATCATGGGTGTTCTATCCACTGAACTATGAGACTTAATTTTTTTCTTTTTTGGATACATCTTTTTCTTATTTTCATATGACTATTGCACATTATTGTTTAAAAAAAAAAATCATTTATAGATGTTTTTTTTCTTTTTAGCCTTATCATTAGTGCCACTTCTGCTCCAAAATTTAAAGTATTGGTAATATCAGGTTCACGTGTGGATTGGAGCCTTGGAACAGAGGCCTACATATGATTGTTTGTGCTAATTCAACTGAAGTTTTTTGCTGCAATTCCATATATCAGACCCATTCATATATACCAGTTACCAAGCTTATGATTCGGCAGGTTGCTCACTGTACCTCTGAGGAAGCAGCTAACCTTCACTTTGACAAGAGGCTCAGATAGTGCCTCCACCATGCTGAGCACAAGCAAGACCAGGAAAGTTCTATTCTCTGGTTAATGCCTGGCTTCCTTAAGGAAAGACTGTTGTGTTCAAAGTAAATATCTAACCCTCTGAGCAACACAACAAGTGCAGAGTAGAGTAGAACTGGGGCTACCGATACTGAGCTTTACCGAAAGGGGCTGAGCGCAGATGTAATGCAGGGTAGCAAGAACTAAGCCTGGTGCTATAGCCTCTCAGGAGACTGGGAACTAAACCTACTGCAATCTACTAACTTGTTCAGCATAATACATTGATGAATAGTAGTGAATTTGTAAATCTGTGACTAAGTTAAATAACATGTCCTACTATAGCAGTGGTCAGGGAACAGGGGTAAATTACCCCAAATGGGGTAAAAATTAAATTCCTGGGGGTAATGCTGCCGATTCACATGCTGTCAGTTGGATTGTAGACCCCTTTAAATGTGAAATTGCTGATGTACCAGAAGAGCCTCAAGGGTTGGCAGAGGCACTTCTTGAGCTTTGATGCAATAATGAAGCACGTATTGCATTTGAAAACAAAGCAGATCTGTCATATTTTTGGATGTCAACAGCTGCAAAGGCATTCAAAACTGCATATGAGGAGACAGTCAAAAAGTTGCTGCCTTTTGCAACAACCTACCTTTGCGAACAAGGATTTTCCACTTTAACGAAAATAAAAACAGAGCTGTGAAATCGATTGGACGCTGAAGACTATATCCAAATTGCTCTGACATCAAAAAGCCCCAATATTGATGCTCTCGTATCAAAAAGGAAGCAACATCATTTCTCCAAAACCAAAGTTTTGAAGTTGAAGCTTTCAAAGAAAATTTGAATAGATTCAATAAAATTTTGAATTCCAATAATTAATAATATATGATTTCCTTCCTTTCAAATCAAGGAGGTAACGTCGGGTGTATCTAAATATATTTGGGGGTAAAAAGTAAAACAGTTCCCTGACCCTTGTACTATAGTAAAACCTTCAGTGATATAAATTTATGAAACGTGAAATATGTCACATGGGCAAGTCATTTCAGTGAGAAAAAGCCTATGTAATCCAGGAGCTCTCAACCCTCAATCTGTGATCGTTTCAAGGAGTACTTCAACATGATATATTTATAAGGATGTGCAGATCTAAATCAACATCAACAGTACCAGATTAATGGCTTCACAAGCCTTGAGCTAAAAATTATATTGTTGTGTCTGTAGACTTAAATCAACCATTGTACGCCAAGTCATTACGGTGGTACTAAACCGAAATCCAAAATAATTCAATCTGACAGTAAATATTATAACATTCACAAACACATTTGTATAAGTTTCCACACAATGACACCACAAGCGATGTTTAATATCATATTTATATGTGTGGTACATTTGGCCACTTGCTATCGTTCTCTGGTATCAGCCACTTGGACTGAGAGATTCTCCTTGCAGTGTTAAAAGACATGTTCTTTAATATAAAGCAACTTGTTTTAGGTTAAGAGATCTTTTAAAATTGCCTAATAACATAATAATATCCAACAGTCTACCTAACTGTTTTGCATCCCGCAAATTGCACTGTCTCGGTTCATTAACTGTTAAAACAAATATATATATAACTTTACATGGATATCAGAGCTCTGTTATAGAAAATGTAAGACACAAAATACTTCCTATATACTGAGCGCCAGTATAAAACGAGAAGCAATGAACTTTTGGTAATGTGTAAAACGGTTCCTTGGTTTCAAGGAAAGGACGATCTACTTCAGAAATAAGTTATATATATGGTAGGAAAATCACAGCCTAGCAGAAGCATGCAAGAAGCATGTTCGTTCCTGGTCCCCACTGGTGTCATTGTTTGCAGGTAAAGCAATTATAGAGTATATTTACCACTAATACTTTCCTCCCTAGACTTAGATCATTGGGAAGAGATTGAACGTTACATTTCACAGTTGTTAAGTCTAGTGAAGGAGAAGAGTTAAAGAAAGTCACATCTCATTATAACCTGGCTTTAATTAGCTGGTAAAACTATTTTGTGCTTAATGGCATGCAGACAATTAATTCCACACATTGACCACATTAATATTTAATCTGCTCGCTGCTCTGCTTATTCTCTCTCTTTTTGGTGGAATGAAACAGAATAAATACATATGGTTTGCATTAAAGAATTTCCATGTAAAATAAAATCTTATGGAAACAAAGGACACCAAACTGCAGGTCTGTGTGAAGATGCCACACATTCGTTGTCATCCTTTTCTCAGGAATTAGGCTTGAATGGTGAAAATGGTCAAATCTGGTCATTGGGTGGGAAATACAAGGGGTACAATGTTTCCTGATGACTGATGGAATACAATGCTTTGCAAGGTAAAAATCCCAATAAACATGGTACAAGTTTTTTCGGGCCACAAAATGCAGTTTTAGGCAACTTTGGCATAAGTAACCAAACGAACTATCAAAATTGCTTAATGTGTGGAAATCTGACCACTGTGCGCAAATTGTGCATTAAAAACATTCAGCATCTGTGCACCGACGTCACATACAGCAAAATCTCACCAAGATAAGCACCATTTATCTCCATCAGATAAAGTCTGATAACCTCTGTTGTCACAGTTGATTAAGCAGGTGTTGCCAGACTGAAGCCTACTGTATATGAAATGTGACTGTGCTGTCACTCACCAAATCCCACTGGTAAAGAGATCTTCCAGGTGCAGTCCAAATTACTAGGGTAGTTTCCTGGGAATCCAGGACTCAGTATGACACCTTCCATGTCTTCTGTAACACCTCCACACTGAGCTGAGGGTAGAGAGCAGAAGCAGTGGGGTTTTGTAAAAGGAGAGACGAGAAAGAATACAGCATTTGAAGTAGTGAACTATGAGGAGCAGAGAGTGTGAGTACATGAAATATCAGTGAGAGAAGTACAAGATAAGTAAGGCCTGGGATCTCGGGGGAGTACATAATGTTGTAAAGAGAAAACTGAGCAGTTTTATCACTTGGGAAAAAGCTGGAGAATAAACTGAGTACTCCACAAGAGCGTACATATTTAGTAATGTGGATTCACATAAGAGCACACAGCTCTACTTCCTCCGCCACTGGCCAAGATCGGGTCTCATCCTATACTTTTCTTTAATAATTATTTATTTTGTATTGTCAGGCAAAAACCTCATCCTATATTTTTAATGGCAATTTGACTTATTTTGCACCTTCCAGTCGCACTTCAATTTAGCAGCACATATCTGGGTGAAGTTAATAAAGACAGTCTTCTCAAATTAATAATTAATTAAAGCCATCAATTAGGCTACACAGAGAGCCTTTCAGTTTTTGGTCCCCGCAAACCTTGGTGCACTTCCAGTTTGCGGAAAGACCAGAGAGTAGAAATGTACCCAGATGGGTAGATTGTATAGGCACAACCGTGAAAAAGAAAATGACTTTGCATTACGCATCCATTGTGCTTTGTAAATCATTGTAAATCTTTCCTTGGTACTATCACTGTAATTTAGGGACAGGTGACAACTTTGCACAGGAAGCAGAGAGAATTCATTTACAAACCAGAAAGGGAGAGCTTTTTGTTTTGTGAAAAAAATGCCTAATTGTTCGCCTACCACATAATAAGGGACATGGCCACATTCCAGTTTTTTTTTTAACTGAATGTAAAAAAAAAATAGCTGGAAAAGCATTTGGTGGAAACCTTAAATCTTAACTTCAATGTCCTGGCTACTCTCATTTTAGGGTCAACCACTACATTTATTTAAAAGTTTCCATTTTTTTCTAAAATACTGCTCAATTAAACTTTATTTAAGTTTTAGAAAGTCATGAGAGAGGATTGCATTTATTACATATGTCCTGGTTTCTGCCACCTCCAAAGATGTCCTTTTATAGTGTAAAATAGGCTCTGTTGTGGCCTGAAAACAAGGCACACCACCATAGACCCCTAAACCGATTAAATCTTATTTGCATTTTCTCATCCTGCGAAAAGAAGTATCATTTGTGCATGTTGGCAACAAATGAAGTGTATGAATGCACCTAGCCCGCATATAGCTATGAACTCCGATGGTTCTCCCAGTTCCTCCCATCAGCACATGTAAAATGATGCTGCTACTTTGCTGTGCAAACTCCATGTGTATCACACACAATTTTGCACATTTGTACAAAATTAGAATCAAATGTCAGCCAAATATATAAATGGAACTAGGTTGCAATTTGCACAAATCATCACATTCAGATATACACAGCATTACAAGCACATACCAAGCACAAAAATAATTAAAAAAGGCACAAAACTTCATAAATAAATTACTCAGCCGTGATCAACTTGTGTCATTATATAAATAATATAATTGCTCCATCTGTAATTTCTCAACCATGTACAGATACACAAGATAGTGCACATAAGACACTCGATACAGTCCTGCTATAACCACTTAACACAAGTACATACATTGCAAATATGAATGTATACCTACCGATACACAGAGGAGGTGGATAATTCCAGCGTCTAACTGTACCCGGCATACAGGAGATATGTGAGTGACCCTACAGTGAAGAGTACACAACACAAAAAAAAACATTACTTTTACTACATCATATAGAAATGTTTCCTTTCATTGCATTATCTTTAATTATTTATCAAATTACATTAAAAGTAAATATAACATTTATTGAAGTTTTAGACTGCTAAAACACTGGCAGTTTCCAGCTATCCATAGCACTTGAGTGCTCTTGCCCTGGCACATTGAAGTGAGTGTGAAATGCCCATCCCAGTAATCCGGGAGCAGTTACATTCAGGAAATGGAAATATTGCAGTGAAGCATGAACGCTAAAAACACTACCACTATTCTAGCTGGAAATTAAGTTTGCTGTCATAAAGCCCCCAATAAAAAGCTTTGCACTTATTTCTTGTTTTATTTTAGCCAGCAGAGATAAATTTCATTACAATTGTTACGAAGGCCTGCTTCTGTATGTTGTCCCTCATGAAACCCATCGGTTAATTGTAGCGCACGGTTTGTCATGCTCTCAGCCATTGGGTGTCTACAGACACATTTACAGTCATTTATAATAGGCAGGAGCAGTAGAGACAGGATCTGCACCAAAATGGTGTCTATATGGTCTACTTATGAGCCACCATATTTTCTTCATGTTGATTATCATTTCTTACCACAATGATGAGAAATTATTTAACGTGTCTATTTGTTAAAAATGTTCAGCCAGGACAGTGGTTCCAAAAGGAGTCTGTCCCAGTGAGTAGTCTATAGTAATGTGATTGCGGTCACTTTACTTACAGGTTCAACTGACACGGAACATCCAAAGATCTGTAAGTTTGTGACAAATAGTGTAAAATAAAACAATTAAAATGTACTATTGTATCTTATTTATGGTAGAATTTCTTCTATAATCAAACTCTTGCCATAATATTATATCCTAAAGGTAATGTGTCACAGTTGATTGTATTAGTAGGTGTGACAAATGAATTATATCCACATCTTATAGTGATGTGAGACATATTGTATAATGCAGGCTACACACAGACAACAATATCAGAGTTGATATTGGGCAATTGTCCCAATATCGCAGCATGTGTGACCTCAGAACAACAAGGATGTGCAATCACAATTAGAAATTAATTGGATCATTAACAGGCTTGTTGGCATTGCAGTTGAAAGATGACCACAGATAACCTTCCTACCAAATTTACGTCCCCCAGTCCTGACGCAACGATCAAATCTTGTCTAGTTTGGCCAAATATGTCTGTGGCGAAATTGAATTCTGATCCTGTGAAAGCTAGAGGACAGGCATATGTGGCCAGCATAAAAATAAAATAGTAATATAATTATTTTTTGTGCAAGGTTGTAGATGAGAAAAACTGTCAGCTATTACTCCAACTTTCAGCAGCTACTACAGAGCACAAACCCGTTGACTTATTAAGAATTCAGATAACATTTTCTTCAGAGCACCCTGTGGATTGCACATTAAGCAATTTACACATGGAATTACAAATTTATGAACTATGATTTCTTTAATTTGTCCTATGGAATATAAATTCTACACTTTACCCATTTGATCACAACCTGGCATAAAGAACTAATTCTCCAGACATCAAAGGATTATGGGGCCTATTTATTAAGCGATGAAGCATGTGGAAACTGCTTTTTCCGCATGGTTTTCCGCATTTTTAAGTAACATATCTATGTAACAAAAGCCTAACGCAGGCGACATAATAGATATCTCCTGAATTAGGCTAAGTTTTGCATTAAACCGCAGTTCCCATTATTTTCAATGGGGCCAATTTAACAAACTTTTTGGAGTTTGACCTCGAAGACTAAAGCCACCTAAAGATGGCATCATCTATTCTGTCCTATGGGGAGAGCATCATAGGATAGAGATCTTCGGATCCTTCTCTGGAAACCTTCCTGTTCTCCCCTCTGTTAACTATTGAAAATGGCTGTGGGTCAGAACCCAGAGTTGATTTAGCAAAGTCATCGCCGAGACAGCCTCTTATTGGATGCGTTGTCCCGGCATGATTTTTTAATAAATGGCCATGAACTTCATACCTTATCATTGCGATTAGGGATGATAATTAACAGAGGGAAATATGCAGCTATTCATAAATAGGCCCCTATATCTTCATATGTTGTATTGTTAATAATTTTCTGCAGTTTCATAACTGTGTACAAATGAAGCGGTACGTACTTCATAAATTCTACATGTCTGCACAGTGCTAACAAAATCCATTCATTCAAGGAGCACCTGTCATGGGGATATTTGGTAAAATGGTTTCTTTAGGTAATGTTTAATTTAATGTTGTCATTAATTGTCCCACCAACTCCCACAAATGGAATGCCTGAAAACATGAAAGAACTGGGAAACAATATACAATATAAAACATAAGGTAAACCAGCAAAATGATGATGATGATGATGATGATAAAGTACTAGACAATATTTTCCACCAACCACTACACTATTACAGATATTAGAATGGCCATACCTAATAGGTGCTAAGATGCACACAGAGTATATAACATGGACTTGGAGTTTAATAAGTATATGAGAATGTTATCTCGCTAGTACACTGTTTCAGGAGGTCTCAAAGTTCAGCATTCCTTTAGTACCTGTAGGGTATAGCCTGGTTCACAATGGAAGGATATGACATCATTCACAAGGTATCTTTCTCCAATCTTCACTCCATTACTGGGAACAGCTGGTTCAGGACAAGTGGCCAGGCCTACAGCTACAGACAAAGCAAGCACACTGATCAGATAAAAGAACAAATAATAAGAAACAAATATTTTATAACATATCCCATGACTATATTGGTTGGGGAAAATTGTATTATTATGTACTAAAATGTAGATGTTTAGCAATATGCAGGTACATAAGGAAAAGCAATTTAGAATCCAGCTGTCATTGTTATGTGTTCTTTATTGTGTCTGAAGGATAAACGGATATAGCACAGTGACATCTATTAATGTTAATACAGAACCAGCAGCAGTTATTTATTACAGGGCACTGAGTAGATATAGGTCAGTAAAAGAACAAAGTTTAAATGTTTGTAAATTATACGCCTGTAGGTACCACAGAAAGCTGTAGTGCTTAAGAAGACCTGTGCAATTTAACATGGAACTGTCAAGGAAATATGCTTATCGACTGGAAAGACCAAAATGTTAAACTTGACCGCAATAATGGTGTGTGTTCTACTTTTTCATGTTTAGTTCTACAAAATGTGCTTTAATATACCACCTTGGACATAAAGAGCAATAATCAGAAGGGTTATAGTGTTAAACTCCCAGCAAAACACACTTCCCTAAGCTCAGCTTTGTGAAATCTGCAATATGAGAGATATAATATTTAGACATAATACACAAGAGATGCTAACATATGTATAAACTTCTGTATATAACATGGGCATCACGGTGGCTAAGTGGTTAGCACTTCTGCCTCACAGCGCTGGGGTCTTGAGTTCAATTCCCGACCATGGCCTTATCTGTGTGGAGTTTGTATGTTCTCCCTGTGTTTGCGTGGGTTTCCTCCAGGTGCTCCGGTTTCCTCCCACACTCCAAAAATATACTAGTATGTTAATTGCCTGCTATCAAAATTGACCCTAGTCTCTGTCTGTCTGTCTGTCTGTGTGTGTATGTTAGGGAATTTAGACTGTAAGCTCCAATGAGGCAGGGACTGATGAGAATGAGTTCTCTGTACAGCGCTGCGGAATCAGTGGTGCTATATAAATAAATGGTGATGATGATGATGATATAATATCTGTATAATCAGTGAATTCTGATGATACCCCTTATATTTGGGAAGTTTTGATTATCACTTCAATGCTCACAGGAAAACTTGTATAACTTAGGGAATAATTCACCCCCTGCTGTAAATTATTATGGATATTATTAGTCATCAAGGAGTTATAAAACACAAGTATATTGGTTATGCATTAGCCAACATATATAATCACGTAGGCGTGTGTCTAAGTACATATCCCCTATGCTGCAATTGCATACACTTAATACAGGTATTCATCCCATCTTTACCATAGTAATCTACTTTACATTTTCTTTCAATTCGTTTCATTATCTCAGGGCTCACAAATATATATTTACTCATCAGTTTAAACCTGCTAGTTTGTTTATATTTCTTCTCTTCAATGTAAGCTAGAATACAACGGTTATTTTATAGGTTAAATGATCTTAAATGATTTTCAAAATAAAGTACACCATGGTTTTAGAAATATATGTGTATGTTTTTTATTTAATGTCATTAAAAAGTCACTAAAAACGAATTTTAGAAAATGGTTTGAGACACAGCAAGTCATATTTTTTTTATCATATCAGTCATAGTTTTACTAACAATTAACCTACTTTTGCTGGCAGTAGCTAATGTTTCATTTATACTTTTTGTCAATTTTTAAAACAGGTTGCTCTGTTTGTTGTTTATTTAATACCGCTCCCACTTTTCATCATACTGACATTTTTCTCAATAGGAAATTAATCCTTTTCTTTATTAAAAAAACTAAAAACCCTAAACTTAAACTGCAATTTAAGTCCATATTTAGTAACTCTGATTTTACAGATGCTGTTTTTCTCATCTTGACCATAAGCCTACTAAAGTCCACAGCCAATGAACCTAGGATCAACAGTGAGACCATTCTATTTTGTTATATTTCACCATTATATCAGTGGAAACCTGGGCATGCTTGATGTTTATACACATTTTTTTTTACCTGTAAAAATGGGTTAAAATAAGAAAATCGAGTTCCTTGATTGGTCTGAGTAATGCTTGTAGGCAGGTAATGTTGCTATATCAAAAATTGAAGTAAATACAGTAAATGTGCATGGTAAAACCATTTTCCAGCAAATCTATGCAGTCTGCATCAATTCAATGGCATGCTTGGTTATAAATAATCTAAAACTATGGTAGGTCAGCACGGCAGCCTCTACTTCCTGTTTTGTGATGGAATGCATTTATTTCTGCACAGTTGCTGCTGTTTTTGAGGCGCAGCAAATGAATTAGTGCAGCAAGATGGCATTATTTGCTTGGTGAGTAATTGTTTGCTCAAGAGGGGTTTGGACATTCCACTGGATTTCCTCAATAATTTGCCTGATTATGTGTAGAAATGTAAAAACCCAATGACATGCACATTGTAAAGGAATCACGTCAACATGGGCAGATAACCCAATGTAACGAAGATAAAAAAAAACAACATCAACTGCTACGACTCTCATCCGCTCCTAATCTGAACCTCACCTCATACATTGTACCTTGTGCTTCTTAAGTTTGCAAATGGAATGTGTGATATGTTATTATAACCTGTTAGGCTACTGGTCAGTGAAGCATATGTTCGGACACCATTCTGGCCTGCTGCTCATCTAGTCTAAGTCCAATGGATTTTTTTTAATCAGCTGATTAATTAGCACAGATATAGCTAATCTGTATTTATCCTAATTATATTTTAGCATTTACTCAAAGGGGAGATGAGTTGGGGTGTGGATGTGGTTGGTGCTTTTTAAGTGGTTTTCTCACAAAGTATAAGGACAAAGTTGAACAAACAGGGAACACCCTCTAATACCTGTAAATAACTAACTTCACCTGCTGCAGCCTGCACTGCACTTATTTCACGATCCTTCATGTGGTACTTGGGGCCTGATTCATTAAGGTTCTTTACTTGAGAAACTTCTTATTTCAGTCTCCTGGACAAAACCATGTTACAATGCAAGGGGTGCAAATTAGTGTTCTGTTTTGAACAGTTGAATACTGACTGTTTTTTCATGTAGCACACAAATACTTGATAGCTTATTTGTGCACTGAAATTTAAAGTTGATATTTGTGTGCTACATGAAAAAAACAGTCAGTATTTAACTTATGTGCAAAACAGAATACTAATTTTCATCCCTTGCATTGTAACATGGATTTGTCCAGGAGACTGAAATAAGTTTCTCAAGTTAGATCCTTAATGAATCAGGCCCTTGGTCATCATATCTTCCCTGCTTCACTCTCACCATCCAGCTGTTCAACTCCAGCTCTCTCTTTGACTATTTCCTCCTAGGCCCAGAAATCATCATGGCCCCTGTACCATTTTGGTCCCTACACCATCCTGGATGTTGCCCTAATAGGCCTGTGCACCATCTGGACCATTCAGGACTCTGTATCACCTAGGTGGAGGCCCAATCTAGGCCTCTCTACATTATGGCCTCAGTATCTTGCACACCTCTACACCACAGTGAGCAGCACTATGTCTACAGTTCCCATTTGCCCTTTTGTCTCTCATTACTCACTCCATTTAGAGCAGGCATGTCCAACCTGCGGCCCTCCAGGTGTTGTCAAACTACAAGCCCCAGCATGCTTTGTCAGTAGACAACCTGTTGATAGCTGGAAGGGCATGCTTGGACTTGTAGTTGCACAACATCTGGAGGGCCGCAGGTTGGACAGGCCTGATTTAGAGTGTAAACTCTCATCGGCAGGGTCCTCTACCACTATGTCTCATGTCTGCCCACTTTTTGTCCTCCTCTCTGTCCTTGTTTTGTCTTGCATTGTTTTTGCATGCAATGTAACTTGTTCTGTTTATTGTATCCATGAATTTATTATTCTGCTTATTTGTACTCGTTGCTCTTATATAAACATACTTCTGTAATTTTGCTGTATGTTCTAGCTTCCTACGTATGGAAGCCTTGTGGCACCTTATAAATAAAAGATTATAATTATAATAATATTGTAAGAAAAAATGGAATTGCCGTTTCAAAGACAGAGCAAAACTCTATAGCTATTGTGCAATGATACATGAATCTACCATCTTACTTTTATATTCCAGGTGAAAGCCAGCTGCAGACACACTAATATCAGAGAAGAAATGCAGGTACAAGTGGTTTGAAGTGCTGTTCAGCAACACTGGTACTGTGGTTCCTAAAATGAGACAGACATACTGCTTATTATACCATAATTCTAATGAATATTTACATTCAGGCACTGTCTTTTGAGGACAGTATAGAACTGCAATAGAATTTTACATGATAAAACATTTTTTCCACACTTAGTTTCTTATAAGATGTAGCAGAGTTTATTGTAATAAATGGCACATGGGGGTAAATTTATCAAGCTGCGGGTTTGAAAAAGTGGAGATGTTGCCTACAGCAATCAATCAGATTCTAGTTATAATTTATTTAGTACATACTACAAAAGGCCAGCTAGACTCTGATTGGCTGCTATAGGCAACCTCTCCCCTGTTTCAAACCTGCAGCTTGATAAATTTACCCCACAGTGTTTGTTTCAATTATATCAAACTGTTCACACCTAAACTAATAGGAAGTCTGTCACATGGGAGCCATTCATGGTGCACCATTCACCATCAAAAAATTAGCTGTGCCTGTAAATCTATGTGTAAGGGATATCATGACAGGAAAAAATTTGATGCTAGGTTTTCTAATTTGTGTGTGCTGAAAGGGACAGCATGGAGAATTCAAATACAGTGAACTGCATATTGACTGCAGTGGTGATGGTGCCCTATTAATGCCAAATCCTGAATTGAATCTGAAATTTACACAGTCACAGGTAGAAAGACAGTAGTCAAACTTCCATTGATGGACCTTAAAGCTGAATTATCACCTAGGCAAATATTTTACTAAAATGCCCCCTTCCCTAGTCAGAACCCAGGGGACTGCTACGTCATGCAGCTGTTTATCCCTGGACTCTATGGGTTCTTTCATACAGAACTGGCAAATATAAAACAATTACCATCGCTAAATGGTGGTGGAGGGTGTGTGTGAGCGTGGTGGGCCTCCGATTCAACACCTGCTGTCCCTCAGTTATTGCACAGGGCTAGGATCAGGGGAGGACTGGCAAACTTTAGCCCAGAGGCCAAGACTAGACTCACCAGCCTATTTTAAATGAAAAAAAATTCAGGTGGCCCAGTGACACCGCCATAGGATTGTGTTTGATGACTAGGATCGGAGAACTTCTAAAATCAATTACATATCACACTGTGCTTTCCCTATACTTGTTGTGGTAAAATGTAGTCCATGCAGTCCATGTTTTGCAGTTTCAGTGTTTAGAAAATAAGAACATGATGCCATGTCACGTCTTTTACACTCTGTGCAGTTTTTAGAAGGTAATATTCTTAGCTGAGCCCTGGCCTATCAGACCCACAAATGCCACTATGATGTAAAAATCAGCATTTACTGGCCTTGCTCATGGTATGTGGGACTGAATATGGATTTGTACATCAAAAAGAAGGAAGCTACAGAATGTATATCTCTGATGAGTAGAACCGAGTAGGGAGATAGGTATTCACTGTCGTTATGGATTAACAATGGATATCAAGTTATGACAGATCTGCCAAAATTAAATTTTGTTTTACAGAGCAATATTTTTAATTGAACAAGGGTTCATGTAAGTTACAAAGTGCATTAAAGGGTAACAGGAATGTTGCTAGCTCTGGGAGTGCCCTAGGCGGTGCCTCCATCGCCTGGAAAATGGCACCCTCCATTGGGTGTGGCAGTCCACCCCCGCTGCTTCTTAACTTAGAAAGAAGGAGGAAGCACCAGCATAGGATATTCACAGTAGGAGTGCAGCGCTTGACTGTGCCATCATAGCTAAGCACCATACTCCCAGTCCATGACCGACATGGAGTAGAAGCAGCTGACAACTTCACAGGTAAGAAGTTTCTGTCTGCTTCTCCTGCATGTCAGTGGCTGGTGCTTCATGTAGGGTGCCACGGGGGGCATAAAAACATGACATTATGTCACGAGTATTTAAACGAAAAATTACATTTGAAACATGTCCTATGATTAAGTAGATTTTGCCATAATTGTGAAGCACAACTGCACCTGTCCAGTAGTAGTTGTCATTGAAAGGGAGTAATTGTACACAATGCCTTAATAGTTATTTATCTTGTTCCAAAAGAAGCAGCACAATACACATCAGAAGGACATTTCTATACTTACTAGTAGCTTAAAATGCTTATTTTTTCAAAATCAGGCCAACAGCACAACAAAGTGTTTGTTCCATATTTTTTTGACACAAAGCATAGAAATTACTTTTATGGAACCTTTTACGTTGACAGATATGAAGCAAATAAAATGGTCCTTCCTAGCACTGCTTTGGATTTTACATATAACCCCATTGCTTGGAGTTGTGATTGACAACTGCACCACATGCACTAAACAGAAATTCATTTTATTAATGTATACAAATTTGTGTGAAAAGCAACATTTATATTGTGTATGTTCTGTCATGTGAAGGAGCTGATTCTGAGTAAAGTACCTGAAAAGCTTCCCAACATGGTGGCTGTATTGTCTCCCCCATCAAAGACTTCCAGCGAGTCCCAGTTCTGCTCTGTACCAAAGCTGATGACCTGGATCTACAGAATAAATAAAGGGGGGAAACAAAATGTTCTTGAGCCAAAACAAAGGTGTTTTGTGACAAATAGAATACATCTCTATTGTGTGTGTGCATCTATCTGTGTGACACCCTACTACACGATTATGGTGTCAGAGAAACAGAAGAATTCAATACATGTCTAATGAAATTCCCTTCACTGGCAGAGAAGCCCAGTGAAGGGAAGTTCTGCTTGCCAGCCAGGTTTACCAGCTGGGACCTGATCTTTACTATTAAGTTTTTTGATTACCAAAACCTTTGTTAGACTGAGATAGATTTCTTAATACTAATATACTGATGCACTTTGGGCTGTTTTCCATCGCCATCTTATATAAACTGTTGTGCCGCAGACATAACACTTGTGCATACACATTTCTAGTCTTAGGGGTATATTTACTAAGCTGCGGGTTTGAAAAAGTGAAGATGTTTTCTATAACAACCAATCAGATTCTAGTTATCATTGATTTAGTACATTATACAAAATGACAGCTAGAATCTGATTGGTTGCTATAGGCAGCTTCACCTTTTCAAACCCGCAGTTTAGTAAAAAACCCTAATGTTAACGCTGATGTTTATTGCACTAATTCTGTGATGCCCTGTTTTATTGAGTCTCTCCATGTATTACTAATAATAACGGCCCATTTCATATATTTACTTTTAAAGCATCATTTAACAAACAGTATTTTAGAATAGCTTGAGTAGTAGGAGAATACTACACTGGCAGCTCCTCTCAGTAATAATGACAAACAACCACAGGAAACAGTGTCTGCTATGAAATACTATGATAAAAGAAAGTGTCAGAACATGTTTTCTCTGTTTGGATACAAAATTCACACAGTACATCTAGCTGAGACACAAAATGTCACCCAGAGATTATTGCAATCATTATTAAAAAATACAAGCAAACAGCTACACATCTCTCACAGTATATGTCAACACACATATCCCTTCTATTAACTAAACACACACATACTGCATGCTGGTTTACCTGCATGTAGGCAATGTGTGAATTCTCGACTTATTAACAAGAACCTACTGTTACCTGCACCAGGCGTATGATCTGCCCCCTGTGTCAAATCGTTTCACGCTGACTGTGCAGAGCGGATATTTTACCCTAACAAGAATGAACATACTATACCACAAGACATTGAACTATTTGACATTATGAATCTGTGACTTTCTGAGAGTCCCCTAGGGTGCAAGTTGGAAAAGCTATTAAACGGAACTTCAATTAGGAAACAAGCCATAAATAGTGCACCGCACCGCTTCCTGGGTGAGCGCTTTCTGTTTAATGAATGTCCAGGCCACCATACTGAGAGAAGGAATGGTTCTTTAATATGGAGACTGTGAATTTAATGATACATTTCCAATAAAGACATATGTAACATGAGAGCACAAAACATATTAACAATAACAGCATTTTACAATTAACTAAGACCATAATGCAGAAGGAGTCTGTTTACTAAAGCCCCATAATTACCTCACAAAGCACCCAGTGATTGCATGTAAAAGCTCTCCTAACCTTTCAAGGCAAAGTAGATTTCGAAGCTGGCATTGAACACATGCTAAATAATATAATATTACATATATCAAGTGAGCCATGCATATCGCATGGAAGGAAGTGTTGGACGGAAATGAAACAAACTTGAGCTAGAAATGTCCGGACTCAAGAAGAATAGAGATTATCGCTGTGTGGCAAAGGAAATATTAGGACCGTCTATGAGAAAAATATATTCCTTCATTCATAGCCAAAGTGTGAATTACACGAAAGATCGATCAATTCATATATAATTATGTAGAACTATTGTAATGATAATAACTTGTGGAAATGTATTAAGTATAAATATTGTAATGAAAATGAATTATAGAAACCCTTTGAAATGTTATACTAGTTAATAATTGGTTTCCTTTGCTGAGAATGCGGTTACTGCTGCCCCTTTTTTGTAATTGCTTTTGTGTTCCACCTTAGCATGAACGGCAATGAATTCCGGTTCTTTCTTGAGGTACCTCCTGTAAAAAGGACTTTTACATTAATGGAGGTTATACCTTTTGGAGCTCATTGATTTACAAATGTGGGGGTCTCCTTTGGCTGTACTCTTTGTGGTGCATTACTGTGGAACTTCGGGGAGCAAAGTGTATCATCATCATCATTTATTTATATAGCGCCAGCAGGTTCCGTAACGCTTTACAATTGGGAACAAACAGTAATAAAACAATACTGGGTAATACATACAGACAGAGAGGTAAGAAGGCCCTGCTCGCAAGCTTGTATGTTAAGTTTGTTTTGTACATTAAGCATTGTTTGATAAAAAATGTGATTACACTTAATAGTTCTAAGGGTGAGAGGCTGCTGCCTGTGTATTTCAATAGGCAAATCTGCCATGTCAGGGATTTGCTGGGCTGTTGCAGGAAATGTGTTGTGGCATGACAAGTTACAGAATACTTTCGTATGAACATGAGTGTGGGACTAATATAGTTGAATGTCCTACCTGGATTCCAGCTCCCTCAGGTACTGTTATCTTCCACACACAGTTTAAGCTGTTCAGGTATGGCTCAGGGAAGCCTGGAGACAGGATTGTTCCTTTGCGTTCTGTCAGATTCCCACCACAAGGCACTGATAAATGGCAATGTAAAGAACACATAGCTGACTTTAGAGGGGACATTTCATGAGAGCACATAACTATTAGGGGACAAATGGGTTTGCAGTAATTTTACACAATATTATAGTGAACAGGTGATATTGATCAGTACAATGACTATTTTGTCATGAAAAAACATTAGTTTATCAATTCAGTGGACAGCAATCGCAAGCATGGTATTATCTACTGTTTACATACCCACGCATGAGGGCACCGAGGTGTTCCACTGTGCTAGAGCTCCAATCACTGCCTGACATTCAATATTCTTGGATCCCTCCAGTGCGTAGCCAGGAATACACTCAAAACGCACAACTGCTCCAACTGAGAAATCATTCCCGATGCGACGACCATATTTGGGCTCTGGGATTGAGCTGCACTGAGTGGCACTAGTACGAGGAACAGCTGAGATATAGTGGAGGATACAGAAAAAACATAGCAAAGATGATAGAAAGACACAGGAATAAATAACATTAGAAAGGAGATCATAAAATAGAAATTAAATTAAAATAGGATTACTACATTTACTGATTATGGTTATTAGACAACAATATTTTCTATAAATCTCAGATACAAAATTTGATTAATCCAGACTGCAATTTAATTGAAATGGCTGCTCATTTTGGACACTAATGGCCTGATTTTGAGTTAGGAGTAAAGCAAGAAAAAGAGGAAATTTGCACTTTGGCAAAACCATGTTGCGTTAGAGGGGGAGGTAAATTTAAAATATAGGGACAGATTTATAGTTGGGATATGACATGTCATAGATCAACTTTAATTTCAGTATAAAAATAAAGCTATCAAGTATTTGTGTGCTAGATGAAAAAACAGCCAGTAATTTCCTTGCATGCAAAAAAAAAAAGTAAATTAGTACCCCTTGCATTGTGACATGGTTTGTCCAGGTGCAAATTTGCTCCTTTTCTTTGCTTTGCTCCTAACTCAAAATCAAGCCCTAAATAGCTGCATTGTCTGAAATACCCATCAGTGTATTTTCAGGTTTAATCTATTAATAAATGTATAAATTACATCTATAAAAAAAGGTATGGACACACCCATAGTTTTGTACATTCTATTGATTAAACTAAAACAGTATGAAAGCATGTTTTTTGGGGGGTGGGGGAGTGAAAGGTTAGCACAAATTGCATTCTGTTACAATATGTTCAACATGTCTGAAAAACAGATAAAAGCCTCACGTGTATGAATGCACCCGAATGTGAAAATAATAATTCCTGGCTAAAGATCGAACTTTCATTTGTGTTCAGAGAAAATAGTGTATACTGCAATAGAATACTGCAACATGTGAATCTCATCAAGATCCCAAATCCTAGTTGCATACAAACATAAAATATATTGCTGCAAAGTATATTTACAGAGTCACAGCTGCTTATCCTGTAGTTGTTCACCTGCCAAATCCTCTCTTTCTGTGTGTCCCTTTTCACTGTCCCAATCTACCCATGTGACAATTTTTAATAACCATACGACAGTCCCTGTAGGTTTTATGCACTGCTTGGATAGCCACAGGACATGACATGCCATTTATCCACCTACCTTGGTACACAAAATGAAATCCTTTGGCTGTCGCCTGTCCCTTGGTACTGAACTTAATTAAAATCTGATTGGAAGTCGCAAGAGGTAGAGATTCACCTGTAACAGCAGAACGCACGTGTTACAGAGCGGGGAGACCTGTCTCGTGTAGATAAACCTGCAGCTGGTATTTGCTGATCTGATCACAGTGCGTGAGATAGATTGTGGGCAACACAGACTGGTTAACACTCTGGGCATGGGAACAAGTTACTGCGGCTGGAGAAGGAACTGAGCATTGTGAACTAAATAGATAACCAAATGTAACTTATGTGTGCCTACCTGCCCATGAGGAATAAACCATAGTGCAAAGGAACCAAGATATAGGGATGGAGAAACAGCTGTATAAAATATACTTCTATAGTCTGCTTAATTTTATTACGACTCATCTTATTGCCTCATATCATGCTTCTATATCCTTACATAATCACATTGTATATGTGTTCTATTGCTTCCAGTAACCTATTATTATTTATATCTACAACATGTCAACTCATATCCGTATATTTTTCTATAGACCTACTCTCTAATACTCCTCTTATTGCTCATAATATGTACCTATAATACATGAGTGGCATGTATGTATTCATAAAAATTATAGCTGTTAAGCTGTTTTTAATTGTGGTATGACTTTTGTCCCCTAGTCCTTAGTGATGCCATTTCTTCATTATTAGGAACTACATTGTTATACTCTTACATTACATAAAGGTATATGGAATTTCACCTCTCAGTTCTGTGCAGCGTAAAGCAATTGATTTGAGACACAAGACGTGTCTCTATGTGGTCACTTCATTCCTCAGTTACTTAATTTATGGTTGTAAGCTTACAGAAGTGCCTACATTATCCCATGTACTTAGTATGTCCCCTCCATTCTCCAAAGCATTACAAAAAAGTTTGAATTCTCAAAATGCTGCTAGCTCTGGAGATGTATAACTGAAATATTTAATTACATATTATGATGTATGTGTCAGATTTAATGCTATGTGAATCTGTATGTTTTAGTGCAGTATGTCTGTAAAACAACCTGTGTAGGTGTGTTTCAGCACAGTTTGTTCACATGTTTTAGTGCAGTGAGGCTTGTGGTGAGGGAGGGTATCTAGGATAGAAGTCTCCATGGCAACAGTAAACTGCCTCCAGTTTAAAGTTCCTATGACAGTGCAAGTTCAGTTCTGCAGGTGAGAGGTTGCCCATGGTGCAGTATTGAGCCATGCCTGAGCTTATCTCCGGATTGGCTCCATCAGTTTGGGCATATCCCTATTTCTTACAAGTGTCAAATAGTAATATAGATACGTTTCTTCAGACTTTATGAAATGCATAAAAGTCTCTGCAATTTCAATCACATACCTGTATGAGATCCAGAAAGAGAGCTGAGTAAACGAGCTTGCTCGTTGGGCCCATCATGTACTTCAACCACATCATTGAGTGCTGTCTGGAAGAAGGTGAACTGCCCAAACACCACTGGAAGATAGTTAGACACAAACTCAGCAACAATAATTACATACAAACACAGAATAAAAAAAAAGGAATGATTTTCTGAAAAGAAATCTAATCATTTTGATAATCAAAAATAAAAATATTGTAAGGTGAGAATACCAGTCCGTGTAAATTATAATGCTGTAATCTACGTAGTAAGATTCTGTCACACTGAAGAAAATGTTTTCCTCGTGACTCACCACTTCAAAAGAAAAAAGAAAAGAGGAAAAATACCCAAAGTGCTCTTCAATGAAAATATATAAACATATTGACACTAAACTGTGCAACAGTCAAATGTTTTTGGTATTAACGGACGTCCTTGTGAAACTGTGCAATAAAACTGCTCATTTGTTCAAAAGTTTTTTTCAATGGTTAAAGGTGAAAAAGATCATGCACTGTTTTACGGTTTAGGCCTGTTTTTCTTCCTAAGGACATGTTTCTAATTAAGCTATTGAATACCTTACGAAAGTAAGGGGGAGATAGGGCTGCATATATTTTAGTTGTCATTTTCTGAAATATTCTGAATTTTAAAATGTTGAATACATTGGTACAACCTTTTCACCCAGGTTGTGTATACAGCAGCCGATTAAATGTAGTGGTTAATAGGACTGCTGACCTGCCATTAGAAGCAGGGCCTTAGCATTGTGCAAACATTCTGTGACAGGGTTCAAAGCTTATGTCAGCACTTCTTTTTTAGGTTTTGATGAAGTGAAGAGAGGCCTGTGAAGAGTGTGAATGGATTAGGGTATCTGTACTAGTGCAGATGGGCAGTAAAGAAGGTCAGTATCATCGGTGGTTCCTTTCAACAGAAGAAAAATGATTGATGACTTCATCTCTGGGAGCAGATGTGGTTCCGTAGCATTGAATGTCTTTTTCAGAAGGGTCATGAAGGCGGACAGAGCAATTGACGTGGGATCTTCAATCCTACTGGGGAGAGAGGAGCTCCCCCCCTCTGATGCCTTCAGGTTACAGTCCTTGGCAGACATGGACCTAACATTTTTCTTGTGGGAACAGCTTAGCTTGGGTATGCTGGTGGATGGTGTCATTGAAAAGAATGGAGTATGCAGCAGTAGCCATTAGTGCAGAGTGTTGAGGGAGTGAAGCAGGTGCAAAGTCGTGGGTTGCGTCAGTGACTCATAGTTGAGTGGCATTGTAGAGCAGGCTAGGTCTCTGCTAGAAGAGTCATTGTCGGGAGAGGAGGCTGCAGACAACTCTGTCAGTAGCTTTTGTATGGTGTTTCCACGTTGAAGGCTAACTCGGGGTTATCACTAATGCCTCTAAGATAATTGATACTATATGGTGGATACTTATTTGCTTTCTGGAGCTATTTTGTAGTTGCACCTTTCCAGTTCTTTAAAAGACGAGATATGGTGGGGCAAGAATGTGGACATCCTGATGGTTTTATCAGATTATAGAAAGCTCTCTAATTCCTACAAGAAAGGGTATGACAGGGAGAAAAGATGGAATACCATCAGTCATCTAATTCACTTATTCAAAGGCTGCAGGCTTTCCTCTTTCTGGTGGGATTTATTGGAGAGAAAGGCACCAGAGTTGTGCTCAGATTGCTAGAGAGGTTTATTTGATTTATGGGTGACTAGCATGGTGGAAGTATAATAGAGATTTCTGGCAGTGGAAGAATAATAATAAGTACGCATGAAGAGATGTCAAGGACGTCAACCTGGCTGTATCTCTTGGTACCACAGAGGACATCCTTTCCTGGGACTCTCCGTTCTGCTACCAGCAAAACTGGGCAGGGACACAGTGGTGTGGGTGAGTTGGCATTACAATGATTAGGGCTGTAAGTGGCTTGGCTCTTGATGATTTTGACATATGCTCTCTCTGCAGCAAGCTTATGGGATGAGGAGCAGCTAGGTAGGCTGGAACAAAGGGCTACCATTTTTGTGAAGGTCGACAGCATGGAGTAGTGGCTCACCTAATATCCTAGTCTATGACTGCTTATTTCTTGTTATTGGGTTCTTAGTTTGATTTTATTAACCCATTAGCAGACCAGGATGTGCCTAGGTGTACCTGTAATTGGAAATTATTGGCTCTGCCCAATAGAATCTCCAGTCCCTCATGAAGGAAACAATGAATACTGTTTGGAACATACCTCTTTGCTGGGATTCCTTATACCTACCTCACATTAGGGTGGCCCGGCAAGTTTTGCTGAGGAGATTTGGGAGTTCAAATTGGTTGGAGGAGGAGCTGAGGCTGACACCAGCTTGGGGTATGGGATCTTCCAGGTTTCATGGGTAACATTATTTCAATTAAGAATTGCTGTGGCCATGGCTACTATGGGAATCCAGTAGGTAGAAACCTGGTTAGGTCCCCAAAGGTGCTATTGTGCACAGTGTTCTGCAGGTTTGCTTCCAGCTAATTGTATATCTGATTTATGTTATTTATGTTTTATGGTTATTATTTAATAAAGTGTTTAGAAAAGGTATTATGTTATGTTATTATATGGGAAGAAGAGTAAGATTAAAGGTAAAGGATTAGAAGGTCATGTACTTCACCTAAATGACTTTTAATCTCACAAAATGATTTATATACCACTTATAATGAAAAATACTCGCCATTATGAACACTAGGCAAGAGACAGAAAGAAAAACATATAAAGCCATCAAACTTACCAAGGTGTGAAATACTTATTTGCAGAAAAAAATTAAGAAGAGAGAATTTGACTGTATTTTTCAAATTATCTTTCTCATTATATGAAATCTGTCTGAATCTTACTTGTCTCATGGTAAATGCTGTAGTCTACATGGGTTAAAAGCAGGTTGAGCAGAACTGTGATTTGCAACAGTACATGACACCTATTTAATACATGCTGGAATTGCCTATTGATTACTATTAACTTTGAAGAAATCTCCAGTTTTCTCACCACTTGAGAAATTAAGAACAGTTATACAACCTGAACACAGTGGTCAGCAATCAGTACACAGTAAAATAACTCGCACATACAACTTTTAACACAAACCAGACTCAAATCAGGTGTTACGTATTCAACCTGTACACAGTTATACAACTATGCTATCTGTACTGATTCAGATGGCTGTATATACTAATGTACACAGAGATCCAGTACCCAGTTTTCTAACGCACAGAGACGCCATATGTAATATAAATGTATAAATGGCCACTCACCAATGGACAGCCATGCAAAGTGGCCGCCCCAATGTAAATTCGGTATAAAGAGGAAAGAGTGGGAATACACCACTCTTTCCTACAACATTGCCTTGATAAATAGTCTTCCATGAGGTGGCACAGACTAAAAGCAGAACAGCTGAAAATTTAAACATACATAGCCCAATGGCCATTTTGGGGTTGTTACTAGGTATGATTAGCTCAATTTTCTGCCATCTGGCACTATGCAAAGTCAAAAATCCAATCCAGCAGATGTGCTATTCTACAAGCACAATAACCTTTATCCCTTACTTCCATTGTGTGCTAAATTTTAGGCATAAGGTGAAATGAGCAGTATAATTGTCATTTACTAAGGAGGTGGGCAAATTGGACATTGGCATCAGGACATTCACTATAACATCTTCCATTAGCAGCTTCAATGTGGCAAATCTAAGCACAGAGCTCACATGGCCAGGAGTTGGCGTAATTGTCAGTGGATATGAAATGAAATAGACAGACATGCAGAGATAGATACAAACTGTTTTCCTTTAACTGCTATTTCTGAATCACTCAAATTTAAAGTCCACAGTATTCAACGACCCCAAAAACTTTCTTAATTTCTAGGAAAGTCATGACTATCTAACCAGCAAATGGCATACATTGAATAAAGTAAACCTCTTGGGGAAATCAAATTTCTATATATTGGAGAAGGAAGTCAAGAAGAAAACAATTCTAGAGAAAAGTTAATTTATTATTTGAAATTGGCAAAAAAAGCTATTTCTTAACCTCTTTGTGGAAAACTGCAAACACAGGATTGTAAAATGTTTAGAATATACACCCATAACTATATTGAAAAGCAATGTCTACCTTTTGAACATTTCAAATATAATTATTTGGAGCACATTAGAGGTGGCCTTAAAACACAAGGGGGTACATTTATCAAGCTGCATGTTTAAAAAAGTGGAGATGTTGCCTATAGCAACCAATCAGAATCCAGTTATCATTTATTTAATACATTCTACAAAATGACAGCTAGAATCTGATTGGTTGCTGCTGGCAACATCTCCACTTTTTCAAACCCCTAGCTTGATAAATTTACCCCAAGGGCGTGAAACGTCCTTGAGCAATGGTAGTGATCTTAATACAATTTATTGAATTTAAATACTTAATACCTACTGTGATCTGATTGTTGTTATTTATTTAACAATATATAAAACATTCTGAAAAAATTATATACTGGAACTATATTAAGAGTACAGAACAAGATGAATATTATTGCAAATACAGTAAAACAGGGCTCATAACTGGGGAAGCATTTCTTAGAAAAGTACTTGAAAAATCAGATCTCTCTCTTGAAACTGCAGAACTCACAAAATATGCAGAGTGAATATAAACATTTTTGATTTTGGGATTAGACTGACATTTTGTGATCGAGGCAGGATGACAGCAAATTTTTTGTTTCTCATAGCAACTGTACATTTTAACATAAAAACTTAATAGTTCCTGTTCTGAAGTGTCTTTAATTTTTTCCAAAAATAATTTGAACATCTTATAATTAATAGCCAGAAATGAGTTTCAAAGCTGATTCACAAACAAAATCTGTGTCACATTTAAAAAAAGTAAGTTTAGAAACTACTCTTATTTGTTAACTTTCTCACCATAATCCTTGGGAACAACAATGAAATAGGAGCAACTCTGTCCAGATGTGTAGTTACTGGGGTAATTGGGAGACAGTATCACTCCATCTTGACTAACATATTGTCCTCCACAGGGAGCTGTAAAGTAGAAAAGAAAAGAAAAGAAAAGGATAATGAGTCATAAATCCCACATACAATTATTGTTTCTCCAAATCATTTTTTTCAGGTGTAATTACTAGTGTATTTCCCTAACAGGGGAAGAGCAGGACTTAAAGTGCACCAGCTTCCCACGCAGAGGAGGCAGCCATTTTGTTAGGCTGAACCAATATTCAGGCAATGCAGTTTGAAATGAAGTGATAGGATGAATTCCAAAACATACTTATTCAGCCCAAAAAATGGCTCACAAATTTCTATGTAAAAGTTCTTACACCATTACAGACTTCAAATCGTATTTAACTGTATGTAATTAAAGACATGGAGGCATATAACAGTATCCTTGCAGTTTCAATAGCATTACACATAGGAACTTTGGAGCATATAAGCTCCCAACAGGCCAGATATAGATGGGACAGTCCCAAGCTCTCGACTACATTTCATCTTACACAGACCTTCTTCTGAGCCCCGGGAGCAGCTGCCGTTTTCCCCAGGTCTCAATGTTTAGTCTCACAGTCCGAGCTGAAAAGTGGCAGTGAATGACAATTTAGAAGGAAGTGTGAACAGAAGTACCACAGAGTATCCACAATCATGGACACTGTGGCTTATGATTGGTCCTCCCGCTCAAACACTCCTTCTGCCGTTATTTTAAAGTGGTGAATGAAAACGTTCACTGCTTTAGGAGGTCATTCAGCTTTAATATTGCAGTCATGTAAGCTAAATTAATAACTGATTAGATGAGACTTGATAATCATCAATTTACTAATTCACCACAAGTAACTGCAATAGTAAACTAAGGGAGAAGCCTGGAAGCAGAGAGCAATTGTACTTTGTGGGAGGGGTCATGTGCGGTCTGACAAACTACAGACAAGATTTAGATAAATGTAACTGCCCAAAGATTCAGGTTGATTTGCCCAAGAATAATGATATACCAGCCTGGTAACAAGAACGCCAGTTGTTAACAAAAAGGTTTTGTTTGCACATAACATTAAATATGAATTGGTCATGTTTCTTGTGGACAATGATATTTCCCTAAGTTAAAATAAATTAAGATGCAAGTTTACCTATACATGTAGGACGAGGGTAGTTCCAGATTGGCTTTCCATCTCCTCCCATCACACAGGTCAGAGTAGACGCTCCCTCAATTTCATAGCCGCTGTCACAGTAGTAAGTTACAGTGGACCCAAGTTTTAGGTCACTCCCAACACGGGTGCCATTCTTTACTGCTCCTGGATCAAAACAGGACTCTCTGGGGTTTTCTGGAGGATTACAAGAAATATGTTCACCTACAGCAGATAACCTGATCCATCATAGTGCTGGGCACTAAAGCATCAACATGTTATGTTTAGGGCCAAAAAAATATAAAGTACAAAGTTTATATTCCCCTTTGCCCAGTCTGTTGAGGGGCTCATGCTGAGTTGGGCATACGCCGATTTGCTTTTTGTACTGCACATGTCCACAAAAAAAGAATACACTTGCAGCAATATGCAGATCTGACACTTGTGCCTCCTTACACTATGAGAGGCAGAAAGGAGGAGGGAAGATCATGCAGACGCAGTCCGAGTACACTAAGGGTATGGTCATGTAACTGCAAACTGAGGCAGACCAAGACAGAGAAGCATACATGCCTGTCAGTAACCGTTTCATTAGCAGATGCTTGTGGGCTAATGCAAATGCTCCCTAATAATGCTGATGGCACTAACTTTATGCTTCGCATTGACTGATTTCAATTCCCCTCTCAAGCTTTCTTCATTACCAGTACCTATGACTTTGTGGGTGTGTTTTAGAATAAAGTTTTACTACTTTACTCATACACAAGAAGGAAGATTATTCCTGCTATATTGCAGAGGTTTAATTTTTTATTTAAATCAAACCTAATAGCAAATTACATTTTCGCTATCAAAACAAATGTTAAAAAAACTTTTCTTGTGCTTGTGACCTAGTTGGGTGTAAGTACGCCTGACGTAAACCTGAGGCAAATGCTATTGGTGGATGCATCTTGAGATATGCTCAGCATATGGCCATAAATACGCTGTATTTACTGATTTAGAGCATGTTTTTTATACATATGCATTTAATTCGGCATCAGCCCCATAGTGAGAAATAACAAAGTGGGTTTAGGCATACAGTATGATTTGTATGTCACTAGCATTCACACACAAGTAGTTCAGTTCTAATAGAAGGCAAAGTATATAAACACACTATTATTTTTTAATATAGCCAAACAGGAAGGATTCAATGGTTTTAGAGTCATATGGCTATGTAACATTATGCATACCTATGTTGTACATACATTAGGCAATGTGTATAAGAGCCTTCTATCACAGTGGAAATGTGTTTATTTTTTTATCTATTTTCCTACCTACCTGTTCACAGGTAGGTAGAAGAACAGACAACGTTTAAAAATACCAACTGTATGCAAGGTATGATCAAAACTTTCTGAATATGAGTAAAATGTAATAATAGTGGTGTAACAAAGACACACATGGCACCTGGAGATATATTTATATATGGTATGCCATACCGCCACTTCTCATACTGCTTTGATTGAAAAACGATCAAAGCCATTCACTTTCCATATCGCCACTTCTAAATTTCCACTTCGAGCACTATAACCCTTACAGCTGTACCACCTCCTGTAAGCTCATCCCCACCTTCTCTCTAATTAATCATTCCCCTAACCCTATTATTAATCCCCTTCATTATCTCCCTTCATCTTCCCCTAACCCGCATCTATTATTCAACAATCCCACTGTTACTAATCAACTCCTTCATTATCTACCTTCATCACCCTTCACCCTTATTATTCATTACTGATCATCGCCTTACTAGCAAAAGCACTGATCGGCACTAGCATAACTCAGGGCTGAGCAGGAAATAGATTGGTCGCTGGTGGTGATGTAGTGTCCAATAGGGCAGGTGGCACCCAGAGTACACACTCCGGTTGCAACGCCCACGCTACACCCCTGGGAAAACTGATAAGGTGAAGCGCCTCTAATTACATTCTGATTTTTTTATCTGTTGTTCATTTTCTATATAGGAACTTCAATACAAAAAGAAATTATAGTGGTGATAGAAAAAATTACATATTGATAGTATTTATCAAATGTCACCGTTGACATTAGTCCAGGCTGATAATACTCACTTTGCCAATCTCCATCTTTTGCACATATGATAGCTGGTTTGTCAGTATGCACATGTACAAAGGAACTTAAATCCCAGATTTAGGCTTTCAGGTCCATTATAAAAAAATATAGTTAAAATAAAGTATTAAAAACAAAAAGTAAAAAGCACAATAACAGATATTGTTATATGTTATAAAATGCTTTAACACAAAAATGCAGAATTTTTATTAATGCTTCTGTTCTGGTAACACCATTCTGAGAATAATTGTATTGCATGGGGAAGCCTATTTATCAAGCATAGCGGCAGTATAAGTACTCTCAGATTGGCCATTTTAAAAACGCTATGCTTGGTAAATAGGCTCCCTGAAACAAAAAGAATGGGTGAGCCTTTGCTGGCGGCACTTACTACTGGCGGGGTTACTGCCGGCAATAGTAGGATTATCACCAGCAGTAATCCTTTGATAGCTAGTGCAATGTGATAACAAGCACTATTGTCGGCAAAAGAAAATATATATTTTCACCAGCAAAACAATTATTGGCCCTTTATAAATAGGCCCCATAAATACTAAATAATACTAGACTATCCTGTATAAAATAATTGTATTGCATAGCTAATTCTCAGGAATCTGAATGGGCCATATATCCCTTATATTATATGATTATCTTGAGTTCCAGAATAGTCACCAGCTAAATTGCACATATTATTACAAGACCATTATTAATATAAAGGATGACTTTACCAGGCATAACCTTCTAAATTCATATATCAACCAACAGTTATTTAGCTGAAGCCAAAATTACAAATAGCAGTGCACCAAATTATACCACCAGAGACAGGTAGACCAAGGACATTATGGTGGATACATAAGAACTGAGGACACAGAAATTCATTAATACATAAGAAGATATTTATTTATACAAGGTAAAAATAACACAAACATTTGGCTAAAGTACATTTATATTATTAAAAAAAAATATTTAGATATGTTATATAATGGTTGTAATTGACACAACAACAGGGGCCATGTTTATTATATACAGGTCTTTTTAGTGAGGAAATATTATGTTATTGGTAATGGAAGATCAGAGGTTACAGATAATAATTCTTTTAGAGTTTAAGCGCTATTTGGCTAAATGTAGGTTTATTCAAAACTAAGGTTTTGGTAAGTAAAATGTTAAGGAAAGCAAGTCATATTTTGGCTAAAATGTGAAGATTTATGAGTATGCTAGAAGGATATATTAGGCTGTAACAATTATCTCTCTGGCTGCTATCCACTCTGCACAGTTCAGTATTTAAACATTCAACAGATGTCTCTAGGAGTTACTGGGCTCCTGTAACGGCATGCATTTTAAGATGACAGAAGTCACTGTGCTGACCCCGATATGTGACTTTTTAGTGACATGAGGGAAAGATAAGAGAGACTGCAATGCAGATAGATTCAATATTCATGGCCTCGCATTCACTATAAATTGTTATAACTAAACTGCTCAAATCATTAAACATCATTAACATCTGATAATAACAATTGTAGACCAATACAAGCCTTACTTCTCGGGAGCTCTGTACTTACACAATGCAGCTCATGTGGAGATAGTCACAAAGCATGAAAGTAATAAAGTCCATTCAGACATTAAAGTGTTTCACTGGAGTGTGACAAGGCTTTCAACACACACACATAATGGAACCCTCCCTGCCCCCCGCAATGCAAAATTCTCCTATTAGCCCAGGTTCATTTTTTTCCCCCCTATTTCTTGGTTAGAAAACAGATTTTTTTACTTGTAATATTTCACAATAAACATTTAACTACACAATCTTTCTTAGAAGATGTTGTCATTCAGCTTTCAGTAGTGTGTGGAAAAAGAAGTATGTTCTCTCTCAGCCTGTGTATCCGTTTTATAATTCTTATACTAAGGATGTTTCCTATATAGTAGGATGTTAAATTCAGCTAGCTGGCATTGAAGCACTGCATATTGTTATAGCCTTGGTTTCTTGATCTCAACGCTGGAGTTGACACGTGTCCCATAGCAAGGTGAACCATTTGCTTTAAAGTTTATATGTAGCAGACTATTATAATTAAAGATAAACTCCCATAAAATGCCATTTTATGCCATAGTAGCCAAGCAAGTATTCTAAATCATTCATGCGCCAATCTCTTTATGGCATCCAGATTTTGGATTATTACTCATTAAGGTGTGCCCTTATCTTCTAAATCCTCTCCTTCCAATTAAAGCAATATCGGGAGCTAGAGAATAGAACTTACATTTTACAGCTAAAATAAAACATTCATGACACCTATTTAACAATGATAAAAGCCATTAGGTGAAATATTAAATATAATATCAACCTTTCAAATCTGGTGTGGCCCGCAAGTTATAATAAATGTTATTAAACAATAAACTAACCTAGCTACTAGCACAATTAATAGAATTATTGTGTGTAAAACAGCTGTCTTGTCTGTCCATTACATCCAAAATACAGAATAAGCTGTTACCCGTATTATCTATCTTTTTATCATCATTATGATTAGTATTATTAATAATAATTATTATTTTATTTTATTAATATAGCAATTTTCTCCCAATAGGACTCAAAACAGCAATTCTACTAGATGTAAATGTTAGGTTATATTTTATGACTTTTCATTCAACCTATCACAAATTGTTATATTATTTATGTATTGTTATTCCCTTTTATATATTTATTTTCTGTTTATCAATGGTATAGAAATTATTTAACCATTATCCAGTTGGCAAGCTATGTGAAATATGTTAATCATGTGACTTGACATTGATGTGATTGGCAACAGTTTTTAAATGGATTCTTACAATTCTATTAATTGTTTAAGGCAATAGTGCTATAAAGTGGATTTATATTTTGTGCATAAGATTGTTTTACCGTTAATATCATTATATCAATTGTGGATACTATTGGCCAAACACCAGCATTTAAGTCGAAAATGGAACTCATTCCCCTTAAAAAGATACTGTTGTATTGAAATGCATTGGTGGTAGTTGAATTATTATGAGGACCTCCTACCCGCTAGATATCTACTGGAAAAAAATATCCGGGTTTTAAATTTCAGCAGCAAACAGAGAGCTATATCCTCAAATGACATCTTATGTCTGATGGAAGTTCTAATACACGAAAATTTAGGGGACTGTTTTCATTTTACTTTATGACAACTGTTCCAAGTTTTATATTGTACGTATAATAATTAAAGTGTTATTTGTTTTATAAAAACATAATACAGGAGAGAAGCTTTTCTGTTTGCTTTTCTCCTTTTACACATAACAGGAGGGTATCCTCTTCATTCAGTACTCTGAGAATGACGCAGTAGAAGAAAGGAAGACTTCTACAAAGATTCAGTGCAAACCTGCTCATATATATCTGTACTCTTTATTACTCCATTACAATATCACACTATTTTGTTTATTTTTTGTGTCAATTTTTTAGAGGACACGCAATAGAGATTTATTAGCCATCATATACTTCTTCAGTGTAAGTGACACTCGTTGTTTGCATGCAGTGTTTTATTACCTGGGAGCAGATATTATACACCACTTTTCAACTAAGGGGGTGTGCATGCACACGTTGTCAGGGCTACTTAGGTAGCGCATTTGTTTTGATATTTTTTTGGTATTACATGTGAGCGAAGAGATTTAAGAAGATACACGGACTGATAGCTTTAACAGTATATTGAGAAAAATTTGTAAATCACTTTTTTGCGGTATGGTTTCCCATACATAACTAATAGGGTAAATCTAATGAATATAAAAAGCAGAAAAAAATACTTATATCGATTGATGGTGTGATGTTCAAGTCCTTTCAAGCGATCATAGAAAATTTTCTGATAGTAAACAAACCATGCGGAAGAAACAGAATGTACAATAGTGTAATACTGTATGTTACAACAATATATAATCCTAAGTGTTAATAATGTATAATAAATTTTTCAGTCACCAATCCCAATGATTGTGACTATAAGACTGATACAATCAATCAATATTTCACCATGTATAGAAAAAATATTCCAAGTAGATATATGGTGTGGGATACCCCACAATTCAATCTACTTACACCGTAGATTCTTTAAAATTGGCACTTCAAAGTATAAACCTCCGCTCCTCCCTTCTTCTCCAAAACCTCTCGATAAATGTAAGAGAAAGAGAGGTATACTTTTTAGATGGTAGCTAAAAACATTTATTGAATAAAAACATAGATGTTCCTACCGCGGGGTAAATAGTAATCAGCGTATCACATGTGAGCCTTCCCAGCGGGTAGATTGTACACGGAGAGACGTTAACCAGGAGTCAGTAATGTCCAGATAATTACACAGTTATAAATAAGCAATCCTGCAGGCTGAACAATCGCTGAGGTCTCCGTCTGAACGAGTCCCGTCTCGGCCGGCAAACACAGAAGGAACACAGTAACAATCACCAACTAGTTTCGATCCTGTTCATTGGATCTTTTTCAATGTTCATTGGATCTTTTGCCGTGGTTGAGTTGTCAGGTCCTATTGCTGTGCACATGTGCGATCTTAGCTGCACATGTACATTAGCCACACAGGGGTCAGTCTCTTGCCGGTGAAGGAGGTTTAAATTAGTTTGAGGGGGTTTCACTATGGCTTGCCAATGAGCCCTAGCATGCTAAATACAAAGAACAGTACATTGTTATTGCTGCGATATGCAGCAATACAAAATTATATTTATTGCCGCCCACTAGCCACCAATGATAAAGTGTCCTCTGTCCACGCATAAGTTCTCAAACCCATATAGTTGTCTGTATAATGGTCTTTTATATGGAAGGGATGACAGGTAACATTTTACCTGTAGATAGAACAGTTGATCCACTGTGTGAACATCATGCCTAGCAAAAGTAGAATAACAAAATAAAACAAAGTTTCGTACACGGAGTTACTCTTACAGTCACGCTTTTAAGTAAAGGCCTAATGAGAATTGAGGTTTGCCTCTCAGTGGTGGTAATCAGCCTCCATATAGCCCCTTTTAATTTCAGACATAATAGGGAACCTTATTATGGGGTACTTATTTCGCTGAATGGACAATATCTGAAGAGAATTTAAAAATGTAGCTGGTGTCTCTATAGCTATGTCTTAATCAAGTATAGCAAGTGGAAGGCCATTCATTTTTAATATGTTAAACCAGGAAAATGAAGGTGTGTCCCAGGACAATAAGGATGATTGGATTGTGCTCTTTAATGGTAGGAAGTTTATTTCAAAATTGTAGAGAGGGAGACTGGTATGAGGTGGGAGGGGATCCACTTGCAATAAACGTTAATGACATATTGAGGGGAATTCAATTAGCCGGGAAGTGTCTCATCGATGTTCTGGAGACACTTTTGTGGATGGGGAATTGAAAGAAATTCTCCTCTCTTCTCATTTTTCCTTGCACTCGAAGGATTTCTACCATAATTGCCATCAATGTAGGCAAATTGTCATTGTAACTGAGTAATTCATTTCTAACTGTGAGAGTTTACAAAACATTATAAGTCATTGGTGGGATATATGAGGCTTTGAAATAGAGAAAAGCATATCATAAGAAACGCTGTGATTGTATGCTATCTTCCTTTAATCCACAAATGTCTGGCAATGAAGGTACAAAACTTGGGGAAGGTTCAAGAACCAGAATGAAGATCACAGGATATAGAGGCTTTGTTGTATATACCATTTCATATTGGCAATGGATCACACAGCTTTACTTTACATTTCCAGGGCAACATACACTTCCTAAGACCCAGTCTTTCATGCTTCAGTACTGTGTGCCTGTTTCCTGTTTGGTTAATATGTAGGAGTATAAGGAGAAGGGTTTAGTTCTATTAGCTATTATTTAATCTACAGTTTAAGATCAGTGTTAGAGAGTAATATCAGCAGTAATATGGACTTTGTGCTGGGTACTTTCCCATCTTAAGGATAACCAGGGCCTTAATGAGGCGCAAGGCTGAGAGGGCACAACTTCCATCAGTTATTTGCTCCTGGTTAATATAAATGCGGCACTGCCAAAGTGCACCACCGTATTTCAGTATCCGGCTAGCATCACAACGCTGTCAAAGCAGAAGAGCAGCATGGAGGCAGGAATCAGAGAAGAAGGAAAAGCAGAGAAGCGGGCACCAAGATGACAGGGAAGGTGCCAGATTTTTAAGCGTAGGAGCAAAATTCTTCACAAAGAATGGTTACCTATTCTTAGTAATATTTGGCTTTGGGTTCATCTGTATCAACTCTAAAGAGGCAATTTGTGCAGCAGGAAACAAATTTGCACCTGCATCGTTTTTCTGCAACCTAGACCCAGGTTTAATAAAGATACCATGTACTGTATGGCGCATTTATGGTGAGCTTGCCCGTTAACGGGAGGACTTCCCTTCTTGATACCACTTTCAATATAGTGCACTATTATACCCTAAATGACCACTGTATCCACGTTCTGATCACTCCGATAGAAACCATTAGGAATATAGATATTAGGACATGATCTGATATAGCTACTGTATGTATCCAATTTCAATATTGTGTTGCTTGTAAAGGAAACAGCAGAGTTGATCTGGTGTATCCAGGGGGAAAGAAATAATAAAGTCTTGATTTGATATGAAACCAAAAAGAATGAGTAAGGTTTGAGTAAAAGCACCTATTGCTGGTCTGCTTTCCTTCAGCTCTGAGCTGGTGCTAAATGCCAGTCTTTTTGTGGAGTGAAAATAGCCTATACCCTTTGCACAAGAATGCCCTTAAAAATGCACCCAGTCTACCTTTTTATCATGTTTCAATAACCTCGCTCTTCAAAATAAAATCTTGTTTTTGCACTCTTCCAAAAAATTAGGCTCACTGGTGCACCTACTGTACTACCAAGGAATGTCTCCACTCCTCCCTTTGGTCTATGCAATATTCTGCTCCTACATGAACACCACCTGCTCCATAAACCTATGTGATTTGGTGGAAATATAGGCACATGCACACATTGCTGAGAAAATGATGATTTTGTACTGTTTTTCAGTTGTTTTGAGTTTCATAAATAACCTGTGGTATCTAAATTGTACCAGGGTGTCAATTGGCGGTTTGCTTGGTTGTTCTGTATCATTATTTCTAAAAGATGTTAATTGTTATTTGAAATTGAAGTATTAGAGTGAACTTCTCACTTAAATACATTTTAACTACTATACTATAATTTATTCAGAAACAAAAGAGCGGTATCTGCACATGAAGAGCACTGGCAATATATATTGCTAGTGCAGCCAAGTGAAAAACTGGATATGTATTAGTGTACCATACCTGATAGCTATTTTCATGAATTGTGCCCATTTGTGATGTATTATGCCTACTTTCCAGTAAGTGTGCCTGGTTTTTAATAGAAGTTCATGGATTTGCGTCCCAAGATGGCGACAACAGCAGATGCTCAAATGTTTGCACAAATTGATAGGATGAGCGTTCCTTGCCAAGTGTAGATTACATGCACCAGCACACCGAGTTTTGCACTAAATTGCAAAAATTACATTTCATTATCTAAATTGGGATTATTTAAATGAGATAAAGAGCTGGAGAGGGCACATTTACCATGCTCTTCCTTCATTTGTGGCAGGACGCACAGCCTTTTCCTTCCCACAAAAGGACTTCAATCTTTCACTACCTCTGAGATCAAATCTCATCCCTATACTTTTAAATAGTGCATGCTTAGCACCTTCCAGTTGTACTTCTGCTAATAATCACATTTCTAGGCCTACATCATTCAAACACAAAACACATGTTACAAAATAGCCACTGTCTCTTCTTTCTCTCATGATTAATTAAAGCCATGCATGAGGCTACAATGAGCAGTATCTTAGAAGAAAAATGTAAAAATGTAAATTAAATAAAATGCGTGTCCCAAAGTGGTAGTAGGTTCAGGGGCAGACTGGGCTGGGGGCAGGAGGGCATCTGCCCTCCGGGCCAGTCCCATAATAGGCTACCTTGGGCTGGGTCATTGGGCCACGTGCATTTTTTTTTCCTTTAAAATGTTCCTAAGAGGCTGCTGAGTTGAGTCATGCCCCCAGGGCTAAAATTTGCCAGCCCTCCCCTGAGTAGGTTAGAACATTTTCCACCATAATCATTTTCTGTAGCATCTACCAACTTGAAAAACTAAGCTTAGATTGATTTTCCTGCGGGTGCTGCCAAACACCTTAAAGCTGGTATGCAACTTGGATGTACCTAGTGGACAAGTAAGCGCATTTGCGTGCCTAAAGAAACATGGCGTGTTCACAGATTTTGCTGTTTGTAAATATCTCTTTAAGTATGATTCCACCTGTTTTAGTTCTATACTCATCTACTAAATTCACTTTAAATACCCCCCACTGCACTTGCACTGACTTGCACTGAAGTCAGAATGAGCACAATTACTCCCATGCGCAAGCATGCATGCAAGTTACTATAGTATTTACACATGCAAGTTACTATTTACAAACCTGAAGAAGTATGGCATGCAATACACACCATCCACCTTGAATTTCATTTAAATATTTAGACTGCAAAATCAGATCCTGATTCTGAATGTGGGTGCAATACAGGGTGCAAGAGCATTCTGCTAGCAAATGTGTTACCCAAATCCTCACAGCCTGTCTTATCAGAAGATGAACATTTTGCACCTCTACAGTTAGCTCTATGTTACCTGCAAATCCATGTGCTTACCCATATAAACGGGTGCATTCATGCAAAATAGGAACATAAAAGGGCATTTGTGCTTCAGGACCACATTTTTACAGCTTCATAAATTACCTTAAGTAACATAGAAGGTTGGTTTAATATCACAATTCAATGCACACCAATATTAAACTTGTGTAGCTTATGATGGACTGTAACATTCAACATCAACCTATGCATAACGCAGCATTGCTACAAATCTCATAATACAATTCACTTTGAAACACATATTGCAAATTATGGGTAAACTGAATAATACATACATGCACACAGTAAGGGCTTGAACACACAAAAATATTAGGAAAATGAATGCTAGCACAAAGCATAGAAAAAATCTTGTACTTTGTCTTCAATTTTAACAAAGCATTAGAAGCATGTCGTAAGTGTTTCCCTGTGTACTGCAGTAATGGGCAATCTGGTACACTTCATGGGCCACAGTGTGCCACCATCTAACCTTTAAAAGGGTCACACATTACACTTAATCTCAGTAATAAGTTAAAACAATACATTCAATCAAAGAAAGAGACAACAACCTGTGATAACATATCAGCAAGCATTTTAATTCTGTTTGTTACAGCTTGTAACAATTTATTGACAGTAAGCAGGAAGGAACTGGGGCCACAGGTGAAGGCTCAGTGGGCCCGGTAGCAGATACATTATAAAAACAGTAGTAGACTGCACAAAGTTCACAATCACCATTACTTTACCAAATATATGATATACTATAATCCTTATACGTAAATTCCCCAAATATTACCAATATTTGGTGTACAGGATTCAGTAACTGCATTGTGATGGCATTGTTATATACAGTCCACGGTGTTTTCTATTCATGCAATAATTTGGATGGAAGGGAGCAGGTAGAGCAGCAGGAATAGAAAGACGGGGACTAGGATAAGGGATGGAGGCAGAAGTGGTGACCAAAACGGAACTAGCCAAACAACGGCTGTAGCAACATGTGGCAAAACATTGTTTTCCTAGGACCTTTACATGAAGAACCCCAATGAACCAGAAAAAGTTAGATAAGTTGATACAGAAAGTGTTCCTTTAACTGCTGGTTCAGCTCCTTCCCTCTTGCAGTAATTAGTCAACTACAACAATTATAAGAGGATTTTAAACGAATTTGGCAATAAAAAATTAGGTACTACCTGTGTAATCAATGACGAACCCTCCGCTGCTCACAGAGGCGTCACTGCGAAAAGCGATGAACAAGCTGTTGCTGCGGCTCTCTATCCTTTCAGGAAGCTGGGAGCCATAAAAGCTTCCGATTAGCGGGCTCAAGGAGTCTGGCCCATCATAGATGTGCAGAAAATCATAACCGGGCTCTAGATTAAAGCTGGAGTAACACAAGACACAAAGAGAAACGGTGTATATAATGACAAAAATATAATGATTTCTGCTTACTCGACCAAGGGGAAATAGTGAAAGAGTAAAAACTCTACTGAGCAAAAAGCAAGGAATACCTATTTTCTAGTGTAGAGGAAAACTAGGCCAATTTCCCCCAACAAAACTTGCAAAATCAATGAAAAAGTCATGGAACAGATTTGAAATTTCACTTAACTCTATTGATTTATATTAATACCTGTAGTCAACAAGAAGTTGTGTAAAGTGCTCAGTCAGCAGTCTAGCATTCCTGTATGTAGGTGCAATGAGCCTTTTCATGGCTCTAAAAGTGTTATCACTGACAATACAGTATACTCTACATAATGATGATAATAATATTACTATTATTATTATTATTATGTTTGTGAAGCTTTTTTTGATTAACTGATTTGCTATGTCTGTCCTTTGTCCTTTGAGAAAGAGAAAGTACCCTATGTGAGAAAGTGTCCATTGGGGCTTCCCTTATATGCTGGTAGCGCAGCAGGGCTCTGCAGATGTAATTAGAAAAATACTCTCCAAACTGATGAAAAAGTCTGTGACCTCACTATAGCTGGAGCGACCTAGCCTTCCCTAATTTGTCATGCAACACATCACACGGCTCCCCAGCCACTACAAGTTAGAAATGTAGTAGCTGAGATATATGTGTCTGTTCCCTGGGGACCTTATTATCACTAGCGATATTTTCTTCACCTTATAAAAGCAAATGACTTAATTAACAAGTTCTGTCCAACACTTAATGGCAAGAAAGACATTAGCAAGATACAATAAAGCCAGTTCCATGGCTAGGCTGCGGCTCAGCACATGACGGATATCATGGAGGCCTCACTAATTAGAGATCATTGCAAGCTGAAAGATGAAGGCAAATTATTATTGTAGAAGCAGTTTCTGGAGTTCTTAAAATCTTACAATAGAAAGTAAAGCTCCTTATTCTCTACACAATGAAAGTTTTCTGAATAAATTCTGTAATGGTTTTCCCATGTGAAAAAATAGCTCTGCTGTAAACACTTGTGCCATGCGGTGGTCTGTACTACTGGGGTGCGCACTGCCCCACATCTACATAACTACCTTTTAAATTGCACTTATACTGAACTGAAAAATGCAATATATCTATATATATTTATATATACATACATATACATACAGACACACACACATATATATATATATACATACATATACATACATACAAACACACACACTGGGCCTGATTCATTAAGGAATGTAAATGCTGATACGTGCCGTATTTTGCGTAAAATCACTATGCGTATGTTCAAAACCGCACTATACTCCAGTGAACGCAAGAACATCCACCTCATCTTTGAGCTCAAAGGAATAGAAGGGCTTTGTGTATGTAGTTATTGTACAGTAAGGGCGTGCCAAGCTTGAGAACACACAGCAGCGCCTGATTCAAGCTTTGAGCATCTCAAAGGTACGGGTTTTGCTGTCGTATCATTTACTCCAGCTACAGAGCAGGTGTAAGCAGGGCCCCCATAAGGGTGGTACAGGGAGTAAAGCAGTATGAGGCCCCACCAGCCTTGGACCCAAACAGATTTATTAGGGGAGGGGGCCTCTACTGTGAATTAAGGGACCTAGCAGGCTCTATTTCTCGGCACAAGCTGCCCCTGAGATGTGAGTGGTGGGGCTGGAAGAGGCTTTTGCACTGGGATGCAGCACAAAGCCCCTTGTAGGCAGCTTATCCGCCTCCACTTTCAAGATCTTGGGTCCAAACGACTGCCGCCATTTGCACCAGCCACAGCCCTCCAGGTGCTTATTAAGAGAAATGAACCCGGCTCCAGGACAGAGAGCCGCGACAAAGCAGAGATCCCTCCCTGCAGTGTCACTGATGTAATGTAATGTAAGCTATCAGTCGAGAGGAGCCAGCAATGAGAAGCAGATAAGCAGAGAGGAAAGTAAACTCCTGTAGGAGGTAGATAGAACCCAGGATGGAGGTGATTGGAGAATGGGGAAGGAGGGTAGGCAAATTTTGGGTAGAGGATAATTTAAAAATGGGGGTGGGGTAAGAGAAAGAAGGAGCGGGGCTTTGCTTGTTACATTTGTACTGGGCTCCTCAATTGCTGATGGCAGTCCTGGGTGTAAGTGCTGATTGACAGTGATGATGGTCGCGTGTGCAAGCTAGAACATGTGTTTGCAATCAGGACCAACTGTAAAAATGTATTTTATTTACTATACACATTACTATCATCATGATAAATATAGTTCATGATGAAAAAAAGGTTTTATTCTTAATCACTATATTATTAATAGATAACAATAATTTAATCTTTTTTTTTTCTGTGCGTTAGGACTTTAAATTCCACATATGTATTGGGCGTATCCTGCAGTGTATTGTGTCTGTCAAAGCAGAACGCAGCTAGACTTGTATTCAGCAATAGATGTTTCTTCAGATCCACTTGTAGTTGAATACTGACGTGTGACGTAGAAAAAAAATAGACGCAATTTATACTTGTTTGCGCGCCTTAATGAATCAGGCCGACACACACACATATACACACAGTGGTCGAAAAAGGCTGTCATTCGCTGGTATGCCATACTGCCACTTCTCCTACTCCCTTCATTGTAAACCTATCCCATTTCATTCACTTACATGTTCCACTTCAACCACTGTATGTGTATATGTATATGTATGTATATAACTATATATAAGCCATCATTTTTAATCAGCTCATTTGCCTTATTATAGGTATACCAAATGTGGCTACTTCTTTTAAGACTGGATGCATGAAAGATAGGTATATGTTTTATTTATTTTTAACCAGGGCTTGGATGAAGGATTATGCTACATTCGAGGGACCCCTTTGTGACTTAAATGTTCTGTAGTTTTCTATTTAACACAGAGTGCCTTACTAAACCAATTGATGTGTACATGTAATATGATTGAAGGTTGGAGTGTATATCTATATAGTTTAAAAATACAGTTTAAGTTCCTTTTAATGTGTGCCAAAATATAACCCTACTGCAATTTTTTTTCAAGGGTTCCTAAGGCCTTTCTGGGATTTCATCTATGCTCATCATTTATTGTTTTAGTATTCTAGTGGTACATACGTGTTAAAGGAGAGAGCAATCACATAGTCAGAAGATACCGTCAGTTTCCAGTCACACTCTTTCAAAGGCGGGTAGGGTTCTGGGTATTGCGGGGACAGGATAACGCCTGTTGGCCCTGTTAAATTACCACCGCACGGAGCTGAAACATAGACAAACAGTACTGCATCTTTATAAAAATGTATATAGAGTATGTATAAAAATACTGTATGCATATAAGAGCTGTGCTACTACAGGAGAATATACAAGGGTAAAAGACAATATACTATGTCATTGCACATAAAATTATAATCAGCAATTATTAGAATTTTTCCCTGACATCGGCAATACTGCTGTAAAACCTACTGAAAAAGTAAAATGAACATATCCCAGCAACTCTAGGCTGAAAAATAACCTTTGTTGCAATTAGTTTGTCAGCTTAAGTGGAGAGGGAACTTGCCTGTGTTTATAGCAGTAACAGAGGCGTTTCATGTCAAGCGGACGGGAAAATCAATATAGTGGGTCTGATCTACCAGAGTCAATCAGCGTGTTGAACATTCGTGCTATTGATTTCTGAATATTTGCTTACAATCTTATAACAGAAGTAACATTGAGCCAATAACAGACAAGATTCACTGCTTCCACCCTCAAACCCCTTAGCTTTAAGAAGACACAATGCTAGGCATCTTCACTCCCATCGCATCTGCTTAATGAAGCATTTTAATGGCCTATATATACAAAGTAGCTTATCTGAATTCCTACAAAAACACACATTATAAAAGGCTACTGCACTTCCCTTTCTGCTTAAGAATACACAATCAAAGTAGTCGCAGAACATAAACAAGTCTTGTCTTATGGCGATCATACAATAATATGTAACTCTAATTGCTTGACAACTGATTATAATGCTATAAAGAACACATAGAAGGAATCAGACCACTATGCCATTTCTTAGTTTAAAATGTCATATATGATAAAAAAAAGTATTGTTATGCTTTTTAGGTTGATTTATTTGTTTGCTTTTATATGGTAAACCTGAGAGATAATAAGATATTTGGAATAAAAGAAGGACTGATTACTACAAGCTTGCGGTAGCTAAAGTGATCTAATTTACCAATGCAGATGGGAGGGTTAGGATTCCAGTAGAACCTATCAGCAATCTGCACACAGTTGATCTTGGGTTCGCCTTCTAGAAGGTAGCCTGGATCACACTGGAATACTATGGAGTCCCCAGCATCACGGCTGTCTCCGCTACGGCTGCCATTTTGAGGTATTCCAGGATCGTTACAGGATGTAGCTGTAGTAACTAAAAAACAAAGAAAACCGGTCAAGTTTCACTGAGTTTGTGTCACCTGTTACGATCATCACTGGTTCATGCAATATAAAAAAAACTTTCAAAGTAATAGCATACCTTCCAACTGTCCTGTTTTTGGCGGGACATAGTGATTCACAGACTGCAAAAGGGGTGTTTTTTGGAGTTTTACCCAATTTGTACATTTGTGGCCGAGTGGGGTTTCTTTTGTCCCGAGTTCATGATTCTAAATGTTGGGAAGTATGTAATAGTAATAATGTATCCCTACTCTGAAATATATGGGTTTTAGAAACCGCAGAGGAGTTCAGTGACAATATAAAAGCACAACGCTGTGCTTCTTATATCCCTTTTTTTACAGTAATGAGTTACACTTTAATACACAATTCCAAACAAAACAAGTCTTGTGTATGATGTGATCCTCATATCCAGGTGGCACTTATGGATACTCTTACTTTCAAAGTCAGTCATATGACATTGCTACTTTTCACATATAAGTTATATTTTACAGATGTGACATCACTGCTCTCCAAACGTCATATTTTAAGGGTGTGGCATTAGTTCTTTTCAAATACAAGAAAAACATAAACATAGGAAATATTTATAGGGGATTTTACATATATTCATATCACATGTTTATCTTCATAAACTATGATCTCTTTCACAGAAAGAGAAGAATCTGTAGAAAACTGACTGTGTTGAATGCGAGCAGGACAAGGGAGTACTTTGAAGGAGTGTACCACCTAGAGATGACTTTAATTTATGACTTTGCATGTGCTCCTGCAGCTTTAAGTAAATTGTTTCATTATTTTTGGTTTCTATGAGTGCTTTACCAAAACCTTTTTGTAATTTAGGCAAATTTGTTTATTTTCATTGTCTTTAGTAAAAGTAGGAGTAGGACATGTACAAATAAATACATACAAACTCCATTTTACCCATATCTATTGACATTGGCTTTACACTGAAAGTACTAAACAAATATATGCTGCTGTTGATAACACAGAATACAAAATACATAACCATCACAATAAGGACAGTTTGGTTTTGGTCATTAAATATTACATAATTGTCTCTGATCCCTGTGAACAACCTAATGCTGAATGAATCAACTCACTAGAGTTATTATGTTTAACAGACCAGCATTGATGGCCCTATATGGCAGCTCAGAGTACTTCTTATAAGTAGATAATACATTTCACCTCCATCTGCAGTGTCTTATAACGTGGACATAGATTCAATTTATTGAAGGCAATACTGCACCATAATGTCGGCTTAGAGATGAGCGAGGGATGGGGACAATCATCTCCAACTTTCTGCTTGCTATCATTTCTACATTAAAAGGTGCAGGTTCAGCGGGGAGGGGAGCCTGTCAGAGGCTAAACGCCTGATTAGCTTTCTAATCTAATCTGATATTAGAGAAACATTATTTTCTCGCTGTTTCAAGAGGCCTATGATTTTTTATGGTCTTCTGGGAGAAGACGACACTTGATGGCAATAAGTTCATGAATATAATTTGTGTGAAGAGTATCTCTTATGCATGCTAACATCAATGGAAGATGCTTCATTATAAACAAGGGCACAAGTACATAATAAATATATATATATACACGCACACACATATACTTACATATACACACATAATACTGCCTATGCTGTTAAACCGAACGACACTGCTCCTTACATAATTAAACTCTCAGCTTGTGGGCTCCTGCTTGCCTCCATTATCACACTGCCGCTGTCCCGCGCAGCCCTGTCCTTACTTACTCAATTACACAAGTGGACAGGTCACTGCATCCTACACTAATCTCCTGAATTACTCTACGCTGTTGTGAACAATGTAATAGCTTGACTTAGCCTTAGCTACAGATCATTCTATCTCTGCCCACTTTAAAATCACATCCTGCACCTTGCAGGCAGACTTAAAGGCTGCTGAAAAGGGCCAGAGTGCCGAAATAGCAAAGCATAACGTCAAAATTCCAAAAAGACCCACAATCAGGTCTCTTAAGATCATCTCTAAAGGCATAAAAGATATGCCTTGCAAAGCAAATGCAGCTTTGGACCCGCCTATTTGCACAACTGCACCGTCAGGATTCCTAGATTTGCAGCACAATATAGCTGCATTTGCGGAGGAGTTTGCACAGGTGGATGGAAGGAGCTGGATGAAGTGAAGATGGTCTCACTGAAGTACAGAGTAGGCGTCTTGTTTAGCAGAGCAGTGTAGAAGCAAAATTTGATTCTGATTTTATGGAGTGAGATTATTATAATGAAGTAAAGGAGTGGGAGGGTGCATTTTCAGGGGTGGCCTTTGCCCTGCAGAGAGGTGCATGGCAATATCCACTGTGCAAAAAGACTTGATATCTGGTTTTCATTTTGTGCGTCCATGCTACATTTTGGTGGAGAAACACATTTCCAGGCGCACTCCTAGGGGTATATTTGCTAAACTGTGGGTTTGAAAAAGTGGAAATGTTGCCTATAGCATACTTGCCTACTTTTGGCAAGCTGTATCTGGGAGAGGGGTGTGTCTAGAGGGCGGGAGGGGGCGGGGTGCGACCAAACGCGTAATTTTGGCCCCGCAATTGCGGGATGCGGGAGACTTGCCAGCTCTCCCGGGAGTCCGTGAGACTGACCCAAATTTTAGGAGTCTCCTGGACATTCCGGGAGAGTTGGCAAGTATGGCCTATAGCAACCTAGCAGATTCTAGCTGTCATTTATTTAGTGCATGCTACAAAAGGATAGCTAGAATCTGATTGGGTGCTATAGGTAACATCTCCACTTTTTTAAACCCACAGTTTAGTAAATATACCCCCTGGAGTATTGTAATACAAATTTTCATACACACAAATGATCAACTGTTATAAAGAGATTCCCCAATTCCCTGCACGCTCATGATTATTATAAGAACAAACATGAGGCTAAGCTGAGCACTTTATTAAAAAAATATTTGATAGATAGGGTTGGTGCTAAAAGGGGTAGCAGTTTGGATTTGTCTTTCGAGTATGAATTTGCCACTCGTTCACACTGTGTCTTCATATATTAAGGATTTTTAGTTTGCTCAGGTGGTTCCCAACAATGGAGAGTAGGCATGCATCTTCAAGAGCACTGGGTGCACACTAAAGGTACAAGCCAACCAATCAGCTCTATCAATCTTTAAGCTGCTCAGATAGTTTTAGTTAAGTAGAAACAATTCTGATTTCTCAGATGTATTATTAGCATAACAATATATAGGCTGATATACTGCAGATATTGCATATCAATGTCTAATTCTAGAATTACTTTATGCTTTTTACAATACATGTAAGCAGTTGCCAAACCTTTACTGACTATACACATTTCTGCACATACTTCGTCTCAGAGCTCCCCATACATGCCTACAGTACCACATATATTCATTGCATTCTCCATTGAAACTATATATCTAGCAATGTGCAGATTTGTTTGATCTTCTATAGCACCTTGATTTATCTACATATGTTATACATGTTTTTAGCCACATATTTCCCTTAAAAATATTTATCTACATAGTTGACACTCTCCTAAGCCACTGTAGAGAGTAGTTGGAGACAGTGCTGGGAAACCTTGTTTTAGTGAATTAATGTTACCACTCCAAAATCTTACCTGAGAAATGGATAGAGAATCCCTGTTTGCTAGTGAAGAAATCTGTGTTGAACTGCAGCGTGACAGAATTGAAGGTGCTGTGTATGTCCAGGGGCAAAATGGAACCGCTTAATTCCTTCATGAGAATCCCGCTCTCTACGGATCCATCCCATATCTTCAGGATATCATGCACATCCTCAGTGTGGAAAACAGTGAAGTGTAACCTGTGATGGGAAGCTTACAGTTTCAGACTGGTAAAAGAGTAGACAGATTTCTATGTAGAAATAAGTGACATGATAACAAGAAATGCTTATATAGTAATAATAGCCTGTAGAATCCTTTTGTATATTAACCACTTAATTACTGACTTCTCAACTTTTTTTTTTGACAGTCTGGGCTAGATTTACTAAGCTGCGGGTTTGAAAAAGTGGGGATGTTGCCTATAGCAACCAATCAGATTTTAGCTGTCATTTTGTAGAAAGCACTAAATAAATGAAAACTAGAATCTGATTGGTTGCTATAGGCAACATCCCCACTTTTTCAAACCCGCAGCTTAGTAAATCTAGCCCTCTGACTTTTTGGAACAGCTTAGTGTGGCATGCTATGAAAAATGAACTTGTCAACGAAGTGTGGGATGCCACCGCTCCAGTGACATTTTACATTAACATGTTATGACAAGTTAACTGTATAATGCACTCTATGGCAAAACAAGTGTATGTCATAGCTTCGCGAAAAATTGTGCATTTATTGCAGCAAAGAGGTAAATGCCTTAGTATGCTCGTTTGGTAAAAATGTTATACTTTTTTCAGTATGGACAATAATTTAAATATTTAATGCACATGGTATGGCAAAAGAAATACCAAGTACATCAAACCCAAATGTCCCTTTATATGTCTTCATATATCCTCACATACCGCCACTATGCACTATGCCAACATACAGCCAATATTAGTCCCTAAAGTCTCACATGCCAGTATATCTCCATGTAGACTCACATGCCACAAGATAACCTATATCCCTAAATAGTCTCATGTCGCCAGGTACCCAATATGCCTATATTGTTTTATATGCTCCCTTATAGTATACAGAGGTATATTATACTGTGTGATATAGTCAGATACTCCTCCCCATGGCCCTATGCAGGTGGGGTTCTTAGGAGTAGTGTGGTAGCTTTGTTGCATCTCCATGTTTGTTTGTCATCTGCTCCTACTTTTGCCTATTTAAACCCGCCAGCACCTAAGCAGCATACTTGGCTTGGCCTGTAGGCTGGCAGATGTAGATTCACTGTATATATATATATATATATTTATTTATTATCTGTATATATATATATTGAAATTTTGCTTGTTCTCCAGGCAGAATTTATTATTTGAAAAACATGGCAATCAAAAAGCATGTATGCTCTTTGATCATTTGGTGAAATATATATTGTTAAATCACTTTGATTCTTTAGTTGAAAGGTTAAAGTAAAAAGATAAGAAAAGACAATGTTCTAATAATACACAGATAATAATAGAGACAACGTGACAAAAATCAGTGTTTTCAGGGAAGAGTATAAATAACACTCACTTTCAATTCCGATAAATGAACCCCTGTGTGTCTATAATATATGCATAAAAAAGAAGTCAGAATAATCTATGAGAGATGGACACAAGAACACTTATTTATCGAAATTAGGTACAATAACTGGAGCCAATGGGCAGACACATTTTCATGGCTGGTTGTTGAACTTGTTAACGTTATTTTTCGTGAAGTGTGAAAGCAATGCTCTGATAAACATGGACATGAATTTAAGACCCTGGTTGTAATGTGAGATGCATACACGGTAGGCCTCCTAGCATCACAGGAGAAATTAAAAAGCCATTGTGGTTGTGTTATTACACTCTGTCAAATTTCTGCCACTTTTGTCATTGATTAGCATACATTGTACCCAGGCACCTATTTGCATTTATATAGGACTTTTATCCAAAATTGTATCCAACAGTGCCGTACAATCTCAGACAGAGCAAAGGGGATTTCAGAGATCAGCTTTAGCGCAGGCAGTGAAATGGAACACGCAGATTAAAACAGACAGTCTGCTAACTACCTGCCCCCAGCCTGTCCCTTCCACCCTGGGTGACAGTGACACTCGGCCATGAGGGAGCTCCTGACCGAGTCTGTCCTCTGTGGTAATGCATGACAGTGACAGAGTGAGAAGGGTCTCTGCACTGAACATGTGTCTTGTGCATATAGTGACACTGATAGGCTGAGATGCTTCCACATTGCAGACTGTGTATTATCTATATGTCTGTATTATACACATACGCACTGTTCCATGTCACATGCCTATATCGATTTGTATTATCTGTACTATATATATATATATATATATATATATATATATGTGTATATATATATATATATATATATATATATAAAACAATGTGTGTATTGCAAACCTCAAATCTGTCCTGAAATGATGACTTAACGAGAGAACATACATGGTGTAGCAAGTTGCAGGTATAAGGCCGGGTAGCCACTGGCATTGTGTTTGCAACACTAGTGAAATACAAGTGAAAACCATGTCAAAAGCAAACTTGTTTGACAGCTGTCTGTTACTAGTTCTTTTACTAGCGTTTTGAGGTTATTGTAGAATTTCCTAATGCAACTACCTGCAGTAAACACAAATGTATAAAGAAAGATGCGCCCCGGAAAAGCACTACACAGATGCAACTCATCATAATGCTATTATAGACATAAGTGGGTATGGTGAAATTAGAAACAATGGGTTCTACTGTCAGACCCGTCTACATGCATTGTACTAGCATTAAAAAAATGCTTATAAAAACACATGAAACTAATGCCAGTGAGCCAGTTAGGCTACAAATATATTAATCTGGTTTAAACACATTTATATACATCTAGTTTACCAGTATCCAAGGTTTCATACATTTGTCCTGGGCATTTTGTATTCTGCCAAATTGTCCCTTCAATTTTGCTAGTACCAGCCTAGGTTGCCAGCACTGGGGCTGGTAAAGCTTTTTAGGGGGAAAACATTTTTTTTCAAATGATTAATTAGCCCTACAGACCACTGTGAATGATGCGTTTATCAGATGCCATTAACGTAGGATACGTTTTAAGCATATCTTCCAAAATTGTATGCAATTAACGTACTATTCCAAGTAAGTTTAGTTATTCCTAACTAAAGATATGTGTGACTAGGAAACTAAGTACTAAAGCAGAGGACGCAATTTACTCTTACTCTGTAAGCATAATTACGTCCAACTCTACATGAGTCCCTGTATGTTTAAACTGATCTATTTAGCAGAATTGTGGAAATTGCATTCAGATTTTAGCAATAGTAATCTTTATGTTAAAGACAGAACCACCTATGGGAAAAGTGTGCCATTACACTCTCCGTCCTAAGGCTTCAGAATTTGGGAGCATCAGATGACCAGCAATTTGCTCTCTCAAGCAGCGACTGCCAAGCAAGTAACATACACCTAGATATTGCTAACATCACAATTAACAGACGTCACTGTGACCTGCAGGCTTCTAACAATGACCACTGCTATCATGCCCCAAGTTTTTCTTGCTTTGTTCAAATCATTTTAAAAATTTTAACTAGTGTAGAATTCTAAAAGTTATTGGGTTGATTTCTAATTTTCACGTTTCAGCCTATACAAACATAGGGTTACCATTGGCGATAACACTACTATTGCCGGTAGCAACCTGCACCGAAGGTATGATTTGTCGGCTTTCCCCTTGGCAAGGGGAAGAGAATTTAACAAGTATTGCGGCCACAATAACTCATCTGTTATCGCCATCCCAGGATGGCGATAACAGAGGAGACTCATTAAAAATGGGTTATTCTTTGAATAAAGAATTTTTATGTCTAAGGTTTTAAATATATTTAAATATATATTTTTATATTAGAGACAGTTCTGATAGGTCCTTCTATCACTACATTGATATGGGTGCTATGTTATGTCCCCCTAATCACATTTCTTATCACCATTTAGATCCTATCTAGCCCTATTCCAAGGTTTCATTCTACAATGTTTTGAATTCTATGTTATCCCTTATGTAATGAACGCTGGGCGCAGGAAAAAGTCTACATCTCTGCAGCAGTTATCCACCAATGGCAGGAAATAAGGTGTGAAGGAGAAGAATTCAGATTGTGTCTCTGCCAGACCATAACACTGTGTGAAATGAACCAGTATAAGTGAACAGAGGGTGATAGATTATACACAGGTAACCAGCAGAGATACTCTCTGAACTCCAAGTGGAACAATTAATTTACAGTTTCCTATGGCAGAATCTTAGGGGAGATTTAACAACTTTAAAGATATTTCCATCACAGGCTGTTTTGATGGATTATTCTGTACTCCAGTAGAAAAACTCTGTAAATCATCCTGCTTTCATATACAAAACAGCAAATGACAGCAAATATTAACCATTGAATCTCTCCTATCCGGTCTAGTACTACATGTTGCAGTGTCTGACTTCTTGGAGAAAGGAGCTTAGTGTTGTGAAAGCTTGAATTATTGCCACTTGGGGGCACTTTGGGGTTGAGTATTTAAACTCAAAAAATTTAGGTATGCCTTTATTTCATAGTTGCCTACTCTACCGGAATGTCCGGGAGACTCACGAATGTTTGTGAGTTCTTCCGGACTCCCAAGAAAGCAGGCAAACCTCCAGGATCCAGCTATCTCCGTTGGTGAAGTGGGGGGAGGCAGGGCTAAATGCGTCATTGTGGCCACGCCCCCTCCCTGCGATTGCTCAAAAATGGGAACGATTTATGTGCGGGACCTAACAACGCTATTTGCATCATCACGCCCCATCGACGGACACCCTCCCGGGCAGATTATTTAAGAAAAGGGCAAGAATGCTTTATTTACATATTTGTAAAAATTCCCTTCTACTGAGAAAATATATAAAGCTTAAGGCACTGAAGTTCTGCTTTTTTCAACCACAAAGTGCTTCCCATTAGGAATATTCTTTCCTTTTTTAGTTTTGACTGATATTGGTGCATTCCAGGGTGTACCATCCGAGTCAAAGGGATTCATCTCTAGAACATGAAATGGATAAGATGTATCTGACTAGAAAGTGAATCTCAATACAATACTCTTTTGATGCAGACAGTGGCGGAACTACCATTGCAACAGGTGTTGTGCACCGGGGCCCATGGAGATAATTGGGCCCACTGCATGACAGATGCAGAGGGTCGAGGGCCCCGATTTCCTCTTCCCTGCCTTCCTGCACCGTGGCCCACAGCTCGCTAGTTCTGCCTCTGGATGCAGAGCCTGTTTGGGGGATAATACGCCCATTGTGCCTGTTGGAAGACACCTCCATGTTTCTTTCTTGAGCTCAGAAGGGCGACCCTGTATTACCTTCCATTGCCCCCTGTACCCACGATAGTTCCACCATGGCTTCTACCAATGCAAAACACATAAACACAAATATATTTCACCAAACACATACACTTCAGAAATGTAGTAAGTGTTAATAGAGAACATATAATGGCAAGATCCTACCAATGATAGAAGTGTGCTATGAACAAAGTAATCATGTAAAGACAGCTAATCACAAACCAAATAAGACCACCAAAAATGTCCAACAATTTTTCAGATTTGACAAGACAACTTCTGGACAACTATATGTCTACTTATACTTCTGAGATTTAACGAACAAATATACACTATTTATAAATAAGATAACTGTACTGTGCATTAGTTTAATTAAGCACAAACGGAAAATTAAGACTATACAGGCAAATATAAACTGCAAACACAAAAAAAAATATTTATTTTTTATTTTTTATGAGGTTTTAATAAAATTTAATAAAGAATTATGTTTTTATATTTTCACCTATTCATCATCATACTCTCCTTTCTCTTTATTGACAATTTGACTCTTGCCTTTTGTCTTTCTTGGACATAAGCTGCTGAACTTTGACCTGCTTCCGTTGTTTTTCCATCTCTGCTTCATCATCATACTCATCATACTCTCCTTTCTCTTTATTGACAATTTCGCTCTTGCCTTTTGTCTTTCTTGGACATAAGCTGCTGAACTTTGACCTGCTCCCGTTGTTTTTCCATCTCTGCTTCCTTATGGATCTAATCGATAGTTTTAGGGCCCTGGTCTTCACGACGAGGTACCCAGTTACACAATCTTAAATCAATGACATCCTGTAGCATAAAAAGAATACGAGAAGATTTGGTTAAAACACTGATCCATTCGAGGCTTGGCCCTTTCAAAGTCCAAGTCCTTCCCAATTGTGGACAGAAGTCGACAAAGACACTCCAAAGACTCCTCATGGTTCTTTAGTAACTTTACTACACAACCATGCATAATGGCTTCGGTCAACATTTTCAATTTGAAAAGCTCTCCAATGAGTTTAATGTTCCCAAGGGACCTGCGTCTAGCACTATCCCGGGCTTCAATCAACTCTTCATTCAAGTGTGCCTTTTCTTCTGACATGGAAGCAGCATCCATCTCCTTCTGCTTCCTTTCAAATACCAAATCATCATTTTTGTCAAATTCCTTCTGGCAGCGGTTCAATAACAGCTTGCGGAAGTTGACAGTTAGTCCCGGCTTGTCTGTAATTGAGACTTTAAGCCCCATATGGCAGCGGCACATATTGGCATATACGACAGAGAAGTTTGGCTCAGAGATAGCCTTCTCAAATATTAGGTCAATGACACCCTTCAAACGATCCTCTTTGTCTATGACTAAGTCAGTGACTTGCTTCATCAGCTGCTGGAACATCTGTGGTGTAAGCTTGTTGAGTATACTGCGCACTCTGTGGAACAACTCCAGTGTCTTTATGTTTTCTGACTCCTCTTCCTTAACTGACCTCTTGTTTATAGATTTCCAGGCCTTCTCAGCTTTGTTTAGCTGGACATTTTCATTTAGCGACACAGCTGTAATGATTTTTTGTGGGTCCTTTCGTGGTCCTTGTTGAGATCGTCGATCACCCATTCCAGCAGGTGGCCCACGGTTGCCCTTAGTAAGTCGTCCTAAATTGGCAAATGATGGTGTGAAATCTGGCCCACAAATCATGCCAGTCAGTCTTGTGGGATCTAAGGACCTTAGAGGAGTTTTGTTGGCTTTGTCTAGTACTACATCTGGTTTTTGCATGCTTGCCACGATAAACTGAAGGCCAAGTAAGAATTCACGGTCATAGCTTTTTTTTCCCCTCAGGGTTCAGAGGTATCAATTGCTCCTCTTTGTATTTGTACTTTTGTTCCCCTGGCTGAATATTTTCTGCATCCAATTTGTCTTCTTTCTCTTCCCATGTCTCATCCTGCTCCTCTGGTGGGACACTTGGGATTTTGTTTGGTTCAGGCGCTGTATAGGATGGGTTAGCTGCTAACTCAGTTGTTTCAGCAGAACCATCTCCACCCTCTTTAAAAGCATCTAGCAGATCCCCAACTACATCTTTCCTATTTAGATCCTTTTTTTTCCTCTTCTTCTTAGGTACAGACACCGCAACTGGCACATGGACATCTAAGTTTTGCTTTGATACTTGTGAAGGAGTTGGCTCTAACTCGGAAGGTGGTTCCTTCTTGATATCCTACTCTTCTGGTGTAGTATCAAAAGCAGGTATTTGCTGTTCCTCTGGCTCTGTGATGGGGCTGACATGAGACTCATGCTGGGTGTCCTGTGCCTCAAGCTCCTGAAGTCCAGAGGCTCCGTCACCATTTGTTAAAAGTTCCTCTGGCTGAGCAATTGGGGGAATCCATGATGGGTTCAGAATGAATGGCAAACGGCTGTTTGCTCTTGATGTGCGGGTGGCAGAGATATTTCTGAGAGGCCATTAGTTTCACGCTCTACAGTAGTAAGTTGACTGTCAAGAGGAATCAACTCTTGGGCAAATTCTGGAGCTGGCTCATTTGGTTTTACATGACAAGGATCAGACAAAATAGGGAATGAAACAGCTGTTGTGTTCAAGTCTACAGCTAAAGGTAAACCCTCTTGTGGCAAAGGAGCATCCTGTGAATCAGACCCATCAGTATGAGAAATGATTAAGGACTCCTCTTGGGCCTCTATAATTTGAGCTTCTAATAGAGGCTCTGCTTGTACGACAGTTGTCTCTACTATGCTTACTTTTATTGGAACTGGGTTCTCTTGAATGGCCATAAAAGCCTCTGACAGCATTGATACCAGAGCTGAAGGGTTTTCCAGCAAGGGCACTTCCTGTGAATTAAGAGTCCCTAGCAAAGGTACAGACACCTCAGGTGTAGTGTTATCAAGTGTTAGGTTTTGCTCACAAGCAACTGCCATTTTCAAATCTGCTTCTGAAGGAGAAGAGAGTGAGGGGCTATCAGAAGTTTTAGTCAGCACTTGGGTGATCTTGGAGCTTTCATCTGGGTGTACTATAACAGGCATATGAACACTCTCCATTCGCCTGCACTTCAGAACCTCCACCTAGTGTCTGAGGAGGTGTTGGTGTTGATAATGTTCTTCCTCCATACAATATTTAATCTGTAATGTCTTTTCCTCCTTGGTTTGGATCTCTAATCCTTATAGTCTTTCGTTCTTGCTTTGGAGGAATGGCTTGCTGCTGGTTAATCATCACTTGGGCGTCTGGGACCCCAGGAGGAAACTGCTGCTGAGCGGGTTAATATGCTCCACTGGGAAAGAAGCCAGGAGCACCAGGCTGCACTTGGTACTGTTGTGTGGGCATCACATAAGTGCAATCCTGTCCTTGGATATAGTAGCCCTGGGATGGATAGGGCAGTTGTGAAGGTATCATCATCACCTTGCAACCAGTGGGGTACACATGGGCAGGAGGCACTGCTCGGGCTGTAGAGTCACTCTGAACTCGTGTGGTGGTGCTAGGAGGCTGTGTCCTGCTCGGATAGTAATGCTGCCAAGGCTGAGATTGTGCATTCATTTGTGGAGTCTGTGGAGGCCCAAACACCACAGGGGCCGTAGGTGCAGAGGGGTATGCTGACTGTGGGAGTCCAGGAGAAGGGGCAGTAGGGGATCCTCCTATAGGCTGTGTGGTTTTGCTCATCTCATGTGCTGCTGCATAGGGTCCCCCACAACGTCTCGGTAAATAGAGTTCTGCTTCATAAAGAATCACATACAGCATACGGATTGACATCTTCTGTCTACTGCAGATGGGATGAATGGAAACCAGAACACAGTGACTACGCCCGGGCTTCACACTACAGTCTGTGATGTCATAAACAGCATTGTGACGTCTCAAGCAGCCACACAAGGGACGTGAATGTCACCCTACAGAGAAGGTCACATCAGGGCTTCTCTTGCAGGCTGTAATGATACCTGATCGCAATGTGTCAGCTCAGGCAGATCCCTGTGCATGCTGTGCAAGTACGGCTGTTTATAGGTGACATTTAATGTCACAGTGGCCGTATGATGTCATTCATTCCGCGAAAGACACAGCGCTGGCCTCTGCTATATGGTGCGGCAAGCCGGCTCAGACGACTCGCCTATGCCCACTCACACATCTCAGGCTGGCACACAGCAGGGGCAGGGGGGCATGTGTCCCCTGGGCCGGTCAGAAAAGGTGTCTTTTGGGCTGGTCTCTCCTGCTCGGCGGCCGGTCCCAGGGAGGATAATAAAACACGAACACATAATAAAATAAGTAAAAATTAAGTGGACTCTAAGGCAAGGATATACCACCTCAGGATAATACTTAATATCAGCGATACATACAGTGGATCAACATAATGTCTCCCTAAAAAGTCAAAGAAAATCTGATTAAGTATCAACACATATCAGTGATGAAGTCTTGTTGTTACTCTGTGTCTGCAGTCACTGAACATGGTGGTGTCCAACAAGCACTATCCAGTGCTAGGGTTCATAATGATTATCTGCTCTCATAGTGACAGGTTTAAATAAAGAAGGACCCTTCTACTCAATCAAATGACTATAATTATATAAGACAGTGTTGCATGCAGCATCCTTACAGCCCCTGTGTGAGAGGGGAACGTCTTCACTTTAACCCATCACCACAGAAGTGATTGAGCACCATGGGGCATATTTATGAATTGGTGCTAGAAAACTTTCACTCTCTTTCCGCAACTCCAACGCAAGTTGGAGTGTGCCGCATATTTATGAAAGGTGCATCGCAGCAAATATCGTGGATATCTGCTGCATTCTGTTTCATTTTTGGGAGCAGTCACCATTCAATAGTATGGTGACTGCTCCCTTCCGCAATCTAACAAGTTTCCGAAAAAAAGTTTTTTTTTTCGGTTGCTGGCGTACATTATCATAATTGAAACACTTCAGTGCTGTCAGCTCTGCTTCGAAGTGCAGAGCTGGACAGCGCATGTGTGGAGGGATCACATGATCCCTCCCTGTCACTCACCGCTCTCTCTGCAACTTTGTGCGCATGCCCAGGTCTTCGAACTGCAGATGTGCAGTTGCAGTAAGAAAAAAACGAAGCAGACAAGGATAAGATCCAGAGACAGCGCGTTCCGAAGAGGCGGGGTAAGTATTTTTTTTTATCACAGAAACAGCAGTTTATCGGAACTGCTGTTGCTGTGTTGCGTTCTTCATAAATTTAAGAAATAGTTCAATCCTTATCAGTGCGATAAGGATTGAAAACTATTTTTCACTTCATGCGAACATTGATAAATGTGCCCCTATGAACGCTTGTGTTTTTCTAACTGAAAAAGTGCTCTGACCCACTGTGGGAGATAGCAGCAGTTTTGCAGGCCTCATACCCACATATATTTTTTCTGGTGTTTTACTACCATTTTTAGTCAAGTGCTTGTTACCAGTTTTGACAATAGAAAGCTTTGTTCTAATGTCACTATACCCACTAGCATTTTATTAGAGCTGTATTTACTTTCTATTTTTTGAAGTGTATTATCCATATGATATTACTGAGGGTAAATTCATTGGAGAAACCTACAGTGACCTCCAGACACTAGCAAAATGCTATTAGCAAACACATGTCAAACGTGTTTGCATTTGACATCTGTTTGCACTTGTGATAGATTCTCTAAATTTACTTCAAACTTTAACATTAGACTTAGCATTATCCTACTAATCAGGGCTGGATAACCTGTTAGGTCCCCATGGAAAACAGCAGGAGGAAGGGGGGGAGAGGTCTAGGTCACCAAGCAGGTAATCCCCCAATGTGGATCATCAGGGTCAGACATGATTATCAGGCTCGGCTCTGCATTCTGGTAGCTGGCCTCTCCCCTGCCAATGCACTGCACCACAGATCAAAAATCTGTACCCTGCCCTCACTTTCCCAAGTATCCTGCCCATTCCTTCTCATCCCCTAACAATAAGTAATAATAGTGCCCTCATGATGGTTGTAATTAATAATAGCACCTCATTTATTATTGTAATTGATAGTGACCCCTTAATGATCTAAATTCATAATAGTGCCCCTTTGATGATTGTAATTAATAATAGTGGCCCCTTGATGAGTGTAAATGATAATAGTGCCCTTGATGATCTTTATTAATAATACTGCACCTTGATTAATGTAATTAATAATAGAGCCAAGATCGATAGATAGATCAATCGTGTGAGTGGTTGCTGTCACCGGAACCACTCACCACTTTGTATATATAAACAGCATTTCAGATTAAATAGGAGTTTCGAAGCAGCTGTACAAGTGGAGGAGGGGCAGTTGAGCTTTTACAGTGGTGCCTGTATGATTAACAAGTACCTGGTGCTAATATGAATATACATTATATTTCTATAGCCCTTAAACCTTTGTGGATCTGAAGACTGATTGAGAGAACCGGCTTCCCGAACCAGTATCTTGACTAGGGTCCCATGGGGTTTTAATCCACCTCTGCTACTAATATAAGCCTAAATCTTAAAAACAGACAGGCTTTTAAACCAAATCTATGCAGCAGGAAAAAATAAAAATAAATATATAGAGCCTTCAGATTCAAACTCAGAACCTGTACCACTATGAACTCTGTATAATCGACTGAACCACAGGCCCATCACTTATAGGGCCTGAGTCATTAAGGGAAGCAAAGCAAAAAAAAGGAGTATGTTTTCTCCTGGACAAACCATGTTTCAATGCAAGGGGTACACATTAGATTATTATTTTGCACATAAGTTAAATACTGGCTGTTTTTTCATGTAGCATTCAAATACTTGATAGCTTTATTTTTACACTGAAATTTAAAGTTGATCTAGGACATATCCTACCCCAACTATAAATCTGTCATCACATTTTAGATTTACCTCCCCCTTCAATGCAACATGGTTTTGCCCATGTGCAAACTTACTCCTTTTTTATGCTTTGCTCTCCTCAATGACTCAGGCCCATAGTGTATAGACAAAATAAACCTTACTGTTAGGGATGTGCACCGGCGACTTTTGAGGTCTCGTGTTTTGTGTTTTGGATCCGGATTTTCATTATTTTTGGGGTTCGGATTTGTCTCGCAAAACACTTGACGAAAGGTCTCGGTTCGGATTTAAGGTTTTGGATTCGGATTTTTTTGGGAAAAAACATAAAAAGTTTAAAAATCAAGTTTTTGGACTTATTTACACTCCTATGCTATTAGTAACCTCAATAACATTCAATAACAAGCATTTCCACTAATTTACAGTGTATTCTAAACACCTCACAATATAGTTATTAGTCCAAAACGTTGCAACGAGGTATCTTTCTGGACTGCGTAGAGGAGTGGGTCACCACAATATATATTAAAAACCCTGAACTTTTATGATTCGCACCAATAAATGTACCTGGACTGCGTAGAGGAGTGGGTCACCACAATATATATTAAAAACCCTGAACTTTTATGAATCGCACCAATAAATGTACCTGGACTGCGTAGAGGAGTGGGTCACCACAATATATATTAAAAACCCTGAACTTTTATGAATCGCACCAATAAATGTACCTGGACTGCGTAGAGGAGTGGGTCACCACAATATATATTAAAAACCCTGAACTTTTATGATTCGCACCAATAAATGTACCTGGACTGCGTAGAGGAGTGGGTCACCACAATATATTAAAAACCCTGAACTTTTATGAATCGCACCAATAAATGTACCTGGACTGCGTAGAGGAGTGGGTCACCACAATATATATTAAAAACCCTGAACTTTTATGAATCGCACCAATAAATGTACCTGGACTGCGTAGAGGAGTGGGTCACCACAATATATATTAAAAACCCTGAACTTTTATGAATCGCACCAATAAATGTACCTGGACTGCGTAGAGGAGTGGGTCACCACAATATATATTAAAAACCCTGAACTTTTATGATTCGCACCAATAAATGTACCTGGACTGCGTAGAGGAGTGGGTCACCACAATATATTAAAAACCCTGAACTTTTATGAATCGCACCAATAAATGTACCTGGACTGCGTAGAGGAGTGGGTCACCACAATATATATTAAAAACCCTGAACTTTTATGAATCGCACCAATAAATGTACCTGGACTGCGTAGAGGAGTGGGTCACCACAATATATATTAAAAACCCTGAACTTTTATGAATCGCACCAATAAATGTACCTGGACTGCGTAGAGGAGTGGGTCACCACAATATATATTAAAAACCCTGAACTTTTATGATTCGCACCAATAAATGTACCTGGACTGCGTAGAGGAGTGGGTCACCACAATATATTAAAAACCCTGAACTTTTATGAATCGCACCAATAAATGTACCTGGACTGCGTAGAGGAGTGGGTCACCACAATATATATTAAAAACCCTGAACTTTTATGATTCGCACCAATAAATGTACCTGGACTGCGTAGAGGAGTGGGCACTGGGCACCACAATAAAATATATAAAAACCTTCAACAGGTCTGCATTACACTACACATACGGCTGCTCCTCCATCCTCTCCATCATATACATGTTGGAGTTTTAGCGTGTGACAACCTCTTGTTTTTGATAATGTCAGTGCATTTTGAATATTTTTCAATTTGCCCCACACCACTGAATGTACTTTATCTATGATACGCATCTATCTATCTTGACTGCGTAGTGTGGTGGCCCCGGTACACAATTTGGTACCGAGGCCACAATATAATTAAAAAACCCTCCACGTGTCAGAATTCCACCAAAAAAGGGTATGGACTGCGTAGTGTGGTGGCCCCGGTACACAATTTGGTACCGAGGCCACAATATAATTAAAAAATTGGGCATCAACTGTCACCATTGTTTAATATCTGATACACCTAAATATGGACTGCACAGTGGGGTGGCCCCGGTACCCAATTTGATACCGGGGCCACAATACCTCCTCCAAACATGGTACAGACAATTCGTCATTGAGATCCCATCAAGTATGTTAAAGACAGACAGGGTCGAAGTGTTATTGGTTGACTTTGTAAACCAAAAAACTGTCCCTGTTGCACATAGTCGTGCAATGAAGACTGACTTTTTCATTTAAAGGCACCATCTTTCAAGTGTAGTGTTTGTAAGTCTAAGTCATATTATACTTTTGGTAAAATTGGTTTATTTTGTTCCTCTTTATGGTAACTACTAATAGAATTAAAGTATTAAATAGAAGCGGCAGTTCCTCTTTATGGTAATTAGTAATAGAATTAAAGTATTAAATAGAATTAAAGTATTAAATAGAATTAAAGTATTAAATAGAGTGGTATAGAGTTGTAGTGTGGTATAGATAGAGTGGTCCACACAATATAATAATAAAACCCTCAACTGGTCTGAATTCCACCAAACAAGTATCTGGACTGCGTAGTGGGGTGGCCCCGGTACCCAATTTGATACCGGGGCCACATTACCTCCTCCAATTTCCAAGTGTAGTGTTTATAACATCTTAACACTACACTAATTCTAGCACGTCAAAACCTCTTGTTTTAAATAATGACAGGGCATTTAACTTTTGATTTAATTTATTGAATTTGTTGGCATTTTCTTTTACTTTTTGAACATGGCAAACGACTGTTGAATGGTCACATAATGCCAAAAAAAAAGTTGCAAGATGGAATTGTCCTTGGGCCCTCCCACCCACATGTTGTTGAAATAGGACATGCACACTTTAACAAACCAATCATTTCAGCGACAGGGCCTACCAAACAACTGTGGCTGAAATGATTGGTTTGTTTGGGCCCCCACACCAATAAAACAATTCATCTCTCCCTGTACAAACTAAACAGGCTCTACTGAGAAAAGATGTCGTCCTCATCCTCAACCTCTGATTCCTCTCCCCCTACAGTGTGTACTTCCTCCTCCTCACACATTATCAATTCGTCCCCGCTGGACTCCACAACCACAGTCCCTCTGTACTGTCTGGAGGGCAGTGCTGTACTTCATTGAGGAATTGCTTATTCATTTTTATAAACATCATTTTTTCAACGTTGTGAGGAAGCAACCTCCTTCGCCGCTCACTGACCAGGTTCCCCGCTGCACTAAAAACTCTTTCCGAGTACACACTGGAGGGGGGACATCTCAGTTAAAAAATAGAGCCAGTTTGTACAGGGGCTTCCAAACTGCCTTTTGGAGTTCTACCACGTCACTACCTCTAGTTAATTTAGATTGCAAGGCTTGTAAATATAAATACTTTGAAGATAAAAAAAGCAGGCTGCACAGACCGAGGAGCAAGAAAGTGAAATTAAATGGACCACGTTACTTTGGTGGCTATCTATGCCCCCCCCCCCCCCCGCCCTACACTTGTAGTTGAATATAAATAAAGCAGCCTGCATAGACTGTAGAACTAGAAATTCAAATATTCAAAGAAATGGACAAAGGCAGTTTGGTATCTGTCTGCATCAGATCCCCTCTCCACTAGGAGTAAAACAGAAAACTTTTCAGCCGTTATATAATCTAGAATATAAATAGAAATTGAGAAAGGCAATTTGGTATCTGTCTGCATCATAATCATCAACATCCTCCTCAGCGCCAGCTACATCAATATCCTCCTCCCAGTGTACAACATTCACACCTTCATTAGCCAAATCTGTAACTGGACTGTGGGTGATCCTTCCAGCATATGCAGAGGGCGTGCTGCAAATGCTGGATGGAGTCACCTCTTCCCGTACAGTGATGGGAAGGTCAGGGTTCACAACCAACAACACCCTTGGACTCGCCTTGGGGATTTGTGATGTCATCTGTTTAGAAGGCAGAGTTCTTTGCTGTTTTGTTGTTGTTGCTGACAGCATAACTCTCTTAAATTTTTTGTAGGGGGGGGAGGAGGGCTTAGATCCTTGGGTGAAGCTGGACCACTAGTCATGAACACCGGCCAGGGCCTAAGCCGTTCCTTGCCACTACGTGTCGTAATTGGCATATTGCCAACTTTACGTTTCTCCTCAGATGATTTTAAGTTTCTCTTTTTGCTGTTTTTTGAGAACTTGGGCTTTTTGGATTTTACATGCCCTGTACTAGGAGATTGGGCATCGTGCTTGCCAGACGACGTTGATGGCATTTCATCGTCTATGTCATGACTAGTGGCAACAGCTTCAGCATTAGGAGGAAGTGGGTCTTGATCTTTCCCTACTTTATCCTCCAAATTTTTGGTCTCCATTATATCTAGCACAAGATACTGCAGAATGTGTGAACTTGGTAATATTGCAGTACCAATGGACTTATACTGCTGGATTGGTTTTGCAAATTTGGTTATAATTATATATTTTTTTTTTTTTATTTTTTTTTTATTTTTTTTTTACTTTTTTTTTTTTTTTTAAAAACTTGGGAATAATGGGGAAATAACTATGCCCTTAGAAGCACAGAGCACAGGACACAGCACCACTGGACTGAACAGGACACGGCACAGGACCCAGCAGCACTACGGAACTCAGCAGGACAGAGCACAGGACACAGCACCAATGGACTGATACTGCAGAATGTGTGAACTTTGTAATATTGCAGTACCAATGGACTTATACTGCTGGATTGGTTTTGCAAATTTGGTTATAATTATATATTTTTTTTTTAATTTTTTATTTTTTATTTTTTTTTACTTTTTTTTTATTTTTTAAAAACTTGGGAATAATGGGGAAATAACTATGCCCTTAGAAGCACAGAGCACAGGACACAGCACCACTGGACTAAACAGGACACGGCACAGGACCCAGCAGCACTACGGAACTCAGCAGGACAGAGCACAGGACACAGCACCACTGGACTGATACTGCAGAACACAGCACAGCACAGCACAGCACAGAACTAAACAGCACAGCACAGAACTAAACAGCACAGCACGAGATCTACCAGGACAGAGTCCCTCTACCCTGATCAATGCCCGAGTGAAGATGGCGGCGACTAGCGGAGAATTTATAGGATCCGAGTATCGTGAGATCCGACAACGGGATTATGAGTCAGAGCCTCAGTTTCAGATTTGAATTTGGCGCCAATACCCGGATCTGTCTCGGATCCGACTCGGATCGGCAACGTTCGGGTGGGCTCGGATTTCAGAAATCCGAGTGCGCTCATCCCTACTTACTGTTAATTCTCATAATATCATATTAAAGGTATTTTCCCTATGCTTAGATTATAATCATTATAATCATATAAAACTGATCCCATTGATCTATGTCCATGGGTATTTTGCATACACATATATAATTATTTTGATTCTAACATTAAGATATATTATATCATTCATTTAGATAGTTTGTTTGCTGAATCATTTGTCAATATCAGGTTTAATTTCTCAACAGCTGAAGATGCTTATCTATGATAATCATTTGGTAATATTTTAAACATTTTAGTGATGTTAAAGCTTATTATGTAAACTAACTTTCCAACCGATGTTTTAAATTGGTTTTCTAAAGATGTGCAATTGTGCGAGCCGAAATCCAAACACTTCTGATTGGTGGATTGTAGTTGAAAGGGGAGTTCTGGACAGGGGAGGTATTATCCCTCTGAAAAAACCGCTGCTGCTATTTGACGGCAGAAAAACGAGTCATGGTGTTTATCTCTACATGAAGAACAATTACAACAAATTTAAAACCGGACAACTGAAATAAGAACAAAGTTTAGGAAGGTGACTATATATTACACCCTGGTCCGAATCATTTATAGATGTATAATCGTAGGTTATACATCTATCTGTTTATGGAGGACTACAGGTGTGTGCTGTGAAGCTGATGAACAACGTCCCTGCTTTTCCCATTTGTGAGAGACTATCCACTGTTGTGGTGATAAGCAGGTAATTAAAAAAAAAAGTGGGAGACTTTAGATGTTCATCCAGTTTGACATATATAAAAATACTGTTGCGCATTTTACTTCTACCTCCCAGTCCAAGGATTATTAGGGAGAGGGACTATCATTGGTTCCTTATTTTTTCTTCACAATATTAATGCTACTGTTGTAAATTAGTTAAATATCTTAATACATATACATCTGTATTTTTATAGTACTTGAGATAAGTGTTTCATTCATAAGTTAAATATATTAGCACAAACCTATAACATGGGGCAGCACAGTGGCCTAGTGTTTAGCACTTCTGCCTCACAGTACTGGGGTCATGAGTTCGATTCTCGACCATGGCCTTATTTGTGTGGAGTTTGTATGTTCTCCCCGTGTTTGCGTGGGTTTCCTCCGGGTGCTCCGGTTTCCTCCTACACTCCAAAAACATACTAGTAGGTTAATTGGCTGCTATCAAAATTGACCCTAGTCTGTCTCTGTCTGTCTATCTCCCTCTTTGTCTGTCTGTGTGAGTGTGTGTCTATATTAGGGAATTTAGACTGTAAGCTCCAATGGAGTAGGGACTGATGTGAATGAGTTCTCTGTACAGCGCTGCGGAATTAATGGCGCTATATAAATAAATGATGATGATGATGATAACATTATACTGTTTTCAATCTTGTTTTTTATATTTGAAAATATAAATATAACCTGTACAAAGAGGTATACATTGGTTGTTCTAGATGTTTGTGTGACCTGGGGACATGGTATTTGAGCGCTCCAATTTTATTTAATTTTCACTCTCATTTTGAAATTAGTAATTTTTGTGTTTTTGGAGCAGCACATTCTGTCCATGTCCTCAGGGACGTATTATTATTGCACTATGATATTTTTTCAGCAGTATGAATAAATTGATAAATTATTGCTGTGACTTGACCCACAGCGCCTGAAAACATATATAGATTTTACATATGCTACTAATTGTTTAAAGCTTTAAAACCATCCCAATTCCTAAATGATCTCCTTCCCAAATTCTAAAAAGTGATAAACCATCACATTTTTTGTCTTGCTAGTATAGCTTCATTGAGATATACTCTACTTTTGGGATTCAGACACAACCTTGCCTTTTTTTAAAATTGGGCATTGGAGCTCACTAACATCTGGAAGCACTGCTGGATACAATGCAATTTAGTTTATGTTGTACCTGTTCGGAGACTGACAGATTATCCTTCATTCAACACTAATCTGCAGAAAGAGCTTCCCTTTCTGTAAGGCAAGGGTTAAAAGAGCGAAATTAATCCTCTTGTTCCCCAGGAAGGGTGTCAGAGTCTTTGCTTGGCACGGAATACATTTCCTAACAAATTATTCCACTTCCTTCGCCGTCCGTCACACACAGTTTATGCCTTGTGAAAAGTAATAAGTGAGCCTGATCTGAAATTCAATTGTTCAATTTCTTTGTGTGTGTGTGTGTTCAGCAGAGGGATTCCTGCGCCATTCCTGAATTCCTGAGAGCTATATTTTCCATCAAAAGATTGAGAGCAAAATTAGGAAACGATAATATAATCAGTCCATCAACCATTTCTACGTAGGACATTTATAGGTTTTAACATCTGAAATATCTTTATATATCAGCCAAATTCAAAGAGAAACACTTCAAAATACTAATACACTGGTGGATTAATATCACAGTAAGAAGTGTTGCTTAGCTATGAACAAAAGCATTGTGTTGCAAGACCCTCTGGCGATGAATAGCTGTAGCAAGACCCCCACCATTTTCTATTATTATCCCATAAATCTTGTAGATCTTTTACATTTAATCAAGTGCAACCTTCTCATGGTTTAACAAAGCCTCATGAGTCCAGAAATGAAACAGAGCAATATTGTGGTGAATAGAATGTTAAATCGACAAACCAGTATTTTATCCAAATTGTCATAAGCATAATGCACTAAATAGATTATTTCAAATTGAGCTATAGGATCATAAATGTGATGCTGAGCATTACCTATATAGATTTCACATATGGACATTATAAACAAGTTGGGCCTGAGTCATTAAGGAGAGCAAAGCATAATAAAGGAGTAACTTTGCACCTGGGCAACACCATGTTGCATTGGAGGGGGAGGTAAATCTAAAATGTGGGGACAGATTTATCGCTGAGATAGGACACGTCCTACATCAACTTTACATTTCAGTGTAAAAATAAAGCTATCAAGTATTTGTGTGCTGGATGAAAAAACAGCCAGTATTTAACTTAAGTGCAAAATAATAAACTAATTTTCACCCCTTGCATTGTAACATGGTTTGTCCCGGAGAACATTTACTCCTTTTTTTTGCCTTACTTTCCTTAATGACCCAGGCCCATTAGCTCTAGGCATTCTACATAGAGACAGTAGCTGTGTCAATGTAAAGGCTGTATTTATGTCACTTATAAAGGATATGAATATTGTTAACATTAATCCTTGTTCTTTGTTGTCATGCACCATGTCTTTTATTTTGTACACACTTTGTAAACCCTCCAGGTAATGTATGCTGCCAGAGTCACAGCTACTGAATCCAAAAATAGAGCAAAGCAGTACACAGGCATATCGCCTGGTGAGCCAAGATAATTGTTTTTGTTGCTAACTGAACAACATTAGATATCCCTGAAACATTGCCATTAAGGTAAAAGGTTCAAGTGTATCCATCCATCCATCATGGATAACAGAAAAGCTGGATGAAGATTCTGAAGGTATTTCCAGGGAATTTTTTTAGACAAGTGGATTAGCAGCAGAAAAGACTGTTAGGATTAGGTCTTGGTTTACTGGAAAGTGCTAGTTAGGTGAGAAAATTTGCTAAATTTCCAAGTCCTGGTTCTTTTGACTGCAAGTTGGCTAGAAGAGAGAGAGAAGAAAGATCTCTAAAAAAGGAGAAGAGGAACTGTATGCCAAAGGTGTTTCCAGCACACTAGGGTTGGGTGACCAAATTGCTGTTTTAAATGCCAAAAATTGGCTTGGCACTTACATCAGTGAGTCCTGGCTTTCTCGCTACTGTCAAACAAATATTTATATTTACAATGTTTATTTTGAAAAAGCATCTGCTCCTAATACAAATGGATTACCATGGCTAGTGAAACTAAATAATAACATTATTATATTGAATTTGGTGCCCAGCTACAATTTTGACAACAATTGTACTATGGGAACTTAAAGATCACGAATTCCGATCAACATCTGATAACATGTTGGTCGAGAATGATGGCAAATGTGGTATTAAAATAACTGCATCTACCGGTGTATGCAATATGTATGATGCCTTATTGGATGCAGCAATTCAAGCATGCCTGTGTATAGCCAAATATGTCATAGATTCAAGTTCTCGGTATTCAGGTCAAGAGGCTGGATCATATGATATTTGGTCAGTTAAGAGGAATACAATTTTAAATATATATTACAAAATATTCACCTCATTCCGAATTTGGTTGACAAATTTTGCCTTTTTCATAATCATTCCAGTTCTTTTCATGGTGAAGAAAAAGCAGAACTCACCATTCTATCTATTTATGGATTAGATTTAGAGGGTTAGTATGGGACTATTTATTAAGGGACTGCTTAATTTAATATTTTCTATTGCTGTCTCTAGCATGCGCACTGAAACTGGAAACCCGGACTTAGGCTTCCAGTTTCAGATTTGTAACAAAATAAAATAATAAAGTACAAAACAAAAAATAGAAAATTAAAACAAAACTTTAAAAAAACCAACAAAAAAAACAAACCTGAAAAAATGCTTTATTTTAATAATAAATATTTTTTTCTGGGCTGATATTACCAGCTATTACCATCCTGAGATGGTGATAGCAATAGCGTTAGGAGGACAGCAGCAGTACTTGTGCCACTGTCCCTCGTAAATAGGAAGCAGCGATAGCTAACTATAGTCTTTACTGGTCTGGGGGCGTGATAAATAGGGAGGGGCCATTATTCAGGTGAAAAATCACTGTTTCACTGGATTTAGGACTTTCATCCACTGATAAATAGATTGCTTAGTCTGAAAAAGGGGAGCTAAGGAAGAAGTGAGACATTTCTCTATTTCTTTAGCTACATACAAAATGTGCTTTCTGTTTCGTTACAGAATTGATTGGCAAGCAAGTTTCCAGAGTCGCTTAAGCCTTTCTCTCTTTTCATTTTTAAAGTAAGTAAATATCCCCAACAACAATATCCTAGGCAATTTAACAGCAGCTCTGCAGACCCAGTAAAGTACATTCTGCATGTATAGTAAAGTACTGACATTTTGACAAGTTATTTAACACAGCATTTGACAGGTACATGTTGCAACAAAGGTTAGGACTAATATGGTCACCCTGGCTGCAATATGAGCCTCTCATCCAAAGATAGACTAACAAGGGCTCTAGCACAGCTGCAAATTCGGGCTTCACTTGTAATATTCACCAGATCCTTCATCTAGTATGCTATAATAATGTCCAAATTATCATAAGTGTGTTAGTCCTACCACCCAGAAATGTAATTTATGGTGGGACAGCGCACAAAAATCTAACTTCACGCAGCTCTGTGTGGTCAACAGCTTGCGGTACAGCTAAATATGCATCGCTACACATTGCAGTGATGCATATTTAGGTACCGCTGAGATGCACCATGCAGGGGCTACTCTGGGAGCCCCTGCGAAGTGACCCCTCTCCTGCGGTCCTTTTTTCCAGGAAGGGCTGTGCACATGTGCACAGCACTTCCACTGTACCGGATTCTGCGAAGCCAGAGAGGCCTCAGCAGAATCCCATTGAAAATGAAAGGTAACGCCATCCTGAGATGGCGTTACCTGTCACTGCAATGCGAAGCTTATCAAACCTTCATGCATTGCAGAACATCGCAGTCCCCATCGTAATCTATGGGGACTGTGATGCTGAACGATATTTGCCTAAACAGAGGAGATTTCTGTGAAATCTCCTCCATTAGGCAGTTAATGCATAGCAAATTTACTTAAAAGATGCGGAAACAGATTTTACCTTGATACATAGACCTCTGTCTATGACACATGTGTCTGTAGGAACAGTATGGCAGTTGTGTGGAAATAAAATGCAATTGGATACACTGCACACATGCTGCTTTGCCAAAGTGGACATTAAATGCAAAACTAATTCAAGTAATAGTTTAAAACACACATATTTAGCCTTTGAATGAATACTGATTTATTCTCCAACTTCAACATTTTTTTCACTTTATCAGGTAGAAATAAGCAATTTAACTGTGTTGGATAATGGTCATTTAATGTAGGGAAAAATTGTGTGTAGGTAGGCAGTGCTTAAACAGGTGACAGCACTATACTGTCACTGATAAAACAACTTATGCACAGAGGCGTGTGCGCACACACACATATTCTTGCCTTGCGCTGCCTATGTGTCTCTCACACCTTGCAATTATCATATGCATGCAGTTACCACTCACCCGATGGTGCAGCCAGCGTCTGCTTCAATAATCCATATACAATTGAGGTTGTGATCATAGGGTGCAGGATATCCAGGAGACAATACTCTGCCCACTTTCTCTCCACGGATAACACCACCGCACTCCACTACAGGGGGATAAACATTGTATACAATTGTAACTTTTTGTGTAAAAAGAGAGCAATATATCTACCCACCCACCCATAATAATAATAATAATAATAAAAAAATAATGTTGTAATATTTTTGCAAGTTAATATACTTTCATACCTATGCACAAAGGAAGAGGCTGGTCCCACACTCTGCGCTCACCCGTCAGGCACACTAAAACACGACTGCCATGTAAGCTATAACCGGGATCACAGCTGAAAGTCACTGAGCTTCCCGCAAAGTGTCCCTCGTCTTTGTCCTTGTAGCCATACAGTGGTGTCCCTGGGTCTTCACATTTAATCAGCTCAAAGCCTGCAGTGTCAAGACAAGGACATTAAGGGAAGACATAATAATGCTGCAGGATGACCTGTCTGCCTGCGGCACTGTCACTTTGTCAGCCAGTAGATAATTGCAATTAGTGCCAGGTTTGGTGGTACTAAGAAGTGTTGGAGCAGTATGACAGCGTAGTCACAGCCTCTTTAGAGATGGCCATAGGGGACAGCAGCAGATTGCGGAGCGATATAATAACATACAAAATGATTTAACACCGCAGATAAACCGTAGGATAACACCGATATAAAAAGTCAGGTAGAATTAAATAATTATTTGTGTATAAAGAGTACTACACGGTGAGTCTTACAGGATGGTCTTTTGCTATCATAACATTAAAGATTGAAGAATACAGTCATTTGACAAACAATTTTTCACTGATGTGGGTGGATTGCACTGCCATCACAACCATAAGGGATAAACTATTAAGAAGCAGAAACAGAAATCCCATTATGTGTTATATAAAACTACAGCATAACATGCCACCACAAATCTCCACCTCTACTGAGCATCAGAAATATGAATATGTTACAATATATTGAGTATGATGGTATGTTACAACAATGAAGTGCTGTGAGATGGCCACCTGCCTACTAAAGCAGGCGATAGGCTTTACCAGTTGGGGGCTTTGGTAAATAGGAAGAAGTGTTAAATCCTATGAAAAATACCCTTTTTGCAGGATTTATCCCTTTAATAAATAGACCACTTAGTTGTGACCATAATACATAGGGGTATATTTAAGAAATCACGGTAGTGCACTATCGTGCACTTACCGTGTAAATTAGGCCACAATGTCTCCTACGCAAATTTATTAAAGGTGCAGCGCAGCACTGCTTTGCACTCCTCATCGTTTTTTCCGCAATCTAACAAGTCCCGAAAAAATGTTTTTTTCGGGAACTTGTCTTGATAAGCTGAAGCTGGCATACATTATCATAAATGAGAAATCTCAGTGCTGTCAGCTCTGTTCCGAAGAGCAGAGCTGGACAGCGCATGTGTGGAGGGATCATGTGATCCCTCCCTGTCCCTCACCGCTCGCTCTCTGCAACTATAGTTGCAGAGATAGAGCGAAATGTTTGTGCGAATGTGCAGTTCTTAGAACTGTACATGCGCAATTGCTGAAAGAAGAAGAGTGAAGACAACGAGGAGGTGATCCAGGGACATCGCGTTCCGAAGAGGCGGGGTAAGTATGATTTTTTTTTTATCACAGAAACAGCAGTTTTTCGGAACTGCTGTATCTGTGCTGGGTTGTACATAGATGTGAGAAATAGTTCAATCCTTATCATTGCGATAAGGATTGAAAACTATTTTTCACTTTATGTTAATATTGATAAATGTGCCCCATAGAGTGTTAATTGGCTGGCTCTTGCTGTCAATCTGAGATGTGGACTCCGGTGCAATGGTGCGGTGGTACGCGGTAAGCACAGAGAGTAGGTGCAGTGCTTACTATAGCACCCAGCCAGCCCATCCTTGACAATTTTTTTTCTTTCGGTGCGGGTGTCTACTTTAGTCTCAGAGTCCCCACTCAGAGCAGGGATTGGAAAAGGTGCCTTGGCTCACTCCAAATGCGTGAAATTCCAGGAAGAGGGGAGCTGGAAATGCCACCGTCCGGCCCAGCCTGTGCGAGCCATACCTGTGCACAATCCACAAATGTGAAAAATCATGTTTAAGCGCTGGATACCTATGTTTTTATGACCCTCCCTCTCAGTAAACTTATGTTACCAAAATAATAATATTGGCTCTCATTTTAACAATTCGGGTGAAGTGAGGCGGGGCAAAGGGATAAGTTCAAAACTGCATTTACATCACTGGAGCCTGTGGGCACAAGATATTTGACACAATATACTGTACTTTACAAAATCAATTTCATTGAATATTCTCATATCCTTATGGCTTCTGTAATAGAACAGAATATAGCATTACTCCACTACGTTCACTTAAATGATGTTGCTCAGTGTCACAAACACGCTCCCAGCTGCCGTGACTTTGGGGTGTTTGCTGTATGAGGTCACACACGATTTCAGCCTGCAGTCTCTCTCACCTATCACACAGGTTCTAGACCTACGGAATCGCCCCCAAACACAGCGCTCTCACACCCCCAGACACTTCAAGGTTCAGCCACCACCTATTGGGTATGGGCAATAGGACCCCAATATACTATCCCACTCTGGCACCCAGGCTTCTAGTTCCACAAACTAGCAAGACTCACACCAGCACACACAGGGTTAACTCTTCACACCTCCAGACTGTTAGACAAATGTAAATACAAGCACACACAGCTTGTTAATCAAATGTATCAACAAATCACACACAGGGTAACCTGGACAAGCAATCTCTCTTCTAAACAGGCTATGGATTCTTTAGAGTATCAAGGACGCAACTTATTACATTTTAGATTTAATATACAAAAGGTACAGGGCATTCAGATAAAAAGAAAAATAATGAATAAACAAATAATAAATTTGACATAACAAGCAAAAACAGTTTAAAATAAAAAGGATTACATTCAGATTTGCACTTACATGTATTGCATCTGGCCATGGGGAATTTGGCTAAGAAGATGGACAGCTTAACAATGTAACTTGATTTCCCCAGAAGTCTGACACTTTGTCCCTCCAGACACAGGTTTTTAAGCCAACTCAAATGCGACGGCATTCACAGGGGCAGCGTGAATGCTAATGTGGGGGCGAAAATGTCCCCTGGGTGTTACCTCAGGTTTGGTCAAACTGTTCCTAAGTTTTGACCTGTTGGTAATTCTTCACAGATATATCTCAGAGAAATAACACCCCCCTCAATAAACCGGTCATAATCTCCCGCAAGGTTAAATACCAAACATAATGGAATTACAACAATATCCAATCTCATCCTGAAATACATGTGCCTATGGCTGTTCCCTGTGTAGTTAGTATCTATCTTTCAAGACCCTTGTGTGGTTTTGGCCCCTCAGTCCAGAGTGGCATCCAGATTTCCCGAAATATGAAAAATGAATTAATTTCCTTTCAAGTTCACATTTCTATATACCTGTATAGGCTTTCACATGCTGTCTACCAGGATTTTCTCTAGGCATATGGCTCTCCAATTTACACCCAGGAGTTAGTTTGTGTTTACACTACCTATTGAAAGGAAGTCCATTAGCTAGGGAAATACATGACCAAATACAATGGATGTCTGTGATCTGCATATCTAAAGCTGGTCTCTTCACACAGGGTTTACCTAACTCAATTATCTCCTACTGGGCTCATTTGGTCACACCTTTATCTGAATTGAAGATCAGGTTAATTTAGGTATTGATGCAAAGAGTTATTTTGGGTCCTGACATCCAATATTCTATTTCAGCATATCAGATTTATGCTCTCATCCTGACACTCAGATTACATCAGCCCCAGTTAATGAAATATTTATCAAACCTCAGCTCCTCAGTTAACAACACTTCAACTTATTTTGCAGTTATAAAGAATGAAAACTTGTCAAACATTAATCACTTCTTAGCCTTTGGGACTAAGAGTGTGAGTAAGCTCATATCTTTAGGTGTGATGGTGTCATCCACACCTGAGTGAGCCATAGTCACATAGTAATACTAAAGAATGGGAAAGGTTTGTGCAAGTACATCCTTTGTTGGTCCTGTTACACTGTATTCCATCTAAGGGTGTGCACCGGCCACTTTTGGTGTTTTGGGTTTTGATTAGCTTGAGATTTTGGGTTCTGATTTGTTTTGCCAAAACACCCCACGAAAGGTTTTGGTTCTGATTTTGGGTTCTGATTTTTTTTTAAAAAAAGCATAAAAAGCGCTAAAATCCATATTTCGTTTTTTTTTCACTCCTACACTATTATTAACCTCAATAACATTCATTTCCACTAATTTCCAGTCTATTGTGAACACCTCACAATATTGTTTTTAGTCCAAAAGGTTACACCGAGGTAGCTGAATGTCTAAGCAAAGTGACACAAGTGGGCGGTACAAACACGTGGCCCATCGAAGGTGGCTGTGTAGGCTTGAATGGCTTTTTTGCTGCTCCTCCATCCTCTGCAGCATATAGAGGGTGGAGTTTAAGCACGTCACTACCTCTTGTTTTAGTTGATGGCAGGGCATGTTAATGCTTTTTTGATGTAGCAGGAACAGTGAACGTAGTTTAATATCTGATACTAATATTTCTGCACTGCAGGAACAGTGAACGTAGTTTAATATCTGATACAATTATTTCTGCACTGCAGGAACAGTGAACGTACTTTAATATCTGATACTAATATTTCTGCACTGCAGGAACAGTGAACGTAGTTTAATATCTGATACTAATATTTCTGGACTGCCTATTGAAGTTGAATCTCAACGGGATTTGGTACCGGGGACACAATACCTCCATCAACCGTCTAAATTCCACTGCACAGTAGGCGGACTCCGGACGCACGTCTAACACCAAAATAGCTGTTACGGCCGCAGTTATCCGCTTGCCATAGGATGGCTATATAGGAGTGGCACTGCAGTGGCAGACAGGATGGTAGTTTGAAAAACTAGGCCCCACAGAGCACATAATGCCAAAAAAAGAGTTGCAAGATGGAATTGTCTTTGGGCCCTCCCACCCACCCTGATGTTGTTGAAATAGGACATGCGCACTTTAACAAACCAATCATTTCAGCGACAGGGCCTACAAAACTGTGGCTGAAATGATTGGTTTGTTTGGACCCCCACAAAACGAGCTGGCAAAGAAAAAAAAGAGGTGCAAGATGGAATTGTCCTTGGGCCCTCCCACCCACATGTTGTTGAAATAGGACATGCACACTTTAACAAACCAATCATTTCAGCGACAGGGCCTACCAAACTACTGTGGCTGAAATGATTGGTTTGTTTGGGCCCCCACACAAATAAAGCTGTTCATCTCTCCCTGTACAAACTAAACTGGCTCTACTGAGGCAAGATGTCGTCCTCATCCTCATCCTCAGATTCCTCGCCCCCTTCAGTGTGTACTTCCTCATCCTCACACATTATCAATTCGTCCCCGCTGGACTCCACAACCACAGGTCCCTCTGTAGTCTCTGGAGGCCAGTGCTGTTATTGATTGAGGAATTGATAATTCATTTTTATGAACATCATTTTGCGGAAGCAACCTCCTTCGCCGCTCACTGACCAGGTTCCGCGCTGCACTAAAAACTCTTTCCGAGTACACACTGGAGGGGGGACAACTCAGGTAAAATATAGCCAGTTTGTACAGGGGCTTCCAAACTGCCTTTTTTTCCTGCCAGTGATAATAAGGACTGTCTGACATGTCTACTTGGATGGTGTCAGCAAAGTAATCCTCCACCATTTTTTCAATTGTGACAGCATCCAATGCAGTGACAGTAGACATGTCTGCAATGGTTGTCAGGTCCTTCAGTCTGGACCAGATGTTCTGTTCTCAGCATCCCCGCCAGCGGGTCTTTTAGGAAAACTGAGCTTTTTCCTCGCAGCCACAGGTGTTGAAGAAAATGGAGGCGCTGTTGGCATGTCACTTTCCTCTTCAGAGGACAATCTCCTGACCAGCAGGTCTTTGCACCGCTGTAGACTTGTGTCCGCCAGAAACAGAGATACAACATACGCTTTAAACCGAGGATCCAGCACGGTGGCCAGAATGTATTCCTCTGACTTTAAAAGAGTAACCACCCTCGGATCCTGGCAAAGCGTACAAAGGGCTTCATCCACAAGAGCTACATGCTTGGTGGAATCGCAATGCTTTAACAGCGCCTCCCTCACTTTCTCCAGCTGCTTCTGCAACAGCCTGATCAGGGGAATCACCTGACTCAAGCTGGCAGTGTCAGAACTGACTTCTCGTGTGGCAAGTTCAAACGGCTGGAGAACCTTGCACAACACGGAAATCAGTCTCCAATGCGCTTGACTAAGGCGCATCCCCACTCCTTTTCCTATGTCATAGGTGGCTGTGTAGGCTTGAATGGCCTTTTGCTGCTCCTCCATCTTCTGCAGCATATAGAGGGTGGAGTTCCAGCGCGTCACAACCTCTTGTTTGAGGTGATGGCAGGGCAGGTTCAGGCTTTTTTGATGTTGCTCGAGTCTGCGGTAGGCACTGGCAGAATGCCGAAAGTGTCCAGCAATTTTGCGGGCCACCGCAAGCATCTCCTGCACACCCCTGTCACTCTTCAGGTAATGCTGCACCACCAAATTAACGGTGTGGGCAAAACATGGGACGTGCTGGAAATTGCCCATATGTAATGCCTGCACAATGTTACTGGCGTTGTTTGACACCACAAATCCCCAGGAGAGTCTAAGTGGGGTAAGCCACTGTGAGATTATTTCCCTCAGTTTCTCTAAGAGGTTGTGCCTCTTATTAAAACCGGTGATACACAACGTTGCCTGCCTTGAAACGAGCAGCCGTTGTGGAGATGCTGCTATTGATGCAGCTGCTGCGGAAGGCGATGCATCTACCCAGTGGGCTGTCACAGTCATGTAGTCCTTCGTTTGCCCTGAACCACTTGTCCACATGTCCGTGGTTAAGTGGACAGTGGGTACAACCACATTTTTCAGAGCACTGAGGACACTTTTTCGTACTTCTCTGTACATCCCGGGTATCGCCTGCCTAGTGAAGTGGAATCTCGAGGGAATTTGGTACCGGGGACACAATACCTCCATCAACCGTCTAAATCCCACTCCACTGATGGCAGACACCGGACGCACGTCTAACACCAACATAGCTGTTACAGCCGCAGTTATCCGCTTTGCAATAGGGTGACTACTGTCGTACTTTGTGCTCATGGCAAACGACTGTTGGATGGTCAACTGTTTGGTGAAAGACGTAGCGTTCATGCGATTTCCCCTCTGGGAAGATGACCGACTACCAGCAGCAACAGCAGCAGCGGCAGTAGTAGACGTACCGCTGCAGGATTCCTCAGATGAATCCCGGATTGAAGAGGACTCAGTCTGGCTGGTGACATGGCCTGCATGACTAAATCTGATGGAGATCGTGGAGGAAGTTGACGAGGAGGGTGTTGGTGGTGTGTATACAACAGGACCAAGGGATTTAGGTGTCCCTGGATTGCTGACGATCCTAGCCACAGTTCCTGAACTAAACACAGAATTATGAAGGTTCTTCAGGTGACGTATAAGGGAGGATGTCCCTAAGTGGCCAAGATCCTTACCCCTGCTTATTTGAGCTTTACATAAGCTACATATGGCCATACATTTGTTGTCCAGATTGGGATAAAAATAACTCCAGACAGAAGAGGTGGATTTTTTGGTCTTCTGACCAGGCATGACAATGGGCTTTTTCATCCCATGGACAACAACTGTTTCCCCCCCTGGTGCCTCATTTAAGATAACCACATCAGCATCCTCCTCGTCAAGTTCCTCCTCAGCGCCAGCTACATCAATATCCTCCTCCCGTTGTACAACATTCACACCTTCATTAGCCAAAACTGTAACTGGACTGTGGGTGATCCTTCCAGCATATGCAGAGGGTGTGCTGCAAATGGTGGAAGGAGCCACCTCTTCCCGTACAGTGATGGGAAGGTCAGGCTTCGCAACCACCAACACCCTTGGACTTGCCTTGGGGATTTGTGATGACATCTCTCTAGAAGGCAGAGTTGTTTGCTGTGTTGTTGATGACAGCTTAAGTCTCTTAAATTTTTTAGAGGGGTGCGGAGGAGGAGGGCTTAGATCCTTGGGTGAAGCTGAACCACTAGTCATGAACACGGGCCAGGGCCTAAGCCGTTCCTTGCCACTCTGTGTCGTAAATGGCATATTGGCAAGTTTACGTTTCTCCTCAGATGATTTGAATTTTCTTTTTTTTACTAATTGTAGTGAACTTTGGCTTTTTTGGATTTTACATGCTCTCTACTAGGAGATTGGGCATCGCCCTTGGCAGACGACGTTGATGGCATTTCATCGTCTATGTCATGACTAGTGGCAGAAGCTTTAGCATTAGGAGGAAGTGGGTCTTGATCTTTCCCTACTTTATCCTCCAAATTTTTGTACTCCATTATATGCAGCACAAGAGAGCGTACCCCTAAACCACACACACTTTGGGACTGCAGAAACAGTGAACGTAGTAATATAGATTGCAAGTCCTATTTTTTGGGACTGCAGAAACAGTGAACGTAGTAATATAGATTGCAGTTCCTTTTTTTTGGGACTGCAGAAACAGTGAAAGTAGTAATATATATTGCAATTCCTATTTTTTGGGACTGCAGAAACAGTGAACGTTGTAATATAGATTGCAGTTCCTATTTTTTGGGACTGCAGAAACAGTGAACATAGTAATATAGATTGCAGTTCCTATTTTTTGGGACTGCAGAAACAGTGAACGTAGTAATATAGATTGCAGTTCCTATTTTTTGGGACTGCAGAAACAGTGAACGTAGTAATATAGATTGCAGTTCCTATTTTTTGGGACTGCAGAAACAGTGAATGTAGTAATATAGATTGCAGTTCCTATTTTTTGGGACTGCATGAATATATTGCTCTAGAATATTTTTTATACTTTTTAAATTATTATTTTATTATTTTTATTTTTTAGATTTTTTTATAATTATAAAATTACTATGGACTTAGCAGAAAAAACACACAGGACAAAAGCACCACTGGACTCAGCAGGACAGACACTGGTCAAAGCACCACTGGAATCAACAGGACAGAGCACTGGACAAAGTACTACTAGACTCAGCAGGACAGAGCACTGGACAAAGCACCACTTGACTAAACTAATCAGCAGGACAGAGCACAGGATCTCAACAACCTCCCTCTTCAGTGATCGCAGGGAGAATGAAGATGGCGGCCGCGAGCGGGGCATTTATGACATCCGAGTCTCGCGAGATCCGATGCGAGACTTGGATGTTATAGCCTCGTTTTGGATTCTTTGGCGGCCGGAAGTACCCAAACAGTGCTCGGATCCCGTTGAATCCGCACTGTTCGGGTGGGCTCGGATTAGCGAAATCCGAGCCCGATCATCTTTAATTCCATCTGTATCTATTTGCTCCTATGGACCACCCTAACCCCAAAAATTTTCAGATGAAAATAAGGTGCATCCACAAAGCTGTCACCTTCTGTTCATACACACTATTTTGGCACACAAAAGCAAGTATAAAGCCAAAAGACATGTGAGAGTGTGAGTGAAAGTGAGTTAGCCCTACTAACAGCTGGCTCTCTCTTGTTAGTGTGATCGTTTTGGCAACATGCATTTGTCTGTTTACTCCATGAAAGGATGGAAAGGTTGTCTTGAAGTACAGGCACCATACTGCCTATAATACTGCTTTCTGATAGCTCCATACTTTCTTGAAGTGCTATTGAGTGTAATATAAAGGGAAACCTCTTGTGATCTGGTCTTGAGGTAAATGAAAAGATTTGCTCCTGGTTAACTTTTGAATCACGTTCACCCCCAATGAGAAAAGTGCTTTCAAAAGTAAGAGTGACCAAACAACTTTTTTTATTGCTGGTCTGCATCCAAAACACGCAGCCAGTAAGTTGTCCTGTCAGCCACAGTTAAAGTCATGCTTCTGGCAGAAAGGATAACCATGTCTAGTGGAGCTTCACATAGGCAATCAATCCCTATGTCATGACATCAATGCTTTTAAGTAGATACTGTATGTTCATTTTCTCTTGCACATCCCTATGCAGGGTATCAGCCCTAACTATGAGTCCCCTGGCGACCAAGGCAGCAGCCACACCAGACTTGAGCATGGTATCCAAGGATGAAGTATCTTGTAACTGCTTTTCATTTTCCTATCTATAGGATATTTCAACGGGCTTCCATACTCTAACTGAATAGTAGTCACCGCTGAAAGACTGGCTACAGCAGCATCAATTTTAGGCACCGAACATCTATGAGGAAGACATTCACAACAATGGGGTTAATTGTCCTGTAACCTTCTTTGATTTTTCCTCACTCACTGTCAGATGATCCTTCGAGATCACTGAGAGAATCCAATAACCCCCAGAGTGACGTACCAGGCTTAACATCTTCCAGATCTGGCCCTCTCTGTGGCTTGGCTCTATTAAGCCTATGCATGGCTTATAACTCCTCTTTTGTGGGAAAACTGTCCTTCATCGCCCTCATCATTCCAGAATAATTCTGCAAACTATCCAGGAGGCTGAGGAGTAAGCCATTTGATTTATGGAACATAATTCTCATACAAAGGCTTGTAACATATTGCACAAACATGGTGAGGAGACTTCCTCTTTCCTTCAACATGCTCTTTGGGGGTGGGCTCAGGCTCTATGACAGCAAAATATTCCACAGATAGTAGTCCTGAATGTTGCAGGGAACACTAAGAGGTTCTGAGGTTTCCTCATGGTGATTTGGCCAACCTATTAGCTCTGAACTGAATGTGATGTCACACCTCTGAGTAGGAAGTAATGTCATGCACCTGAGACGGAAGTTCATAAGCCAGGCCACATGTTTTCTACACCATTGAAGCAACTAGCATCCCCAGGGAGCACTTCTGAAGATGCATCTCAGGGACCCTCCGGAACCACCGAAAAAAAGTTAAGCCTCCAATAGAGAAAAATAATCAAGCTTACTGAGCTGAGAGAGAAGAAAATACACCAGGGAAAGGATATATCTATAATATATATTTTACGATATGTAGTCACTTTTCAAACGTACCTCCTAACATTCGGGTATGTGGCAACGGGTCAGGGTGTGTGGTCACACTCTCCTCCAAACACCTTCATTGCCGTGCAGAGCAGCAGTGAATGAGACAAACCTCCAAAATTTCACACCCGTGAGGCAAAGCTGTCCCAATCGGGGTGGTAGGACTGAGCCCTCAAATAAGGACTGTCCCGCTTAAATTTGGATGGTTGGGAGGTATGCTCTTATCGTTCTCTTATTATGTATTTCACAGTAGAGGGTGTATACTTGATCAAAGCACGTGAGCAGTGGTGTTTTGAAATATAAATTAAACCATTTTAGTTATTTTATTGTGGTTGTGTTAAATTATGTTTTGGTATACTATTTGAAAAGTAATTTGCATGTCATTCAGCTGTGTAGTATGAGGAGATGCTTTTTTTGAATGGATGATGTAGATAGTTTGGAGTGGGGACAGGTGCAGGAGTTATGCTGTGGGGATTTTATGCAGTGCAATGTCTAGCTAATGTAAATTAAAGGAGAAAGACAGGAATTTAGTGTGTTTGCTCTAAGCATATGTTTGCTACAGCTGTATGCATATATAGCATAATTCAGTGTTATATAGGACTTAAACAGTAGGTAAAGAGGAGGAGACCACTGAACTTTAAAAGTCTGCGACTGTAGGACAACATCCAACACTCTCATGTGAGTTCCTGTACCATCCACCTCATTCACTTGCTCTGTGCACTTCTTAGACATTCCCTATTGAACTCATGCTTCCTATATCTGCTTTATCACAATGTTTTAGAACTTGTATTTTGTTGCTGTTTGAGACCTCACCTTCAACCCATTCCAGCTACTTACTGGCAACCCCTTTCACATTTCCTTATTTTCTGTTATTCTTCATGGTTCTGTTACAATTCACCCACTCTCTCATTCCTCCTTACAACACCACTTCCTTTGCCCTGGCTGATACAGCTACCCTTATCTAACTCATCTAATATCATCCCGCTAGTATCGCATGTCTTCTTCTTTTTCATCACATGCACACATTTTTCCACCCTCCTAATTATGTAAATCCTAACTGCAGCGCCAAGAATTATCTTACTCTCTCGCCGCTCTACATTTTTTGTACCACTCTGCAAATCCCTACACTGGCTCCCCAGTTCCCAACTTCTTCCTTCATACACCCCTAACCTCTTCACAAGATACACCCCTTCTCATCCTCTTCTATCTGCCTCTAACCTATGCATCTCCTCTCAAGACCTCTCCTGTGTTGCTCCCAACTTATGGAAATCTATACCCCTCTGGATCAGACTCTCCCCAACCTTCAATCGCCACGTTATCATTATAGCCTGTCCTATTTACACATGATACTACTCCCTCTGCATGCTCTATGAGTCCCACTAGCTCCTATTGTCTCAGCATTGCCCTTACTCTCCAGACTGTAAGCTCTCATGAGTATGGCCCTCTGTAGCCATTATCTCACATTTACACCTCCTTCCTTAACCTTGTTTTTCTTTATAACAGTGAATGAAAAGATGGAAGAATATTATTTTTGTTGATTGTTGGCATGAATGAGGCATGTCCTACCATCGCCACCGTAGTGACATACATTATTATCTCTGATTACTATGGATGTGTCACACATTGCACCAGCTAACTTGCATTTTGGTCATACGCTTGCTGGTCTGAACTGAGCATGCGCACACCTGGTTTTTTTTTTGGTCTTGATTGGCTAATTGCCTGTCAGCTCTATGTATAGCACCTGCTTCTCTACCAAGCTGCCAGATCTTCAGGTCTTCTTACCTGTTAGGACGCTGTTCTCTCTGCCTCCTGTCTGCACATTGGTATGTGGAACACGTTCAAGACCTGTGCTATTATTGCAAGAACCTCATGCCTCATCATTGGTCCCGTTTTCAAGCTATTTGCTGTCCAGGGATCTCAGTGCATCAGTTCTTTGCAGTTCACCACCTCTCAGTTGGTATCCTGTGTTACCTGTTCCATGATCAAGACCTGTGACATTGTTGCAGGAACCTCGTGCCTCATAATCAGTCCTGTTCTAAGCTATTCGCTTTCTAAGGACCTCAGCGCTTCAGGGGCGCACGCAGGATTTTTAGCGGGCTTCCCCCCACCCCAAAAAAAAAAGCGAGAGAGCTGCTGTGGCGCTGCCAAGAAGCGTCCGTGGTGGTGTATACAGCACCGCCGCGGATGCTTCTTGACAGCGCCTCGGCTGCTATATAGCACACTGCCGCTATGTGCGGCGCTTCGTTAGCGGAGGGGAGGGGTTTCTGGAGACCCAGAAACCCCCCTGCGTGCGCCCCTGCACTTCGGTTCACTGCCGTTCACCTGAACCAGCAGGCCTGCTCCACTTCGCAGTTCCATCTCACCCTGCTCTAATCCCCCTTAGAGGACCGCGATCTGCGGCTAGAGAGCAGCTAAGACCATATTCCATGGTGAACACCTCTCTACCGTTAGACTCTGCACATCTCTGGGTGCAAGTCTATCTAGAGCTGGGCTTTGAGGCCTATTCCAAATTCAGGCGCTGTGACAGGATGTCAGAGGCTGACAAAGATAGAGCTATCTTTCACAGCTGTTTATTTAAGGACTCACACCATTCACTAGAAAATTAGAGTACCATTTCCCTGAGTAATGTAAGGAGGTGTTTATCATATATATATAATTAAGAAGATATCCGTGATTTTACACATTTTGATCCCATAATAAGGCTGCTTATTAGTAACCTATACAAAGGACAACTTGTCTGCTTCTTCCAATTGCATCTACAAAGACCGGTAATGAGACAAACCTCAAACGGCTGCTTCCTTTCTCTTGTGGACATGTACAATTAGCCTCAGCATCTGGGATAACTTCTTAAACCAAAGGCCTGTCACTTTCTTTGTGTGATTAGAAGAAGTAGTAAGCAGCAGGTGCATTAGGACAACATGAAAGGGCAGGATTACCAAGTGTCAAAAATTATGGTGGTGCAGAATCAGGGGGAAAAATAAGAAATAGCAAGATGAATGGGATGTGAAAGAGGCACAGGTATATGTGATTTTCGGTGGGGGATTATTGATGTCTAGCATGCAGCCCAAGTCAAAAATGATGCTAAGGAAGTTATAAGTTTATAAAGGAAAATAAAATGTATAGTTACGGCAATACCACTTGTGGCAACAGGTGATATACAGAGCCACACATTCCAATACTTATTTTGCAGACTAATTTAGTGAGTTGCCGACCGTTACATCAATGTGAATGTGTACCATGTGTTTTTATTATTTTTTAAGAAAAGAATGTGTTCTACTATATGTATGATTTGCATTTACAGAACATAACTTGCCAGTTTTTGTTTGTTTGAAAAATTGTGAATGTTAGTATAAAAAAATCTTGTACTGTCTTGTTTTACAGAAAACCAGTGAATTGTGTAATTTTCACTAGTAGCACCATTAGGCCAGCAACTATAGTCAGGCCGGTCTTGGTCTCCAACCTTAGCAGTTACCTGTCACTTACAAACTATAGTCGCTGACCAGTATGACTCCAGCTGATGGACAAAACATGGGTAAGAAAAGTCAAACAAGCTGGTCATTGCCTGCTTATTTGGCAATGGTTAGGAGACAAAGCAAGGGCTAAAAACTATACCTCTACACAAACAATAACACTCAGATCAGATTATAGAACCTATAACTGGTGTCAAGTAAAGCCAGACATGGAGTCATGTAGACAGCATGAAACAAATGAAGCACACATCAAACCATGACATAAGAGAGGACATCTGACACCTATATAGGTGCAAGATGCACCAAAGGTGATAAGCTAGCAATCAGGAGAGCTTGCATCTAAGAAAACGCTGGACAGGTAGGTGGCAATAAATGGAAGCAGATGTACAACAATTAGTACACGTCTAGTGGGCCTAGATTTCCACTAACGTGCATAGCTCTACAGAGCAAGATGGTGGTATTTGTAGAGGTGTAGAAATTTGGATTGCTAGAGGGATGGAGATGAGTGGAATCAAGACATTCTTAGTAAAGTACAGAGTGGGAATACCAATGTGCCTCACATTGCGGAGCAGCATAGAAACTTAATTTCCTTTTGTGGAACAACATTATTGTAATGAGATAAAGGGGTGGGGAGGGCCAAGTTTTAGGTAGGAAGTGGTAGATTGGACTATGATGTGACAATTATACTTTCGCCAGAGTGTACCTTTGAAGAGTGTTATGCCTCTCCTGAAAGCAGAGTGTAAGTGTGCATGTTGATGTGAGCTTCAGGGACCAACTGGACGCACAAATGCAAAACTAAGGTTTATTGTTGTGCTCATCAGCTGGACTTCCTAAATGTTCTTCAGTGAATGTCATTAGATGTCATTAGATATACTGTAAATTAGAAGATGTGAAATTAAGAAGGAAAATTTGTCTCAATTATGAAAAAAGTAAGGATAATTATAGATAAAAGGAAGGTTGCGGATTGCAAATTTAAAATGATCATTTTATATTGCGTTATACTTTACTTTTACTTTTTTTAAAAAAATGTCCATCAAATGCGTAAATATTATTATTGACCTCTGTTCACCTGGCGGATTAAAGACTTATTAAGGGGTTCTGTCTCTCCACCTCCATTCAGTGGTGTTGAGGCATAGTGCTGCTCAGATGAGTGACTAGCATATTACATGCTGGTTACTAAACCATCTCCAGTCTAATAAGTGAGTGATGGCAGATTAAACCTAAAAAACTATGGCAGGAGGGCATGGGGCCAGCTTAGAGAAGCACAGACAACTGGCCAGACACTGGTATGACATGTAGTTATGCTGCTCTTAGGCATGTAGCTACATCACTGACATTTACTTGAGTGCTTGATGGGCATGTAGTTGTGTCACAGGTAGACATTTAGTTGGGTCACCGATAGACATGTAGTTTGTTATTTCATAGACATATACTTGTGCCACTGTTTTTATAGGCATGATTTTCACTGGTAGGCATATAGATGTGGTACTAGATAGACATGTCGTTGTGTTATTTTGCAATTTGGTAACTAAAGTTATTGCACTGGGACTTAATTACTAATTAGAAAGATGGAAGTAACCTTTCATGAACAGTCTTTTTATTTAAGATATGGCTATTAATAGTATACAGACTCACTGGAATAATACAACTCAAATCCTTTACTGGTATTTTCTGCATCGGTGATGAATTCCAGCCACATTGCGCTAGAAGTGCTGTTCAGACTCCGCCCCAACATTTCTGACATGCTAAATTTGCCAAGGAGTCGGGCAGAATTATTGTGTCCATCAAAGACCTGAAAAATGGGGGAAGAAATAAGAGTATAGAAAAATATGAATATTAGTAAACAGTAAAATTATTTTTTGTAACAAATTAAATTACATTTAGATTCTTACAAAATTCATGGATGGGGTTCTAATAAGTGGCTGAGGCCACAGCAATGTTCCACTCACCCCTCTGTTTTTAATAGGAGAGGTCATGTGACAGACTTTGGTATAAATGCTAATTAAGGACTTAAATGTGCTTCTCTTTTCCAGAAAGCTGTACTTTGGCTCAAATTGCTGTTTATTAAGACACATCATATAATTTATAGGACCAGAATGTTTACATTTTTTATGTTAAAAAATCCCCTAACCACACACTCAAATTCTTTTTTAGCTCCAAGACGTTGATACCTTATACAATGTTTCTTAAACTAAACACCCAGTATCAGCGGCTGATACTGAATAAGTGCACAAACTGGATTCTAATCAGTGAAAAAGACATGAAGGAAAGATGGTGTTGTCTTACAGAAACTACAGTCTAAACAGGCAACGGGATACATACATACAGTCATCAGTATGGGCCCATAATTCATTATACAAAACATACAGAACTGAAAAACGACAAACCTTATCTGTAAACCTCAGGAATGGAATTGGACATCAAATATTCATCAGATATCAATAGGTTTGATGGACGAGAGCTTCTTTGATGTCTTAATGCTGCATGTTAGAGCTGGAAGCTTGTACACTCAGTAAGGTTAACTGAAATGTCTTATTCTTATAAGACAGAAAACTACTAACTATCCCACCGATGTGGCGGTGCTGTTTGGGATCCTGGCTCGTCTGAAGATGCAGTTGGACAGATCGCTTATACGCCTGACTTAAGATGGGTTTACCGCCTACCTATACCCATTGTGGGCACTCACTATCCTTAGACTGGGCAAAATATCACATACCAATGATAAATGAGAAAATATTTTATCAAAATCCCACCAAATTCACTCTATACAAGAACTGTAAATCGTGTACATGAGGTGTAAATAAATATACTCTTTATACATATAACGTAATATTGCACCTTAAGGTGGTCTCCAGGCGCAAGGTCAAATGTCCTGGCTCTCAACTGAACACCCTTTCCTGGTTGGCTCTGGATGGAGTAGATGCACTCATGCTGGTTGCTATAATTGGCTGGGTAGTTTGGTGACAACAAGACACCCTGAGTCCCAGTGACAGATGCTCCACACTCAGCTGAAATACAAGAAGGAAACAAGGATTTAAGATCTACAAAAAGGTCCATGACTTTAATAATAAAGGGAGGGGGACCTAAAACTATTGACCCTATTTAGCTGTTCAATTAAAAAAATTGCCTACCTATGAACTCTATCTTTATTTAAGTATTCTTCCTATAATTCCATACACTGATTCATGCCTACTTTATATTCAGATTATAAGTACCATTCCTCACACATGTCAATCTCCAGCACCTGTACACATTCCATGCAACGCTATATTTCTACAGTACTCACTCATTCCAAAATATAAAAAGATACATTAAATGCATAGTGCTTCAAACTAAGATGAATGTGACTTGAAATTTATTTCACATTGTTTAAAAAAAGCAAGAGGTGTAAAAATGACTGGCACTGTATTGTCATCTGTATTGTCAGCTCTCTACTCTGCCGCAATTGGCATATACTAAACTGTGCTGTGAGAACCTTTGCACATTTTGGTGAGTGTGAACATCCCATTATCTTTTCTGAAACACTGAACTCTGACATTGTCTGATGTAAGAAAGAGTGACTGCATATTAACCTTAATAGAGCATGGTGTCAAATAACAAAGTATTTTTGCAACAAAATCAACCATTATTTGAAACAGAGGTTAATAAAGATGGTAATTATCTTTAATAGAAAGATACTTATCCAAGGCTAGTAAAGCAAAAATTCAGACATTTCTTGGGGAATGTACAGCAGGTAAAAGATAGAACATTAAATGCATAATTATACAGTCACTTATGTCTAAGCTAGAAAAATATCTCATGGACAAACACAAAGAAAAACACAACAAAACAAAAACAAAATGTAATATAAAAATCCATTATAACAATAGAATAACCTATTGTGATCCCTTTTATAAAACTTTCTTCCCTGTATTCCTTCAATGCTTTTCACAAGATGCTCATTGATTCTTTCCCCTTCCTGTATCTTTCAATCAAAATACATCTGTTAATTAAGGCAACTTTCCCTCTATGCCAACCATTTATTTCTCCTCCTTGAAGTCAGACCAAGACGGGAGATTATCACAAACTGCATACCTGACAACGGATAAATAATGACCGAAACACATCACACAGTAAGCTGCGGTTACCACAAGGGCATTTTTTACCACTTTGCTCGGGTTCCTTCTACCAAGTGAGGGCGGTCAGGGTGTCTACATGCATTGCAGCAATGAAAATGAATACCAGCATATATTTTTCTCCTGCTTTACTTATAAATGTGATCATGACACTCCCATTTGGAACATTCTCGAAAAAGTGTCCTCGCTCATACTTGTGGTCCTCGCTCATACTTGTGGATGCCCGAGCTCCTCATGTCATGAAAATTCACCCAAAAGACACTGAGGCAAAACCAAATTACCAGAAATTCCTGGCTAAGGTACATCAGGGATTAGCCTGTGATGAAGTGTATCTCCTGATTGGTCACTACCACCAATCAACAGAGATCAACAAGATGAATTCATACCTTTTATTCTCGGTCACTAAAACATTATGAAGTACTAAAATGAAACAATAGTACATGAGATATCTACCCAGAACATACCTTATGTTTCCCCCAGATATACAGATTAGGCCTCCAGCAGGCACATGTAGGAGTAGAAGGGGATAAAAAAAAGTCTACCTACCTTGAGTGAGCTATAATTATACTGTGCACTTTTAAATGAACAATACTAATCAACAGTACTTGAATCTCTAGATGCTCTATATTGCACAGCCAAATTTCTCTCTACAGCATAGTCACCCTGCAAATATGATGAACTACTCAGAGCCTAGTTTACAACATCTGCTAGGTATGCACCATCTCATGATTAAACACAGACAGGTAGCATTGACTTGTAGATGTCAATCTGCCCAGCTGCATTCCTCCATACTCTAAGGATGAGAGAACACTGAAGCAATTAATCCACTATGGGTGCCCCATGGATATTCATTATGTGGAAATGGAGACAGATCAATAAGTGCAACCTTAGGTTTCAGACATTCTATGCTCTTAAATTGATCAATAAATGTAGGCCTTCTATACTAGAGGTGGTAGTGGACGTGAAAACAAATATGGACAGGGTTGACAACCAATGATGCTATAAACTGAATAACAATAACAAAATATCTCTGTATTAACGATTATTCAAATTACAATTCATAACTACATAAGGCCACTATTTGACAAAGTGAAACCCTATAGGGCCACTATATTCTACAAGTAAATAGTGTCGAAGTCAGCAAATTGGATAAAGTCATTTCAATTAAAGTCGAGCAAACTTGGTTGTCTTTGTCTGAAAAGATGCGTACGGTACGCTACGGCGTAAAAGGGCACGCTACAGCGTAAAAGGGTGTACGCAGCTACTACACGTGGCAGCAACAGTATTTGGTCTTTTACCATACATTCGCACAAACACGCATACTTGTAAAGTACTACACATTAATGGTAGTTGCAACACATAGTCATTTATGTCGAAATATAGTAGTATTTATGTTATATATTATAAGTTATATGCACATTAGTGAAATATATGGAACAGGTTGAAGGAATCATATCATATGTGGTATCATAATAAACCTCTTAACATTTGCTACTGTTTGGTTCACTCTGCGAAGGAATCGCAGAGTGCATACACAAGTTATGAATGATAGGGAATTATGAACTACTTAAGACTAAGGAATCTTGGCGGGAAGAGCAGAGCATACCCCCTGGAGAGATGACCCCCTCCTTTGGATTCTTTAGTATGAACTAGCCAATGATGACAACTCCTTGGACCTTCCTGAAACCTGGACCAATAGAAGCAAGCTATACCATCTCCATTGTATTACTGTATTTCTGTGTGCATATAAGCAGCAGCTTCTCATCTAGTGTTCAGACATCTTGTCCCCAGACTTCAGGATTGAATGACTGCACACTGGATCCAGAGCGCCTGCGATAAGTAACGGCTGTATTTATTATCACTTCGCTTGAACATATTATACTACTTTTTGCGAATAAATCTTTGTGGGTTGGAAACACAAATCGAGGTTCGACAATCATTATTGGTTAGCGACAATACGCACATAACAATTGTAACAGCAATCTATTTAAATTTACAGTTTGCAAAATTCTATGCTAACACCCCACTAAAAAGCTTTAACTGTCTTGTAACCCAATCCCAACTTAATGCCTAAGGGAACCAAACAAAATTAAAGCACGGGACCACCTACCAACACACCTTGGGAGAGGCGAACTCCACACACGCCGTCTACCTCCCAGGCAAGTGATGCGAGAAGCTCCTTCCAAACGATATCCAGGGAAGCAGGAGAATGTCAAGGAGTCACCAACCCCAAACTGGAGACCTTTCCTGATGCTGTAAGCTGGGACCTCAGGCTCATCACATGGTTCCAGATCATACTCTATGACAGCAAATAAAGTGTTGAATAAACATGTGTGCTGCATCTCTACCAATGCTTACATAACATTAATATTGTGCATGTGCTTCTTCTCGGTTCCCATAGAATAGTACAACTCACCAAAATCATCACTCATTCATGTGAGACAGTCTACCCCTATCATATTGCTTGACGCACATAACTTCCACAGTTGACTAAACTGTTTAGCACAGAAAACCTGCACACTACGAAGCTGCAATTGCTGTCAGCTCTATACAATAAATTATACATTGTAACTGGCAGGGACATATGACTAGAGAAGTGGATGCCGTGTATACAGAGCAGCAGTGTTACACACATAGCCTCTGGCAGAACATTTGTATCCGTCACTAGAAAATTAAGTATGAACATCAAAGAAGGATGAGACAGGAAGAGCCGATTAGAGGTCTTGCCTTCTCACTCATCCAAGTGCTGAAATCAGGATTGTTAGGCGCGCTCTTGTTACCCCTTCATTGCCATAACAAAATAATTTCTCTGCTTATAATATCACTCTGCTCAGTCTTGAAGGAGATGTGGGCAGTGATTTCAACAACAGATGATATGGGACATGATTCCATGTTCTGCCCTTCCCTAAATGAAATCCTTAGGCGCCAATACTTTGAGATGCACAATACTTTGACATGCACAATACTTTGACAGGCACTTTCCCCAAGTATTAAATTGTCCAAATATATTAACATGGATCCATGGACTCAATGCCATGCATTCCCTACCATGGCTTGTAAATGTACTTTTCTTCAGCTATTAAATGCATCCCTTTAGCTGCTAGATTCACTAGATTCACTGGGAAACATTACATTTACAAATATATTGAGAAATTCTTATGAAATAAAGTGCCATTGGTCAGCTACATAAACATAGTTATTGCACACTTAACATACGGGGAACGGCTAAAGTTAACTCCATCTGCATAAGAGTCATTATTTTAATGGATGTACAGATGTTGTCTTTTCTGTAAAATTCTTCTTGTGGTAAGTGAAGTTTAAGAACCCAGGTCTCATTGCCATATTACTGACCCATGTCCCTTAACTAAATTCTATAGCTTTCTAAAGAGTTAGTACTTCAATCATTAGGGTTACCTTTAGTTATTCTTAGGCTCACCAGTAGTAGTTATGCATGTAATGCATTTGTTATGAGAATATTAAACAAAATATATATTTCAACCAAATATTTAACCAAAGCAGTTTGACAAGTAAAAATCTAACATACAAATATTTAAAGGTCTTCTCCTAAATGTGATATTGAACAAGTTAAAAGGGTTGGACCTGCATACATCTGTCTTAAAGGTAGCTGAGGGCTGTAAGATAGAAGGAGGCCAGTCAGAAGCTTAAAGGGGGAGGGCAACAATGTAGAAGGGGAAGGATAACGAGATAGAAGTGAGACGGCTATTTAGAGATGCCTCAAAGATGGTCATGTACATTACTATACACTTAGCAGTTATTTTCTTGATAAAGACTATCTTTGTCAAATCTATTCAGCTGCTTGAGGTTAGGCACCACACTTAATAACACACTGGTCATAATAACCACTCCCCAGTAACATCACAGAAACTACCAAGTCTTCTGACACCTGAAGAGATCTGATAGGCACAGGTGACAGTCTCATGTACTTCTTTTGTACTAGGAACTAAAAAGTTTTTGTTCAATGAAATCACTTCACCTGAGAAAGTGAGATTAAATCCTTCGTAGGACATGGAGAAGTCTGAGATAAAGCGTAGTTGTGCTGTGAAGTTTCCATACAGCCCAGCGCTAATAGGAGTCGGGAGTCTTGACCCTGTGAGACGTTTCAGAGGCTGGCTGAAACTACCATTCTCCGTGATGAGCAAGAAGTCATGGCCACTCTCTAGGTGAAAGGTGTGAAAGGTAAAGAATACACCTAAAAATGGAGAAAAGGGCTATTTAGTTTAAGGATTATCTAAATGTAATATTAACCATGGAACAAAAACATCACTTGAAATCATGTGTTAAAAATTCTTCAACAGCTAGTGAGTGTATTTACAACTCACATTCAATACACACTCAATGATAAAATGTCCTTTCCCCTCTTTGGAAACTATCTGTAAGTCTTTCAGAAGTAACCTGTTCATATCTGAAGCTACAGAGTGACGACAGAGAGCTGTCCACAAATAGTATTAATACTGCATCCAACCCTGTGCTGGTATTCAGTGGGAACTAGCACACTAATCTTCGTTTCTTGCAGCATGAGAGTCCAGTGCTCTTCCAAGATTACAGAAGTTCACCAGCAGTGTGCAGCAGTGAAAAACAGTCATGTCTACAGGAGCTGCTTCTGTCTATGGTGGTGGCAGCAAAAGGAAGCAGAAAGCTACAGTAAAGTGATAAAAGGGAGAGGTAGCAAAAACGTACACCTCTAACTGAAGGAAACATTTTCCTTAAGGCAAATGGAACCTGTTTTTTAAAGGCAATTGATAAAAGGAACTCACCTTTCCCATGGGATGTTTCTATAACCCATGTACAATTCAGGTTATTGGGGTAGAAATCAGGAAATCCGGGTGATAAGATGGTTCCACTAGATCCCTGGATGTATCCTCCACAAAGAGCTGCAGAAATAACATCACAATTTAAATATATACCTAATTATCACAAGCTTACAGAAGTAATCCCTAGGAAAACATTGTGTATTACGCAGTCAGCAGAAGATGGAATAAGAAGAAGTTGGCAATGTCAACAAGTATATAATATAGTATGCTACATAAGAGGTAAAGCATTAGAGTATGTTGGATATCCATTAATAACATTTAAAGTATTTGTACTCAACACCTAATGATGGATGGATACCATTGTTATCAGCAAATTGTTTTATGCTCTTGACAATTGCCTATGTATGACATGCCTGTTATGAATTTAAATAGATAGATAGATAGATAGATAGATAGATAGATAGATAGATAGATAGATAATCAAATCACACCTTCACAACTGGGCAGGGCTCGACTCCACTGAAAATTGGGCTCACACTCCAGTGCCTGGTCATCACTAAGTGTATAACCAGAGTCACAGCTGAAGGTCACAAGAGCCCCAACGTAGAAATCATTGCCATGACGCTGACCATTTACTGGGATTCCTGGATCAAGGCAGTGATCTGACTGAAGTTTTACCGCTGTGGAAATTACACAAAAATCTGTAAGGTATACATAAACATAAGGGCAAAACGGAGCAAGTAGTCTAGACACAGTTTAATGCCACTGGCAATTAAGCATATACACCCTATCCAAAAATATACTATAATCTGTAGAAAAATGTATGTTAAACAAACTTTTTATACAATACAGAGGACATGGGTTTACCAAATGCAAATGGAAGAACGATAGTTTCACCATGCGCATAGTATGGGGTTCTTTACTTCTTTATTTTCTATGAAATACTGGGCCTGCTTCATTAACAAGCACAAAACAAACGTAATGTTTTTTTACAAAAATTGCATGTTCATCTGGCATACGCACGTCTGTATTCAACAAGGAGCGGATCTGAAGAAACGGCTTTTAATGAATATGGGTCTAGGTCCTATGACACAATTTTATCTATAATGCCAGGAGCAGTTCTTTGGTTGAAAATAGGCTAATTTGCAAAATACAGTTTGATAAAATAAAGGATTTTTGTCACTTTTCTGAAAGATGTCTCAGCTGTGTAAACAATATAAAGGGATTTGTGATAAGCTGTAAAATATTCATCCATCTCAAGGAGTCTGAAGCTAGAGAGATGTGCATATTGCAGATAGATCCTATAGTGTATAATATATGTACACACTAAAGTGGAACAAATACTGAATGAATTATGCACCAAATCGGACAAAATTAAATTTGCAGAGTAGTTAGTAAAGTGTGACCCCAATGTCGGTGGAATCCACCATTTAAAAAGTGCTGACTAGCATTGCTTTGTAATATGTAAATGCGACTACTTGTTCCCCTCATGCATTTGAAGGTGCACACCCACTTCAGAGCCCTTGGAACTGCCCCTTGGAAATCAATCTGCACCTAACTTTGTGAAGACACCTGAAATGCACTGGAGGGAAATAGTCAAATATTGCTTGAAAGTCCAACCGACCACCACTTTAGAAAACCTTTATTTAATTAAAATTTTTCAGTTTTTATCCTAAAAGCTGTTTTGCAGCTTTGAAATACAGAAAACATGGTACTCATCACTAGTTCTTAGTGGTATTTGTACCTGCCCTAAATACACAGTAGATGACAGGCGACATTAAAGGGAAGTTCACATATCCTTTTATTCAAATCCCCAAAAAGAAAATACAATGATTTTATTAAATGATTTTAGAATTTATTTCTTTTAACATTCTGATGGTTGTTAATAACATTCTAAGTTGTTTGTAACTCATCTACTTGTGAGTTGAAGATTTCAGGGGTTATATCGATTTGAAAAATGCAGCATGTGTAGATAGCTTTAGATTATATTAAGGACAGGGTCACAATAGAACTGAGAAGTGATGTGAGGTTCCTGTCAAGTTTAAATGTTGCTTTTCAGCTACAGCGCAGCGGGAAATCACTAAACATGTTTGTAGATCATTGAATTATTTCAATGGACATTTCCTTAAAGCAATGCTGTTGTTTGTTGCAAAGCATGTTCATCTGGGGGCTTATTTTGAATTGAAACTTGTGTGATTGAAGGTGTTTTTTAGCAACAGGTAAAAAGATGTTGTTTGTCTTTCCCTGTACCTCTGCACTTTTATGCAGGTACCCTGAAAGGCACGAGAAAATGTTGGATGGCAGAAATGTTCATAGTATGTGTCCCTAGACAAGGCATAGTTAGATTTTGGCATGTCTACTGTCACTACAGATGTATTCATAACAGAGCTGTTTCAAGTTTTGTGCAGGGCTGATCTCAGACAATGGATTTTCTGGGTAGAAAAATGTCAACAATTAACTTCCAACTTAAAATCCAATATTTTTTTCTGCAAAAGTCTAAAAGAGTTAATAATTAAACTATCAATTTTTCTCTTTTATAGTGTACTTTACATGTATAAAAATGTTTATGTGCAGTACATAAAGGAAAGAAAGGAGCCATTGTAGTTGAATGACTGACGCCTACTATCGAGATTTCATAAATGTCAGTTACAGCAGCCATATAATCGGTCACTTATTTGCGGTTGGCTCCTAGGTAAACCTTAACTCTCTTCCCCCATGTCTGGTTTTCTTTATATGTGCAACACAGCATGAAGCTATCTGGAGTATCAAACATTGCCCACCCCGCATCCAAAATTTAAGTTATGTATATATAAAAATCCATAAAACACCTGCCACCCTTTCCTGGGTTGGGTAAGTAACAGCGATTATGAGTACCGCAACAACACTTATCTCGACATCTTGACTGCGAATCTCGGGACCCCGACATGCTATTGATTGTTTAAAAAAATGACTTTCAATGATTGCGACTGTTTAAGAAGTCGGGCGCACAGAATCGCGTGACTTTGAACGCCGGCAGTATTATTCTTGCTCTTAAGGGTGCAATGGAAGGAGGAGACGCCTGTACAATGTAGTTAAGAAAACTTCTATAATGTAGAGGCGCCACCTCCTTCCATTGCACTCTTAAGAGCAAGAATAACACTGCCGGCATTCAAAGTCACGTGATTCTGTGCGCCTGGCTTCTTAAACAGTCGCCGTGATTGAAAGTAATTAACAATCGATATTAAGAGCATGCTGAGATTCACAGTCAAGATGTCGAGGTAAGTGTTGGCGCAGTAGTCATGTTCGGGAACATAACTACCACAGATGCATTTGAGGTCGCTCCTGAAGCTGGCCAGGAGGGTGTCATACAAAGCATGTACATTATAGCTGATGTGGAAATACAGCAATTTGTTATGTCTATTAGTGCGCACCGTGAATAAGAACAAACAGAAAAGCTCCAGAGAGTGAAAGAGCAGAGTCTTCTGGGAAATGTCTCTTGCAGCTCTCATTCAAAGCATGGGGAAAAAATCCAAATTAAGAAGGAATAAAAGTGGCTTTCTTATTCAATGATGCTGTCCAAAAGTCATTACTCCAGTTGTTATGGTAAAAGAAAATCAATAAAGATGATCAGACTGCAGAGTGCAGAACGGCTTCTAATAGATTTAAGTTCTCCAAACACTTTGCAGTAGCACAGCTAACACAATGATGCCAATTTCTCTATATTTCAGTGGTGCCCTGCCTGCTGTGCTTACAACTACACAAATGAACAATTCTTGCAAGACCGGCCTCCATATTCATTCTGTGCATCGGATGGGGGTAATTATTTTTAATCAAATACAGGCAACTTGGCTCTTTTTATCTTCAATCAATAGAACAGACCTGAATTCAGCAGAAATTGCTGCAATTCAGTTCCTTTCCGTGAAGCAGGTTTTTAGCATTGTAACAGAATCACTGTACAAGAAATACAATTGGACTGTAAACACATTTAAATAGAGCGATTGCTTACTTTCATAGCGAATTTGAAAACCAATGTCTGAGTGGCTCTTGTCAGTGGTGAAGAGCAGGTAGAGGAAGTTGCTGGTGCTTATTAAGAACTGGGGTACCTGCGTGCCGTCATAGACCCCAATCAATGGTGAAGAATAAGACTTCCCATCTCTCACTTCCAGGGTGTCATAATTCACCTCAGTCTTAAATCTGCACAGACATGAAAAAAATATATTCTATATTATGTTGTAGAGTTTGGGCACTGGTTTGATCCTTACAAATGCAATACATTCTCTAGAACATGGGGAAGCCTTACACAATTCACCAATTGTTCTCTGTTCTGCATTATTTTGGATATTGTGGCATTATTATATCACAAAAAACAGTAATTCTTTGCCCTGTAAGAGTCTTCTAACAGCAAGCTTGCAACATAGGTCCTATTTCTCATTACCCAAACCACTGTATTGTAAAAAAAAAACATAAAAAGTGAAATGTCTTCATATTTCTTAAAAGCTATCCTTCTTCATGCTATTTTGGTAGGAGCTTCTATGCCTCCACCCATGTTTGAATATATAGTGAGTATAGTGTTAGTCCTTCATACATACACACAGTAGTGTATTACATTCATACATGCAATACTGCACTATATTCAGAAGTGCCCAGATGAGAGAGTCAGGACCAAGGATAGCTCCCTGCTATATGTGGCACTCTATTTCATCACACTATAAGGGTCTGAGTCATTAAGGAGAGTAAAACATAAAAAAAGGAGTAACTTTGCACCTGGGTAAAACCATGTTGCATTGGAGGAGGAGGTAAATTTCAAATGTGGGGACAGAATTATAGTTGGGGTAAGGCATGTTCTAAATCAACTTTACATTTTAGTGTAAAAATAAAGCTATAAAGTATTTGTGTGCTAGTTGAAAAAGCAGCCTGTATTTTTCTTATGTGCAAAATAATTAACTAATATGCACCCCTTGCATTGTAACATGGATTGTCCAGGAGAACATTTTCTCCTTTTTTTGCCTTACCTTCCTTAATGACTCAGGCCCTAAGACTAAAAGCAACACAGAGTATCATGGATATCTCTTTATCTTTCTTACTGAGATTTTAGGTCAAAACTTGAAGTTGTGCTGCTATAAGTCACTGAAATGAAATATGCCATAAATTAATAAGTATGCAATCCACTTTGCTGTTATGCTGGTTTTGGCCAAATAAATAATACAGGGCTACCAAGCAAATATTAAGAGAAATAAATGGCACCAATTCATACAAAACCATTTCACTGCTTTCCACAGAACGGTCCTTTTTTGAGCAAATACATTAGATACAAGACATTTCACACATCCCTGGTCATAATCAGTTTCTAAAAAAAACATTACATACAAAACCCTTGCAAAAGGGCTGAATTCTCTGTTTCCTTGTCTGCAGTCAGCATCTAGTCACTAATACGGAAACATAGGAGGTCATTTACAATTGGGAGCAAGTCCAGGATTTTTTGCATAAAATAAGTATGAACTCCACAAGATTTTTGAATATCCCTTACTTGTGTGCAGAGTGAAGGGGTGAGCAAGAACTGCCCGTGTACAGTAAGAGCTTTGGATTAGTTATTTGCAGACAGGCCCGGGCTATGCAAGGAGCAGTTCCGCGTTGTGTAACATGGATTTTTCTTGTATTCTTTGTATTATAAGGAACAGAAAAAAAAAAGAGAATCCCATAGGAATTAAGAATCTAATAGTCTAAAAGTGGAGAATGAGAAATTGGGGAGTATTTATTTACGTTAAAGGACTTTTTCTAAAGTGTCTATATTATTATTATTATTATTATCCTTTATTTGTTTGGCGCCACAAGGGTTCCGCAGCGCCGTACTCTGTACAAACAGTAGACTATACAGGGTAAGACATTACTGAACAATGAACAATAAATACGAAACTTCAGAGGCTCCAGGCAGGCTAATGCAGTAAGTACGGAGCAGAAGAACAGGTATGGATACAGGAGGGAAGAGGGCCTTGCTCAAATGAGCTTACATCCTAAGGGAGGGTGAACAAGACTCAGGCACAAAGGGAGTCAGTTGACGTATGTGGGAGGAAGAAGGGACCGGGAGGAGAGAGGGAATAATCGGTTAGGTGGATGGATGGTAGGCTTTAAGGAAGAGGTGAGTTTTAAGTGCTCATTTGAAGGAGCTTAAATTGGGAGAGAGATGGCTGGAGCGAGGGGGGTCGTTCCAGTGAAGGGGGGGCTGCAAGGGAGAAGTCCTGGATTCTGGAGTGGGAAGAGGTGACCAGGGTGGAGGAGAGGCGACGGTCATTGGCTGAGCGCAGGGAGCGGGCAGGAGTGTGAATGGAGAGGAGGTTAGAGATATACGGGGCAGTGGACTGGGAAAGAGCCTTGTACATGGTGGTCAGGAGTTTGAAAAGGATTCTGTAGGGGATGGGGAGCCAGTGTAGGGCAAGGCAGAGGGGGGATGCGGAGGAGGAGCGGCGAGAGAGGAAGATGAGTCTTGCAGCCGCATTGAAAATAGAGCGGAGGGGGGCAAGGTGGGAGAGGGGGAGGCCGGTAAGGAGGAGGTTGCAATAATCGAGGCGGGAAATAATGAGTGCGTGGATGATGATTTTGGTGGCATCCTGAGAGAGGAAGGGCCGGATGCGGGCAACATTGCGAAAATAGAAGCGACAGGCTTGGGCGAGGGATTGAATGTGGGGTGCAAAAGAGAGAGAGGAGTCGAAGGCAACGCCCAGGCAGCGAAGTTGGGTGACAGAAGAGATGGTGGTGCTGTTGACGGTGATAGAGAGGTCATGGTGGAACGGGAGCCTGGGGGGAGGAAAGACAATGAGTTCAGTTTTAGAGATGTTAATTTTGAGAAACAGGAGGACATCCAGGAGGAGATGGCAGAGAGGCAATCGGATACACAAGAGAGGATGGTGGGGGAGAGATCGGGCGAGGAGGTGTAGAGTTGGATGTCATCGTCATAAAGGTGATACTGAAGACAGAAGGAAGAGATGAGAGCACCAAGGGAGGAGGTATGGAGCGAAAAGAGTAGAGGGCCGAGAACAGAGCCCTGAGGAACTCCGACAGGAAGAGGGGAGGGGGTGGAGGAGGAGCCAGAGGTGGATACAGAGAATGAGCGGTTAGCGAGATATGAGGTGGACCAGGCAAGGACAGACCCAGATAGGCCAAGAGAGAGAAGGGTTTGAAGCAGGAGGGGGTGGTCTACGGTGTCAAAGGCCGCAGAAAGGTCGAGGAGGATGAGTAGGGAGAAGTGACCCTTGGATTTGGCTAAAAGTAGATCATTGATAACTATGGCCAGGGCAGTTTCGGTGAAGTGGAGGGGGCGGAAACCATATTGGAGGTCGAGGGTCGAGGAGGGAATAGTCCGAGAGGTGTCTGGTGAGGCGGCTGCAGACAATCCTCTCAAGTAGTTTAGAGGCAAAGGGGAGAAGTGAGATAGGGCGATAGTTGGCAGGAGAGGTGGGGTCAAGATTGGGTTTTTTGAGGATGGGAGAGATGAGAGCATGTTTAAATGAGGAGGGGACTACCCCAGAGGAGAGTGATAGGTTGAAGAGGTGAGCTAGGTAAAGCTGTATCTTTTTTTCCCCTTAAACTATTTTCCTATGTGGCACTAGAGGTCCCAGCAGGTATGATCTGGCAGCCACATGTATGCTGGCACTTGTAGTTCTACAAGTGTCAGCATACCCAAATAGTTTATGACAAGCATGAGTCTTTAGGGACCAATAATGCAACATATATAAATGCTATTTTACTTTTAAAACCTATTACCCCAACACCCACTAGCTAGAGTTATTGGAAAGAGCCCCAGCGCTATCAGCACATGGCTGATTTTTCCTAGATGGGGGTGGGTTGGGGTCGCATTTCTATTCTAGGCCCAAATCCCCTAGGGATTTCAGCTCCATTCTGAACAGGCTGGGTCTGTGTACCTCTATGATAGGGAGACGCAGACCCAGGTTTCCAAGTTACAGTGTGACCAGCCCAGTCAGTCACAGCTTCTGCTCATTGCGACTCTTGCAGAGAAATCCCAAGTTGCTTTTTGTTTCCCCTTTGTTACTCCCATTAGGTACAGATCTTTCTATCAGCTTACTGCAATATGTTCTTAGGTCTCCGGGCCGGATTCATTAAGAAAAATTAAACAAAAAATTGAGTAATGTTTCTTACGTTTTCTGGACAAAACCATGTTGCAATGCCAGGGGTGCAAATGAGTTTATTATTTTGTACATAAGGAATATATTGGCTGTTTTTTATGCAGTACACAAATACGTGATAGCTTATTTTTACACTGAAATTTGATCTAGGACATGTCCTACCTCAATTATAAAACTATCATCACATTTTAAAGTTACCTCCCCCTCCAATGCAACATGGTTTTGCCTTACTTGCTTACCATTGCTTAACTTTCCTTAATGACTCAGGCCCTCCATCTATATCCTGTCCATCTAAGTTCTAATCAATTCATTCTTAGGGGGGAATTCAATTGGCCGCTTTTCTTGAAAAAGTAAAGTAATAACTACCGTTATTACGGTAGTTTTAACGACGCCTGTTTGCTCGCAGCTCAGAAAGCAGGGTTAGTATTACCGAAATATAGTAATACGTTTAACGCAGCGGTACTTCAGGGGAATTGAATTCCCCCCAATACATTCTTTAAAGTCATTATTTAATCTTACATTTCAGTCCTTATTGTCTAACTTTTGGTCAGTCAGTTGGTTTTGAGATATTTAATATTTGTCTGTTTCCCTTGCTTGGAGATACCACTTTGAGACACAATGATGTGTTTGATATTTCCTCACATACTGTCCTTCCTCCTCTATTTTCTAGAATAAGCGGTGTACTGTTTTTACCTGCTCCATAGATAACTCGCCTAACGGGACAATTACATTAGCATACGCTAAGATATGAAACTGGGAATTCCTGTCTAAAATAATTTTATTGTAGTATTTGACCTATCTAACTTCAGCACCTGTTAACATCAAATGTACACAGTCATGATAGTCAATTCAACATAAGTTTTAGCCAATTTAATTTTTATATTTTAAATATATATTTTAAATATATTCTATCAATGTTTAGTTTAAAATTGATTAATGTGAAACAGATATCTATATCAAGCTGTTAACCCATGTATGATTTGTTATACACTGAAGAAGTGATTCTCTGTACCATGTCTTGTATAGGAAAATATAAATTGAATCTGGTATAAGGGTGTGAACTTACTTGTCAAATGTGATTTTTATGGGGTACCCAGGCTGTGCTTCCAGAACCCACACACAGTTCAAGGAATCCTTGTAAAACCCAGGCCAACCAGGAGAAAGAATCATCCCACTTGGAGCAGTCAGGTGTCCACCACATGGAGCTGTTAAGGGAGGCATAAGACGTCAGCAAGGCAATTAAATGTAATATACACTGAGCTATAATGCAACACGGAAGAAAGTATTATAGGTCTGATTTAGATTTGCATGTAACTCCAAATACAAGCTGCAAAAATTCCCTTTAGCCCACTGCAGATACACAGTAAAATGCAGCAAGATTTTAAATTGAATGTGGCTTGTAGCCCCTAATGCTTAATGTGGCATAATGGGGGCATGCAAGTGCAAGTTAAGGATGGTAGGGGCATGTACACCTATGTGTAGCATGCCTCCTGGAGGTGCGGCCTAGCTAGACTATGCTGCATCCCCATATACTTCTTAGGTGTATCTATCGCTGCTCCTGAAGGCTTGGTTTAAAGATATGTATCTTTACTATCTGGAAAAAAAAGATGACTTAATTCAATTTCAAAAATATAAAACAGTGTGGCGTCCCTCATCCACCCAACATAAGTAACTAGCACCAGTGTTATAGTCTGGGCTGGTTAGCACTGAAGTTAGGGAGACAAAGAGCCTGGAGTCACCCTGGAAAACAGCAACCAGCAACAGGCTATGTGAGGCTGTGCTGGTCACACTGTAATAAGGAGACCCACAGCGTGGTGTCTCCCTGCCATAATGTGAAACAAGCTTCAGCATGGTCAGCACAGGGTGAAATGTTCACTTAAGCCCAAGGCAAACTAACCCTTTGATGAATAGAACAGGGGATTTTGCTTTCACCAACCGCCCAATGGGAGTCATGACAAATTAATGAACTTAATAGATCTTGATGGCTCAATGCGGAATAGTCTATTATAACTGTTTTTCCATGCTCCAGCAAATCATATACAAGGTACTCTGATTGGCTGATCATGCATTAACTATTTAATTACTTCACAGCTCTACTAGGAGCAAGTCTAGTCACTGTCTTAAAGGTTTTTTTTTCATCCAATTGGACTTGAATTCCTCAGGATCAAAGTTTAATCATTGTCAGGTGCTGTCCCTGCTTCCTCACAGCCGCACAGGGACAGTCGCTTGTCTCCTTTGGCCAGGTCATATTTCATTGCATAGCAACAGGATGCTCCCTCCCTGGTCATCCTTCTGGGTCTACTGCAAATGCACGTGCCATTGCCCACCAGTTTCGAGCTCTGGCAGTGGTCTCTGGTGTCACCGACCACTGGAGACAGTAATTAGCCCCTCTATTTAAAGGAGACTCTGGCACCTCTGATTACCAGAGGTACTGCTATTGTGCCTTTCTTGTTTGCATTAGGGGTTAACCTGTTCACCAATTATCCCATGCACCTGGGTGTGTTCTCATTTCCCCTATGAATACCTGTCTCCCCCAGCATTAATTGCTGGTTATTGATGTTACACTCTGTGGTCACTTCCTCCTGCTGTGCTCCTGGGTTTATGCTGCTTGAGATCTCTACTTACGTTCTGCTGACCTGTTTCATCTGTTAACCTGGTATTTACCTCTGCATTTCCCTGTACTTGCTGCCTGGAGTCTTTCCACACCTCCTGTTTACCTGCAACTGCTGTATACCTGGTAATTACTGCAAGCTCATTATTACATCATCTGTTCAGACTCTTCAGCAATAAACTTGAATGTTTTTTCACCTTATTCATGGCTCCTTAGCTGTATTCCTGCATTGATTCGTGACAACATGCAGAGCATGGGTGTCTATTTTATAACCCAGTTCAAACAATATATCATACATAAGCTCATGAATGCTTCTTCTATGCATCCAGTTCATAAATGCCCCTTCTTTATGCCCAATTCATGAAGGTATTTTCTAGCGTCTAGCTAGTTATCATTTCCTATAGTTTAGTCCTCATTTCATGATTTTGGCTTTCCTAACATAGAAATAGAAAATAGGGAAAATCATTTGACAATGTTTAGTCCCAAAAAGCCAGATTCTTCTTTTTTTTGGTTACCAAATACAGACAGAAAATGATAGAAATCTAGTTTATTCTACTGGTCTTGCTCATGAATAACTTATCTACCTACCTAATTTATGAATGACCATGAAATACCAATCTCATGACTCGTAAACCTGCCTAGTAACTGAAAACGTATGCTAACTGACCAGCAAATTAATAGCTGGGCATAGTGTCAAATGTCTGTTCTAATTGCCCAGATCATGAATAGGCTTTATATCTCCCTAGTTCATGAACTACTAACCTACTGTACCTGCTCAGCTCATGAAATACTTTTCCATCTGATTAGCTCATCAAAGTTTAACTATGATTATCGATTATACCCTCCCTGTTCACAAATATATTTACCTGGAAAACTTGTAAAAGTCTCTTCTGCATTTCAAGACCATGAATAATTTCTAAACATACAGATGAACTCAAATTTATTGTAATAATGGCTAAGGATTTAAAGGTAAAATATTTGCTATACTGTGACAGATCTCTCATTAATTTCGATTAATATTTCAGGATATTTAAAGCCAAAATATTGTTTGTTATGGTGTACTGGTAGTTGCAGGAGGCTTTGCTCTATCTGTATTTAATACATAAATATAAGTGCAACATGATGTGACTTGAAAAATATTTTGTCCAACGATTTTAGAGAGATGCAAATTCAAAATGCAGATAGATTATGGTGAAGTGCTGATCAAACATAAAATCTTGCCGCTTCTTTGATTCGTGCTGTCAGAAAAGAATCTCAGCTGTTGTTAGTGACTAGAATAAAGTTTACTGGGTAATCAAGTCCCACTGTATAAAGCATAATGGTGGTATAAATCCAATAGAATAACCTAGGCTGAAGGGTTTTTCACAATTTTATACATTTGTTCGCCCTGTTTAAACATTTGCATTTTTTTTTTACTAACTTGTACACTGATGACAAGTTTTTAAAGCATTTGATATCATTAACAATTCACCCAAAGTAAGGGGTAGTGTAGAGCAGGATAGTGTAGAGCAGGGTAGTGTAGGGCGGGGTAGTGTAGATCAGGGTAGTGTAGGACGGGGTAGTGTAGAGCAGGGTAATGCAGGATGGGATAGTGTAGAGCAGGGTAGTGTAGGACGGGGTAGTGTAGAGCAGGGTTATGTAGGATGGGATAGTGTAGAGCAGGGTAGTGTAGGACGGGGTAGTGTAGAGCAGGGTAATGTAGGATGGGATAGTGTAGGACAGGGTAGTGTAGGACGGGGTAGTGTAGAGGAGGGTAATGCAGGATGGGATAGTGTAGAGTAGGGTAGTGTAGGACGGGGTAGTGTAGAGCAGGGTAATGCAGGATGGGAGAATGTAGAGCAGGGTAGTGTAGGATGGGATAGTGTAGGGCAGGGTAGTGTAGGGCAGGGTAGTGTAGGGCGGGGTAGTGTAGAGCAGGGTAGTGTAGGACGGGGTAGTGTAGAGCAGGGTAATGTAGAATGGGATAGTGTATAACGGGATAGTGTAAGACAGGGTATTGTAGAACAGGGTAATATAAGACATGGTAGTGTAAGACAGGGTAATGTAGGACGGGGTAATGTAGGACAGGACAGGTTAGTGTAGAACAGGGTAATATAAGACATGGTAGTGTAGGACGAGGTAATGTAGGACGGGGTAATGTAGGACAGGACAGGTTAGTGCAGGACAGGGTAGTAAACATTTGCACTAGAATGATTTTAGATTTGTTTTCTCCCAGCCTCCATAAACCTTTTCACTTGACATATAAGCAGTGCTATTCTGGTAAGGGTAATTTCCAGTAATGTCTGTTATTTAGCTAGAAGGTGCAAGTCGTGTGTTTATTTTATGATCCTGTCCTATGGGTTCACACCTCTCTGCAGGTTAAATACTGACCTGCCCTCCTGCCTCCACCATTTGATGGTGCTGAGCATGAAGATCCTGCTGTGTACAGTTATTCTTAGCCCAGTTTTATTCCTCTATGTCCTTCTTTACAATTGCTTCGTGCATTTACAAACCTCTTGTGTGCTGCTGTGCTAAGTATTAATGTTTACAGCATTCGGAGAGATGCATCAGAATCGGACGTGTCAGCATTAACAATCCTTCTGTTAAGCTGAAATGTGAAGAGCTCTGTCAGACAAGCAGTGGTGGATACATGGAATGTCTTCCAAACAGAGTTAACACATATTAACAATGCCATCTACTACTTAGTTATTGTCCTTGATGTAATGTAACATATAGCTTTTCTCATGTCATGTAAATATTACTTCCTGAAAATCAAACTATAGTCCTATGTAAAATGGGCTTATCACTGCATACAATAAGGGTAATCATTTTGTGGTTTCTACTAACATTTAGGCTATCAATTTACTAGGAGTTAATGACATCACTGAGACACCAAGCGCCTTATCTGTCAGTGATGTCACTAGTCCCTAGTGTATTGGGGCAAGCTCCAATGTGTTCAGGTGATGGGTCGGCTCTAGGTAAGTGTGTTTTTTTTCAAAACTCGACAGATGCAAATGTCAACTTTATTTCTCAAAAGGTGTGCGGCATTAGTTTGATCATTATAATGAGATATTTTATAGAATTAAAACTGTGCATCCCTTTGTTAAATAAAACTATGTTTTTCAAAAACTTTGTACCAGAATTGCAATTAAAGGACATTTTTAAAACTGTTAAAACTATATTATGGTATTCTGAATTCAGAAGAACAGAAGCAGCAGTGTTACAAATTAAAGGTCAGCAATTCCCAGCTGCTGACCTCAGTGTTTACATATAACCATTGTAGTGACTAGACAGAGCAATAAACAAATGCCAGAAAATAATTTCTATTAAATACCAAACCGAGGACTAAGAAGGGTTAAGTGTAATTGTATTGTAGAAGACACTGATGGCTTAGCAGGTCTCCCAAATAAGGTTAGGTAGTGTCAGTCTTCATTGGTGTGTGTGATAAGCACCAATTAGTACAGGGTCATAATTGCAGAGCACTATAATGTGTCAATGATAATAGCTTATTAGAATCCAGAGCGTACAGTGAGATTTCTTATTATCTGCATGGAATACAGATTTCCACCATGACATATAAGCAATGTACAGCTATGTACAGAAAATATAGTCCGTATAGCTAATACTACAGGTAGAAAGAGATGTTCACTGACCCCCGTGTTTTGGTTTTGGCAAAACCACCCTCGCGTGTTTTTGCTTTGGTTTTAGATCCCAATTTTTTTTCTAAAATCCCTATTCTTTTTGATAAAATTACGTAGTTTGGCTCTTTTTTATCCCTACATTACTATTAACCTCAATAACATTTATTTACAATCATTTCCAGTCAATTATTATCAAGTGCCAAGAACACTGCTACCCCTCCTTTTTCTGTGTGAGCACTGGCACTGAGCAAAGGCACTGGAGACTGGAGAGTGACAAAAATACTTCTACCATGTTTCTGTGTGAGCAATGGCGCTGAGCAATGTCACTGGAGACTGAAGAGTGACAAGAATACTGCTACCCTTGTTTCTATGTGAGCAATGGCGCTGGATCTCCTGGGGACGGAGGTACTTATGGAATCCAAAACCCGCAAGATCCGACAACGCAACAATGACGTTTTTCCTCGATTCAGATCTGAGGACGCGCTGAGATACAGAGCTGGCACGCAAGCCTACTCGGGTGGCCTCAGTTTTCAGAATGCAGAGCCTGAGCATCTCTAACTTTTACCGTTCTAGTACCAAACTAATCCTGACGCAAAACAGAAACAATACCAAGGGTAAGTTATAGTCTCGAAAAGACATTACGGAGAGGAGATATTCAGTTGAGGAATGTTTTTCATATTTTGTGCATCCCCTCCAAATAGTTGGAAATCTTTCCACTGTTTCCTCAAAACTGTCATGCAAATGAAGGGACCAAGACAGGTTAATGAACAAACCAGGGGTGTAACTAGTCAAGGCAGAGTACTAAGTGCATTAGTAGCAATCTTGCACATTAGTCTGTATATATATATATATATATATATATATATATATATATATATATATATACATATACATATATATATATATATATATATATATACACACACACACACACACACACACACAGAGTAATTTTATTCTCACTACGTTCCAAATCATAATGAAGCTATATCAAGTGTGTACTTTAAGGCACAATTTTTCCCCTCTGGTACAGGGCCCTCTGTGCTGCTGTGTCCCACTGCAGTCAGATTGGGTACTGAACAGCGAACATGAGTACCGCGACAACACTTACCCCGACATCTTCACAGCAAATCTCGTAACCCCCGACATGCTATTAATATCAGACTGTTTAAAAAACTGACTTGCAATCACCCTATCCCGATACTGCTCCATTCAGTACCACCAACCAGGGCTGCCATCAGAAATTGCGGGGACGGGTATAAACAAAAATAGGTGCCCCCCCCTTCCTGATGTATAGTGTGGGGTATACTACATTGACCCCATATTAAGCCACCCATAATACTCCCAGATCATATTATGCCACACATAGTAACCCCAGTTGATATTGTTAGAGTGGAATTGTATGATTATTGATTTAATATCTATCATGTGCTAAGCTTAAGATGCTAATATGTTATGCTATGACTTTAAGAGAAATTAAGCAGATATTATTTTCAGTTTAAAAAGACAAATTATTCAAGGTTGGCCACGCAGCACCATGTTCCCATCAACGAAAACATCCCAAGAACATGTAGCAACTTTCTTGATAAGATAAAACCCAAGGACTCAAAGATGGGGGCAGCACAAGCATATTGGCGAAAAGCCTGGAAAGAGATAACACATAAAGAAGAAAGAGTTGTTTGATCTTTGATGTAAAACTGAAATATATATATTGTTAATTGATTTTCTCTCATTATTTTACTGTCTTATAATTGGTTGTTCAGAATCTATACCCCTAGACTTACATGTATAAAAATAAGCGCTGAAGTGGTCTCAAATTGGAACAGAATAAAGCTGCTCAGCATTATATCATACAGGTGTTGAGTATTTTCTGTTCACCAGTCGACTGAAAACAAAGAAAGATCTGACTGACATTGAAGGTGCTTGATAGAAGTATCGGTGAACCCCGATACCCTAACATTTCTGGGGGCTAGGTCCGGGATGCTCCAATATCTCCACACCTGACGCCAAACTCCACTGATGTCCAGAGAACTGCTGAACTAAATCCGGTGAGTAAGAAAAGTGTAGATTTCTACCTTCTTACTCAGTTCAGAATTTCTTTGTATGTCTAAGGAAAGTCAGTTGAGGTGATTAGAGGGTATTCTATGAACCCAATGTAGTCAGAGGAAAGGATAATGAAATGATAAATGTATGGATACTGTAGATTATGATGGATGTAGACAATTTTAGTTAGAAGATAATAAGAGAGGTGTATGTAAGAATTGTACCTGCTGCATTGTTCTGAGAAAATATTCAGGTTGCAAGGGACCTAGACTAGAGTGTGTTACAACTACAAATGCATATTACCGTTTTGTAAGTAATGAAAAAGAACTATATTTTACGTTAGGGTGCATTTGAATGAAGAAATACTACATACTGGCCACAAAATCATATGTTACCAGATTATAAACCTATATGTCCATACACTGACTTGAGGGGAAGAATCGGATCAGCCATAAATGCCAGCCTTTTAATCTACAGCCAATAAACCTTACATCTGGTGTTCCTAGGGCAGACTAGGAGGTAAAGGATTAAAGATACTTATAGTCTGTACAAAGGGGAAAATTGTATTACCTTATTTCACTTATAAGACATTGTATCCCAGATACTGACAGTACTGTGACCAGTAACCCAGTAAATGGGGGCACAGAACAGTAAGATGCCTACTATAGGCAAGCCTATGGATATAATGAAAAAGAGAGAAGGTAGTAAAGCTCTTAAAAGAATTCATAAAGTACTCAAGAGAGCAGGATTTCCCCCAGAAGGGACATTAGACTTAGAGAAATGGTATGGGTTTTATTTGAATAATAAAGAATGGATAAAAAGGCTTGGCTATAAAGATCAGGTCAATGTGTGGATATGCTAAATGTATGTTTGATCCTGCGCAGCTGAATGAGTGAGATGTGCCCCTCCCTTATTCTGTGTAAAAGATTTCAGTGTGTTGAGATAAGAAGCACTCTGTTTTTTGTTATCTGACAATGTATATAATGCTGATAAAATATGTCCGGAGTGCTGAGTGATAATAACATGTTGAGGCTAACTTGTATTTAGTCTAATGCTGGGACTTGTAGTTCCACAGCAGTAGGCTGGAAGGTATCAGCTGATTTTTCTTTCTCTGTATGTGAGTTTTTTTTCTCCGTCTTACTTCGTGTGAGGGAGATCTGTGTTTGTCTGTCTTGTCTGTTTATTTTTTTATTTTTTTTTACAAGAGACATGTTTCAAGGTTAAAGAAGTTGTACATTTTGTAAATAATATAATGCCTGCCTGCTTAATTCTAAGCTTTTAAAGAGATGCATAACAAGTGTTGAAATGTTTTGGTCCGTCATTACACGATTCAGTGGACAGACAAGTTGGCTGGGGTCCAACAAGCCGTTTCTGTATTTGAACAAAATAATTTTGTTTCTGAAATTTGAGAAAAATAGCTTTCTCTTTAATGAAGTTGAGAATTGTGGGAGTGAGCCTTTACATGAAGATATATATTACAAGCTGTTTTTATCTGTGTGAAAATGGCGCTGATGAATGTTCTCAGAAATAAGGAGGGTTTGTTATGCCCATAAAGAAATGTTACGAGATAAAATGTCGTCTGTGAGCGAGAATTGTGAATATATATTTGTACTTTAAACATGGAAATCACAGAATCTGGAAATATGTGTGAATATTTGGTTTACAAAGAGATTATGAGAAAGGAGTGGCTTTGAACACTCGCCCAGGTCTCGTCACTTTGACATTCCCTGTTTGTGAGATTAGGGACTGCCCCTTTGAGGAAATCAGTTTTTCATTGCATGGAACGCATAGCGTCACAGTTAAGCTACAAAGAGAAACTTTTAAACAAGTGTCGTATTAGCAGCTGTTCAATGTGAATTAATAACAGTTACTGTAATTCCTAGTGAATAAATGTTAATCTCTATGCAAAAGTTTTTTCTTCACAGAAGCTCTCCAGCTACAAAGCACCCTTTCAATCCAGATTGAATTTATCCAACTTCCAATGAATAGAAGTTTGCAATGTTTTGATCCACAGCTACAACAAACATAAGTAAAAACTAATCAAGAATTTAAAAACCGTAGACTCTGCTGAGTAATGATTACCTTGTTTTGGAAAGAGATATTAGAGTTTATGTGCTATTCGCATAGCAAATGCATGAACCAGATGGTTTTTCTGTATGTGCAGAAAGCAAAAGGTTTTTATTTTTATCCTCATAACAATTTTGAGTCAATCAGTGTTGTAAACGCATTCACTGCCATTATTTACTGTGCTATAATAGTAGTATACTGCAAGTCCTTCTTTGTATCGTGGGTATGGTAATGCATTGATGGGAATTCAATATTTGTACGGAAATGAAAAAGATTTAAGACTTTATGAGCTATTATCTGTGTTTTTGCATTAGTAATTCTGGGTGATAGTAAGACATTTACACTCTCCACTGAGCAAAACCAAATGTTTAACCAATTTTAAGCTAAAGCAACTTCAGCACCAGCACTGGCTTTGCCAGATTGTGACAGAGCTACTCAAGCACACAAAGTTGAAGGCTTCACTCAAGATAATGCCCAACATCGCAGACTGTTTAAGACCAGATTCCTCAATGGCCTTTCTGAAACATATCGTCAACAGTTGTTCCTTATAAGACCAGAAGTAGTAACAATGGAAATGCAATCCATGCTCCAAGTTCTGGAAGGTATAGAAGACCGGGAAAAGGAGAAGCAAAGGAAAGCCAAAGACAAGTCTCAAACTCAGAAAATTACCATTCATGTGGTCCAAGATAATCAAGAATGGAAGGGTCGAACAGACATAAGAGGTGCATCAAAGCAACAAATAAATGAAAAAGAAAACATGACTTTGGAAGAAATGGAAAAGCAAGGCATTTGTTTCTTCTGCAAGAAGAGAGGGCACATGAAGAAAGATTGCAACAAGCATAAGAAATGGCTGGAAAGAAGAAATAAACAAGTTACAAACCAACAACTGGCATAGGAAATTGGCACTCCAACGTACCTCCCTCTCACAAATAACCAAACTCTGAAAAACGACTTGACTAAAGGCCTAGTGAATATCATATTACCTAATGGTCAAGAATGTGAGTGTCTAATTGATACTGGAGCAAGCCACACTGTATTAAGAAAACAGGAGGTACCTCAACAACTATTAACAGAAATTGATTTACCTGCTACAGGCCTAGCAGGAAAAGAAGTAAAACTAACAGAAAGCAAACCAGTCACACTTTTAGTAGGTGAAGAGACAATTGAAGTACCAATACAATTTCTCACTTCCTCATCTTGTCCCTATAATCTGTTGGGAGCAGATGTACTTTCAAAGATACAAGCCAGCATCAAATACACCCCAACTGGAGTAAAACTCATAAGTCAACTCCCATCTCCAGTCCAAGAAGATCTTACAGCAGCAATCTAGATGCTAGAGCAGATGAGCACATGTCACAAGGATAAGACTGTTAATCTACCAGATTGGCTGAACATAGTACCAGACAAGTTATGGTCCAAAGGAAACACGATGTGGGCACACTTAAAGTAAATCCTGTAAAACCGACACTAAAGCCAGGAACACATCCTGTCTCAATTAAACAGTACCCACTTGCTGCAGCTCAAACCAAAGCGATATCAGAACAAATACAAGAATATCTACAAATAGGGGTGTTAAGAAAATGTCGCTCTCCTTATTCTACACCCCTATTCCCAGTAAAGAATTAAGATGTCGGACAAGGGGGTGCAATACTGGATGGTTTATGACCTAAGAGAGGTCAACAAAAGACTTCTGATCAACACTCCCATTGTACCCAACCCCCACACTTTGCTTAATCAGATACCGCCAAATGCAAAATGGTTTTCAGTAATTGACTTGGCAAATGCTTTCTTCTCAGTCCCAATCACAGAAGATAGTCAACTCCTTCTAGCCTTCACCCATGATGGAAACCAATATTGTTGGACAAGACTCTCTCAAGGAGGAGTCACCAGCCTATCAGAATTTTCAGAAGCAATGGCACTAATTCTACAAGGATGGAGGCCTATCAATCCAACTACTCAACTCATTCAATATGTAGATGATCTCATGGTGGCTGCGGAAGCTGAAGAAGAATGCAAAGCAGAAACACTGTCATTACTTTGTTTTCTGGCCGAACAAGACTGCAGAGTATCACCAAGCAAGTTGCAACTAGTACAGGAAAAAGTAATATTCTTAGGACATTGTATCTCTGCAGAAACCAGACATCTTACAACTGAAAGAGTTAAAGTTATACGAGACATGAAGACACCAAAAACAGTCAAAGAAATTAGAGCCTTTTTGGGACTCCTCGGATATTGCAGAGAGTGGATTCCCTCAGCTTCAATTCTTATGCAACCACTGTATGAATGCTTGAGGAAACAACAGGGAACAGAACCACTCAATATAACTGAAATAGAGAATGCAGTGCAAGCCCTGAAACATGCCATCTCTACTGCACCAGCACTTGGACTACCAGACTATCTGAAGCCTTTCACATTGTTCTGCCATGAGCAGTCAGGACATGCTCTAGGAGTCCTCACACAGAAACATGGAACGAAGCAAAGGCCACTGGCCTATTATTCTGCACAACTCGATCCAGTTATAAGAGGCTCTCCATCTGTATACAAGCAGTAGCAGCAGCAATACTGAAAGAAAAGGTAGCAGATATGGTATTGGACCATGCACTTATTATTCAAGTTCCACATGCAGTCACAGAAATTCTTAATCAAGCAAAAACAAGACATTTGTCTGCAGCTAGACTAACTAAATATCAGGTAGCCTTGCTCAGCGCCTCACATGTAACAATTACCAATTGCACAGTCCTCAATCCAGTAACCCTGCTCCCCATTGATGATTCAGAAGAGGGGAGTAAGGGGAGTCGCAAAGAAGATGAATCATCAGACAGGGGATATGAGGACCTGAGTGAAGCGTCTGAAGAAGAAACTGAAGAAACTGAAGAAATACACACACAAAAATTTTCACATGATTTTTTGGAACTTATGAAATTAGAGACTTCAGCTTTGCATAATGTTACTGACACACCACTTTCAGATGCAACCCTAACTCTTTATGTAGATGGATCTAGATACTATGTGGATGGAGTTCCATACACAGGCTATGCCATCACAACTGAGGAAGAGGTGCTTGACTCAGGAACACTGTCTAATGGAGCATCAGCACAAGAAGCAGAATTGATAGCTCTAACTAAAGCTTGTGTATATGCAGAAGGACAAAAAGCCAATGTATATACAGATTCACGTTATGCCTGGGGAGTGGCGCATGACTTCAGTCCCATTTGGAAAAGCAGAGATTTCCAAGAATCAAATGGAAAATCCATCAAACATGCAAACTTGATTAATGAACTGTTTAGAGCATTGGAACTCCCTAAACAAGTGGGAATTATAAAGGTTCAAGCTCACACTAGAGAACAAACTCCAGAAGCAAGAGGAAATAACTTTGCAGATCAAGCAGCAAAAAAAGGCAGCCCTCCAACCAAAAAATACTACATTTCGTGTAGACTCAACAGAAGGTGACACAGACAAATTTCAATTCCCAGACCTACAAAGCAACAAACAAGCAACAAAGGAAGAAAATAATAAGTGGGAAAAAGAAGGTGCACAGCTTGATGAGCAAGGAATATGGTCAAAAGAAAATAAATGGTGCCTACCAAGAGCCTTATACCCAGTAATGACTCAGATTGCACATGGACAAGTACATCATTCCAAAGAGGCAATGACTAATAGGGTATGGAAAAATTGGATTGCCCCTGGATTCAACTCTGCGGACACAAACTATGTGGCAGCTTGCTGGATATGTGGAATACACAATCCAGGGCAAAGAGTAAAGACCCCAGGAGGAAGCATTCCAAAGGCTTTCTATCCCTTTCAGAGACTTCAGATCGACTATATACAGCTTCCTAAATGTGGTACCTACGAGTATTTGTTAGAAGGAAAAGCTACTGCCAAAAATACAGCAAAGAAATTAATCTCAGAAGTCATCTATAGATATGGGATACCTGAAGTTATTGAATCAGATAGAGGTACAACCTTTACAGAAGAGATAATGAAGCATGTAATGAAGAACTTGGGAGTATCACAAGCTTTTCACACTTCTTATAGGCCACCAGCAGGTGGGAGGGTAGAAAGGCTTAATGGTGACATTAAATTGAAACTACAGAAAATGATGCAAGAAACCAAAAAGACTTGGTTAGAATATTTACCAATAGTTCTGTTTAACATTAGAACTACACTTATGAAGAGACACAGGTTTAGCACCAAATGAGATACTGTTTGGCACAGCACACAGAACAGGCTGTTATTTTCCATAGCAACTACAGCATGTATATGGTGATTTGTTGAATTATGTTGCTTTATTACAGAAACAACTAACTGAAATACATGGTCAAATGTTCTCCTTCATTCCAGACCCTAATTTTGATACAGGTACCCATAAACTGCTATCTGGGGACTGGGTGGTCATAAGAAAGCACATCAGGAGACGTCCTGTTGATGACTCCTATGGCAGTGAAAGTACAGGAAAAAGACACCTGGAAAGTCTTCAAATCAGGGGAGTCTTGTTCTGATAAATAGAAATGACTGTCTTATGGTATTGATATGTCTTACCAGAATATTTCTGCCTGAAGTAGGGGTCAAGGCCTCCCTAACCCAGTATGAAACAGACAGATAAGTGACAAATTGCCTATGTCACTGTGAGAAACAGAAGGGGAAGGAGTGCTCAACAATTTGCACTCATAGGAGAATAAACTTTGAAAATGCCTTTGTGAATACATAACCTCATTGGCAAAGTTGTCAGCAATGATTCATTTTGAATATTGGGAATATTGCCATTAGTAGCAAAGGGTTTGGCAATCCAGCTCATTGTAGATGTGGTAGAGAAAATTGTTATATGGCTGATTAAGAAATTACTGACACTTGATTGTTGTTCCTGCAGGAAAAATAATGAGCTTCCAGAACCAGTAATGATCACAGAAATTTCTACAAGTTTAATGTCTGAGACAAACAGTGAACATTATCAGCAATGGTCAACAATCAAACCAAAAACCTGCACAGTCTGCAACAAGAGATTGACAGTGACCATCGAGAAACCAGAATGAAAATTGATGTCCTATTCATTAGTGGGACATATTTGTTAATGAATCTTATTCCATATAGAAAGCAATGAATATCTTGATTCATCCATTGATACTAATTCTTCTTGTACTAACTATAATGATTATATGGAACTGCTACTTAAAATGTAATACAAGAAAGCTTTTGAATAGATATCAGCAAAGTATTCCCCTCTATGCACCGAGATAAAACATTAAGTAGGGAAAGAAAAGTTATGGTGATAAAGTACCAGAGATATGTGCTTAATGAATTCTTGTTCTAATCATATGGGGTCCTTATGATACCATATGTTTAAATGTAGGTACTAACTGTCTTCTGCTGAGTATCGCCATGACTGATAGGTAGAGGTTAATAGTTGATATTTAATCAAAGAGGGGAATGTTAGAGTGGAATTGTATGATTATTGATTTAATATCTATCATGTGCTAAGCTTAAGATGCTAATATGTTATGCTATGACTTTAAGAGAAATTAAGCAGATATTATTTTCAGTTTAAAAAGACAAATTATTCAAGGTTGGCCACGCAGCACCATGTTCCCATCAACGAAAACATCCCAAGAACATGTAGCAACTTTCTTGATAAGATAAAACCCAAGGACTCAAAGATGGGGGCAGCACAAGCATATTGGCGAAAAGCCTGGAAAGAGATAACACATAAAGAAGAAAGAGTTGTTTGATCTTTGATGTAAAACTGAAATATATATATTGTTAATTGATTTTCTCTCATTATTTTACTGTCTTATAATTGGTTGTTCAGAATCTATACCCCTAGACTTACATGTATAAAAATAAGCGCTGAAGTGGTCTCAAATTGGAACAGAATAAAGCTGCTCAGCATTATATCATACAGGTGTTGAGTATTTTCTGTTCACCAGTCGACTGAAAACAAAGAAAGATCTGACTGACATTGAAGGTGCTTGATAGAAGTATCGGTGAACCCCGATACCCTAACAATATCATGCCACATAATAGTGCCCCAAATTCATATTATGCCACACAGTTGTGTCCCCAGTTCATATTATGCCACACATAGTACCCCTAGTTCATATTATGCTACAGAGTTGTGCCCCCAATTAATATTATGCCACAGAGTAATCAATAAATACATTGTTGTTAGCTTTATGTAGCCCGGTGGTGCAGGGCAGTGAATTGTAGCCACCGAGACAGACAAACATTACCTTCAAATTGTTATATGCACGTTTTTTTTAAGATGGCTGCTGCTTACAGCTCTGCAGCTCTTGAAACTACATTAACTCTTATGTGCCACAAAACAGAAATTTCCACTAAGAGAACCATGGGCTTCATGCTGTTTCTGCCGAGAAAGGTAAAGCAAGAGGAGCCCATGGCATGTAAAGAGTGGGGAGGGCCTCTGTGTTCAGAGATATATCCATTTCAGAGTAAGAACTAGATTCCTAGAAGCAATGGGAAGTGTCCAGCATCTCTGACACAGCGCATACATTTGGCAAACACCAGTGGAAATCACAGGATGGATCAAACGTAGCTGTGTTCACACAAAGGCATATTGTATTAATCTGGAACCAGCACAGCAACAGGTATTCCTGTAGACTCAATAGGCTATCCTTGCCTTCATTATCAACTGTGCTAGCCAAGCATTTAGGCTAGTCCCATTTATCGGATTTCCACTTGCTGTTGATGCTGCAGAATCATAGACTTTTCCTAGTGGTATACTTCACGTGTCTGCAAATGTTTCATGTTGTTAATTAAGATCGGGAACATTAATCAATCTTTTCCCTGGAGTTTCAGTTGATTTGCACCAAATGGGCAATTTTAAAGTGACAGTCTACCATAAATTGTTGTGAACAATTTGTACCCAAACTTTCCTGTTGACTAAATCTATGGGCCCTGACTTGTTATACTTCAGCACAGCTACAGGCAGAGAGTAAGTTATTAAATATACGTTTTTAATTAATCAAGCCTAGTATGTTTTAAAAGGTATACCTATGCCACTATGTTATATACTATATGCTATGTTATAATTTCAGTTGAGTTGTGTTATACTATGTAATATTTTATTATTGTTTCTCATTATATTTGTCTAAAATACCAATAACTGTGTAAATTTACTTGCCACTTGTAACTTTGTAGCAAATACAAATTACCCTTTATTAATGTGTGTTGGACCTATTGCCAATTATACTGTATCAGCAATGTGGTCCAGACTGGATGTGTGTGATCAGTGAATTAAATTGCAAAAAGAAAATCCATATTTTTTACCTGTAATCAATAACTCAACTGTATCACTACTGATATTCCAAAACCTGAACTTTTGCCAAATATGGATTAACCAACTTCTGAGTAAATCTTTCCATTTGTCAGTATTGGCAAATGAAAACATACTGACTTTCTCACAAACACACACAGAGAATTTATTAAAACCAGTATGTGTCGCACACAATTGTAGGATAGCCTAATGACCAGGAAGATAGCACAGTAGGGCTTCCGCCTCTTGGAACCACCCAGATCAGTTTGGTTCGGCTCTCTGGAATTAGGCCGCAATTACGGCTTCTGCGGCAACTCTGTAAATTTTATATGAGTCTTGATTGTGACTCCACTGTGCACACTGTACTCAGGCACAGTTCATGTGAGCGGGCAGAGCAAACACAGAGAAGCGCAATACATTTTCTGCATTGTAATGTTTGTCTCATATTAACTCACTATATATAGAAGTCAACTGAATAACACAAAAATGTAAACAACAGATTTAATCTCAAATAGTCTCATTATCTGTCCATTGGGGTGGCTACGATTTTACCTTCACATCTCAGTACTGCGCTGTTCCACACAACATTTCCTTCTTTTAAGATACAGGTGATGGTTTCTGAGCCATGTGTGCGGATAAAACCGTCGTCACACAGGAAGGACACAGAGCTTCCCAGCTGCAGGCTCTCCCCAAACCTTTTCCCATTCACTGGTACGCCGGGGTCAGGGCACTCGTTGTGTCTAAAAGCTAAATAAGAAAGGTAGAAAAGGGTGAGCAAGGACTGTATATGGACTAAGCTATCTATTGTTCTGGTTTATTGTTTAGAACACATGAAAAAACACATGTACGAAAACTTAGCACTAATAGCCATATATCAATATGTAATATAGTTTAATCAGGAATATATTATTACAGAGCATTTGTTAGTGAGTGTAATGGTCTAGTATAGCCTCATCTATCTATTAAACCACTACCTTATATAAACTGCTGATCTAAATGAGTTTAGATCTATATACTGTTTAACAGCCACAGTGCATAACATGGGATAAGAATCTTGCTGAGGTCATAAATAACCTAAACTATTTACAATCCATCAAGCAGGTCATTTGGATTATTATCAACTTGTGGCTGGAAATGGTTTTATGAATCACGCTCCATAATGAAATGTCTAGTTAAAAGCGTCTCTTAATTAATGCTGATTTCTGTTTGCTATAGCCTACCTCCATCTTTATTTAAAACTGGGCTAACACAATTTTCTTTTCATGCATATGATGAATATTTCTATACATTTATGAATAAATAATTCCTGGCAATGTCAAATATTAAGTGAGCTTTATCCATATTCATTCAGTTCAATTAACTGCAGATTCAGCAAAACAAACTTGGTCATGTAAAACAAAACATCAAGTTTCAGCCCCCATGAATCATCCAGCTGCTGTGTCTGAATGTTCTATAGACAGGAATATACAGTCAGATATTTCATGCAAGGTTCTCACAGGGGCAATGTCACAGCAACATGATCACTGTAAGAAGTCACGTAAATGGGGAACTCTATTTGGTATCAACTTGTTCACATAAGCAACTGTGGCCGTAGCAACTATTACAATCTGTGGTAACAGTTTGCCAAGGATGCTGCAATGCAGATGTCCACAAAAAGGCACATTATGTCATTGTGATTTGCATTCAATAATGAGTGTCCGCAGCGTTCATTAAATATAAGGGAGCTGGGCAATTAATTCAATGTTTGCATTTAGCCTGCTTAGCACACACTATGCCCTACTTGGGTTTAGCAAGCAGCAGTCTGTGCCTCCCTTTATTCCAGTTTAGGATTTGCTTTCTGCATCTTTAATCCTTTCGTTTTCTTTTAAAAAACAGACCATCAATCTTTTGGTGAAAACAAAAACAATACATACAGACTGTTTTATTTGGAGTTTCTGCCATTTTTTGTCATTTTATTTTTAATTTTGTAATATTGGGTCTATGCAGAGGGCTTTATCTTGCATGATATGCACACAATATAAAACTCATTAAAATTATTACAATCCATAATAAGTCATTCAAAAAAAAGTTGAATATTATTTTTTAACAAAACATATGACTAATGGATCCAAAAAATATAGTTTCTAAATGCAATTTATAAACCCTTATTATTATGTACAATATTGTGGGCGAGACTACTGCAGTAACATGGATACTGTACCTCCCAGCTAACCAGTGCTGTTAGGATGACAAACATATGTGAAAAGAATCTAGAAGGCTCTTTGTTGATTAAACTAGAACAAGGAATTTAGTCATTGGAGGTCCAACTTTTACACAATCAATAACCATTACTAATTGGAATATAGTCATATCTGTAATATGCAACTGCTGTAATTAATAACCAAGTCATATACTCACTGGTAAACGTGATATTGAATCCTCGCTTTTCGGTGGAGTGGTCAGTCTGGAACTCTAATCTTAACACATGACCGCTACTTGTTAATGATGTGGGCACTTGGTTCCCCGAGAAAGTGCCCAGGACAGGTGACTCTGGAGAACCGCCATCTTTTACTGCCAAGAAGTCAAACTGTGGCTCCACATCAAAGTCATTGAATGCCAGGTGAATGCGGCTCTCGGGCTTGGCTATGATCAGCCACACACAGTGCAGGTGGTTGCTGTATTCTTCAGGGTAGTTTGGTGAAAGAACATTTCCAGATGGGGAGGTGAAATTAAAGAAGCAGGAAACTGCAGGAGATTGGAAAGTAGCAAAACAAAATTATAAATACAATGGTTAACATCCTATTGCCTCATGTTTTATCTCTAATGATCAATAAGCAACAACAGTAAATCTAAAATAAATCATTAAAAATTGTACCCAAGGAGGAACTGTAATTTATGGAGGTACTCCCATTGCTGGGAGACTATTAAAAATCCTAGTACATTACATTTTTTATTTTTCTTCCTATATAGCAATAGCAAAATAAACTATATACATTTTGCCAATGAAATACATGACTTCTTTCAGATATTTTTTATGCAACTTATTATATTGACATTCAGTTTTACTTTTAGTTGTGTTTCTTTCAAACTGGTACGTTACAATTGGGTAGAACAGGTGTGTTAAGTGCAATGTAAATCGTTGGTAATGAAAGATAATGTTACATTTCTCAAAGCCTAGACATTATTAGTGATTAGACTTAAAATTACATAACCAGGTACAATTTTTAACTATGTATAACATAATATATTTTAAAGGAAATTTTACTCCCCACAAATAACAAGTCTAAATACTTTAGCTTGAGCAGTAAATAGCAACACGATTTAGAAATACAATTTTTTAATCCCTGCTAAAAATATAATATATTTCTTTGACTATCCTCTAATCATGTGTACTAGTAAATGGGGACAGGAGAGAACTGAAGTCCTGGAACAAATATTTTCAGAAATAGAACTCCCTGCAAGTATCACTTATCCTAAATACAGTTTGCTTATTTATGCGTTGCATTGCTTGTATTTATTTGTTATGCAGATGAGTGAAAGGTATTGTTCTCTGTTATCAGACAGTTGAAACTAGCGGCTTTATTTATTAAAGGGCACCCTATCTCTCAAAGGGACTACTGCCGATGATAGTAGTGTAAAACTTGGGGAAGCCTGTTTAACAAGGATTGCTGCTGTACTTGTACTGCCATAATCCTTCTATTACCACCATCTCAGGATGGCGATAACAGGAAAATATTAATAAAGGAGTGCTTTATCTTTTCAATGTAGCAGCTTTTCAATTGTCAGTAGGTTAATAAAATGTTTTTCATATTTTTATCCATTTTTTTAATTTTTAATTTATTACATTTTTTTGTGTAATTTGAAACTGACAGCTGAAGACTTCCACTTCCACTGCGCATGTGCGAACCGGCTAGCTGGGTCACGCATATGCAGATCCCCTGGTCCACGGAAATTAAGTCTTACCACTCCTGGCAAGTATCGCCAGGCAGCAGAGTATCGCACAACTGCCCTGGCGATATCTTATTGGTAAATAGTGGTGATAAGTTATATTCAATCGCAGCGGTGAGCAGTGTTAAAAAATCAGATTTATCACCACAAATTTATAAATAGGCCTGTAAGAGAGATCAACCGTCTGTGTTCTTCAGTGGAGGGTAAGGCAGGTAGTCCTCTGTTTATAGTGAAATAATCATACATCACAATCTCAAATATAATCTTAAATTCTTAATGATAAGTTTTAAGAAATTTTCACATACATATTTGTAAATGTTATTAGCAGCTCTATGATATTAGATACATTTGATAAACTGGTCATTAAATAAATGCATATATTCAGGATATAAAGTGTCAAAATATGTCCCTGTAAATGTATCTCTAGGTATCTGTTAATCACAAAGGATAGCTGGAGCAGTGCAATGTTTTGGAGATATCTAGAAGTGGGGAAACTGATAATCTGCAGCTTTCAAGTTAAAAATGTGATGGAAGCACTCTGCAACAGAAGACTCAGACATTGCAAACAATACTAGTTTTTGGACAATTTGTCTATTTAGATCTGTGCGACTTGGAATCTTATGTAAATTACGGGATGAAATTTACACTTGCGAATGACACATTTACCCCCTAGAGTTTATACAACTGTCTTGCAGTCTCCTAGACAAGAAAAATATTCTGTCTGCATATTACTGGTTGCACACACAGAGCCTGTGATGCCAGGGTAAATAAAAGTGCCATACTACTTGTTGCCATTTCAACATTTGGCGCCTCATGTAGAGATTCAGGCAATTTCCGTCTAAAACACAGACGAAAATTACAAACAAAGAAAAGAAAGACACACTTTACACAGGTATGTTAAGCCAGACACATCTAAGCTGATGGTCATCACTATCAGTTCGTAACTGACACTAGTGAGTGCACGCAAGTTTCCCATCTCATGACAGGTGTATATCTGAGTCTCAGCCTACATAATTTACAATTGCTCCAACATGCTCTTACATGTTCCTTTCTTTCCTCGTTCCACCTCCTCAATCGTAAAGGGCCAAAAGCATCCATAATCGATAGCTGCAATTCAGTCTACATATGGCTGCAACCGCAACTAGTGCTTTGTGGGCATGCACAGGGGTAAACAAACGCCATTTCCATCCAACTCTACATGTGCCCCTTGGTCCTATATAAGCATAGCTTTAAACATGATCTAAGAGTTATTTAATTTGGTGGTATTGATTTGTGAATGGGGCAGTCAGACTGATCTATGTATTGTACCAGGCTATATTGACAGTATTTCTCCTTTACATGTATGTTTGACCTCAAGGCTTAGGGGTATATTTACTAAACTGCGGGTTTGAAAAAGTGGAGATGTTACCTATAGCAACCAATCAGATTCTAGCTGTCATTTTTTAGAATGCACTAAATAAATGAAAGCTAGAATCTGATTGGTTGCTATAGGCAACATCTCCACTTTTCCAAACCCGCAGTTTAGTAAATCTAGCCCCTAGACTAGTTGTATAATATTCCAGTCCACTATTCATTTAAAAAAATTTTGCCTACACAGCCATTTACTGCAGTCAAATACTAATTTATCACCTGTTCATGTCCAATAAGTAAGCTTGGAGGAGTCCCTTTCAATTATTTTGACAATAAATCACAATATGTAAAGAGGAACTATTATAATAAACAATGGGATTGTGTTTTTGTTTTAGTTTCCATAAAGTCCATAAATAGAAAGGCAATTTAATAAACAGATCTCTTTAAGCTCTATGGCATCCAGCCCAAGCCAGTCAAAATTGCAGTCATGTACAAAACTTTTTAAAATTTTTAACATACTTTTCCATCACTGTCTCTTTATTCAAACGACGACATTTCAGAAATGATGATGGAATAGGACCCGGAAAGATACATTTTTATGAAATAAATATGAAAGCCTTTATTCATTTTGCTGTGAAACAAGCAAGCAATGTGCTGTGGAATCTAATGTCATGCAGGGAGGTACAACAACATGCATAGCAATAAGAAAACATGCTGAGCAAAGTATAGTGCTGACCAGCATAGCAGTGTGTAGTGATAATATCCAATGTGTGATCATGGAGCTGTGACTACAACCACAGAGCCCTCTGCAGCTTTTTAATCTTGGTGTGACCTCTAGTTTCAGTGCTTTACAAAGAGCGCAACAAACTAATGCTAAACATTTTTATGTCACTTATCATTTCCAACAAAGGGTGAGCAGGCTGCGGAGCAGCCATTAGCATATTAGTTCTGTGTGACACTGCTGATCTCTTATTGGTGCTCTGCACAGAAATCTCAGCATAATGCAGCCACATTGACCTTCCTGCACCCTTTTCACCATTCACTTGTTAAATAAACCCATCTCGTGCCAATGTTTAAACAGCAGGGGGATGTTTTAATGCATTGTTTTCCCATTTTAGCCAGCTCCTGCTATCTCCTTCTGAGGTTGATCAGCCTTTCTTATTTATCACTAATTGGCACTTAACTATTGCTAATAAGGGATAATTTAGACAACAGAAATATCAGTCTATTTAAATTGTGGTACTGGTAAGTAAAGTATTACAGTGAAATGCAGACATAAACACACAAATAAAAACTGTAGCCAATGCCTCGTTTTATATATACTACTATACTGTGCATGAACATAACCAAATTTATTAACAGGTATATTATATGGATTTATGTCTAAAGTTGACTAAATCTTCCTGAAAGTTAAGCGACAGGATCCATTTCCAACTTGCACACATACATATCGCCCAACATTGCAGAAGCACAGAGTCCATATAGTCCAGTCATGCCACTGATTCACCCCGCCATACCACGGAATCATGAAGTTTTGCCCTTTTTGGCGGTCCTGATTGGTTACTGTCCCACCAAAATTGCTAATCGGTTTGGGCACAGTTGTGATTTGTCAGACTATCCCACCAGGAAATGTTGAGGGTAGCTTTGTGAAGTCGGGGGACAGGTGGGACTTAAGGACATGGCTTTGGTCATAATGCCCTACCCACCGAGTGAGTGCTTCAACATGCCATGGTCAATGGGGTATGACCACACAAATCATGTCATGTTCCACAACACCACTTTTCCATCAGATATTTGCTGTGTCCGGTCTAAAGTAAGTAAAAATGTGTGCCCATAAATTACAGTCACCAAAAAGAAGAACATCTAATGCCCATATCTATATATATATATAACATTCCAGTAGTGGAATTATAAAAGGTGCAGAGGGTGTGGCCTCTATGGGGCTTGAGTGTGAGGGAGATGTGGACCATCTGTGGCCCCTGCTCCTCCCAAAAAAAAGCACAGAAGAGGTCTCTTCTGAGAATACACCAGTCTGACAGATGCACAGTGGGTACATGCAGGTGCGGGCTGGCACATTTCAGCCCGAGGGGCGCACAGGCGGCCGCATCGCCTGTCATGTGATGCGGCCGCTGGTAATATTAAAGAAAGACATGCATCCACGGGGGGGTGGCGGCCCGAACAGGGGTCAGACTGAGCGGCCCGATGTCCCCCTGCCCCCCGGCGCAGCCCGCCCTTGGGTACATGTGCCTGACCCTTTCAAAGTAGAGCGGGAGGCTAGAGTGGCTTTGTTGGGCCCCTACCCAAATTGTGCTATAGGTCCCAACAATGCACTGTTCTGCACCCGTTTCCAAGTAAAGTCTGCAATAAAGCAAAATAGTTTCTCACTGATTTTTCTAGTTTGTTAACCTTCTGATAAAATCAGTACACTAATAAAACAAAACCAGTTTATTCGTTTCCTCCTCTTCAACACTTTTGCTGCTCTTCTGATAATTTCTTCAGTGCTGAAAATGAGCTTGTATTTTTTCAATCCCATGTTGACTCACTATGTCATTACATACTCATGTGGACTCCACTCTGGCATGGCAATTTGACAATGAGACTTGGAACAAGGACACAAAAACATTGGTTTTCCCTTTCTACTAACAATTTGAGGATCATTAGTATTAAACATATTTGCTGGGTATGAAGAGTCTCATTTGTCTGCCGCATTAAAGTCAATAGTACAGACCCTTGGTTTTGTGATTTTTTGGCACTACTGAAGCTTTGTTAAAAGGATACTGGGAAATACAGTTGTAACAGACATTAATTCTGTTTCAGAATAATTTGCCATCATTTGCTTTCAAACTAGCAATATTTCTCTCAATTAAAGTAAATGATGGCGAAAGATACTTCACACAAGAGCCAAGCATCATTTTTGGAAGAGGATAGCTGATAGGGTGTGTAGGAGAAGTCTTAGTACCTTTTTATATCCACGAATATGATATAATTTCATATTACCTTGCACCTACATAGCCTAAGCCATGGTTGTCCAACCCGCGGCCGCATGCGGCCCAGCATGGCTGTAAATGTGGCCCAGCAGGAGTTTTGGTTGTGGCAAGGGGACAGCACTGAAAAAAATAAAAAAAATAAAATACTTACCTTGCGGTCACGTCAGCTGGCGCTCCGGCTCCCTCCTTGGTCTCCTCCTCCATGTGGCGCTCGCAGTGAATGTCGGGGGTGACGTCATCACACCCGACATCCATTGCGTAGCGCAGCACAGAGGAGTCACCTGTGCGAACTATCAGCAGCAGTGAAAGATTATCCAGTATCTTATTGTTGTTACTCTGAATTTGGACTTTCTGCACCATGCAATTATGAACTAGCTGTGTTCTCTGTATGTATCTAATATAAATATCAAGAGATAATTGTATTTTTAATATTTTAAACCATTTTAAATGTGCAGTGCTGAGTAGGGTGAAATTATCACCCACTGTTACCCTCATCGGAGGCTACTCCATGAGCCATTTTTCCCACCACCCTATCTTTAAATCTCTGTAGATTTCTATTAGTCCTCCTGATGCTACCTATATCGGTGACCATTTCAAACTGGTCAATAAAAAAAATGATTCATGGGTGCAGAAAGAGAGGAAAAAAAAGTTTTTGCCATTTAATTCCCCGAACCCCACTAAGGGGCAGATGCAGGTAAGTTAAATTGCAGCTGGTAATGGGACTACTGCTTTAATCATGATTCTGCAACAGGTTTCCTAACTCTTACTAACTTCATTTCCAAGTAAGTTTAATATGTTAACTATGTTTTCTATGGTTTTTTTCGATGATCAGCTATCGTTAGTGTTAGTGTATTTTATGTGCGGCCCAAACCAACTCGTCGTCTTCCAATGTGGCCCAGGGAAGCTAAAAGGTTGGACACCCCTGGCCTAAGCAGAGATTGTTTATTCAGATAATAAATTTAATTTTTTTTTTAAATCATAGCTGGGTGGGCATTTGCAATGTGGCATGTTAAAGTCTTTGTAAACTCCACAGTTGCTAAATGCAGCCATCACAGTTGTCCTAAATGAGGCACTAACAGATTTAATCTTTCACTTTAACGTTATAATGGCAAAGTCTTCTAATTTAGAGTGAAATACTGTGACAGGTGATTCAACAATCACCTTAAAGAGAAAGTAACATAGTAACATAGTAACATAGTTGATGAGGTTGAAAAAAGACACCAGTCCATCAAGTTCAACCTATTTTGGATCTCCTGCGATCCTGCACTTATATTTGAAATTAATCCAGAGTAAGCAACTGCCAATCTGTTTCAATTTTGAAAATCCCCCCAGACTCAATATTGCAATCCAATTTTTACCCTATATCCACTACTATCCATTATTTTAAATTAACGGTCGTATCCCTGGATACACCTTTCCGCTAAAAATTTGTCTAACCCTTTCTTAAACATATCTATTGAATCTGCCATCACAACCTTCCCTGGCAATGAATTCCATATCTTGACTGCCCTTACTGTAAAGAACCCCTACCTTTGCTGGATGTGAAATTTCCTCTCCTCTAACCTCAGGGGATGACCACGTGTCCTGTGTATGGACCTTGGGGTAAAAAGTTCCCATGAAAGCTCTCCGTATTGACCCCTAATGTATTTGTACATAGTAATCATATCTCCCCTTAGACGCCTCTTTTCTAAAGTAAACATGCCTAAACTGGCTAACCTTTCCTCATAACTTAATGACTCCATACCCTTTATCAATTTTGTCGCCCTTCTCTGAACCCTTTCTAGTTCCAAATTATCTTTTTTATAGAGTGGTTCCCAGAACTGTACTGCATATTCAAGATGAGGTCTTACCAACGATTTATACAGTGGCAAAATTACACTGTCTTCCCTTGCATCTATGCCCCTTTTTATGCATGCCAATACTTTGTTTGCCCTTGCAGCTGCTGCTTGACATTGAGCACTATTGCTAAGTCTACTGTCTACGAGCACTCCCAAATCCTTTTCTATTATAGATTCTCCTAAATTAATTCCATTTAATTTATAGATTGCGTTCTTGTTTTTGATCCCTGAATGCATAACCTTACATTTATCTGTGTTAAACCTCATATTCCATTCAGCCGCCCAATCCTCCAGTTTATTTAAGTCCCTCTGTAGAGAAGCTACATCTTGCTCTGATTTTATTACCTTACAGAGTTTAGTGTCATCTGCAAAAATAGAAACTTTACTCTCTAAACCATCACCAAGGTCATTAATAAATATATTAAAAAGGAGTGGTCCCAGCACGGAACCTTGAGGTACTCCACTTAAGACTTTTGACCAATTAGAAAATGTTCCATTTATCACAACTCTCTGTTCCCTATTCTCTAAACAGTTTTCGATCCAAGTACAAATTTTGATTCCTAGACCCAGTTCCCTTATTTTGTAAACCAATCTCTTGTGTGGCACTGTATCAAAGTAAAGTATGTGTATTACTGCACTGAATAATGTACATGAATTAACTGAGTGTGTAGAATTAATATGTGAACCATGCTATTTTGCACACCACTGCAACAATTTACCAAGTTAGGAGGAAGTACTTCTATAACAGAGTAGCAGGAGTGACATTTAGGCAGACTTCTACAGAAGTGGACTTTGTGGATTGGTTTGTTTATATACAAGGCCAGAGCCATTGGGGGTCACAAAAGCACAGATTCTCAGCTTCCTTTTTTCCTTTTTATCAGATCACTTTAGGACACCAGAGCTCCAAACTTCACCACAACCAGGGGAAATGCTTTACACCTATCTACACCTCTTAAAAGACTCACATGCTATACAGAGCAGCAGTGAAGAGGTAATACCGCCAAACTTTCCAGTCTGCAAGACAAAGGTATCCATTTGGCGGGACGGCCCTCAAATCGGGACTGCCACAACTAAACTGGCCAGTTGGGAGGTACGGGACACTTCTGTAAGGACGTTGAAGGAACTTCAGCTGTCTGTAATGGAGGGGGGAGGTTACGCTTCACTATTCTGGTGAAATACCAGAGAAATATTGAACAATGTACTTTATTGTTCATTCCTGATCATTTAAATTTTGGGATTTAGTGTAATTTAAACAATTTTAACCATGAATATACTATGCCACATGTTAAAAGAAAGACAGCTAAAACAAATATGGAAGATAAAATATAAAAAACTCTGCTTTTAATTAAGAGACTATTCAAGGAACAATCAAAACTGAAACTGTATTAATAATTTAAGGCTATTAGGTTACAGATGAAATCTGGAGTATTACGTACCCGTGGTCCCCTAACCACATGATCCGGGTATTGACTACCGCTCTGCCTGTTTAAATCAGGCAAAGGTTAGTATACACGTATACACTATAGGGCAAAGTGGAGGCTATGGACCTGACACATCACACAAATGACAAATCACAGGTAAGTAATATTATATTGATTTCACCTCAATATGATAAATTATATTTAAAATTGTATTTTTGTGTGGAATATAATAATTTTATAATATTATTTTGGGCCAAAATATTTAGAAGATCCTAAAATTCCTTAATTTAATATTGCCAGTCTCCTTCTAAATAAGCCAATGGTATTAACAGATCAATTGTTTCAAAACAAACAATAGTAAAACAGAAAGAGCAAAGTGTGTAAAATCACAAAACCATTAGCAAACCATCTCTCCCCATAATTGTGCGCAGTCATTGTGTCACCAATGCAGGCCGGATCCCTCTACAAATAACTTATTTACCGTGGCACACAATGATCTCCCATGTTTCAAATTGCAGTAAGATTGGTTCAATTACAAACTTATGCATATAATAAATATTTAAATATTTGTTTGGAAAATAAGTGTAAATGATTTTTCATCACTGTGTAGTGCGCATAGAAATGCACTGTGTTCTTTACAAAGTATTTATCTCATGAGATTTAATCTCATGTGTAGCCCTGGCTTCAGTTCAAACCACTTGTTAATTCATAATTGGCTAGTTATACTTAGTTGCTCCTTAGCCAGCATTGTCAGCTATTTGACCAACCTATGCAGATAAAATGCAAAGTACAACTCAAAAAGTACAGTTGCCATAGGACTATGCAACTAGCAGGCAGGTAATTCCAAGTTTCAGGTCCCATGGTGAATGTGATATTTGCACAAGATAACATGCATATTTCATTATTTTTCAGTCATGGAAAAATACATTTTGCAAAAGTGAAAGGTGCGCTTATTTGTATTGCAAGCTAGTGGCACATCAATATAACTGAGAGAGCGCAGTGGTGGAAAAATGAAAGCTACACCCTTGTGAGATTTGAAGGGTCACACATGAGTTCCTCAAAATGGCATACTGCCCATCAGCCAGTCAATGTTTGGCTGACACAAAATAAGACAGTGCTTATAGTACTATTGACATTTAATCCTATATTCCAAAGGCAGTATAGTGCTTCAAGATGTATATGTCAGTAGAGCTATGTAGATCCTTTACAAGTAAAAGTGTAAAAATGAAACAATGTTTAGACAAACAAAATGTTTGCACTTTGAATGTCTTCTAATTTCAAATTTCCTGGGACAAACCTTCCTGTAGTTAAGCTCCATGCAGTCGTATTGTTGGACCTAGATCTCCTCTCCTCCACACACGCCTGGGACATAATGATTTTATGACACTCTATAGAGAAACCTAACCCTACATACATCTACCTAACCACACGATAATAATACAATCCAGTTGCTCTCTATACACACATAGATCATTATACCTACCGGCATGGCAAGGCTATGGTACATGGTCAAAATGTAGTATGACTGTCTTTTACAGCATAAAGAAAATAAATGATGCTATGAATTGCATCCAACATACAAAAGAAAAGTAAAATGGCACAGTTGTAAAAAAAAAATAAGCATGTTGTCAGTAATGATACTCTAAAACCTGAGACTGTCCTTTGAAATAGAAAAGTTACCACAAAGAGATCATACTTGAGTACATTTTGGCAAGTGCAAGGGTGGTGATGAGGCGATTCAAGTCATCACGGCCCAATCCCCTGCTCCATAACTGCTTCACTGGGCAGCGTGGGCAAGGTCATAATGAAGTGATTTGCATAATTAAGCCTGGCTACCTTTGTGCAATGCTGCAAATAGCATTCTCGCACAGTGGAGGCGAAGCATGAATTGTGTCATCTAGACCCCACCCCCTTCTCAAGAAAGAGAAGTGAGAACAGCAATTGTGGCCTCCTCTACCTGGCGTCTAGGAGGACTCTCTGAAATTTGTGAGTCTCCCAGAAATTCTGTGGGAGTAGGCAAGAATGTATAAAAAACAAATATCATATTTTTAAAATTAGTTACAAGCAAGAAAAAAAACACGTTGGTACATCAAGGTACTGAAAATGTTTAATTATACAGGGGCAATCACACAGATCTACCTTAAATTGCTTGAAATTTTAAATTCCTTTATCAGCATTATTGCTATGGATCCCTGTTCCAGGAATTTTACTAACTAATTGCTGGGAGCCTGCATTTTTAATTACTGTACTTAATCAATACATCAAGCAACAAAATGTCCACACAATGAAATGTCATCCTTATAATAGACAAAGGCATGAAACACGCATTTCTGCAGAAATCTGAATAGGGAAATGTGTTATATGAATACAAATTGGTTGCAGTGATTTTAAATGGTTATATAAACAAACATCTGTGTATGTTACTACAATGGTCAAACATCAAGTTGCATAAAAATATGTTAATAACAGTGGTATTGTAAATACTATTATCAATACCATGTTATAGCTCAATATGCCAATGAAACTGAAGCACTAGGTACCAGAGTTAGCGCTGAAAGAGGGAAGTATTAGCAATAAAGCCTTCTTAAGACATTTAGTGATGTAGGTGTATTGTATTCAAGATGCAAAGTCCCATAGAGAAATACAAAAGATTGTTTTATTATTTTACAGACAGCACATGTTTGGTGTCCAAGGACAAATTGACCCTTTAGTGGCTACACGCAGTCCCGGTGAACCAAGCCTGTCATCTGACCAACATATTGGGGACTCTGAAAACATTTTATGAGTGAAATAATTTTCCCTGTTCCGATTGTCAGCCACCCTGGCAAACAGTGGGGAAGATGGGTGTGCCACCAGCAGCATCACAGGCAGTACTGACTGACTTCCCTCTCCTCTGCCTGACAATGACGATATTAATACAGTGATAGAGTAGGTTGAAAAGCTGAGAGAAAAAGTATTTATAACAATGGTGAGATGAGGTGTATACATTATTCATCCAGACACTGACTGGAACTGTCAGGATACATCCCATATTTAAAAGCTATTATTGGGCCACAATGCCAGGAGAATTAAGCTTATATTCTGTACTTTTAACAGAATGAAGAAGGCTGCCATTTTATTGCTATCACAGTAACTTTTACACATGGCAGGCCCATCAAGCACTCAAGCGTTGTTTTAGCTCAGTGAATGAAGAAGGCGATGTATGCATTCTGCTGTGCTCGTTACCTAAATCAACTCCAACAGTGTAAAACAGAAACATTATTCGACTTACTGCAGAGAAAGAGAATTCAGAAAAATAATTTTGAATGTAAATCTCAAAACAAATAGCTAAGCCCATCCAGTGGTGAAATGCATGACAAGTGGGAAATGAATCAGAAGTACTTTAAACAGGCACTAGGGGCAGTTATAGTAGATAATCATGTGCAGCAATAAGAGGTATTTAAAAAGACTATATTTTCCAGCAAAATGATCAAACAAAAAAATGTATGTTTATTCTGTATACCTATCTGATTACTCTAATTTCTTCATTCACTCTTAAGAGAGTAGAATGAAATACAGACAGCCAATGCATCAAAATCTCATTAGCTGTCATAAATTTTTAAATAACTGTGGGTTAGTTTTAATGTTGCTGCTGACTGTACTCTTTGTACGATTTTCCTGGTTGCATATCCTAGTCTCATTTAATGTGTGCTATGTGATTCTATTCCATCAGCAGTAGACACTTCCAATGTGGCTGGATGAGCTAATGTTCACATGTGCAGCCTCAGTATTTACAGAGAATGTGTTGATAATGACCTTCATTGAGCCAGAGCCCCCCCTAACTCCCCTGCCCCCTATCCATTGTCCAATATGCAATGCAGCCTCAGCCTGTCATTTAAAGTGGGCACTATTCCCAGCGTAACTGGCACATGCCCAAACTGTGAAAATTGGTCTGCTTATGAAGAGGGAAAACCATCCTCTGACCAAGAAAGGGTTAAATAATTTGACTAAATCATTTCTTATTTTAAAACAATATACTGTAGGTTTGTAACTAGTATTTGTTTTGAATAAAACACAGGCTCTCCTATTACCAATATATAGCTTGTTTAAAAGATACTGCTTTGTAATCCCAAGCAAGGCATTCTACTGATTCAGCATGAAAGCTGTCAGTTGGTAATCTACGGTCTATGGTCTAAGTATAATAGGCAAAACATTTCGTGAAAAGCAGTTTGAGTCATCACGAGGATGGTCTCTTTCGGAGAACACTGAACACTGCAAGTCATCTGCAGGGTTGTTACATTATCTTTCTTGCTGTATCAATCCCATCATGACAGACATCATCACATCTCTTAACGATATCACAGGCTGGAGTGGCACTGAGTATAGACAGGATTACATTACAAAAGCCTATACAAATAGCTCTCATTGAAACTTCTTAGATCCCTGAAGTATGACAACTAGAAACCGATAGATTCCTCTAAACTCAAATGTTAGAAAAACAATGTATGTTCTAGTTTTAGAGAAAACTGATTTTCTAAAAGTTATATTTATATTACCATAGGCAGCTAAAATGGGGACCAAATTGCCTTAAGTTTGTCAAAGCGGCTGCAATAAACAGTTACCCACTAGCAACTAAGATCTAAAAATTGTCCCCCCAGCAGCAACCAGGGCGATGAGATAAGTAGCTGCAGGTCACATAACTAAACAAACACACATTTATGAACAGGATTTGAGAGTTTGTCTTAGTCACACACAGAGTTGGTGGAGACCCAGGAGGTTCAAAAAGACTGTTTGATGATAATCCATATAAGAGAGTTTCCATGTTGGGAGCTACATACCCACCAGCTGTATCTCAGCTTGCTGCTTTTGATTGAGGGTTGTTTATTATTTATTGACTTGATAATTTACTCCATACTCTATATAACTACTTGACAAAAAAAAGGTAAGACAGCTTGGGAATTGCTTTATTTACAGCTTCACTTGTTGTTGTTATTATTAACATTTATTATTAGCAATTATTCATATAGCATCGTATTACTTTAAGTTGTTACTAGTGACGCAACAAATCTATACAAAAAATTTTTTCTTGTATATCAAGCCAAATCCAACATCCTAATTTGCATATTACATAAAAAGGAGGTCTTAACAATATGTATCATTTTAATTCCTATTAGCAATAATTTAGTATAATGTGCACTAAACTCATAGCGAAATCAGATTTACCCTAATCCAAATTTTGCTACACTTTACCTAATTTGCAAACTGTCAGAAGCGGTGGGCGCTGGTGCATGCAACCGCGAGTGAGTGTTGCGCTTGGTTATCAGTGACGCTTATGAGAGACCAGTTTGAAATTTCAATCACATGGTCATTCAATAGAAGAATCCAGCTACAGAAACTCGGCTACTTATTGGAGCATTCTGATTTGGGCAGGCAGCTGTACCTCTTACTGCTTCTGATAGGAGCAGTGTACTTTTAGTATTTCCCTGTTCATTGTAATTGGTATTACCTTTCTAGTCTTTGGTCCATTTTGTTTTTTGGCTAGCCTGACCACTGACTTATTTGCTGCCTGCTGACTGGACTCAGACTATTCTTTCCAGCCCTGTGCACAGCTCTTGTTGAATGATTTTTCTATCTAAGCTTGGACCAGCATCATATTAGTTACTGCCATATTGTCTCCAATATTTCCTGCATCAGCACCTTCAGAAAAATAAGCACTTCTACAGTATGCACAAGACTTGGGGGCAATTGAGTACCCGTGAGCATGTTCAACCCTATTGAAAAGGGCAGCTGCTAGAGATGAAGAACATCATTAACATGGTTCTAGAGGTTTCTTGTAGGATTTCAGTGTTTAGCATCACACAAACATAGTCCTTGATCACTTTTTACACACATGAAAAGGATTATGGTACCAGAAAATGGACCCACATTATAATGGCCTTAAACAATGTGAGGGTCTAACTAAGGGCACAGAGCTCCAAGGAATATAAGTCAAATCTCCTCTGACAGGGATCTGTTCTCCATCAAACCTAATTCTATTGCTAGTCTTAATCCTAAACCATAGTCATAGACATTAGTCCAAGGTGTAAACCTCTACTCTAAGTCCAAATCCCAACCTTGAGACTAGCCCAACCAGTAAACTTTCCATAACCCTGAAAAAGTGTTGATCTTCTGGAGATGTTAATATAAACTAACATAGGTAATACTAGTTTACTAGTAAAACACAAAATAGGCCATGCCTTCAATCAACGTTCAGTGTGCCCAAACCAAATCCATTCTGTCTAAACCAAACCTATTTGTGGCAAGTCACACCTTGTCTGGCAGTCAACACTCGCTTTGTGACTCTTGGCATATATGAAGTTTAGCACTTTGAAGAGCCTTCTTATTAATGTACAGTTTGGGATCTATTACCCTGCATTCCTAGGATATTACGTTTTCCAAATAAGGGTTTTTGGAGCAACATGCCTTAAATATACCAAATTACATTTAAAATGGCCCACACCATTGTCCATACTGCCCTTGGCATTCCCCATTTCAATATATTGTTTAACAGAACTGCACTGAAGGAGACTCTTGGTGTTAGTATATAATTGCTGTACACACTATTTCTAGTTTTCTGTGTTATAGGTTTCTGGATAAAGATCCTTCAGGTGTATTAGATTTTTGGATGGCCAGTCTTTAGTGTATACAACATACCTGGAAATCAGATAGCTGGCAAGCATACTATTGACAGAGTTCCTAATATTTAAATGATGTAAAAATCATTACACAGAGGTCTCCCAAGAAAATGCATATACTTGATGATGATACATGTGACCCGTACAATAACGGTAAATGATACCTTATTCACTATTATTTTTTATTGATTTATAGCAACTTACTGAAATTGTGTAACTTAAATACTGGAATAGCTTACTCTTTTAACAAACATAAATGTTCTCTATCAATGGTGTCATTTGTCAACTTTAAACCATGAACATGTTAGGAGCAATCATAAATATGTTGTGGGGCCCAGGGTCTTTTGAGTGACCCTGTGTATCTTTTGAACCACTAACTTAAATAATAAGTTTTCATTATAAGATAAGATGTATATTACAGAAGTTGTAGATGGCTCATTGCTCTCTGGAGGGTGACAAGCCATAATATTTAGCAAAACACTATAGAATATCTTATGGAAATACTGACATTCACACATAACGTGGAAAACTGTACATTTTAAATGTTTACATCGCCCCAAAGATCTATATTTATTTGCTCTTAAGGGACATCTCTTCGAGTTAGAATGGAGCACAGGATGACAAATTGCTGGATTGGTCTGTAGAGAAATCAAACTGGCATACAATAGTACGCAGAAGTCCAAGACTGCATTCTGGAAAGCAGCACACATTTTGTATGCCACATCTTATAAACAAGGATTTACTATTGAAAGTCCGTCACGTCAATTTGTTGTGTCAGAACAGTTTGAAGGGGCAACGGGAGCAACAGCCAGAGGCTCAAAGTGCACATGGAGCCTGGGCTGATTTCTCGGAGAGCCTAATATGCTCTCACTGCACACATAAGCATATAGTTTAATGTCTTTTCCGTGCTGACTTGCAGCAGATCTTACATCTTGTTAAAGACACAGGGTTTGCCATAAAAATCATTTCTCAACCATTTCATTACAATTTAACAATGTAGCCTTATGTAGAGTTGGACCGGATTTACGCTTAACTTGATTGTGAATTTGATCCCATACTTTATCTAGTATTCCAAGACACGTGTATTTTACGATCACCATCAACACGGATCTTAAACCAGGGTTAAACCAGTCGCAACAGATATGTGTTTTAGAGACATATCTCTGGCTACTGAGGATATATAGTATGTAAGGAGTGTTAGCAAGCAGTAATTGTACTAGGCCTATTCCTGCCTGCCTAATATGTCCCTTTTCCGCCTGTAAACATTGGAGACAGGACTGAGACATAAGTTTGTGTACTGTGTATGCACAGATATAAAAGGCACTATTTGCCCTTATAAGTCGGATTTACCTCGGACCCTACCTGACCCCTGTCTGAGCATGTGCGCTTTCAAACAATGGTAGCATTTCAATCCTATAGCTTCAAATACAACTGTTATGACACTTGCCTTCTGCAGAGAGTTACTGAGCTTGCTATGTGGTGTCCAAGACTTTTCCCGTGCAGCCCCCCTTCTCTTGAATGACCTCCCTTGTTCCATCCGTCTCTCTCCTACTCTGTGCTCCTTCAAACGTGCACTCAAAGCCTACCAACCATCTACTTAACCCCCATCTCCTCCCTTTGCTCGTCTTTCCTTCTCTCCTCTTGCCTAAACTGGCTCCCTTTTGTGCCTGGTCTGTTTTACCCTCCCTTAGGATGTAAGCTCGTATGAGCAGGGCCCCCTCCCCTCCTGTCTCCATACCTGTTCTTCCGCTCCGTTTTTACTGCATATGACTAGCCGGAGTTTCTGAAGTATTGGTACTTTTTGTTCATTGTTCTGTATGGTTTCACCCTGTATAGTCTACTGTTAGTACTGTGTGCGGCGCTGCGGATACCTTGTGGCGCCTAACAAATAAATGATAATAATAATAATAATAATGTGGTGGTCTATGGAGCTATAACGTTTCTGAAATTGAACACCTTCATTGCTGGCTTTGGGTTGTCCAGCTGTCATGTAATTGGTGTAAAAGGATAGAATATCCCAGCATAGTAATTTGAATACTTTGGTGTTGATTCAGCTTTTTTTCTGAATGTATTTTTGAGAGTTAAAGGGTTATTGCGATGCAGAGGAACATACCTGGCTGCAGAGATCATCCTAGGATTTGATGTGAGGGTCACGGAGTTGGCTCACATCCTGTATTGGGAAGACCCCTTCGGTCAGGTATGTTGTGCTGCTGTACAGTCCCCTGTCACATCACTATAAATGATTTCTACCCCATAAGTACTCCTGTGGTCAGAATAAAGCCCCTTGTACTGGGACAGGTTTATTGAATATATTTCCATTATTGAATGTACATAATTGTAAGTATATAGAGCTCTGTTAAATATACAGTAAATGTATTCTATCTAGGCAAACATTTCGGTCTCACACAGCAAAAAAAAAAAAGCACAGACGCTCACTGATTTAACCTCCATGGATAATTACAGATAATTTGTAATTCTCCCAGCAACCCTTCTCATTAGCTCAGTTGAATCTCTATAATTATCACCAGACAGTCTATACATGCATATATATATTTATTATGACTGAGGCAACTATTTTTGCTATCATGAGCACAGGGCACTTAACCCAAACGCAGAGATTAGTGGGTGTAGTATTAGAAGAGATATATACTGTCTGTCTTTATCATCAATGTCATCTACTTTCTGATAGCCTCAATCGGCTACAAAGCTTAGTTATTATGAGCTAATTTAGAACCAAGGCCAACAAATTCCTATTATGATCCACTCCAATACAAAAAAACAAATTTGCCAGATGTGACCAAATATATCTATATCTGATGGCCACATGACGTTATCTACCATCTTGCTTTGCTCCTCAAGTGTTTAACAGGAACTATTTTAAGGATATTTGTTCCCTTTTACAGTAGACACATCAATCTCTTATAAAATCTGTTTCAAGTTTACCCATCATCTACTAACAGTGACGTTATTCATTTTGTGGGTGGGACCAATATCTGTAAGAATGCAGTCTATAAATTCACTAGGAAATAGGGACATCACTGAAACATTAGGCACAGCGTGAAAATATCTGTCTATTACCTACACTCTATTTATAGCATAAATGAACTTTTAGGTAATGCATGTCTTAATAAATGTACATTAACTTTCTGACATGTTTAGTTTATTATTATAACTGATAAAAGCTAGTGATGGATGTATCAAAATTTTGCTTCTACTACAAAAGTAGTACTAAGTGTGTCACTAAGGCTGATACCCGTAAAAAAAGAATGCATTTACTTGTGATTTTTGATGCCAGTAGAAGCATGCAATGGGTATAGGAATGGAAGCTATTGATTCCAGTGACTTCATACCCATTTCTGCTTGTGCGTTGGGAAAGGTGGAGAGGTAGCAGCTCTGAAGCTGCATTTCCATTTACTCGCATTCACTGTAGTGAATGCAAGAGGGTAATTGGAGTTTTCTCTACTGCCTCCCCCTCCAAACCACAAGTGTAAGCAGTGGTTACATATTGTATGACAAATTGTATCATTGGTGCTTTCTTAGTCTGTTCCTTGCGATAATTTAACAGTGTTGGGGATCACAATAGACATCCCTTGTCTTAGAATATAAGGTCACTACTACTTTACACAGCCTCCTTCACTCACAACACATATATACACATATAAATATAATTTGCTACATTTATCAAATCAGATAATTGCAATAGAAAAAAAATCTTTTCCAAAATAATTCTGTGTTATGTTGAGGTAATTGATAATTTTTCTAATATTTCTAAACTCTCTTATTAATCAATCGCTGGAAGTGAAGTTTATCCTGTAATTAATACACACAACAACAACAACAATTGGATTATTCAATAGGAAATGAGGGTTGGATTTGTCTAACCTTAGTGTGACTTGAAATTAAACATATATTTATTTGATCCAAGCCTGTTACTAAGCTTGGGTCAAACAACTGTCAATAAATGTGTTAAATGGCTTAATAAAGATCAAACCATTCTTTTCAAACTCATTAGATGCAACTCACTTATAATAAAATCACACTACTTCTAAAAGTGTCATATTTAGGTTATATTATTATGCTTTTTTGTACCAAACCCTCACAAGAGATTATGAAAAAAATAACTTTTTCATTATTGATATATTATTAATATATTGGTGTTTTTTCATTGGCTCCAATGTTCAGAAAGGGTCCTCATTGTATCTGTTCTGAGATGGTGTCTTTCTGCCATGGTTCATAAAAACTAGGTAAAGACCTATAAAAGAATATTTGTATACTGTAACCTATTAATATTTACATTAGGCAAAAAAGGGAAAATGCTAAATAAATTATAAAGTGTTAAAGTCCCTACCACACCGAAGATTGGTGAAGGTTAAGCTGCTATTGAAATAAGGACAGTTGTCTAGATCTGGGCTGTTAATTTTCAGCTTGAGCATCTTGGCTCTCCATAAAGTGTACTCCATGCGAAATGAAACCTGGAGTGACTGAGCAAATGAGCAAATGCACAAACATTCCTTTACAGTGCGTATAGCGTAAATATATATGTGTGTGTGTGTGTGTGTGTGTGTGTATATATATATATATATATATATATATATATTAATGTTATTCCAAGAGAGTGCTCTACATAAACACATATAAATAATAGTTCCATGATGTTTAGCTGACACTTCACTTGCATCAACATTTTCCCTTTACTTCAAGGAATTGTTAATAGTTTAATATTTAACTCAGGATGAGCAATGTAACATCCATATTAAGGAGATATATTTAATGTTATTTTATTATTTGTAAGATAGACAAGAAAGACAAGAAAAGCTGGCAGCATAAGGCTCAACATATAGGATGTCCATGTATTCATCACAAGACTGGGCCTATTCTCACTCACATTTACACTCTTGATGTATATAGTAGTTTAAGCGCTAATCCACCTGAATATGTTTTTACATAAAATGCCCCTCCTGTCAGCTACCAGCACTATGGGGATTCCATCCCAGGATCCCCATAGTTCCGTAGAACTCAGCCCTGTCAGCACTGTAGAAGCTTCTAGTTCTGGCATTGACAACGGGGAGCAGTTCACACTGAAACTGTGTTAGATCCTCAGCACTATACAATCATGAGTAGTGCAGGAAACAACGCCCCACTCAGGTTGCTTCTTACTTAGCAGGCGGGAATTGGAGGAGGTGATATCTCCTGCTCCCTTCAGTCTAGGAGTATGGCACTGGGCAATGACATTGAAGCTCAGTGCCACTCTCCCAGCCCATCACGGACACTGAAGGGCAGCAGCTGACAACTTCACAGGCAAGAAGCTGCCAGATACTTCCCCACCATGTCCATAGCCGGAGCTCCATATGGGACACTGCAGAGACCACCTATATTCATTTGGGTAGTGTGGCCCTGATTTTCGTGTTGACAGGGGGTGAGCTCTTGCAAACTGCATAGGGCCTGGCAAAAAACACATTTAATCTTAAGTTACACTTACTGAAAAAAATGTTCTAAGGAGAATTGAATTTAAAAATGTAATTTCAAAAAGAGCTGCACGCTCACATTCAATAGAGGCTGTTTATTGTAAAAAAAATAATTTTAATTAATTTCAAAGTGCCTCCTTACAAATGTAACTTCCAGCGCAAGAGATCGTCCTTAACGTCGCATTTAAATCAGGGCCTAAATGAAGTTGCAAAATATTGGCATTACTAACGTCAACTTTATGCTAATCAGAACACATACATATATATGTAAATGGTATATACAGTATATGCACGTTGGTACAGCCTGTATTAATGAGCAGCTGTAATAATATGTAATGACTCATTGCTAAGGTAATGTGCAGTTGTGATTCAATTACCTAGGAATGTCATCAATGTAGAGTCCTGAGATTGCATTGAGGTCTTTCTTACATATGGTTACCTAGATAATCTAATATGACTGTCACCCTCCATGACTTCTCAAGAGAAGCCATTTATAAAGAAACTCTCTTAATATCAATAGACACCTCATGAAACAAAACATCACCTGTGATATGCTGATATTCTTCATACCACTGTACTGAGAACAAATCATATGAATGTAAAAATACTGTATACATTCATTCAGCACTAATTTACATCACAAATCTTCTTCAGTCTATGATTACACACCTATGATTCTTACTTTCCACCTATAGGAATTTTACCTCGGGCAAATGAAAAACCACGCGTAATTTAAAAAATGCTCCTAAGTGTAGTTGCCCTAAAAACCATAACCAATGTCGACAGAGTTAATTCAACTAAAAACAGAGTGCAAGGTACAGTAAAAAAAAAAACTGCCTGATTGCTGAAATTCTCTTCCTCTAAATTAAAACATGAATATTTCATGATAAAAAATAAGGTTCTCCTAGAAAGGCAGTAACTCCAGCTGCACCTCTCCCTCGTTGAGCGGCTTAATTTACTGCTGAAAATGGAATATGAATGTTATTAGCATGCGATTAGTATTTTCATTTGCATGGCACTCTGAGTCCTTATTGCCTAGGGGGGTAGGGGAGGGTGGGAGGATAGGTGGGTGCATGGCACCCATTACTGGCTGGCTGGCCTGCTTTTACACACACTCTCCTCACTTACACACACAACTAGGTTTTCTGGCAGACCATTGGCTGTTCTTTTGGCATGTGATTGTCGACTGCCCGACCAGCTCAAATGCTGGCTGACACTGGAATACCAGGGTGTCCCCATGTCGGAATCTTGATCCCACTCTTGATCCAAATGCTGGGATTCCTGGGTCACCACAGCTCCCCTGGTCTATCTCTGAAAGACAAAAAACATTAACAGTTTAAGAATATGTACATTTAAGCCGTGTGGACCAAAATCCATTTCTTTCCTTCTCTGATGATTTTAAATGTGAGTTTGTTGAAATGGTTTAGGAATCACTTCTGCATCCAGTGCATGATCTGCTAAGGTCTACCTGGAAAATGTTCTGCGAACCAACATTATTGTTACTCTGTAGCTATATATAAAAGAAAAAGTTGCTTTGTCATCTGTTTCACATTGATACATTTTATCAGTCACATGATCACATTTATGTATAAGACTCTAAATCAAACACATGCACATAATCAATGTTGACACACACCAATATCGAATGAATACCCCAAAAATTTATTGAATGAGCATTTTGGGATATGTACTATACTGTACTTCAGCAGCAGCCGATGATTAGAAAGTTACCTATCCATAATAGAGGAAAGCTGTAATCAAACAGAATATTTTATTTGTCCTGTGGTTTCTATCTCTGCTAAAGAACTGTATTTAGCTATGTATCAAATTCCTCTCAATAGAAGAGAGATATATGGATGCCATTTACAACACAAATTTACCTTTTGCAGTGTCATAATGTATATATCAATATTGTTGCATAGTAAAATCGAGATTAAGCAAACTACTGTTTGCTTTTACTTAGTAAGTGCTACTTCCCTTTGGTAAATGTTGTGCCACAGATACCATCCATTCGCATCTAAGCTTCACTATCTTATCCACCAAGGTGCAGGAAACTAAAACTTCTGAGAGCCATTATTTTAAAAAATTGAATTGCTACAAGAATAAATGTCAGATCAAAGGAGAGCTGTTTGGACATACATCAATGTTTTTTTCATGTAAAGCGTGCATCTACAATATATGCAGACTTGTTACCAGGATATAGGAATACTGCATATAGTTCAGACACTAACAGGCTGCCATGCTTTAAGGACTCAGAAAGGGGTGTGCATAAGGGGGAGTGACAATGGCCTCCTCAGAATATAGGTGTGGTTGGGTGAATCTAGGTAGGACTTGGTTGGATCATGGGCAGCAATGATGCATTAAGACTTCCTTTTATTTTACTACAGTATTTTGGGGTCAATTGTGTTCCTGCTTAAAGAGAATTTGTCCAATAAACCCCCAAATCTGAAATAGTATTGTGAACAATTAAGGTAACATACTTTTAATGCTAACCTGGTAGCCCGCAATTCTGCTAACCAGTATATGAGACCAGGGAATATATTTACTAAACTGCAGATTTGAAAAAGTGGAGATGTTGCCTATAGCAACCAATCAGATTCAAGCTTTAATTTTGTAGAATGTACTAAATAAATGATAGCTAGAATCTGATTGGTTGCTATAGGCAACACCTTCACTTCTTCAAACCCGCAGTTGGGTAAATATACCCCCAGGAGTGCCTGAGCCCTTCTGCATTCAGTGCAAGTAGTTTGGTGGTAAAACCAGTGGTAGCGTATAACAGTGTTAGTGGGCAGGGGAGATTCACAAAACACTCTAAGGGTTTCCCCACAGTTAAACAAATAAAGCAAAAATATAAGTACTAAAAATGAAAAGAAAAACAAAACAGAAAAACAAATAAAATAAAACAAGTTCCTTCCTTTTCTAATCTCTTGCATGATAAAACCATGTCAGTCAGTGTATGTGGCACTCATGTACCCTACAATCATGAGTGTCACACTGTGGTCACCACAACACTTCACAAATAATAAAAGTATAAATTTGACTTAGGTGGGCAAAGAAATAAAATAGCTATTTTCTGTGAAATAGGTGCATCATCAAATAGAGGAAAAATGTATTTGCTCATAAGGGGGGAACCAACCATTTATTTGAAGTGGTGCAAATATTACCCCCCCCCCCCTCCATTACAAAGAAAAGAAGCCCCCCCCCTTCCCCTCAGTATTAGAATAGTGGCATAATGGCAACTGATGCAGGTCATGAGTTGCTGTGACAAAACTGAATCTGCTACGTGTATAAACTCACCAATCCCATACAAGTTGTTTCTGCCTGCTTACTTAGAGAAACATTTCCCTCCTAAGAGAGCATGGACATATTTTGTTAATTATAAACACTCTAGTTATTTTATGCCACCTCTACTCATCAACTATTCACCGATTTCTTCCCTCTTTTCTTAACGCACAAATGCAAACTACAGGAAGGTAATTATTTATTGGTGTCAATGATATACATAACATTAATACAATGAAGAAAGTATCTGTAGGTTCAAAACACAGAGGGAGTAATTTATGACCAGACGGTGCAGTACAGTCAGGGATTAACTGTAATTTTATGAACTATTCTTTTATTACATAAAGTTGTTGTACTCATCTTTAAGTGCCAAGAGGGCCCCTTTTATTAATGGGCTACTGATTGCTCTGTTTTTCCTTATGCATTATGTTGAATAAATGCAGGGTTCCTGCCAGACAACCATGGTTACTCTCTGTCTGCAGCATTCATAGAACGTATCCCCGTTAATATGGTAATAAGAGGAACCCAGTGCTTACATTGCCTGCAATGTGTCAAGGGTACAAGTGCCAGGTCCCTGGGGCAGTTATAAGCTAAGCTTATGTGACACCATCTTAATGAAGCCCTAATATGTTTGTACATTTCAGGCACATTTTGTCCTCCAGATGCTGCCAAACCCCATAGCAGTTGCATCTACTGCTTTGGCTATACTTATGCTTTTGCTTGAGATTAGATTACTCCACAGGACAGCCCACACTATCAACTAACTAATAGAATACCAGGAGTTGCAAGCAAGAAGAGAAGAAGTGGATTTCTAAAAATGATTTGTCAAGAATTGTGTTTGTGCAAGTGTATATATTGCAATTAGGCTCCACTCTTTATTTATGTTAGACTCAATCCTGTATGACAGGAACAGTTTAAATGAGCTACCAGGGCTGGACATAAGAGAATTGAAGTGTAACAGTCTTAATTTTGATGTTTACTTGAACATTAAGTTGACCACTGCTTAGGAGAAACTCATCCTCTGTGTCTCCGTGACTGTCTATTATTGATACATACCATCATAGCAGCCAGCTGGAGGATTTTTAATCTTAACTCTACTGACATTTTTATAGTCGATATTGAGAGCCGATTGCGTGGCTGTAACCAAGTTCATGCAGCCACTAATGATGCCACCACTCTGCTAGTTAAGAGCGCAAGGGATTATTGGAAAGCAGTGGTATGGCCTTAGTTCTTAGTAACAGCAGTTTTGGAAGGACAAGTGAGGGGGGGTAATAGTGTTTGAACCTTCCTATTCTGTCGACCGATGATACACAGCAAGTTCATGCAAAAACCATCTGAACAAGGTAAACAAACATTGGGACAAAATCCTAAATTGGACTCTCTAAAAGCCATTTGGGAACCGCAAAAGATCAGAACCACAATGCAAATGCTCTTTTGTGATGTGAAGCGCCTACTTTTACATAAGTGCACCCAGTTTTGCATCAAGGTGCATGACTCTGCAAGCCAAGATGATGGGGTTTGCATGGCTGCAGACGTTTATTAAAGCTAGTTAAAAAATTAACTTGTCCAAGGTTACAAGCAGTTTAACCTGAAATTTTAACCTGGGTTTCTGGAAAGTCCCTGTGTCATTGTTATATAACCAGCAACCTTAAATGTTGAGCTAATTCATCAATTTACTATATTCCTATTTGACATTCAGGTTTAAAGGTACAAAAAAGTGAAGTTTGTAATCTTTGCTCTTTTCTGAACATACAGTCATCTTAAGTTAATGAAGCAGTTAGGTTTGTCTTATTAACTAAGTGAAGCTGATGTATATTATTAAGGTAACACAATGCTGTCCTTGCAGGAGATAAAGTCTCAGAATTGCTTCCGATACATCCGTCTTGTGCCATAATGTGATGAATAGGTAAGACCTGAATAAGAGGTGAAGAACTTGGAATTCTTTACTTTTCTTATTAAATACACCTTTATAAAATGTCCTAAACCTTCAATAAATTGTTAAGAAGTATAGAAAGTTGTGATTTTGAGAACTAATTTCACAAAGGGCACAAAAGATTTACAGAACAAAAAAAATTGATGGGTATAGAAAAAAGGCTATTTTCTGTCTGAAAAAATCCCATTACAGTAGGTATTAGCAGTATGTCAGACAGACTTTTGATATAATGATCAAATAGGGTTTACAGAAACTAGGATGAGGGGTAACATCACCTCAAAAGTAGTAATAATCTTTTTTGTTGGCTGCTAGGGTTAACTAGGATACCATCCAATAAAAGGGCTCATACACTGGAATTTCATGAAATGAATTTCTTGAACAGTGCTATATGAATTATTCTTCCTTTTCCCAGGCGTACTGTTGGCCTAGTTGCTCAACTTAACGTAGATAATAAAGTGTCACTTTCAACCACAGTAAAAAAAAAAAAACTAAGAGGAGGATGATGTTGATCGTAACATTTAACATATATTTTAGACTTTATTGGTCTTTATCAGGACCCAATTACAGTGGATAAACAGGAGGAGAACATTATCACTATGTAGAAATGAGTAATTTTACCATGTCTGCCCATCTCTAGAGAGAAACACCATAAGCAAGTATGTAAAAGGGTGGGCAGTTTTATAACTGATGTAGTGTGAGATGACCTTGTATTTACATATTCATTTAAGTATTAGGGAATAACCTACAAATGAGTTTCGGGATAAACAGTAATGTATCATTGTAAACCTAATTATTTTTGACCTATTAGTTTATTTTTTCAATTGAAAATGTACTTAAAGCACATTTCACATTAGAGATTTGCCCTGCATGTCTCATTTAAGTTATGAAGAGACAGTTAGTGTCATTCATGGAAAAAGTGATAGGAATCTACTATAAAGTATTTCACAGTTAATGTCTAGTATATTTATTTTTTTCTGTGTGTTTTCTGAATCTATTATCTACTACATATTTTTCTCTATAGCCTTAATTAGTCTGCATGTTCTGAGAATTTTAATAAAGTGTGTTTACTTTCACACATTCTAAAACCCTCCAAAGTATTGCAGAAACCAGAATATAGCACCTAACAGCCTTTTATAAATAAAGCAGAATCCGTTTTACTTTCCCCACCATATTTGTAATAAATGCGCTTTATTAGGACAGCCTTTTTTATGCTTCAGTTTTGAACAACATTTGCGCCTTGTACTTATCACATAATGTAATAATAATATAATGTATATTAACTTATCTTATCATATAATGTATATATACTATATTGTACATTTAGTTGCAACTTAGAATGTGTACAGTAGGTGGCACCAAGTAAAGTTTTTGACAGGCTAATCTGCATAAATATAGTGTTGGCAAACCCTTGGGATTTAGTACAGCTGTGTTAAATTGCTTCAATCTCTTCAGAAAATGTGGCACATGCATAGCATAGTTCCATAGTGCTAAGATTTTGTGGGTGAGGCTGCTGCATTCAAATAATTGCAAAAATAATGTAAGGCTAAGAAAAAGAAAAAAAGTCAATGAAGTCCCACTTAAATGTTGTCATGCTGTGAGCTACGTTTGTTTGTAAAAAAAAATGTTTTATGCTGTATGCTATTAATTATAATCACACACAACAGCCTTCTCCTTTCTAACATCAATAGGTTAACAGAAATCTTCCCCCAACCACTAATTCACAGCTACTGCTGTACACACATTATTTCCATCCTGTCCTTTAGCTTGCACTCCATTAAACTGTTCTGTTAGCAGAGTTCAGCACCAGCCATCAGCAGGGAGAGAATGGGAAAGTGGAGAGGGGATGAGTTGGGAGAACGCATTAGGCAGAAATGCCCTTTAAATATTCAGCAAAACATCCATTAGGTAGGTCAGGCACTCAGGAAACAACACTGGATGTGGTGTGCTCGCAGCAAGCGGACTGGGGTGCTATTTGTATGAACTGGAATTATACAGCTGAGGAGAGGAATGCGCTGGTGTTGATGAAGAGACACGAGGATGGATGAAATATCTGTCTAGGGAGAGTCAGTATGCAAAAATACACTGCATGTGCATGGGAAAGTCTGTGCCTATTAATATGTACATCTGTGCATGGATTTAACAACTTATTAAATGGTTTATTCATTAGTCCATCAGATTAACTATATATGCTGTATATTTTTTTGCTATCAACTTTGCTGTTCTATTTATTTAAAGAAAAGAATGACTATGTACAGAAAATATTATCTGTCTATAAAACGATATATAAAACAATTACTCTGAAAATAATACTGCCAAAAGTAACATTTAGGGACATAAGTCAATAACTACTTTTCTATTTGATATCAGAGAAAGACATGTAATTTAACTTCTAATGATATAGGGCTCTATGTATCAAGGCAAATATGGAACGAGCAGCGCATTCCCATTCTTTCCTCTGTATTTGCCTTTGGATGGCTGCTTTGCACACCTGTCTGTCAGGAGCGTGGCCAGAGGAGAGGTCAGGTGGAGTAAGGTTGCGCATGCATGTTAATGCTGTTAATCATTACCATAAGGCCCTTTGTGCTATTCCTCATACCTCCTCCCCGCTCTAAAAGCCCCCTTCACCTCTGCTCTGTTTTGGAGCGGATCACCTTGTATGTAATAGCTCAATATTACATATAGCACTGCAATACACCAAAAACACTGTCACTCTTTGTATACAAAGCCAATAAATTTATGATTAGGATTTAGGTTGGGGATATTTTTCTATTAATGTCGGTAGAAAACAGGGATGTGATTTTTTTCTGCGCACCATATTATGCATTATTAATTGCAGCTACGATTTTACTGTTATAAATGGGAGCCGCCAATTTTATTCTTCAGCTAAGGTAAAAAGAATTGGTGATATCAGTGGAAAAGTGCTCCAATGTATAATGCAATACGAATTGAAAAAGGCATTGCTTACATATGGAAATACCATTGATTTATTCAGTAAGAGGTTCAATATAGAACATACAGTAGATACACTTTAAATAGGTAATTGCCTAATAGTATGTCTTTAAATTCATGTGAATGTTATCCCCATTCTCGCAAGTGTCATCCTGTTTAAGACACCTGCTCTCCCTAGTGTACAGGGGGAAAAAATTGACACAGTTAGCTGTGAAGTGAGAGCCGGTCCCTAATTATCAGTGCCTTTTATATTTGTTTTATATCCAAGATTAAAAGAACATCTGAGGAATTAAGTTCTAAGCCTAGGAAATGCCAGTGTCTCGTCCCCTCCCTACAATCTGGTTACAGGAGATTAGTAACTCAAACTACAAAAAATAATAAAATAAACGCGAGGGGCTCAGACAGTCGCAGAGGCTGGATTAATTAGGTCTGCCTTTCACATTTACCAGGAATCAAAAGGATCGGAGGGTAGAACAGAATTAATCCTGATTAGAATGAGGGATCCTAAATAAATTGAGATAAAATCCTAGGGCAGTGGAGAATTTCCACAGCCCAGTAAAATAACTGAGACATATATAATATTATCTCCCGTTTTTCAAACTTTAGTCACTATTTGATCATCCTTTTTATTGGATAGTGTTATTGTTACAGTAAGCATTGCAGATAATATTACTTTATGAACCTTGTCCATCTCTGTCAGACACTTATTCCATGAATTTGTCAACATCTTTGTAATTCCTTAAAGTCTGCCACTGTGAAAGTGTTTATTTTATTTGGGCACTGCATTATTTCAGGTCTGTTTCTGGCACCAGAAGATTTGTAAAATCCATTTTCATTTAAAGATGGAAAGAGAAGATGACATCCGTTACATATAAAGGAAGAGCGCTGTTGCCTGCACTGTATTAAGATGCTTAATACATAGCAAACACATATTACCAAATACAATAGAGATTAAAGAAGTTTTGGCTTAATTGCATCAATTACTAGAATACTGGTCTTTTTCTATGAAATGTTATATAATACATTGTTAATCATCTACATACTAGCAAGTCCTATCATATTTATTTTTTAAAAGCAATTGAGGGGATTTGTTAGACATCTGGGTGTAGATTTAATAAAAACTTATTAAAAAGGAAAAGTAGAGATGATACCTGTACCAACCAATCATATTCTAGCTATTATTTATCTAGCACATTCTATAAAATGATTGATGGAACCAGATTGGTTGTTATGGGCAACACCTTCACTTTTCCATTTTAGAAGTTTTAGTAAATCTAACACTGATGTTCTCAGCAGTCAGTCCACCCTTCTGATTACTACAGCTACATTGGAGATCTCAGGATTAGTAAAATAGTATTCACTTGCTACATATCACACAGTGGAAGTATTTTACTAACAAAGTGCCAATGTACAGTCACTCACTGCCACCAAGCAGCTGTGATAAATTTAGTACAAGGCAGACAATGAAAGTAAACACCTGATTGGTTGTTATGAATTATTAGACATTTTCACTATGCGTATGCAATAACACCAATAATTTGATTTTTTTAAATGAATAATGAACAGATTTATGTCAATTTGTGTATACTGTACATGGTCATACAAACAAGCTTGACATCGTAACGGGATAGCAAGAAAAAAACAATAATAACTCTGTTTAGTCACATGCTAGCTGTAACCAATTTTCTAGCTGCAAAACCACCAAAGTCATACAGAATTACATGCATACAGACATATGAAACAGTAAAAAATAAGAAATGAGGGTGCTAAGAAAAAGCTCTCGTGTACAGAAAATAGGAAGTATAAAAAGTGTCTAGTCACCTTAAATCCACTGTGAAGTGTTATTACACTATTTCGCCTTTTTCTGGTAATTATACTGTTTGGTTGCTGGCCACTACATGAAGACCAGGTTTTTGAAGACACATATACAGATAAGTCTGTTCACTCCTGTGTCTTGCATCCAACAATGTACATAATGATATCATTTCCTGCCGTTTAATTTACATATTACACTATTTTGCTCTATATTTCCTCTTAATTGAGTTGATGGACCCACCAAGAGGATGGACCATATTGGAAGCTGAATTGCTTACATAAAGTCATTTGTAATGATTTTGGGAACACAGACATTTTTATGGTTTAGTAGTTCACTAGCTTTCGCTAACAAACTACATTAGGCACCCTCCTTTGTTGCATTATTTCATAACTAGACCTGTTTTATTACCATACAGTGTATCTTATAGTTAATCTTGCAGTGTATCAGGTATTCTTACTTTACAATGGCTATGCCGCGCCTGATCAACTGAAAGGCTGTTCAGGCTGCAGCCTGGATTTTGGGGGTGCCACAGGTGAGATTCTAGCTGGACTGAGGTGACTGGAGCTTGGCACGCACCGTAGCCAGCACTCAGAGCTGACAGATCACGGTATGCGCAGTAAGGGTGCCATGTTGCAGAGGCGCTCTGTCCGCCATAAGGCTCGGTCACAGGCCGGGCCATCTTGGAGTGAATGAGGTCTTGAGGAGCGCCTGTGCAGTACAGCATTGGGCACTCCCCTCTTTTGACTTTCTACTCTCCAGCTCTTGTCATGGTATGAGGAGCACTGTGCCATTATTGTACCTGGACAGGCCACCAGCCTACCCACCAGCTTCTCCAGCCCTGTCTCTCTGTACTTGGCAGCTGTCTTCACTGGACATTAGGCAAATGGAGGTTATTAGCATGATTTATGAAGAATAGTATAGAACAGCCAAATTAATAATCCTCATAAATGATATAGCTTTTCAAAGCATTTCACCTGGCATCCTAAAGGGTTCGTGGTCCTCAAGATATTGCTGTATAATATTTTAAAAGGGATTAATGGTTTTAAAGGAGTGGACTGCTTCCCCTTCTCTGCCAGACTCTGTACGGGGCCAGGATTGGTAAAGGGTTAACACTAAGGACACTATGGGAATATTAAGGACACTATGGCTGCAACATCACTCTATGCAGGGAATGCGATAAGCGCTCTAAGTGGGGTAGGGTATTTTGTTAAAATTGTATTTGAACAAAAATACAATTTATATCAGCAATCATTTACGGCACTGTCTTACAAAATGTCTTGTATGTGTCTCAGAAGCTATAACAGAACAATTGTATGCATTGAAGACTTCTTTGTTTAGTTATTTTAAAATAATTTATGACATTTAATTTTTTTTTTAAAATAAATGGATTATAATGAAAACAATTATATTTTTTTAAATTGTTATTATTTTGTTAGCAGTTGCTATTTTAATTTATAATCATATAAAAGTTATGTGTGTTCTCATGTGAATTCTTTGTAAATATGCATGTAGTAAACATGGTGCAAATGCTTCTTAAATACTTCAATCTGTGTGTGTGTGTGTGTGTCTACACTTATGGTAAGTACTTACTGCTTATACAGATCACATTTCCACCCCTATTCAAATCATAACATATCTTAAGAAAAACTTTGATTTGAAAATAGGCGGAACTTTACAGGTGTATGTATATTGACTTTCGATATATTCTGCATGTTGGGAATGGAAAAGTAAAAACAAAAGACCTAAAAATGCCTTTTGATGGGTTGCGCTGAAAAGACAGCCATCAATGGGACTAAGTAGTATGGATTTTTCACTATTGTATATTTAGTGACTTTTAATTTTGGTACAAAACTTAGTAACATCATTTTATGCAAGATTTGCTGTACCAAACACAAATGGTTTAAAATATAAAGAACTTTACGATAGTCATATAGTCCATTTACAGAAACGGTGCTAAAAGATATGAAGACTGCACTGACAAAATATCCTGTTTCTCATAATGTGAACATGGGAATCTGTGTTCTTAGTGGCATATTCAATTGTGCCGTTCTCGCGGCGCGTAAAAACTACTACCGTTAATACGGTAGTAGTTAGCTGGATTTCAGCTCGCGGCTCAGGGAGCTGCGAGCTGAAATCCAGCGAGAAAATTACCATATTAACGTTTTTCCGCACATTATTACCGTTATAAGGGTAATAATGCGTGAACCGCGAGATATTCGGCGACAATTGAATATGCCCCTTAATGTTGCATGTTGTATGCTTGATGCCGAATGATGTTGAATATGGTGAAACATCTGTGTACATTTAGTACTCTTAGAGTGACATACTCACCTTCATAAGAAGCCTTAAAACCCAGGTTACTCCCAGAAGAGTCAGTCCGGAAGAGAAGCCACATCTGGTGATTCGAGCTCACTATAAGATCAGGAACACTGGCTCCAGTCAGTCTGTGATAAAGCAAGTAATAAACAAGATCAGCAACACTTACAACATACAGTAAAGGTAGTCTATTCTGGAAGTCCAGAATATGCTAATGTTTATTTGGAATCTTTCTATAGCATACAGTAGAAAACACAATATTTAAATACACTCCCAAAAAGCTTAAAGTTTCAAACATCTCCGATAACTATTAAAGCTTTCTTTTTGAAGGTGAATGGTATAAGTTATTAAGTTTTAATAGTTAACTTTCAACAGTGAAATTCCCATTCTAGAATCAGTCCACAGATGACATGCACAGGATATTCATTTGGGGCATGCCCTCTGCCTTCCAGCAAAATGATAACTGCGCACACAATTTTATAGGAAGCTTTAGCTGTCCTGAAAAATCTTTTTAAATCACAATGCCCTGCAAAGAGATGCAAATATGAAGCTATTTTTCTACTCAGCCTCACTCCCCCTCTCATAATCTGGCTTAGATGGGGGTGAAGTGCCATCTTTCCCCACCTCCAGGCTCTAGCGGAAAAAGGAGCTAGTATTAGCGAGTGTGGCTAAGAGTGGAGACTGTGGTAGTGGTGAGAGTGAGAGTTTTCAGAGAATATTTAACGTTTGAAGGCTGTGGGAGAATTTGATCGTATGTGGTAGAGAAATTCATAGGTAGGCAGCAGCACTGGGGAAGTCTTATAGGTGGAATGGAGTGGTGGATGTCAGAGACATGGCAAGAAGCATACGTAGACAGGGCACGAGGAGAGCATTTCGAGATGAGCTTTGATATGTATGATGGGGCGGTGTTGTTGATGGCTTTTTAGGTGATGGTTAGTCATTTTAGTTGGATTCTTGCAGTATTCGAAGGAGGAGGATACTATAACCATGGAAATCAATTCACTTACACATAGAGTACAGACTTCTGGTCCTCAACCTTCCCACCATCTCCTACTGTGAGAGTGTCGTACCCTCTTTCCAGCTCAAACTCTTCAAATGTAAGCTTGATCACCTATCAGAACATAGAAAAAGGTAAGCTGCAATGTGAGAGGCGACCAGAAAGATAATAAACATTTTAATAGATAATCTTGCAGATAAAGAGCACTATTCATGTTGTAATATTTTCATTGGTTATTAGAAAGTACCTATCAACCATATTGTAAAAACTCTGTCTTGGCCCAAAGTCAAATATCGTTCACTCATCTGTTACCAGTTGTTGTACTGTATCGTAGCTCACTCAATAAAGTAGGATATAGGACATATTACAGTTAGTACATATTACAGAGAGGAAGACTTTTCTTATATGTTGTAGAAGTATAAAAGTAAGTTTTAAAAGCAATAGCAGGAGGAACTAAGGAAGTCGAAACAAAGGAATGTATGAGTTTTTTTGTAAAAATTTTTTTAAAAAAATATAGAAAATCGTATCCATTTGGCAAAATCAAGCAAATGACGTAGCCCAGATGGTGCTGCAGACACGGACTTCCAGTCCACTTTTTTTTTCATGTCAAATTACCCACTTAAACTCTTCTTTACAATGCATTTTGGACCACTTAATATACTTCAAGTTTTGTTCATCCAAATAAATGCAAAGGGCAACAAGAACAAACAAGGGGTTTGTTTGGGGAAAGTTTGGGTCCCCTTATTGTCATGGGCCTCAGTTTATAATTCTAAAATCTCCCTATTATATTCTGCCATTGAGCAAATATATTAGCTAATTGTTATACATGGGGAAATCTGAATATTATGGGGTATCTAACCCAAATATTTATGTAAGCTCTATGCATCTATTCCTTACTCTATTTCTGTTAGAACGAAAATAATAAGAAAGGGAGAGAAAATGATATGGGGACAATCTGTAACTCTCCATGTGCTTAGGATGAATAATTAACTTATTGAGCTATCATTGAAGATTGGAATGAGTACAGTATCTGTAAAACATAGCTTATATCTTGGCTTGCACACGGAGAAGATGCAATCTACTCCTATGGGTTCTTATCTCATTCTGGGCCTACTGCAGTTGCAGAATGTCGTATGGATATATTTTGCAGGTTATAGCTCAAGCTTCAAAGTGTACATGTTACTGCACAGATTTTATGAAGCCAAAATTCAGCAAAGTAATTGGTTGTAGAGTCCCAGTAGGGGTAGTAAAGCTTTAGCAATTACATTGATATATTGAATGAAATACATAAACATAATTCTGTCTCACTTATAAAACCAAATCGCACTGCTTAAACTGTTTGAATACCCACACAGAATGAAAAGGTGAAGTAGTTCTGTGCCAGTTATCATTTTCTGTTTCTCAGTGGGATTTACTGCAGTCATATCTTCTTAAGGCTTTTTGGGCCAGGACATAAACTACTCCCCATTGTACTGCACCCGGGAATGTGTTGGTGCTTTTTAAATACATATTAATAATGGGACATGGATAGCTCCAAAGCTTATACCTACTGTATCAGGTAGTTAAAATACAGAGTGACCTTCATGACAATTAACTCTGCACTAAAGTTTGTCAGCAGTACTGTCACAAATAAATGACAATGGGGATCTTCAAAGGTGTACTTCTATTAACTAAGACATTATGATCTCAGAGTCTGACATTCAGTCGTCACATTTGCTATTTAATTAACGGAATTGCTTTATCAGTGAGGGCAGCAGGAAGACGCAGATGTGATATTAGAGGCTAAACAGCTCTGCAAAGGATCTCTCATTCCCAAGGTTTTGTTTCTGTACATGTCCACTGACCATGATAATGTGTTACATGTAAGGGAGGCAGGTACATAATTAATATCAATTAATATCTGACCATCTGCATTGTTTTAAAGCATAACTAAATCCCCAAAATATTTTTTTTATTCTCCTTCCTCACAAACCGTTAAACCAGATCTCACAATCTTGGCAATTACTAAAATGATGCTAATAAAGGACAATTCCCAATAGTAACTTTAAAAAAATAAAAGCGTATAGCTACAATTAACAAACATAAACCTCTTTACCCACCGAATTCAAACACTTCCAACTCTTTGATTATGTCACTTATATTCCACGTCCAAGACTCTAGTCAGACTATTTTGTCTAATTATATATTAAAATCGAAGGTACACAATTTAATTTAATTCAATTTTACAGATTTGTTATATATCATAGTTTTCATGATAACAGTATCAGTATATCATGAGTCAATGCTCATTTTCTTTGACCTACATAACATGACATTTCTGCTTTCACCAAATATCGCCAACTCCTTAATTTTCTCCTTTTTTATGTATCCCATCCACATATGTACGTTCCTTTCCAATTTGGTTGGTAACCTAAATTTGAGTTCGGTTGGCCTGGCTTCTTTGCCACTGAAACCAAATCTAGCTCTTGACTTAAGTTGTCATAGTGATGTTTTCTTTCTACATACAGTAGCTTCTTAATCCAGCAAGCTCAATTTAGTTTAAAGTGTATTCTTGTTCCATCCTTCAAGTATTGACCCCTCACCTCAAACCTCCCTAGTGGAAAGACTCTACAATCTTGTTTGCTATTAAGTCATCTTTCACACTGCCCTTTTCTCCCTTTCTCACATCCAAGCTACCTCTAAATCCTGCTGCCTTCACCAAAGAAGCAATTCTTGATTTTGCTTCTTGTCTCACAATATATATAACTCTTTCTAAATAGTTTTCTTCCAACTGTCAAACTCCAATCTATTTTAGATGCTGCTGCAATATTCCCTTTCATACTCCTAGGTCTTCAAATACCAACCCCCCCTCCCTGTCTCTGTCTTTTTCTGCAACGGTTTGTCTGCTCCCTTCAGGATTCAATTTCAAATACTGGTTCCAATATGTAAAGCCTGATTTCACAACGTAACTGTGTTTCTGCAGTGATACCAACAATATGGAGATTCTACTTTAGACCAACGTCATTGTGTCATTAGCTCACTTCAAACAAATACGCATCTTGTGAAATAAACTGTTTTATCTTAAATGGATCTAGCAAGTGTATGTTGTGTGCAGTTATCACATGCTTACACATATTATTAAGTTGTTTTACCATGTATATCATTAAAGAGGCAGTCTTTTATAAAGTAGAATATTCAGCCAATCAATTTACTAGGAAATGGTTATTTCACTGAAGCATGAATATTGGTTCAGCTCACAAAGGGGCAGTCACTACAGTATATAGGTCCACTTTTAATCCTTTACCCCAATATATATTTTTTAAGAAAATAAACGTTAGACACAAGAAAAACAGTATTTCTTTTGCCAAATACCTCATGTTTGACATCCTAAGCAGAGTAGATGTGGTGTGGAATGCATGAACAAGTGGTAACATGTAGGAGTGACACTCATAGACAGCAGCCAAACACATTTATGGAACAATGTTATCACTGTGCAAAGTGAACTTGCACTGAATTAACCATAGGAAGCCAGACTTAACACATGTGGACAACTTTGTCACTAAAATGTAATAAGTGCAGGAAGTCAAGAAATATTGTGTAAGGTATAAAATTCTCGACATGTAATCAAGAGTGTGTGACATTGTCAGGTCACACACACACTCTTGCTGGCCACGGTTCCTTCATTTAGTATCATGCAATTATTTGTAAACACCTAAAAGTATATTTTATAACTTTGTGCAAATGTCAGAGACATGCTTTAATCCTTCAAAACAGATAATAGCTTTGATCAATCTATTGCTGGCAAGAATAATGAAATGTCTGAAAACAGATTTATGTTGTTTACACCACATTAGAAAATAAACCTTTTTTGTGTGGTCTACTAGCATGCAATATGGTGCTGGCCGTGGAGAAGATGACAGCTGCACTTATAGTGGGCAGATATATAGGATGGGAGTTTTGTTGCTGGGTGCAATAATTGTAGCACTTGTGCTATGGGCAATTTTAACAACAACTTTAAGTAAAAATGGTCCCCACATATCTGAATCATTTGAAAAAAAAAATAGTTGTTATGTTGGCATTGACTCTAAGGGGGGTATTCAATTGTTGCTCCGGGCGCCGCCGGAACGAGCGCGTTAAAACTATTACCGTTTATACGGTAATATTGCGCGTAATTACCGTTCATACGGTAATTTACTCGGTCAATTTCAGCTCGCTGCTCAGGGAGCTGCGAGCTGCAATTGAGCGAGTAATTACCGTATAAACGGTAATAGTTTTAACGCGCTCGTTCCGGCGGCGCCCGGAGGAACAATTGAATACCCCCCTAAGGAGCAGATTTAATTTAGCGGCAGGTTCCACTGAACATCGCCTTAATGTTCAGAAGCACATTTTGCCAGCTGTTACGGTAAGTAATTTCCGCTCATTTTTCCTCGCACCTTTAAGGGGCATATTCAATTTTCAGTGAGGTGACACAATGTGTCTCCAGAACAGTCCACGTAAACACATCACGTCAGAGTTTTTACAGAAATCTCAGCTCATTTTCCCTCGCGTCCCATAGATATGCGCAGGAAATGAGCAGTGATTTCTTACTGTAATAGCCGTCAATATGCGATTCTGAACTGCGAGGCGATGTTCAGTGGTACCTAGTGCTGAATGGTTGAATGGTCTCTGCCCCTAAGTGTCTCCTTTATCATGAAATCAGGAGATTTTGTAAAAAAAACATTTACACAATGACTCAAATAACATTGTACAAATATTTGAGCAACATTTGACCTTTCAAGGCAGCAACTAGGTCTCCTACACATTTAACACTTTAAAGCTACAGTGAATTCCTAACATTTATGGTGCTTAATCGAGCCAGGGGAATGTATATGGTAGAAAGAGTTTCATGTTACCCCAAAAAAACTCAGTGGGTGTGCCTGCCACATCTTTGTCGGCTCTCTGTCATTTCTTTTATACACTTATAAGCTTGGTCCTGTCCCCAGTGATGTCATACTTATGTCAGACCAGGCTATCAGGCCACACCCCAAAGCAATTATATTGCAAGAAGAGATGAAATTAAAGAATTATGAATAAAATAAAGCAGCTCCATCAGGGACAATTAGTAAAATCCTATGACAAGAATATTTTCATAGACATCCCTTAATGTTTACACTAGACAAATGCCAACAGAAAATATAAACCATATAGGGCGAAATCTATTAAATTGAGAACACCACATACCTCAAAATGAGTGTGCTATGAACAGTGCAATCCTTGTACAGTATGTTTCCATTCACAAATAAGGGTTGTGCAACTGGGAAGTAGAAGGCCACAGAGGAAAATGCTATCATAACCATCTCGGATGGGACTCACTTAACCTGGCTGTTGGTGGCATGGCTATGTCAGGCTGCATAAATATGAATTTGAACTAACAATATTCTCCTGATTCCTTCAAGTCATTAAGAAAAAAGTACTTGTTTCAATTTCAAATTGGCTTAAGAATGCCACAGGCAGATGGCAATTGCTCTAGCAATAAGTAACCTGTCCCTTGGGATACTGTCTATTGAATCAGAGATGTGTGTGGTGTAGGCCCACATTTGATACAAGCAGTTGTAGTCACAATGACTTTCAGAGCCGAGCTTATTAGGGGCTCACATTGTACATAGAGCTCCGGAGTTTACTTTTTGGATTTTATCCGCATTTCCTGACGCTGAATATAATTTTGCAATAATTCCAGTTAGAATTATTTAAATCGCCACATACACATTGGCAATTTCTTGAAATGCCATATGTATATCTTATTCTTTCCGGAAGTGTATTGCCTTATTGTTGCGAACAAAATGGGTGAGTAGGGATGATGGCGTGTGTAAATATGCATGCAAATCCAGAAATTCAGGGAGATAAGTGGGATACTTTGCAACTAACACAGTGCTTACCCAACATGGAAGACATGTCCAACTGATATCTGAATTAAATAAAAGGGCAATAACAGGGCATACTGGAAAGCATTACATCATACTTGCCAACTCTCCCGGAATGTCTGGGAGACTCCCGCATTTTGCGAGAGTCTCACGGACTCCCGGGAGAGTGTGGCAATCTCCTAGTGAAGTGGGCAGAATTAGCTCCCAAACGCCGCAATTGCGTTTGGCCCCACCCCCGCTGTCAAATGGCGCGTCCGCTTCATTACATCACGGGGACGGGTCCAAAATGACGCGCATTTTGGAGCCCCACCTCCCATCACGCCCACCCCCCCCCTGCAGGCTCCCGGAAACCAACTTTCTAAAGTTGGTAAGTATGCATTACATTCATGTGATCACAAAACGTTTCTCAATTCCAAACGGGTTAGTCTCAACAGCAGATAGCAAATGGACAACAATACCACTGTAGACCTTCAGTGATAAATGCTTCATATGTGACAAATGTACACACATATAAAGGTGATCCAAATCTACAGCACAAATAGGCTTGCATAAATAATTTTTAGCTTCTATGGGGTGTTAGGGTATCTCTGCTCATATCCATGTGACAACAAGACAGCTAATTTCATTAAGACTACCTGAATTGAAAGCAAAGTACCATATTTTGTTATCACGTATAAACTAATTCTAAAAAAAAAAATATGAAGTCCCAACGGTGGACCAATTTAATCCCTGAGGTCAGTTATAATATGCAATTACAGATCATATAATTGACCAGGCTTCATTGCATCAGGATAATTCATGTATTCACTCACTGCAAAATGATTCAGGCAATTGGAGTTTTTAGATGTCAAGAGATTTTAAGTACCAAAGATTGGGCTTTTTAATGAGCTTTATCCCCAAAACTTAGGAAAAAGTAACACTTTCACATTTATGATTTGGTCCTTTCAGAGGTATTCATGCCTAGGTGCTAAAAAGTTCATACATATATACTTGTGACTATACTCCATTATTTGTGCCTATATTTCCATAACTGAGACAATTATTTCCTAATATAGATATTCCATCATGTCGCTAATTTCCAATGCTCTCAAATGCAAGCATCTTAAGACGAGGAACAATATTACCCTTATGCAGTACAAAAGGATCATTATCTTATACTATATTGCTAGTCAGATTCCATAGCCCAACTGTGGTCGTCTTATTCATAGCATAACTCATGTTTTAAATTTAATTGAACACTGTGCTTAAATCAAATCAACTTTGCAATTAGAATTGTGTTTAATTGCATTATGATGGTAAATTGAAGTCAAGAGATTGTTATTTCTCAGTGGTGATCAGCTCTGCTTCGATCAAGTTCTGGAAAAGACAGAGAACTGTGAAACGGAAATAATTTAGTGCTATAGGGGAAAGTTCTATTATGCTGCTGCAACTTGCAACTATCTCATTGATATCAGAACAGAATCTTTAGCCTTTACATTAATTTGTAACATAGTTAAGTCCGCCTACCCCACACAGGGGGAATGTCTATGCCAGTCAGTTATTGCCTGTGAGCTGCAATGAAAAACTGTATGAAGGGCAGATCAGTACTTTACGGTGATCATGAAGTTATTCTATGACAATTGAAATCTTTGTCATGACAGGTTATTAAAGGGGAAAAACATCTTTGGGAGGTTTCAAGTGACAAAACCAGAAGAGGTCCCTCCCGATTAACGCAGTGTTGCTATGGAAAAACAACATATACAAGTCTGGGAATCCTGTATAAAAACAGACCTGCAGTACATCAGACCCTCAAATACATTTGTGATGTTATAAATAACATTTGTGGGGCCGTGTGGCTAGATATATGGGACTGCACATTCATTAAATGAGATGCTTGCTGATAAAGAGAATTCTAATCTTGTGCACATTGAGGATGGGGGTGGGGACAGGTGTTCCTTGTGAGCTGGTGTTAAGATGCATATAAGGAAGCATCATCATCATCATCACCATTTATTTATATAGCGCCACTGATTCCGCAGCACTGTACAGAGAACTCATTCACATCAGTCCCTGCCCCATTGGAGCTTACAGTCTAAATTCCCTAACATACACACACAGACAGAGAGAGAGACTAGGGTCAATTTTGATAACAGCCAATTAACCTACTGGTATGTTTTTTTTTGGAGTGTGGGAGGAAACCGGAGCACCCGGAGGAAAGCCACGCAAACACATGGAGAACATACAAACTCCACAAAGATAAGGCCATGGTCGGGAACTGAACTCATGATCCCAGCGCTGTGAGACAGAAGTGCTAACCACTTTGCCACCGTGCTGCCCAAGCACAGAATGAAGATGTTTAAATGATCAGGAACTGGTGGAGACCGCATATATAGCTGAAGGTGTTCCTCATTTTGCAGGAAGACGTAGGTTTTTGAAGAAATGCAAGATTCTCTTTGCACAGTCTAAGAGGTGGCAGAAATCAGAGCTTACTTTAAAAAACTAAAGTCCATACAGATTAAATTAGGCCAAAAATAAGGCATGATGTGCGTGTGCAAAATAATGAAAACGACTCTCGACCTGCAAAGATCACACATACTGAATGAGCAGATAGACCATGACTGTACTCTATATGATCCTGAACATGTATATGCATACCCTTTACAAATATGCAGAATCATCCACAGTATAGAAAGGCTGGGTTTTTAGGCATTACCTTCCATGTCATGTTTTCATTGCTGAGGGTCACCTTCCGGTTGCTGAATCAAAAAAGAACTAATACATACTTGCCTTGAGAATTTCGGGGAGTTCTGCTGGACTCAAAAAAAAGGTTGCCCACCCTCCTGGATCCTGCCCAATCTTCTTATGACACTGTGGGGCATTGCATAACAAAAGACAGAGCCATCATGATGCAAATTGCATTGCCACGCACATGCCCCCTGGACCTCCCCTCCAGGATCTTACAGAGGAGGGGTATAAAAAGTAGGAAAGTATAAACTAATTCGTAGAACAATGGCTGGGCATTTCATTGTGGCAAACTGAACTGCATTTGATGCACTAACATAAATAGGTATGTTCTTGGACACCTGCAAATTCAAAACATTGACAAGGAAATGGCTATGTGTCTTGAGGCATACAGATTGGTGAACATTATTATGTTTCTGCAATATGGGAGATGAAATCAGGATCTTACAGCCAGTCCTAATGAACAACTCATGAAGCCATTTCACATTTTGGCACAGTACATCCCTAGATATCAGATGTTCTGATTAAATATAATTACAGTGCTTTTTAATTATGGTCTTTTTTATTATTCAACAGAAAGGCAGAGGGGTCCAATTTCACCTTTTTATATTTATAAATATAAGACAGAGGAATGGGAAAGAGGAATGGTAATATGAAAAGGAGATTACAAAACGAAGATGATGGGAGAGAAAAAAAAGTGAGGGAACAAGTGTATGTAAAAAAGGGAACGGAGAAGACAGTGGAGGTGTAGTAACGAATGGAAATGGAATATGTACATGTGAGAAGATACAGCAAGGATCAAATGTGAACATAACCCACTTTGTAAGTGTGATATTGGATCAATTTATTTTAGTTCTGAAAAGTAACGATAGTAGTCATTTCACCAATAATGACCAAACTAATAGTATAAATAAAAACTAATAATGGAAACAGAATGTTAAAGATTTAGATTTTTACACAGAGAAAAGCGAGGCGGAGTTGGACTCCCAGTCTACTCCCAACAAACGGGACCCTTCAGAAAGCAACAGCAAAACACATGTTGGGAAAAGGCTGATACTCTACCACCCCTTTTATAGAACTATTATGATCTAATAATTCTTATTCTCTGTTGGTCTATTGTTTAATCATTGATCATTTTTAAATGTAGTGTTTTACGATATTTATAGATTTGCTATTGTTACCATATAAATTACTTCTACCTATATATAATAATTATGAATTGATTCCATAGGATACATTATTTGTAATAACCATTTACTTCATATTTACATAAATGATTCCTTATCTAACCAATATGTGTAATCAGTGTAAAGTTTAATAATAAAAGACACTGAGGGGGGTATTCAACTGACGGCGGGATCGCCGAAAATCCCGCGCTCTAAAAATATTACCATTAATACGGTAATTTGCTCGCTGGATTTCAGCTCGCAGCTCAGGGAGCCGCGAGCTGAAATCCAGCGAGATATTACCGTATTAATGGTAATATTTTTAGAGCGCGGGATTTTCGGCGATCCCGCCGTCAATTGAATACCCCCCTGAGAATTGAGACTATTGTTCCCATCGGCATTTTATGCAATTAGTGCAATCCCAAAAATGACCTAATAATTTAATAAGGCATTTCTCCCTAGCACATGCATAACAAATATGTGCACTTTTAGTATTTAAGGTTTTACAGAGTCATAGGACCAGAAACAGTATAATTTCACTTTTTTTTAATTAGAGCTATAAAAAGCATAAAGTCAGACACATATGTGCTTACATTTTACCTACCCATTTTATAGCTAATTCTAGCAATAATTCAATAACACTCTCTGCTGGAAAGTTATTCCTAGACATATACCTCAGTGGGGGCAGTTTACACACCACAAAACGTCATGGTTTTTTACAGTGCACCTGGATGGTATGCCTAGTGGTCTACAAGGTGCATAACACTCTCAATAGATGCAAATGCAAACTAGAAGCAAGACCTGGGGGTAAATTTATCAAGCTGAGAGTTTTCCGGCGGGTTTGAAAAGTGGAGATTTTGCCTATAGCAACCAATCAGATTCTAGCTGTCATTTTGTAGCATGTACTAAATAAATGATAGCTAGAATCTGATTGGCTTTTCAAACCCGCCGGAAAACTCTCAGCTTGATACATTTACCCCCTGGTGTACAGAAAGACAGAACAATTTATAGCGATACACTGTAAAAATGACAGCCCTGCCTCCCATCATTTCAGTACCACCTCCTTCAATGAAATAAACATTTCCGTTTGTTTTCTCCAAAAAGAAGTCTCAGCTTAGCCCCATTTGTGTCCTAAATTTATCATGACAGTGAGGGGACACAAGGAATTTATTTATTATATGTATATATATATATATATATATATATATATATATATATATATATATTCTTTATTTATCAATCCATCAAGAAGCATATATAATATTATTATAATCTCATAATAGGCCTGGTCACAACATACTTGTTTTCTTTATAACAAACAAAGGAAAAACCTTTATGTAAAGGAAAGGGGAAGGGAAGGTGACTGGGTTGGGGGAGACATATACACCTGGATAAAAAGAGCAAATTAACCAGTCAGAACTCCAATATCTGAGAGTCGTCACAGATAGAAAAGGTATAGTGGTTTATTTAGTATATCTCCTATACTCAGATTCTTTGAACTCTGACCAACTGAATTAGGTAGATGTGAACTTTGCATTTCAATCAAATGTTGATAAATGATTGTCCCCCTTGGACATATAAAAATGGAGTTTATAAAACCAGTGTTTAATAGATAGAGGCATAGGAGACTTTCATTTTGCTGCATTATTAATTTGTCTCAAAAGGGACTTTCTATATGTAGAGATATCAATATTAGTCAAAATCCAGAACTTAGGACCAACCTTTTTTACAGTGTATCTGTAGATACCTTTATAGAATGTATGAAGTTTATGGCAGTCCCACCAATGTGCCTCCAACACTTGAACCATGGACCAGGGAACACTTTGCTTAAAACACTAGGACATCTGTACCAGTGAGTTATGATTGTATAAAGAGTTTTAGGTCCCTTTTTTACTTTTGAGAGGAATTCTGTGTACATTGGAACAATTTGGACTACTTAAACTCCTCCAGAGGACAACGTAAATTCGGTTCCCAAATGTGTGTGAACTTAGGTAGAGAAGATAAGTCTTCTAGACGTAATTAATAGAAAATTTATACTGAATGTTTGGGATCCTGTCGCATAACACATAGTAGTTTACTACATGGTTAGATCTCTTCCAAAGCTATTATTCTTATTACTTGTCCATTGGTAGTGTTTGATCTGAGAATTTTTTTTACAGATTTCATTACGGAGAAATAGGTCTTCGTGTAAGACCTGTAATGGACATATGGCTGGGGGATGTGTGTCAATTTTGTGTGTTGTTTATTGCTTTGAATGCACCTGAAAAGGTACTTCTCTGCTGAAGTGAAACATGGAGATGCAAAACGGGTTCCATTAAGAGAATTGGACGAGTGCAGAAGACCACCAGGTGAGCTGAAAACAACTCTCATGGCTTGGAAAAGGCAGGGTGTCTCTCCACACAACAAGGAATGACCCTAAAAAAGCACCCTCTCCACCCTTTTTAAATGATCTATCTCTGCAGCAGGAAATCATATTTTGGCATTACAAATCCATCCCTAATAGTCATATTGGGTTTTAATTTTGACTGTGTTGCAGACTGAATTGTTTTAATGTACTGCTATAGTGTTGGGAGAGTGATATGGTTTAGAATTGATGAGTATAGGGAAGATACTGGCAGGTCCAGATCAGCAATCTCTATCCCTATCAGGGGAGGGCTGGCAAATTTGGGCCTGGGGGGCAAGACTTAGGTGGCCCAGTGACCCAGCCCAAGGTAGTCCACTATGGGACTGGCCCGGGGGGCAGATGCCCCCCTGCCCCTGATCCTTTTAGATAATAATACATAATAGAAAGTTTCAGTAGACCTTTCTGGGACAGGTAGATAATACAAGCAACCAAAATCTATATAGTTATTGCTTAATGTACCATGGAGTTGATTGCTGACCTTTGTGCACGTCAGTGATGTTTACAAAGCACAATGACAAATCAGAAAGTGCTGCTGTAACCTGAGTGGATTTTGCTTAAATCTGGCCATTAAATTTCAAATAAAGTTTTGATTTTAATGTGTCTTTTGAAAAGTGAAAGGGAAATATACTGAGTACGTATTTGAACGTATAGCACTAGGGGTGCACATGCTAGTACCGGTTACTGTGCCATTTTGTATCTGACATTTGTTTGCGATAATCCTGTCAGCTGGGAATGGTCCAGTAAACCAAATCTGCTTTGCCTTGCTGAGCCAAGATATAATTGCAGTTGCCATGACTACAGGTTGTCCTCCAACAAGAGACCAAAATGTATTCCCATATAGGTGTACAAAGTGCAGACCTTGTCTGCATAATAAGAATGAGCTACTTCTCGTCATTGCATGTTTGGCTATTACACACTGGTAATGCTCATCTAATTTACATATACTATGTTGGATAGAAATATACTTCAATGCACTACCTGCACTTGTTACCATTGATGTGCATATTGCCCTTTTCACCAGTTTTTGGTGAAGCATTGCAACTAAAACTAACATGTAATCATTTAGTAAATCTATGTTGGAACATAGATGTAAATGAGGATACGAGTGTATTTTAAAAAATGACTAAATCACAAAATTAAAATGTTCAAATATCAGTCTGGAAGGTAATATACATTGTTAATCCGACATTCCACTGCAGCGTTTTTGTTTTTGATTTTTTATACAAAGTATTACCTGCCCTCTCAATTACAAACTGCTGAAGTCCCTACCATGTGTCCTATGATCTGATAAAGGTCAAAATGTAAATGTCATTTGAACTGTTATTAAACAACTGACTTCGTCCCTATATATGAATCCACCAATTCACACCGTGTCCACATAGCATGTACGCAAACAAGGCCGTCACTGAGTGTTTAGTTAGAGAAGCACCTCCTTCCTAATATGGAAACTCTCTGCAGAAGAGAAAAAAGAGCATAATGGATATATTTACAATCGTGAACTATAAACCCTTCAATTGTTTAAGGAATATTGTTCATCTTAGCAATACGGCCTTTGATGCTCCTAAAAGTAGTGCGATAGTTTTTAAGGCACACATGAAAGAACATGCCACCACTCTCTATGGCCTTTGTTCGATCCATATTCATCTGGTGCAGTTCTATAACCAAATCAGGTAAGTATTATGGGCCCCATACATAGATTTCAAATCAACTGCCAGGGAATTAAGGTGATGCAGCTTAACTCATCATGTGTGGTTCATTCTCAGCAGACCTTGGAACAGAATAACTCACATCATGTCAAGTTCACCGATCTTCATTTTAATACTTGTTTCGAATTTTAAATAGTTCTCTACAATAAATATTTACTTATAAAGCATAGAGGATACATGCAAAAAGAGTAGCATCTAACATGCAGAAAAAAAAACTATTTTATTGTACCATTGGTTAATCAATGCTGACAAACTGAGCCATTCCTAGGGATACATCTTTAAAATCTGGGACTGTCCTGGAAATTAGGGACAGATGAAAACTACACCCATATTAAGGCTGCTCTATATGGGTTTTTTTCAACTTTCTTTTGCCGATTGATATTCTTTATTTTTTGTGTTTACCTTTTTTTACATACATCATTTGTATCCAACATTCCTTGCACTAATCCAATACCTATTTTCTGTTTGTAATTTCTGTTTATCATCTACATCAGACTTTTGAAACAACCTTCCTTTTTCCCACTATATGTATAATCCATCTAGCCCAAACTATTGCTGCTACTAAAATGACAATACATATATGTTATTTTGTATGTTATGTATGTATGTATACGTATGGACAGGTAAAATAGAATGTTTTTGTTGTATGACAGTTGTGCCTGAAGATTCATGAAGTAAATATAGCTAATCATTTCATATATACTTTATTGCATTACACAGTCCCATATACCCACCTCACTATGCTGCCATCTTACCTTGGATGGGTTAATAGCTGTGATGATCCACACACAGTGTGCATTGCTATCATACTGGACTGGGTAGTTAGGGGAGGTGATGATCCCAGAAGGCCCCCGAAGATGAGCGTCACACATTCTTGCTATAGGGTGAAAGCAGAAACTCCATCAGACCACAAGACCAACAAACTATTGCATTTCTGTTTGCTGTACTGTATGGCAGTAGTAAGGTTATTTGTATAAAAAAAAAAACTATTAAGGGAAACAGGGACACTTAATTTCCTTAATACTTATAGTTTTCTAATGGCTTCATCTCAATTCACAGTGAAATTTAGAATTGAATGTAGTCTTGTAATGTTAATCTTATAAGTATGAGTGCACTTGTGCACCTGAGCCTGTCTACCACTACTATGGGATTAAGCAGGGTGACTTGGTTAGGGTACTCTAACTAGCAGCCAGAGGTGCTCAGACATTGGCAGCAGCATTAAACTTGAGCAGCTGAACAGGCTCTGCCAGAAGCCGTGGATAAACCCTGGGAAGTTTTCAAATCAACATTTCTTGTGGTTTATTATTTGTTGTTATAAAAAACTTTATGGTTAATTACCAAATCACTCTTTATTCCAGAATACATTCATATGAATACAATACATGACATAAGTGCCTTACCTTCCTCCAAGGCATATACATGTATGTATAAAGTACATTTACCTACAGACATAAACCCATACAAACGTTCAGATGGACAATATCTTACGGTTAATCAGTTATAACAATGCAGCAATGATGAATCAGTAAGGTCAGCATCTATATTATATATACTGCACTCTAAATAGAGAGTTGGATGACAAACAAAGCTGTGTGTTACACTGTTTCACAATATAGGCAACTGAGCCCGGGTAGTCCTAGGGTGTAATCACAGTGTTAAAATATCAGTCCAAAAGCAAAATGAATCTCATCCCTTGCCAAGTACAAAAATCGGGCACAAAAAAGGTTAAGCTGAGCTGTTCTCTTTAGCTAGTCTCATAGAGAGATGGATGGGAGAGGGCACATTTCATAGAAGCAGCTGATCTGGACAGACTCTGACTCCCTGAGTCTTCTTACTGAAGACTGCTGCGTTTGTCTCCACCTCCCCTGTGCGTGGAGTGTGTTTGGGGTGGGTGTGTGGATCTGAATATCAAGTATCGCTAGGACAGTGCTGCAGTGAAATGCCATGGCTGGCTGAGGAATCTCACAGACGAGACGGAAAGCTAATTAACGAGACCCCATGCCACCGTTCTGCAGGACATCCCTTGGCTGGCCTGTCATCCTTTACTGACGGGAAACAAAGGGTTAATGTGTTTCGAGGTGACCTTGTGACAAACCAGTATTGGTCAGAGGAGGAGGGGATCAATTCATTACTGTACAATAGGCAGTGACAATTATTTGCCATTCGACTTACAAAACCTGTGTAATCCATCATGCCCCAGTCAGACACATCTTGCTCTAATGTTTAATGCAATGTTAACGCTCCCTCATCACCACTCCCTACCAAACGCCTGGTGGATTGACAGACGCATTGCTACACTTCTGTGACACGTACGGCAGGTTACACAAGGGTATTCCTCAGCCTCACAACAGGGAGCGCAAGGTGCTGGTGCAATATGTCAAAAATTAATTATCTTCCAAAGTCAATACAATTCTACACTGCCTTTTTAACAGGATTTAGCAACTCCACATTGAATTAAGTAATGTGACTGTAATACTAAGGATTGGAGGTCCGCTCAGTGTTTGAGTCTCTTTTGAAATTCAGTTACCAGGAAAAGATAAATTACATGAAGAGGGTTAATGCGTTTAACTATTTTACTTCATTTACATCCCTTTAGTATGAAATATATGCTTACAAAAGTTTAATTCTAAATGTACAACTTTACATCCAATTTGGCACTAAATACTTCAATAGGGCACTAGTTAGAAGCTGAAATTAAATGCTTCATAATGACTTTGTCCAGCAATAGCAGGTTGCAACAATAACACATAAATCCTTAAAATAAAATTTTTATTCCATCAGGACGTAAAAAGCTGTGCTGCAGTATTAGAAATATAAAAACATACAATAATTGCTGTGAAAAAATTATGTATTGACCATTAAACTTTCTGTATGAAGTGATCATAGGAACCAGAGCGAAAATAGAAAATAGGAGCGACTTAATTCATATGATTTTCTGACCCACAACACCTTATATGCTATTATTATTACTGTACAGTCTGGCTTATGGGTCCACCAATTGTTCTTTTGTGGCACTGCAGTGCTTAGTGAATGCGTCAGAATCAACTTGTCACAGATGGTGATTCTAGAACCATCAATAGGAATACATGGGGATGATGCTGTTTGGACAGGTTTAAATACGCACTGATGATGATGACTTGTCTTTAACAAGGTGCATATGTTGCTGATACAGAGGCGGACACATCACCAGGTGCGTAGAGATGGGCGAAAATACGTTTGTGTTCTGTGCTTTTTTTACTCCCATTTAGCATCAGCCCCATAAGGTGTAGATTACCCATTCACATAATGGTGATCGAACTAGAATATTGAATCAATTCAATCATGCATTAACACTTTAAGTGCCTGATATTTTACAATGCACTTATGGTTAGTGAAAGTATAAAGAGATTCTGCAGCAGATCCACATTCGTACCTATCAGACACAACTAATTAGTGACCTCACATGACACAGAGACTAATATAAACGTACAGCTTATTCTCTCTGGACTTAGGTTGATAGCATAGGTCTCTCGTGCTGCCTGGAATAAGGAAGCTGTAAATCTCAGATATCATTAAGGGAACAGAGGAAATTGCAAGTCCATTTAATGCCATTAAATGGCACAGAGTTTTGCAAAGAAGATACTCCATCCCTTTGCAGAAATTCCATCTAAATGCACGATACTTCTATACAGATTAACAGAGAGCTGGGATATATTCCGAGGGAATCAATGGTGGATAGTTAGCCAAAGGTTATCTGTTCTGGTGGTAAGACATCGATATGGTGTCTATTAGAGACTGTTCTTCTAAGAAATGATGAAACAGGGACGATATGGGAGGTGTATGAGGAGGGTATGCTCACTAAGCTTCATTTTATGCTATTTTATACTATTTGTACCACAGCAGTGAACAAACAATAGTCTACTTTACCAGTAGAAAACAACTTGCCGGGATAGCCATTGGTGTCTGTACCCTCTTCTGCCGTCACTCAGTGGCTAAACAGTCTCAAGGCTAGTATATATCAAACATCATTGGAAGATCAATGTCAGAGGACAAAATGAATGAGGTTTTCAATAATTAAAATTGTAGATGAATTTATATCTGTGGTAGTTACTTGCTGTTACCTCTGCACATAGGTCGGTGATCACTCCAAGCAGCAAACATATCGCTCACTTTCATGCAAGTGATGCTTTTAGAACCTTGCAGATCATAACCATCATTGCACATGAACTGGATGCTGGAGCCAAGCCTATCAGGAATAAAACACAAGCGTTAAAGGACTGTGAAGCAAAGGACTGGTCATACATGCCGGACACAGACATAACCCCCTCCCCCCCATAAAACCAGGCAATTATATTATATACATTCCAGAATGTAAATTATCATTGCCATATTGTCATGTCATCTGATAATGCACATGATAGAAAGGGAAGATACAAATGTAGGGGGGGACTTTAATTTCCACATTTTTCATGCCTCCAACAGTTATCTTTTTAGTAAAAACCTGTCATCACTTTCAAGATGATGTGCTGATACCTTATGGATGTGTAGACATTGCGCTAACACACAATGGCACATAAAACCCACTGGTTTAAATGATTTCCAACAAAAGTTTTATTTATATTTTGCACTAAACAGCAGTATTCTCCATCCAATACCCTGACCATATTAGCTTCTACCACCTCTGATGGGGAGCTACTCTTTAAATGAACTCAAAATATAGATTTTGTGTTCCACCTGATAACATTTCAGAACCCAATCTTCTATGCTGAAGAGATGTTTGATAAATATTGACTCCTCTCTCTCTCTTTCAATAAAAACAGCATAATGTACAATATTGATATCCAGTATTTCCCAGCAGCTCCATGATTTATCGTATTATCACTGTCATTACAAATCTTCTAGATGATTCCGTAACCAAGGAACTGAGAAAAGCATTGCAATGTATCTCCAGTCCCATATGTCAGCAGAAAACGTTAATTTTCATTACAGTTTTCAATTTAGGTTAAAGGTTACAGGGTTAGCATTTCAGAGCAGAGCATAGAAGCACAGTATATATGACTAAATATATGATTAGATTGAATGGAAAGTTTATTTTCCACAGATAAATCTATAGAGCTGTTAAATTGCAGTTTTTTTTCAATGTTATAACAACAATGAATGTTAACAATATTACAACTTCATATGGGTTAATTAAGATAAATATGTGCCCCAGCCAATAAAAATATATAGATATCTCGTTCTCACACGGATATAGACCGATTACAAAAAATTCAATATTTATGCTGTTACATCAGCATAGTACTTCAGGAGTGATTCAGTCATTCCAGCAATGATTTATGAATACATAGGGACATGAGAAAAATGAATTACAGAATAAAAATCCTATCTTTTTCACTAGACTTATATTGCTTTGGAAATCAGTTCATTTCCATGTATCTGGAATTATGATATAATATTGCACTTGCCATTTGACCTGTGCTATGCAATAGCCAAATGTATCTAAACTGTAATTATTTAGAAGACAAAGAAGAAACACAAAGACACAGAAGTTACCATTTTTACAGCTTTATACTCAATTGCATATCTGTTCTTTTATTAAAAATAAATATTATTTGTAAAATGACTAGAATGATGGGTGAATTTAATAAAAATAGCAAAAAAAGAAAATGTTTTAATAATTTATTGTGGTGCCTGATATGTCAAGACTAAGGTTGTCACACAACTTACATATAAAAAGTTTATTTTACAAATGTCAGGCTTGGCAGGACTTTATAAAAGGACGGTCTGGGTTAGCTGGAAATTAAGGTTGAGTAATAGAGGGAATCTAACTAGCGATGGACAAATTCTTAGGGGTAGATTTACTAAACCTTCCAAAAATTAAAAGTAGAGGTATTGCATATAGCGACCAATCAGATTCTAGCTGTCATATTTTAGAGTGTACTAGATAAAAATAATAGCTAGAACCTGACTGGTTGCTACTGGCAACACCTTCACTTTTCCTTTTTAGACGGTTTTGTAAATCTACCACTATGCTAGACAGGTGTCTTAGCATCACAGGTGATAATGTCTAGCATTGGGAAAGTCAAAAGCAGAGCTGGGTTGACCATGAAGCTGGTGTTTTAGGCAGCAGTTTTTTGGGGGGCAGCAAAATGGTAGGTTATTTTTTCTCAAAAGTCAAAATTATTGGTTTCTTCTATGAATAGTACACTACGCTAATACAAATGTTTACATTATTTGTGTGAAGGATAAGAGAAGTAACATATTAGTTTCCAACTCTGCAGCAGAATGGTTACAAACACAACTAGCCAAAGTACACCCCTTTCCAAGATCAAAGAAAAAGTTATTCCCAAATCGACATTAAGCAGACTCCGTCTGCTGCAGAAAGGAAACACAGGGAGTTAGGAAGCAGGAAAATGGGCCTCTCACCTGAAATCAGAACCTATTCTTTTTCCATGTTCCGGAATTCCTGGTTCGGGACACAAATGGTGTCCTTGGTAAACACCCACCTGAGTTACTAAAATGCAAAAGAGAGAGCATACACAGAAAGGAATCACTCCACACACAGCTGATTGCAATAGTGACACTGCAGGATAATGTAAACACATAAGTATATACTAACTGACACTTTTATAGGATAACAATTCATATGTTTTAAAAAGTCACTGAGTGACCACGATTCGCTTTCTAATCCAAAAATCATTCTACCTTCTACACAAGCACACATTACAATTTGGAAAATACAACGTTATTGCTTAGATCTCACAAATAGCATCTTATCATAAAAACCATCATAGTGTGTTACACATTTCATTGTGAACACCCGTTCAGCTCAGGAGAAGCCAATGAAGAAAGACAGAAGAGAAGAAGACTTGGCTCTGCCGAGATGGATGGGTTTGTTTGTCACTCACAAAGATCTGAAACATAACTTCAATATAAGCGATTTTAACCTAAAATAGAAAGTTTTCTTCAGTCTCCTTGAGTAATCTTTGATTAAGGAATCACTTGTAGACTTGAAATGGGATTGTGATATCATTCTTTCATTTTAACAGAGACGACCTTGTAATGATGTATTGTTAAAGACATATCGTTGTCTTCAGAGAAATTTTCAACCAATAAAGATCATGGGCTACCTATTACTCACTGTCACATACACTCGGGCACACACACACACGCACACACACACAAACACCACCAGCGCAGTGGAAGGATATAGAATGTGGATATGTGTCCTGTACATTTCCATTGTTTGGAAACATTACCTGGAATTTTTCTAATAGCTGCATGGATAAGTGGTATGGCCCACACTGCAAATGGGTTCTAATTAACGGAATATATTATTTTCCTCAGCTGATTCACTACCCTCTAATCTTACAGATACTAGATATCATCTCTTTTATTAACTCCAAATCCCAGGACTGAGTGGAAAATGCTGTTACTCAGCCAAAGTTTGGTCACGGAATATTGCCTGGAATACCCAATGGAAACATCCAAAGAATTCTCAGAACACATAAAGGCTGTGTTCAGGAAACACTGGCTTGAATGTTAATCCATGCATTACAGGCCCCGGATGCTGTGTACCAGCTGACTTTACTATCACTGCATCCCCAAATAACCTGTGAAGGTCAAGTAATTAATGATTTTAGACATCGTTGGTTTCACAGCAGCATAAAAAACATAAAAGCAAGAAATTCTTATAACAATTCTGGTGAGGGCAATACCAAACTCTGACCTTAGACAGTAGACTGGATTGTTGTCCACAAATACACATACTGATATAGGAAGTGCATATGTATGCAATAAAATGATGTCATAAACTGCACACTTTAGAAAGAAGAGACTGCATAGCTGTTTTTCTGATGTTCATTAAATGTTTAAATTACTTTTTTAATAAGATGGGTATGATATTTTATATAATGTCATCTTTTTTGGGGTGTAATGCAGACATGAAAACTGGAGAATAGAATAGAAGAGAGCAACAATGAAGGATGAGCAAGTTGTGAGGGTGAGGTGAAAGTAATATGAGGGAAAGAGCTCAGGAGTAGATTGTGAAGTATAGGAGTTGTGAGAAGTGCCAAGTTAGTGAGAGTAAGGAATTAGTATACAAGGGTGTACAGCCAGCAGAAAAGGGGAGGCCATGGAGACTGGAACAGTAACTTGATGGAAAGACTGTCTAAAGCAAGGACAAGGCATGCAGAAACACAGGTTTAAGAATAAAATGGTAACAAACATGTAGTGGGTTAAGGACAAGAATGTAAAACTAATATTTAGTAAAGAATAAGGCAAGACAGGTGAGAAAAGTATTGGTTACATGTGCATGTCAATATATTCCTAGGGGTATATTTACTAAACGGCGCGTTTGGAAAAGTGGAGATGCTGCCTATAGCAACCAATCAGATTCTAGATATCATTTATTTAGTACATTCTACAAAATTACAGCTAGAATCTGATTGGTTGCTATAGGCAACATCTCCACTTCTTCAAACCCGCAGTTTAGTAAATATACCCCCTATATTACTATGCCCACATTTGTTAAAAAAATGAAAATAATATACACACTATATATATTTATTGTATATTCACACAAATAAACACAAACAGGACTGGTACTTTATTCATGTGTACATTCATAAATAAATGTGCCACATACATGTATAATCAAAAACAAAACTTGCTAAGGTTCTTTGTGTTCCTATTTCCCTCAGAAAGTCCAGTTTAGTCACTAGAAACATTTACTTTACAATTTACTGTTACAGAACTGAAAACCCTGCTTTCGTTATTTCACTACAACTATAATCCACAAGGCAGCGAGAGGTGGGTTTAATGCAATGAGAAAAGTTAATGTTACAAGTGTATCCCAGATTTTTTTGGTTACCAAAAACATGGCGTTGTTACATTGGCTCATGTTTCACTTATTCCATCTACAGAGAGCCATAGAAAAAGAGAGGTGTAGGGTAAGCCAGGCATCCCTACAGTGAAATGACATCAGAGGCACACATGGGAGAAATGGGTCACTGTAATAAGACATTTTGGAAATTTAATACTGTTTTCAAACTGAAGCGTGAGAGAAAATAAAGATGTACTGGTCTAGCGAGCAAGACAGGAGAACAGTGGTGTATGTTGAGTACAGTGTGAAAAATAGTGCAAGCAGAGACGGAAGAATTGATAAACAGAGAAAAAAAATGCAGATACTTGTGGCTGCCTATATAAATGAAAGTGGGACAAGCATTTGGTCAAAATGAATAGTGTAAGGAGATGTAAAAGGTATAAGAACAAAAACAATCGCTCAGTTGTTTTTTTTGTTTTTGTTTTATTTGCATGATACAAGTTCTAAGCAGGTTCGCTCTTCACTCATATGGGTGACTGGGTGATCAACAGAGGAGGTGAGTTGTTAATGTCACTACAAAGGACATGTCTCCTGACATCAGCTGTAATTAGGGCAGAAATGACTATCAGTAAATCTCTTCTGGTCTTACAGAGCAGGTCTATTTAGTGAAAGTGGGGGAAAATAAAATGACTAGAAATCACAGGAGGTCAACACTGTGGTCCACGAGACAAAGAAAGGACTATGTGCTGTAGCTGGTGTAGAATAAGAGTAGATTGAAAAGTTCAATGAGGTAATGCAGTTCTGCAATGGAGCAATGGCCATTAGGACAGAAAGGCAAATACAAACAACTCTTCAGATCAAATGTATTGTTATCCTGTGACCTTTGTTGCTCCCCATACTGGAATATAAATAAGTATGGACCCCTTTGAACTTTCAGAGGATTATTTATCAAATTCCAGGAAAGATCCAAAATAACACCTAATTTGGAAGGTGGCGGTTTACATACAGGTCAAAACCTTGCTCTCAGAAACATCCAGTGAATGGTAACAGTACAAGTAGACATTTTTCTGTCTGCTCATTATAGCTGAACAAAGGATCAAGCCTGACCTGTCTTGGCACGTGAACTAGGTCCCTGTGTACACACTGTAACACTACATCTGTTTCTCACTGCACTTTATTTTTGTTCATGCACAGAAACTACAGTACCTGGGAGGCTGGTTGATTATTTATTTATTTACGTTCACCCTTGTCATTATATTTTGTAACTGGCTCACTGTAGAAAACAACCACTTGTACCTTTTGCATATGTGTGTTTATATATATATATACACACAGTCACACACAGTAAATGTATATGTAACAAACGGTCATATCCCTTAGATGGTAACATGGGTTAAGGCTTATCAGCATGTTGTTTTGGATTGGAGAAAACATACAAACCTGCAAAGATCCCCAATACTTAGGTGGGATACTTATCCACTCTCATACTATATATACTTTATAATATAAGAGAAGCAGTTGGTGGGTAAACATGCCCATCTCAATTTAAATGGATTACTAGAATTGGTATCTTGATTTTTAGCAAGCCAGTCTGGATATTAGTTTACAACACATTAATTCTCTACTTAAATCATACTTGCCAACATTTTTTTTTTTTCTTCCGGGAGATGCCGGCTGGGACGTGGGCGTGCAGGGGGCGGGGCTGCGAAATCGCGTCATTTTGGCCCCGCCCCCGTGACGGAATGACGCAAATCGCGTCATTTTACAGTGGGGGCGGGGCTAAACGCCGCGATTCCGGGTGAATCGCGGCGTTTAAACTAAATTTTTCCCCCTGACTATCAGGGAGATTGCCACACTCGTCCGGGAGACTCTCGCAAAATGCGGGAGTCTCCCGGACAATGCGGGAGAGTTGGCAAGTATGACTTAAATGCAAACATTCATTGCACTTCTAATACTAGTCACTGACATAACTGCATCCAAAACTGTACTTATATAGTCCATGTGTACTCAGGTAGTGTGGAAAATGTTGGCCATTGTATCCCCAGATCGAAAGAATTAAAACAATGATATGAAACATGAAATTTATTGTAAATACATACAATTGTCATACATTCTACTATTTAGTATGCATTTTGGAAATATATGCTAAAAAATCTTGGATACACTATTTATTGGGTTTTATTTTCTTATTACTCCCTATTATTTTATACAATTACGTACTTGTACTGTAGCTTAAAAGAGGTGGTGGGATTTTTAAAAACAAAAGAGAAGGTAAAATGGGTTACGCATATCACCTAATACAATGATTCTTCCAAAGAGCAGCAGGGAGGTTCTGGCTTTAGTTTGGACATAACCACTATTGGCTGCATTCAGTAAGAACACAGTGCAATGTCATTATCTTACTGTGGAAAACTGACCGTACATAAAAAGGCATAGATGAGTCCAATAGAAAACGCAATTGCTGTATACATAAAATTTTGTTCAATAATGTGTCCTCCCAGAGGTGATGAATATACCACTGGGTGAGGTTTACTTAATCTCTATGCTTGTTTGTTTTTCTTGCACAACATGTTTTAAAGTAAAGTAACCAATAGGCCTAGGATACTGAAAAGATCTAAGGCTGGATTTATGCTAAAGAGCCACTAAGCAGACTATACACAGCTCTAATTAAGAACTGTATTGCTATGGTTTAACTTCCTAAAGCTGCACTAGATGAGAGAAATAAGGGGCAGCTTTGAGACTGGAAGAGTGAAGGGAGAGGGAAAAGAGAAGCTGGAAGCATCCGTCAGGTGCTGCCGTGTTGCCACAGCAACGGGTCCAGCATACAGTGGCTTGTATTCACAGGGGGTGAGTCTCCCTGGCACTTCTTTCCCATCCATCACTCAAGGGGTTAACCCTTAACCAGTCGGCTCCCAAACCATTCATTAAGAACAAGTGCAGCCTATGAGGGGAACAGGATTCACACAACGGAAGTGAATGCTTTTAAGAAAGAAGGGCCTTAAATCTCTTCTTACACAGCAAGCATTGTCAAACCTGTGGCTTTCAGAACCAGTCTGATACACGCCTATACATTTCTGCAAAGCAATACAATAATATGCACAGCAGAGAGGTTTCTAGTAAATGAGTTACCTCAGGAATTTGGAGCTATAAATGCATTTGCCTACACACACTTATAGATGGAAACTAATGAGGTCTGGTACATTCTATGACATTAGAAGATTCATCACCACATTTGTGCTGTGTGCACTATGTGCTACAGCCTCCGTCACAGTGGTATTACCTCTAAAGCAGGCCGGTCCAGGTTTTGTGAAACTACAAGCCCCAGCATGCTTTGCCAGTAGACAGCCTGTTGATAGCTGGAAGGGCATGCTGGGACTTGTAGTTTCACGACATCTGGAGGGCCGCAGGTTGGACAGGCCTGCTCTAAAGGAAGACTTCATTTTATTCCCAGACTAGGAGCTTTGGAAATGTCCTAACCTAACAATTCACCTAGTCCTGGAGCACATGGAAACTCTAGGGGATTAGTGGCTGACCTTTCCCAGATAAGACATGCGAACAAAGCACAGTGTCCTTTGCACAGGGATATTGCTGGTTTTACTCTACCAACAATATCCTCTATGCTGCCCAGGTCAGAGAATTAGCAGCTCCAAGCGAGCAGGTGCAGTAATACGACCTAAAGGCTTGTGTAAAGAAGAGCAGAGAAGCGTGCGTGCATCAGTTATGTACATGCTGTGCTTGGCGTGTAGCACTCCAAGCAAAAGAAGGTTATATAGTATATATCGGTTGGTCAGTCTGTCTATCTGTCTGTCTAACGAAACATTAGTAAAATGAAATTCTAAACTGTTTGCATCAACATGTGAGATCAATATAAATGTGTAAACAAACATTTACAGCTGCAGTAAAAGCTGAAGACTTTACTATACTCCTCCTCCATTTCCTCAAGAACAGATCCAAGACAGGACCCTTGTTCTCCCGACTAGTGACTGTCAGAGAAGCTTCATTTCCTCACTAGTGAGCTTTGCTGCAGTTCTGTGATGTCAATTTGCAAAAATAAAATACTATTACTATTAGTTTTCTGGTTTTCGGCAGCACTTTTGCTGGAGTGAACATTTACGTGAAACATTTCTGTTCCATTGTTGGTTTTCTTGAGCCCTCTCTGCTAAATTGTGTTACAGAAGGTGCAACATGTATTTTTTTGTTGTATTTTTAGTGTAAGGGAAAACAAGGCAATGTTAAAGCATTCCCCTGCCCCCTTCCCCTTTCCATGGTAAGGAGCCTATGCGCAGTGAAAGGAGAGCTGTCAAACTACTGTTGAGTATGCAGGATGTATGATCTGGTAATGGCAATGCATGAAGGTGTAGTAATTGCTACGGAACACTTACACACTGATGTCTTCTGGTTGCTGTCCTTATTGGGGAGAAGCTTGACTCCTCTAGATTTCATCTCCATTTGCTTTTTCACTAGAAGGATTTTGACAAGATAAGTGTGAGGGTCAATGCATAAACTAATGTACATTGATACATGTGATTTTGGCATGTTAACAATGAATTTTATTCAATGCGTTTTTGACATTTCCAGAGTCAACACCATGAAACCTGAATCCTGAAAGATGGTCTCCCAGTGAAACTCATTATGGACTGAGACAAGAGCACAGAGGGTTGTACAAGGAATATATTATATATGGCTTATATTGTAAATAATAATACATACTGTGAAAACATTTGGTTTATAATACACAATATACTAATGTAGCTTTACATACTGCACATTAAGTGGAAAGAGCTATCATGCAATAAACTGCAACCTATAATAGTCAAGTGTAAATCCTCCAATATTTCATAATAATCCATGGCCACACTCCATTTACTGGTATATTCTTGTATTTATCTCATGGCAATAATATAGATGCATACAATATCTCTTGTATCTTATAGTCAGAAATATGAGCTGGAAAAAATATCAGAACAAATCAAAAGAGAGGAAACAGAGGGGGTGGAAATCAATACATCACAGTATATGAAATCATTAAGAGGAAAATAAAAAGTCCATTCTGTGTGCAGTACATAATGTGGAAAATGTAATTACTAAATTATCTTTAAAGCCGCAATTCTACATAGAATGGTATTATTTAATTAAATAACTAGTTAAGTACCTATTAATCATGATAATTTTTCGTAGCTTTCCTCCTACACATCACTATCTCCTTTTCAAAATCTCTCTGGAGGGAAGACTAGTATGGATACCACACACACACACAACCACACACATACACAGCTCTTAGATGAGAAAGGAGAAGGTGGGGTGTATTTTACAGTGCAGTCAGAGCTCAGAGGGGTATTCCAAAGCCTCAATGCTCACTACATCATGTGTCATGTGATGGTTGCCATGGTAGTCACATCACCCTCTAGAAATTCTGCAGGCCAAGCAAAATTGTAATTGCAAAGCTTTTCAATATAGTCTGCTGCAGTGATTATGTTTAAAAATTTTTTTTTTTTTAATGAATTTGCTGTTTTCAAGGTACAGAAAACAACTAAACCATAGTTGATTTTTTTTTTTTTTATTGAAAGCCTGGGAACGTGCAATCAAAAACCCAAAGTGCCCAAAAAAGGTGTAAAACCATAAAAAAGTGCACAAGGGGTACGGTACTGGCCCCTTCTTTTAAAAGAAAGGGCCCTGGTCCCCGACCCCCGGAACCAAAAAGGTCCCTTAGGGGGCAAGGGTCTTCAGACCCCCTTCGCTGCGAGGCTAGGGGGGTCCCTTTAGCCCCTGGGATCCACCGAAGCTTCACCCAGGGCTCAACAACTAGTCCACCCACTAAGGGGAGGACCTACGTGGGTGTTCAGGGAGGCTGGAGCCTAAGGGCCACACAACCTCCCCTAGATCGCCTCGGGGACAGGAGCCCAAAAGGGCCTACCCGTACCCAATAAAATCCAGAAACGTGAACACAAAAGAAAAAGTGACAAACGTGAAGAAAAATAAATAGTGCCGAGTGAAGAAAGTGGTCAAAAGTGCATGGGTGCCAATCTAATCACGTGTTTAAGGTGCTATGACCAGTGATTTATGGCACCCCCGGGGTCGCCACTCCCGGAGGCACATTTGTCCCAGGCTTTCAAAGCAGCAATCCCAGCCCCTGGCCTGAGGACCAAGTGCAGCTCTGCCACAACTGCACTTGATCTTAGCCAAAAGGCCGAGAAGCGAAACTAAACCATAGTTGATTGCTCTTCCTGAATGTCCGAATTTGTAGGAGTTCTCCCAGACTCGCGGGAAAGCTGTGTTACCTCCCCATTTGCCCATTTCTCTTGTGAAGTTGGTGAGAGAGGGGCCTAATGACACGATTCACAGCGAGTCTCATTATCCTAGCTCCTTGAACCGCGGCATTTGAGCAACAGGGAGCGGGATCTAATGACAATCTGCTCGGCCACACCCTCTGCACTCGGCAACAGGATCTCCCGTAAAAGTTGGCAAATATGATCTAAACTCACCTTTATACTCCGGGAATAACAATGCTTATGTCGTTTAGAGGTCACACTGCTAATATCCCTGGACAGCTTGGGTGGAAGATTTCTGCATTGTACATCTTTCTACTTCCTAGCAACCAATGGTGATTGAAAAAGCCAGTGAACTAAGTGTTATTTGTGTCCCATACTTTACTTTGTATTAAAGCCACACATATCATAAGATGACTAGAAATAGTATGCAAAATGTGCACAATCATCATTTACACCAGGGGGAAAACAGCCACAAAAGATACACTTCCAAGAGGCGTTATCTGTGGCTCCTTCCCCCTCAGCATAGTGAGTAAGGCGCATTAACATGCCCGCACTATACTATGCCTAGACCTGGCCGCCCACTACCTCCCCCGTTCTGCCTCTATAGCACATATGTAGTTTTAAAAGCGCATTTTGCGCTTAGAAGACAGACCCCATGTGTGTGTTCTTTAGTAGGCCAGAATAGAAAAAGGCAGCTGTGTTCCTTCCAGTAGATCACCACATGAACACACAGTTTACATTTTCCACCAGTTCATTATAATCTATTACAATTTGTATTTCTGCACTAAGCATTGCTTTATGTTTTTTCAGCCATTATAATTGCCTTTTGATCCTCTCCGACATTCAGAAAAATACACACAAAAAAAACAGCACTGCTGAAGAATATAATTTGAGAAACAGAATTTCCTTTTAATAATCACAGTGCAGTTATATATGACATAACCTACCATTAATAATCAGCAGCTATTAGCCCAGGAAAGATGTAAGACACACTGGTTTTTATTTTGTGGAAAATTAAGCTTTGTTCTATAACCCTGCATGTATTCATGATAATTCTTAATCATCAAGACATGGTTAATGCACCAGATTCAGTTTGCCCTGCCCTGTTATATAATAAAACATTCATACTGTAGGTGCTGTGTCCTTTGCACCAGGTGAGTCTCAGTGACTATACTAATAAATTTTCCTATTTAAAGCTTTGCCCCATAATCCATTTTTCTCAGCATTTGCCAACAAAGCCACACGACCTCTTGGGCTGCAAATTCACTGCTATTAGAGTTTCACAATGCAGCAAAGTGGTAAAGTGGCTGAAATTGTATTCTTTGTACTTCAGTGTCTCTCTGTCAGTCTTCCAAGCTCACGGAAGGAAAGTATAAGAACTCTCATTGTATTTAGTTGCAGCATGCAGTCGACCAGTTAGTATATCAACAGTGGTCAGGTAAAAAGCATGAACCAATAAAACAACCACCCTGTTGATCAGCCAATAAGATTTTCTAATGAGAGTGCTGGGGGCTTAACAAATGCACAGTGTCGGGAGACTCCCTGCAGCAGGATTTAATACCTTGAAAGCATAACAAGGGCTGAAAAATATATTAAAATCTGAATCATTACTGATGTAAAGGACTCACAGGGGATATTAGAAATGTTTCTGTGCAGATTGTTCTACCAGCAGTAATAAGGAGGACAAAATTATGTTTTTACAATATCCTACTAATTCTCACAAATGAAATCATTCATCTATAATTTATGGGGCAAACATTTTATCTAATTAAACAAAAAATAAGTCCAAGACAAATAAGTCTGAAAATATTTAGCTGGGAGAATTCTCTACTTTGTTAGATTGTACAGACATACAACAAAGAGCATTGCTGCTCCATAAGTACGCACGTCCCCGATACACACCGCTCTTCAAACAGGTTATGACATTCGGCTCCGCTTCCAATATATCCCTTTTAATCTCAAGCAAGGAATAAAGCTATTGTAACATTGCTGGTTGGCGTTTTTAATTTGGTAGCATTTCCAGCTGGTGGTAAGACAAGGATTTGTTTTTTTAATATGGGATTATTTGCACTGGTTCTAGTGGAATACTAAATTGTGGACTTTGCATAAATTGCAAGAGGTGTTTAAATGAATTTTACATGAGCTAGTTTTTTCCTATATTTAGGTCTCTTATGACATACACATATTGGGTTGGATGAACAACTGGATCCTCCTCCTTCTTAGCACCCTAAAGTCCAGACTCTGAGGGTTATTTTGTAATATTGTTGAAAAATACAAATCTCTTCTAAAACTATAGCAACCGATTCGAACCTGTCGACATTCCATTTTTTTTAAATTAGTGTCGGAATTGCAGTGGAGCGTGTGATCGCATCACAATGGGAGTGTTACCCAACCCACAGGGGGCATGCCTAGTGACTCTTAAGCACTAGGTCGCACTCCCCTACCCCCCATACCCACCCTTGCCTGCCCTATAAACACCCAAACCCTACCACATGCACCAGCGGCAAGTACATGCAGAATTTGCTCAACCCTGCTCAACACTGCTCAGTGGTGAATGGGACATACCCCACAACAAGTCCCAGCAGAGGGGAGAAATGTGTCAGCTGTCACAGTGAGACAGTACCCCGGAATCGGAAATGTTTTTGCTAAATCAGGATAGTTGTGGGTATGACCAATCAGACATTTGCTTTCGTTAAGTAACTTGTACTAGCAAATAAAAGCTAGTGGATTACTTGTTTTAGTGCTATTTGCACCTTTGAGCAATGTTAGGAAAAAACGCAATGGGCCTGATTCATTAAGGAAAGCAAAATTAGTAACTTTGCACCTTGTCAAAACCATGTTGCATTGGAGGGGGAGGTAAATTTAAAATGTGGGGAAAGGTTTATAGTTGGGATAGGGCTTGTGCTAGATCAGCTTTAAATTTCAGTGTAAATATAAAGCTATCAAGTATTTGTGTGTTACATGAAAAAACAGCCAGTATTTAACTTATGTGCAAAATAATAAACTAATTTTCCCCCCTTGCATTTTAAAATGGTTTTGCCCAGGAGAAAACTTACTTTTTTTTTTTACTTACTTTCCTTAATGAATCAGGCCCAATATGTGCAAATCTCAAATTTACCTCTATACTCTGAACTAGCCATATTTGTACTAAAAACAGACCATTTCCTGCTTTCCATCATTGATAAAGACATTAAATAATTGCAGCCATATGGGAAATTAGGTTAGAGAATCATGGGAATTTGAATTACTGTTACTTTTGTGTGCAATATTATACTCAGTAGCAGGTATTTCCTGAATAGTTCTCAGACATCCCTCCGATCAATTCTTCATAATACTTTGTTACCTAGGAGATCAGGTTTGATTCAAGGTGTGTAACATTTAAAAGCAGTTCTTATTAATTAATCATAGCCAGATGGTTTTCTGATGGAGAAACTAAATTCATTTGTTTAATATCACTTTGAAAAAGTGATACAGGACAGAATTTTGTGTTGGATGAAATCTCCTTGTTTTGAGCTCTGGGGTATTTTACAATGTTGTTGTTTATTTAAGTCCGCCAAATAAAAATGTTATTATATTGTAACTGAAAATGGAGAGCTGTATTTCTTGGTTACACAACTTACAATTTATAAGATTTTATTCAATGTCATTAAGTAATATGAACATGAGCTGAAGTGTTACTGGACTGAAAAGTGTTTGTAGATGGCCACCAGTTATGTCATAGCCAAGACCTTAAACAGAGGTGTCAACAGCATCCAATGATATAGTAGTAAGTAGTAGTAAGTAGTTGCTTTTAAGTTCAGGATACATCACTGGGGCCATACTTCTCTGAGCATTCAGCAGTAAAGTAAACTGACCATTTAGGGATAGAGATTGTCATCTGAATTAATTATAGCAGCAGGTGGAAGGCTTTGGAGAAAGGTCAAATACACGAAATGCAAATAGAAGGTATCATAGTCTGATGATTAAATGAACCTGTATCTCATTACTACAAGGCAAATCCTCTGACTTATTATATGACCTCTGACACCATTTGATTGATTAAGGGTCTACGTTAGAATCATTACAAAGGTTACTGCCATTCATGTAGTTATCGCTCCTGGCATGTTACAGCCAATGTCTTGTGTCCTTCAAATATAATATTTAATAGTCTGGGCTGCTCTTTTCCTGCTCACACTTACCTTGGTATTGTGCACTAAAACCTTTCTGCCTGTGATTTCCATCAGATGTAAAGTGAATTCGTAGCCAGTTTTTGCTGCTGATAACTGGTGGTGGTAAATTTGATCCTGTAAACCTGAAAGAAAAAAAAAATTGACATTAATTAATATTGTTGTTATTTCAAAACATTATGGACCTGATTCATTAAGGAAAGTAAAGCAAACAAAATGAGTAACTTTGCACCTCGGCAAAGCCAGGTTACACTGGAGGGGGAGCTAAATTTTAAATTTGGGGACAGATTTATAGTTATCAAGTATTTGTGTTCTACATGAAAAAACAGCCAGTATTTAACTTATGTGCAAAATAATAGACTAAAAAGCACCCCTTGCATTGTAACATGGTTTTGTTCAGGTGAAAACTTACTCATTTTTTTTTTACTTACTTACCTTAATGAATCAGGCCCTATGTATTCATATACTGATGAACGGATTAATTTCATTAACTGTAGCTCGACTCAATCACTTAGGAGACAGTAATATTTATCTAAAATCTACCTTCATCCATGTTAAACCATTTTCATTCATGGGATAAGAATAGCATTTGCTATGGCTGAGCTAATTTCATGTTTATTAGTGCACACTTATATCAGTTCTTCAATAATGATTTTCTCCAGTCCAAATAATAATAAATATTGGTGTGTCTACTATAAAGAGAGGACAGCTATCAGGGTTGCAGGTATTGATATGGTTCCAACATTACTGATACAATTAAGTTTTGTCAACGTCTGCAATAACCTATGTGACAGTAGAGGACAGACCGATTACATTACCCCAAAAGTTGAAATGGTCAAATACAGACACTTCAGATTTGAGAAATCTTATGTTCTGTTAGTGGCATTCACAGACCTGTGCAAGAATATTTCTACTTTTTTTTTTTTTATAGATCGCCAACTTGTACAAAAATAGACAAACTGGAGTCAAACTCTTTTTGGAGCCAGTTTTTCCATACAGATGTATGACTCAAATGGAAGACAATTTGTAAAAAAGAGGTACAGGGTAATTTGTATTCCAAGATAGACTGTTTCCCCAAAAGAGATACATTAAGGTACGTATTGTTATATGTTGTATTTTGCATAAAAAAATTGCTCTGCGTATGCTTAAAAATGGACTATATGCCAGTGAACGTAAGTGCATGCAATTCATCTTAGAACCTAGATGACAATACCAACAGCCTACGATTTCATGGGGGGAAGGGGCATAAGCATGTAGGCAATGTGCAGTGAGCTCCAGGCATCTCTCTGGAATGCGATTTTTAGCTGTATCACTTGCACCAGCTACAGGGCAGGTGTAAGTGCCAACTGATAGTGATGACTGTTGCTATGCATACCGGAACATGTGTTTGCAATTTAGAGCATGTGCAAAAATGCATTGTACTCATAACATCCTGATATATGTATTTCATGTGAACAAAGGGAGAAAAAAAATGTTTTTCCCCCAATGTATTTTTTGTTAATGATTATAGTAATAACAGGTATTAATGTAATCTTTTTTTTTCTCCCTTCTGATGGGATTTGATATTGCACATATGTATTTTGCATATCCTGCATACAGCGAGTAACGTATAAGCAGAGCATACTTGTACCCAAATTCAACTGGACACGTTTCTTGAGATCCTCTTGTACTTAAACACCTGCGCACATGCGTGAAATTTCTGTCCAATTAAAAAAAACTATACATCTTTCACTTTGCGTTCCTTGATAAATCAGGCCCACAAAATGCAATTGCAAATTTTAATTTGTGCGGGATGATGGCATTATTACTAATTACAAAATGCACTACATATAATTAAGGGCCCTGGCGTTGCATTAAACGCTAGGGGCACACCATGTCTAATGTGATTGCATTTGATATGTTATGGTTAACAAACACTTGGGACGTTTGTTAACGTCCAAGTGTATACCTGTTTACATATTTTTACGAACAATAAAAAATGCTATTAAAAGTATGTTTGACACCAGTAGGTAAGGGACCTAAGAGTCCCAGCACTGCAGTGAGCTCATTTAGGGCAGTCTATCTTATTATGTAGTGCCCCTTAAAGAGAGCGCTCTTCTTTATTAGATGCTAATAGAGCATGCGTTACTACTATTATGTCACTGCTCATTAACATAAACCCGCAGTCATAGTGATTAAACAGCGCTCTCTGTCAAGTCATAAATATTTCATTAAAATATCACTTTTTGTTCAGAGAAAGGTAAACCCACTCATTTATACTTGCAAGTCTAAATCTACACTATAATATATAAGTGTGGGGAAAGCTGGTAGGGTACTCAGCTTAAGCACTACAATGATTAACTTCTTGTCTGGATACTCTAAGACAGAACAGGCATATACCACATGTATAGAAGACATTTTCTATTCATCTGCTTGAAAAGTACAATACAACAATATAAATAGATTACAAAATAAAATGCTCTTCATATTTTTCCCCAAAACCAAAGACCTGCTGAGTTGTAAAATGACTTAAGGAATTATTTCTGAAGTATGTGTCATAAAATTAAATAACAGGACCCTATACCAAAGTTGGCAATTTACAATTATGGTGGATGAATGGATCTCTTCAGGTGAAAACTGCTAAATTGGCATGTTCTTCTAGATCTATAGAAAGTAATTTGTATACATGCCTCTCACACACCCACTTGGATTCCATTTTATTTCAATGCAACAGTGAGAGCTGGTAGAACACAAAGGCCTAGGTATACGTAGGATTTCTTCAGAGGCTGCACCAGGCATCTGTGTACAATGGCTGAAAATTTTATGTATAAATAACGGTGAGATGTTCTACAAACACTAAAATGTTCAGCTGCTGATAGATATTTGCCAATGGTTTAAGGTTTTCAATACCAGAAATGTGGGAAATATTATAAAAAAAATCATAGGTTGGCAGCACAGCATCTTATTGTAGAATTCATCCAGCCAGAAAGAACATGTTCTCCATTGCAGTAGGATGGTGCAACACAAACACAGGAAATAATGCTGCTTACTCATTGGGATTGCGTTAAATGCCAGTGACACCATATGTCACTGGTATTTAACGTTACTGTCACTGGCTGACGTTGGAAAAAAAGTGTGTTGCAATGCAAATGTTAATGCTTATGGGGTAATTAAACCCAATTGGCAATATATGGTGTTAAAAGCTCTTCTAAAATTGTGTATTTGGTCTGTAATCACCATTTTTTCAGCTACACTAATATACCCCTGTCAGCCCTGTGGCATCAGAGAAAATTTGAGTGTTTGTCGCTGTGTGGTTCTCTTGCTGTAGACAGCTCACAGTGAATGTGTACGCTTTTCACACTCATTGGACCTATACTCTGGTAGCAGGACTACTGATTACTATTGCTAAATAACCATCACCTGATTCAAACAGATTAATGGTTGTGTGATGAGACTGGGCACCACTGGGGACATATTGTGCCAACCCGCTCTGCCAATCAGTGACCAATTGTGCTACATCGGCCCACCACATTTATTACATGCTACCCGGTGGCCGGATTCAGCAATGTTTTGGTGACCATAGAGGGAGGGGAGGCAGTCCACAGAAAGCATGGAACAGCTGGGAATCCTGTGACATCACAAAGGAGTGGAAAGGGTTAAAAACGGGAGGGTCAGGACTATATCTAAGATCAGGAGGTGGGATCTGACTATTTACTGACCATTGTCCCAGCATGTCCCAAACTAGACTTGATGGCAGGGGAAGAGCAGGGGGGATGCAAGGATTGGGGGATTTTGGGGATGAACAAAAAGGGAAAGCCAGAGGGGACAGGGGGTTGTTATTGGGGAATTTTGGAGGAAGAGAACTTGGACTGATGTTGAGTAGCCATACTCTTTCAGGGCCAGAGGAGCCTGCTCAGCCAGATCAGGTGCTGAACTTCTAGGACTGATTTGTTATCACTCCATATGGAAACTCTTGCATATTCTGGGGAATTGGTGAGCCTACATCGGTAAGGAGACTGATACTCACAGTCGCACCAAGCTGGTGGAGAGTTGGCAGAGCGGCCGGAATCAGCAAAACACACAGACCCACCTATCGGATCAAAACCCCTGGCCCACCCGAATTGCCAACTGTGGACTTTGTTGCCGGGAGTTTGTGCCTGTTAGGAATCTGAGCTGGGAGGTAACGTGCTGGGTATTGTTTTTTTTTTTTTTTCCCTGACACTGGTAAATTTATTGACACTTGGTTGTAGTTGGTGGGGGAACATGTTTCTCCTTGGGGAGCACTGTTACATTTTCTTTGTGTGTACACTTTGTTTAAATAAAGAGATTATTATCTCTTTCTCGCTTCCTTATCTGTGTGATCCATGAACTTAGAGAACTGGGTACCTAGATAACTACAGTTCCAACCCCGAGGTCCTCACAGGTTGTCATTCAGACTGACATTTTAGCCATTATAGCCTATGAACTGGCGGGGACAACGCTGGAAAAAGTGAAGGAATAAACAAAACACATAAATAAAGAGAGATACACAGGTAATGAGGGTCTGGAGAACCGTATTTAATAGCGGTTTTAGTAGTTGTGTGCAGTTATCCTTTAGATGCATTCCTGGAAAAGTCTTTATGTCACACTAACAACCTCATATCCTCTGGCATTAGTTTTGTACATTGTACTAGCATTATTAAATCTAAAAGCAGACATCTAAGTGATTCTGTAAATGGAAACCATTGTTCCAATAACCCCATAGCCATTCTCGATATTACTTGCATTTGGCAGCATTGAATTTTCCATACATTCCCTGCTCTATTCACTTGCAAAGTAAAAACACTGGGGTAGCCTAGATAACCTCCAATGATATCCTGAACCTGAGCAAAAATGCTATTAACAACCGCATGTATATTCGCTCACGTTTGACATGCAGTTTCACTGGTATTTATACTTGGGTTTTTTTTAACGTGAAACAAGTACTAGTGGGTATAGGGCCTTAGATCTTTTAAGAATCTAAAATCTGGAAAAATAATGATGCCTGATAACATTGAGACAAATAGAATTCATACTTTTCCTGGCTCTTTGTATCTCTACCCAGCAGGTGGTGCAGAGGTCAATTTACATTATATTTACATTGTATTCCTGCAACTTCTGCAAAAGGTACTTGTAATTCACAACTAGGGAAAACTCATTTAAACCTCTGATAAAAATTAGTACAAACAGAAGATCTAAGTAATGAATGTGATTATTTTTATATCAATTCCAGTTAAATGGAGCTTCATTAGCAGAATCTGGCACAGAAAAGAAAAGCCTATTCTATTAATTAGTGGCATTAGAGATAGAAGAATATTTGAAACTTTTGTAGAGCTGTTAAACTCATGCGGTTAGACTTTGTTCCTAATGAAATTTATACACTTTGAATAGAAATCCTCAAACAAACAAAAAAAATCACAGTTAAAATCCACATTGCACTGGATCTATATTTCACTATCGCTATCAAGGTCTTTACTCCAGATATACACAGAAATCATAGCATATCAGTACACAGGACTGGGGGCATCTGACCTACCTAGTAAGGACTAGTACATATGTTCCTGGTGTTGTACATTTCACTAACTTCATTTTACGTCCTTCTGACATTGATAAACTGGCCGTGGTATCTAGGGACTGCAGTGTGGTAGGAATGTGAGATGAGGTTAAGGGCAGGAAAAGTAAATAATCACTGTCTTCAGAAGTATGACATAAAACCTAATACAGAGTCCAAACTGGTTACACATGATTGGCCAAATTGAACAAGGTTTCACCATATGAACCACAGGCCAAGCAACCAGACTTTTTTCAAGGTCTTGCAGTCTGTTAATGTGGTCAGAAGATGGCTGTGCACACAGGCTGATAGGGGTCATCTTCAGGCTACTTTTAGGACCCTGTGCACTATAATATCAAGGTTAGTTTCCTGATATTACTGTTGATATCAGAACACGGGCCGCCAACATACGCAGCATGCTACCTCGTCTCAGAAATAATAATGTTATTTTAAAACTCATTATAGTAATCATTTATTAAAGTCGAGTCAGGGGTACAATAGTATACAAATTAAAGATAAGAAATGAAAAATAAGAAAAAATGGCATTGTCTGCTATGAACAAGGGACATTTGATCAGTATGGACATATTGAGCTCTGACTGCCTATTTTTGAAATTATTGCGATAACTAAACATGCGAATGAGGTAACAAAAAGTATTTTATCATTGAGGTACTTAAATTCACAATCAAACACTCAAAAAGTCATCAGCACAGGGCACTGGCGACTTCACGGCCACATATTGCAAGAAATTTTCCCCTACCTCCGTGCCCCTACCCCAGGAGATATTCAATTCCATTCTCCCACCACTAAATTTGAGGGGGCCATCAACAGAGTGGATAAAGTGGTCATCTCCAATGAGGGTCGAGGCCCCCTTTATTGCTCTAACTACAGACCTATCGTGTTGCTCAATGTGGATCTCAGGCTTTTTGCCAAATTGCTTGCAAACAGCCTTGGTCATTCTGTCCTTGGTCCAGACAGACCAAGTGAGAACACCCAAAGGTAATAATCTATTCACATAGCTAGAAAAACTATGACCCCTTGTTCTGGAGTTGGCCTATGATGCCGAAAAGGCGTTTGATCGTGTAGCCTGGCCCTTTATGCATTATACCCTGTGAGAAATGGGATTATCTGTCCCCTTCCTTAGAGGGGCCTCAGCACTTTATTACAAACCTACGTTGTTGATCTTCGCGAACAGCTGCTCTTCATCTGCTTTTCACATAAAAAATGGCACCAGGCAGGGGTGCCCTATGTTTCCACTTCTTTTTGCCATAACAATGGTGCCTTTAGCAGCCTCCCTATGAAATAACCTGGATGCCACGGGTACAAAGATCAGCACTCATGATCACAAACTAGCCCTCTATGCGGATGACACCCAACTCACATTAACCAATCCTCACATCTGTTCCTATTTATATGTTCCTATTGCACTAGACACAATCGATGAATATGGCCAACTCTCAAATTTAAAATTTAATACAGATTAGACCGAAGCACTCCCTCTCAACATATTTCATAGATTGGTAGAGTAGCAGCTGTCAAAAAGAATGTCCTCCCCAGACTCCTCTATCTTTTTTAAACCTTCCAAGGTAAAATCCCTTTTAGCATTCTCAAAGATCTTCAGATCTGCATCACATGCTTTATTTGGGCTTTTAGGGGGCCACACGTTCACCTCAAGGTCTTTTATAGGCATCCAAAAAATGGAGGTCTGGGCCTTCCCTGCCACCACATGTATTATTTGGCCACAATTCTCACACAAGCAGTACCAGCCCATGAGCACACCCACACTAGACTCTGGGTTGACAATGAAGGTCACTTACTCCACATGCATTCTCTCTACTCCCTCTATTGCGTGGATCCCAAGGATCTCCTCCAGTCTTCACATCTCCCCCAAACTCTGTAATTCTCGCTGTCAATCTGGAACTGCTGGCAACGTACTTTTGACATAGTAACAGACACCCCCCCCCCCCACACACACACACACACACACACACACACACCTGTATGACTCCTCTTCGAAACAACTCAAGATCTTTTTCTGGTGCTTGACCCCAAAGACTTCATATGCTGGACAATCCACAACATTAAATTCTTTCATGACATTGTTCCAGCAAATTTTTTCCTTGAGTTATCTAGGCTCCAGGCTCGCTTTTTATCTGTACCCGCAGGTCCGCCACTTCTACAAAGATAAGATTAAGCACCAGACTTCGTTTCTCCCCACTGTGTCAGAAGTCTGGGCAGATCCTCCTCAAGCTGCCTTATTGAACTTTTTATTCTCTTCTTATTAAATATGGCCAACTGACCAAGGAACTGCATGAGATTAAATGGGAGGGAGACATTTCTCAGCCCTGAGGACTGTTCCCATATGTATGGGACCAGGAGGCAGTTTAAAACTCCATCTTAAATTAAAGGAAAATTCATGTAAACTTTTTTTTCTGTTAGTACTTGGTGCTGTCCAGACTTGGAGCCTTTTACCCCAATGCTTCAACTGCCTGCTGGTGCAGAGGGCACTTTGTCCGATATATAGTGGAACTGTCCCAAAATTGCAAGCTTCTGGAGAGGAAGGTTGTCATTTAATCACACTTATTACACAAGTAATATCTCTTACCAGCTCCCCCCTCAGACAATCCCCAATGTCCCAAAAAACACAAAAAACTTAATTGATCATTTAATGATCAGGGGCGGATTGGGAACTTAAAGTGACCCTGGAAAAAAGTCTGAAAGTAGCCTCATGTGAGCGGGGCCAAATAAATGGTAGGTGGGGCCCAGTATGTGTGTGTACCCACTGTGTCTGTTCCTGTATGTGTGTGCGCTCACTGTGTCTGTACGCCCACTCTATGTACCCGAGTATGTGTGTCCTGTTCTTGTCGCTTTCCCTACCTGTGGCTGCTAGTGTCTTGTCTGGATCCTGGAATGTTGAGAGTCCTATCTGCAAAAAAAATGGGTACATGAAATTAAGAAAACTCCAACGAGCCTCGGCATTAAATCAATAGCACACATGTTTAATAATTAGGCCTCCCTCCAGCCCCATTAAAATAATAGTATTCCCATTTGATAAATAGAGATATTTCCCTCCAACCCAACCCAACATTAAATTAATAGTATTCCCATTTAATAAATTAACCTATTTCCCTGCCTCCAAACATGCCCAGCAATAAATAGCATTTATTAATAAATATAACCCAAAACCATCCCTGCCATTAAATTATTTGTATTCACATTTAATAAATAGCCCTCCTCCCCAAACTCAGCCCCACATTCAATTAATAGCCACAAATCAGCATTAATTTAAAAGTCCTACCTCCTCATCTCAAATTAATAGGCACCATTATTAAACTAAATTGCCCCACCATCACCCATTAGTCACCACCTACCTCACACACACACACACACACATGTCATTGCCCTAAGCCCCCATGCCCTCACCCCCATTTCATTCTCCTAACCCCCCTTGCCCTCACCCCCATTTCATTGCTATAAGCCCCCCTGTCCTCACCCAATTACATTGCCATAAGTTCCCTGCCCTCACCCCGATTATAGTGACATAAGCCCCCTACCCTCACCCCCATTACACTGACATAAGGCCCCCTGCCCTCACCCACATTAGTGACATAAGCCCCCCTGCCCACACACTATACTAACATAAGCCCCCCTGTCCACACACACTATACTGACATAAGCACCACTGCCCACACACACTATACTGACATAAGCCCCACTGCCCTCACACACTATACTGACATAAGCCCCACTGCCCTCACACACTATACTGACATAAGCCCCACTGCCCATACACACTATACCGACATAAGCCCCACTCCCCACAAACACTATACTGACATAAGCCCCACTGCCCTCACACACTATACTGACATAAGCCCCACTGCCCTCACACATTATACTGACATAAGCCCCACTGCCCACACACATTATACTGACATAAGTCCCCCTGCCCACACACACTATGCCGACATAAGCCCCACTGCCCACACAGACTATACCGACATAAGCCCCACTGCCCACAAACACTATACCGCCATAAGCCCCACTGCCCACAAACACTATACTAACATAAGCCCCACTGCCCACATATACTATACCGCCATAAGCCACACTGCCCACAAACACTATACTGACATAAGCCCCACTGCCCTCACACACTATACTGACATAAGCCCCACTGCCCTCACACACTATACTGACATAAGCCCCACTGCCCATACACACATTACATTGCCATAACACACACACTACATTAACACACACTACACTGACATAAGCCCCACTGCCCTCACCCCCATTACAGTGACATAAAGACATAAACCCCCCTGCCCACACATACTCTACTAACATAAGCCCACCACACACACACACTACATTAACACACACTACATTGACATAAGGTCCTCTGTCCTCACCCCCGGCACATTGCCATAACACTGACACATGCTACATTGACATAAAACACCCTCACACTTACCTTATTCCAGCCGCGCTTTCGGCACTGTACACATGGGACGACACCTGTCACGTGGTGCACGTCCCATGTGACCTTCGTTTATTATTGGATAGGACGAGGATGAGGCCGAGGCCACGCATGGGGGGGCGGGGTTTAATGATGCTCCCCCGCTGCCGCCCCCCCCACCAATCTGCCCCATGTTAGGAGGACCCTGACAAAAACAAGGCAAAACACAATGTAATGAAAAATAACCATCAAGAAGCCTACGGTCGGCCTCATTAGGCCCCCGGCCTACCGAGAAAAATTCCCGGTAAGGCCTATGACCAATCCACCCCTGGTCATACTATCTATCCACAATAATCCTATACCTTCTCCCCTGATCCCTCCTCCCAAGCTCACTTTCAAATGGTTAATCTATGTACTATCCAATAGTTTTAAACAATTGGTCCTGAGTGTCTGGTGCTTCACTCGGGCTTACAGCCTCTAATATGTATGGAAATACAACCACAATATTCCCCAACTCATAAAACTTTGAACAAAAGGTTTACATACATGAAGCGCTTCCCTACTTTGCAGCAAATGACGTTCCACACTCCATTCAAGATGTTCTAATGTGGAGTGAATTCTATACAAAACACATACAACTGCACATGGTGTAATACAGTACAAAATATAATAATGATAATGAAGGTTCTATGGGAAGATGTGAATTTTCATCTAGTGTTCCACCATTCAACACCGTGTCACCACCGGTATACCCCACATCCAGATGTCTACTTACAAGATAGATTTATAACATGCGCCTTGTAATAATCTTATAGATGGCTTCTCTGTATGTCCCCAGATGAGAAGATTAATGACAATCCACACAACTCCTTCCACTTCCACGTTACATGAAATGCCAATAAGAAAAGAAAAAGAAAAGCAATCTTGTGCTTTACCTTTTTAATTAAAAACAATCATAAACAAGTAGGAACCGTACCGGATAGGAAGTAAAAACATGCGGTAGATGTAAACAACATGAATCGATGACTTGGATCACGTAAGTCCCGCTCGTTCCACTCCCGCCGACCGGCTCCAAACTTCAACCCACCAACGCGTTTCAACTTAACAATAAAGTCTTTATCAAGGTGTAATAATGACAAGGATACGGACGGACTTGTCATTATATTTATATATACATACACACCACTATAAACATGGACTACAACTCACATTGCCCCATGCAAAGAATGAATCAGTACAATGGCTTGTACAGTGATACAAATTGCTGCACGGTAGTTTTAATTCATTAATTCATATTTTACACCATATTGCATCATTAAGGGTCTGGGTACAGTATCACTTGGTTATGAAGAATTACAGTCATTTAAGGGCCATTCTTATCTTCCTACACATGTCCCGATCAGCTTTCAGATCACAATTGATAGATTTTTCTGGGGTTCCTAGTGGTAGCAGATCTACATTGTATATAAGCTGGTAAGGCAGTTGATTGGGCTTGCTTAATATTTGTTTTTATTGTGTATATTATCCATTTGTACAAATGATGATGATGATGATTATTGCATATACTCATTTGCTGGCAATGAGTATTTGGATTTAATTGAGAAATGCTGACATTTTGCCTATCTGCTCAGGCCTATTATGTAGCAGAGAAATTCCTATTGACAAAAGAAGGTAAGATTTACCTTTAAATAAGGTTAGGGCTAAATAATTTAAATTAATACAATACGGAAGATGCAGGATCTCACTGCTTAGACTCTGTAAGAATGAGATTTGCGTTTCATACACTTCAATGACTGCTAAAAGTGTGTTTTATATTACAGGTTGAAAAAGTAGTTAAAATACATGAGAACTGAACTGGCTCATAAAATCACAATGAAATTACTGTTTATGTGGTATAGTATTAAGGAAAATCTCTACAGATCCCTTTGCTCTAGGTAGAGAAAGTAGTATTTTATAGAACAAACCTAAGCTGAAAGTACAATGTTTTCCTTATCTTATCCGGTGCTTGAAAATATGTAATACAAATGTGTAATAGTGGTTTAATTTAAGTTAATTGTAAATGCTGCGGTTCAGGAATTGAAAACCGCCAGCGATGTGTGGTGGTTTCAATATCGCCATAAAGAAGACTGTTTGCTAAATTTACCCCTAAAACTTGAAAAAAACCAACTTCTCAAACATGCAAAGTCCAGGAAGCACAGGGGAACATGGCACAAAGAACTTTAGAACCTCAATTTTCCAACAGGATTAGTGTCGTTATAGGTCCTTTTGACTGTTGGTGGGAAATTCAGTTCTGTGCGATGTGCCAAAGAACATCCCCGCTATGTTCGCTGCTCCCATTTCTGGGTACTACAGTACCCCAGCATTATGGATTTTTCTGCGCTCCTCTATGGGGTGCGAGAAAATATCCTTGATGCTCCAATGTAATAGAGTGCCTTGCGACCGCAAAGCAAAAGGCGGCACATAGCGCAGAATTGAATTCACCCTTACCGTTCATTGGGATTTTTGTGTTCTATTTTTAATCCGCTACTCAAGCAAAACACAAACCTAAAAGGTTAAAATGCTTTTTTCAACCAACCTTATTTTCCATAGCATTACCTTTTACTGTTTTCATAAAATACGCTATACATACTGTATATTCCTGTGTTGTACATTTCTAATTCTACATTTAGAGAGTGGACTTGTCAGACATACAAGTGTTTTGAATTGATGCCATAATTAAAATTTTCTGCAAAATGTAAACACATCCAGGCGTGAAAATGATTCTTATCTAGCATTTATTCATTTGGTAATTTTAAGAATTAATAAGCACTCTGTTGTAACCCTTCAGCAACAAATGAAACAGGATTGCCAGCATCGCGGCATGGTTTTAAGATATTGGTCTGCTTTGCAAATGGCTTCTCTCAATTAGCAGCACAGCATTCTCTGCCCTCAAGCAATGCATGTAGGGAAGGCCACCTGAATGCGGTTTCTGCTGATATTAAGAGATATCTGCTTATGACACACATATGGGCACAAATTCACCGCTAATGAGCATGGCCTGAAGAGTTCGGGCCAATCGGACTTCTAGCTGGTTAGCAAAACAAGAGTCATCACTAGCTTGTGTGTAGCAAATTGTATGTTATTCTTATAATAATTGCACTTCCATCTTTGGTCTATATATCAAGCTTTGTGGGTCAGGACTCTGTGTGATATGGGCAGTTAGCTTTGCTGTCAATAAAAATCTAAACAAAAATGTATACACACATAATTTGTAAAAATCCCTTTAGATGCATTGAAATGACGTCTATAAAATATTGAGTTCAGGTAACAGAATTCTTGTCTAACAGAGGAACGGTGGAGGTACCAAAATTAGTCAGTCAACCACCCCCATTCATTGTTCTTACGGCAACTAAAACTCACTAAAAAGCAGATGCACTTAAATAGTACATGCTGCATCCTACTCTTAGATTGTATTGAGGTCACATTAACCATAGAGATCAATGATCTCCATAGTGACAGTGTTCTAACTGTTACCACCTTGCAGAAGACAATCCTGACTGCACCTAAGGTAATATATTTTTTTTTACCCAGGTGAATAACTAGCCTAATGCACAGTGATTTTTCTCTTATTTTGCTCTATTAGAATAGACAGAAAACATTGTCCCTGACCTTCAGTCCAGAACAGACACAATTACCTACCATGGACCCCACATGTCCAGAGTGTTGAAATGTTCTTGAGAACAACACAACAACTCTATTCACCAAGTATGATTGATTGATGGATCCAACTTATCTGGAATAACAACATCCAAAACTAGGGATTTATTGACAAAGGTTTTTGTAACTTTCCTGGAAAGGCCCCATAAACCCAGGCCTATGGCAACAGAATGGAATGGGCAGCTGGCTGTCTCTTAAAGTTACACAAACACCTTGTAAGTCGAATTATTATTATTATTATTATTATTATTATTATTATTATTATTTAAATCCATTATCAATTTTAACTGCTGGAAGGATATATTTATTCTACAGAAATAAGAAGTTTGTCTCTATAGAAGAAACAATGAGCAGTGGGGCCATGGATCACTTTAACAACGGGGTGGAGCCCCCTACCACCTCACTTAGAGTGCAGATGGGGTAATACATGCGCTGCATGAACTTCAGAAAGGTGTACTGAGCCCCAATTAGAGGAACTCAGCATATGTAGTTACTGAGTGCTGAGGCGATGCAGTACAAATACTGTCCTAACTGCACTGTGATTCAGGAAGGAGCAAGAAGAGCAGGAGAGAGGAGGAAGAAGGAGAGAGGAGGAAGGAGGAGGTTATAGTGTATTAATGACATCATAACACTGAAGAGTTGGGAGCAGCCAGCAGCAGCCAGGGCAAAGAAGAATGTGAATCCAAGCTGAATGTGAAGTAAGTAAAGTAACCTACTGCATGGAATTCTGCTGCCATACAATCCATCTGCCACAGATAGATTACATTCACTTTGATCTAGGTAAGTGCATGTACAATATTTATGTATGTAACCCCTCCTAAAGTGCGACTGTCTTCTAAGAAGACAGCAGGCATAAGAACTACTCAGCACTGCTGATTGTGCATGTACAGGAATTGCTGCCACTACTTGTAGGATATGGGGCTAGTGTGCCGGGGAGCTGGCGTGAAGGCACTGGAAGAATAAAAGAAGATTTCCCAAAGGAAGTTCACCAACATCGTGTGGTGAGTGGCGCAAGAGGACCCATTGGGAAACATAAAGAGGTTGAGTAGGCTGCATTGCAGAGGGGTGCCCCACATGCACCTGGCACATTGGAGAGCGCACTAATAGAAGGAGTTGCTGGAGAGCCCTTGCAGAGAGGGAGCCCCGAGCTTAGGGAACATCAAGGAGATCCAGAAAGAGTGACAGCAACAAGTGTAAAGCTGCCAGGGACACATGGAAGAATAGATAGCTGAGCCCTATGTGCAGAGTGATAATACCAGAAAAGAATTCACCAGTGTTTTTGGTACTTGTTAATTATAACACTAGCTCTGTGCTGCTACTTCCACTTGAGCTATTGTTTTTTAAATCTTCGTCTGCCTGGCTGATATGATAACTTAAGAATGATAGTGGGGGATTTGAAATAAGCAGTTCAAGAGGTAGAAGCAGCAAAGTGCTGAGGAGCTATAGTGGCATCAGTATAATTAACAAGTACCAAAAGAAAATAATAATATTTGGGTACGACCATGTCCCTTCTACTGAATGGCCTTGCCTCTCTGGTGGCAGACCGCACAACATCTGATGGCTGGCAGTGCCTCTTCAGCAGTCAGCAGCAGTGTGCACACACTGTATCATGGGTCTCTTCCATTCCATTCCCCCGGTGAACACTTCATGCCCTAATCCAATGCTGCCCTTAGTCCAGTGTTGGCTAACCTGTGACACTCCAGGTATTGTGAAACTACAAGTCTCAGTATGCTTTGCCAATAAATAGCAGCTTATTGCTGGAAGGGTATGCTGGGATATGTAGTATCACAAACACCTGGGGGTAAATGTATTAACCTCCGGATTGTTTCCCTTTACAGGGCAGCGCCACTTTAAATTTAAGCGATGAAGACGACAAACTCGAAGGAGTTCAACAATCCGGAGGTTAATACATTTACCCTCTGGAGTGTCACAGGTTAGCCAACACTGCCTTAGTCCTTCAGTCTCTATCCTTTGATTAGGCTTTGCCAAAGATTTTTTCTTAAAGTTCTATCCTCACTTGCCTCCATCAGTGAATTCACTGGAAGCGAATGTACAAGATTTATAACCCTTGTGAATGGTTGTAGAGTTGCCTCTGGTGTGTTGCACTGCATTAACCTGAAGGAGAACGCTGTGTTTGCAGATCTTAAAATAGTGATCTATTGATCACTAGGAGTACAGCACTATCAATACTCATGTTACAGACTTCAAAACCACGACGGATCAATAATGCAACAAACTGCATCCCCATGGTCTGTCTGACATTTGAAGTCACTATCATGAGTACTGACAGTATGATCTAGATAAAGACCAACAAATTACTAGTTTGAGGTCTGCTAATGCTGGATCCACGCAGGCAATGTACGCTTAGTTAATCCTGTTTTTACATAAATCAAATTGTTTCCAAAGCAGAAATTTAATTTTATAAGTAAATTAATTACAGTACAATTTATAGCTCTCTATCTTTTAGCAACATAGCTAGATGTGATAAAGGTTGTGGAAAACAGAGACTTGTAATGATATAAAAATGCCACTATCAAAGACAACCAAAAATAGGAAGGTGAAAAAATATTGTAATTGGCCCTCTACATTTTCTGAAAAGAAAATAAATCACAAAAAAAACCTGCCAATTTGATCAATCATATTGGTATTTAATACAGAAATGCTATTTCATTATCAATTTTAATTGAATTTGAAACGGTCAAAGTACAAATTTGTACAGACTTATTCCAGAGGGAAATAACAAAAACAGTTTTAAAGAATTGGTGATTGATCTAATCACATCTGTAACCAATTTCGCCATATACACAGAGGGCCAAATTTCACAGACACAATCATATTTGTGTGAATTGAATTGAAATAGGGTTCATGTGTTTTCCTACCAAGGTAAGGCCATACTTGCCAACCTTCTTCAGCTCTCTTCCGGGAGCCTTGCAGTGGAGGTGGGCGTGAGGGGGGTGGGGCGGCCAAAATTGCGTCAATTTGGCCCCGCCCCCTGTGATGTCATGGCGCCAAACACCGCAATTCATCGGGAATCGCGGTGTTTGGGACCTAATTCTGCCCACTTCACTAGGAAGTGGGGCACTTCCTAGTGAAGTGGACAGAATTCGGGAGATTGCCACACTCACCCGGGAGTCCGGGAGACTCTCGCAAAATGCGGGAGTCTCCCGGACATTCCGGGAGAGTTGGCAAGCATGGGTAAGGCGATGACCTCACACAAGTGTCAAATGGGGTCAGCAATCAACATCTTCCATACTGCAGCATATATTTAAGAAAAAAATTGTTGGTCAGTTTGGCACTATATAATAAGCAAGTAAAAAACCTAGTGTCAGGTTATTTTAAAGAAGTTTTTAGCTAGGTTATACCTGATTTTCACACAGTCATTCACTTTCAAAGTGCCAACAATGTTGTTCCCAAACAGGCACATAGGTGTCTATGCAACAAGTAAAAACTTACTTAAAAGATGCAGAAATGGTTGTTTCTGCATCTTTTAAGTAAGTTTGCGATGTATTAAGTGCCTAACAGAGGAGATTTCATAGAAATCTCCTCCGTTTAGGCTGACACCGTGCAGCATGGCCGTCCTCATAGATTACTATGGGGACTGCGATGTTCTGCAATGCATGAAGCTTTACTAAGCTTGCCATTGTACGGACAGGTAACGCCATCTCAGGATGGCGCTATCTGTCATTTCCTATGGGATTCTGCTGAAGCCTCTCTGGCTTCGACAGAATACGGTACAGTGGAAGTGCTGTGCACATGCGCACAGTACTTCCTCCTGTCACTGCCGGTAAGCAGGGGAAAAAAGATCGCAGGAGAGGGGTCACTTCGCCGCGCTCCCAGAGTAGCCCCTGCATGGTGCATCTTAGTGGTACCTAAATATGCATCACTGCGATGTGCAGCGATGCATATTTAGCTGTACCGCATCTTATTGATGCATAGACCCCATAAGGTGAAGTGTATTCAAATATGCATAACATCTACCTCTCTACAATGTTAGTAAGCCTCATCTTTTGCTAATAAACTTTTTAAACACCACAAAGGCACTCATGTTCATCATCTTCAGTTCATTAATTACTCATTCTATCTATCCTAATAGTGATACATGTTTAATTGTTTGTTGTGTCTAGTTCTAATCTTACTCAAAATTGTATTAAAAATAATCTAGCAAAATACACGGGATGCCAAATAAAGCAAATAAAACAACAACATTCAGAAATCTAATAATAAAAATAAAATAATAAATTTAACATACACATCTTTTTCACACTAAAAGTTCAGTGCCAATTTCTGTTTAAAAAAATAGGAAAACTAGCTACCCTAAAGTCTAGTAACTATCTGTAACAATGTACAACCTTCTTTTGAGCTGAGCTAAATAGGACAACAGGAGATGATTGACACTGCTCTGTAATTTATATGCCATCTACTTCTGGAATGAGAATCTGTGGGTGAGGAAGAGGTGGTGGGTGGAGAGCTTCTCATTCAGTTACAGAAGATACCATTATTCTACATACTGCTTAAATATCATTGGTGGTGCAGACCTGTAATTACACATACACACAATGGGCTTCTCTTATCGGTGTTCTCAGGGGACCACATTTAAACAACCTTCATTCTGAAGAATTTATGACAGAAGCCAACACATATCCAAGAAGCATTGCAGCTAATTCAATGTTGGAATTACATGACCAGAGATTAGGGAAGTTGATTGGATAGGTGCTATGAACAATGGCTGCTGCACAGGAGAGCTGAGGCCTTTCTTTGTAGTAATGAAAATACTTCTTAAGCTATTAATTGGTTTTATAGATGCTTTTTAAAAATAACACTAATATCTCACACACCTACGTATACCATAGTTGGTGGTTGTGAAGATGTGGGTTTGTGTGAGATGTTGAACAGCAGCTGCTATAAAGCAGTCCTTTGCCAAACTATTTGAGCGGCTCGCATTTAATAATTGTTACACATTGTACAGAACTGGATATGTTATAAAGGCAGAAGACAATGACTTAAAGCTGTAAATCATGAATCTATTCATTAAGAACTAAAATGAGAGCTACATATACTATATAATTCCCCTCACACGTGCCCTGCTGCTAGTACAGATCTGATTGGAGGTCCTGGGGTGTTTGAAGTCATCTACAGCTGCTTCTGAGAGGTGAACATCTTCCTCACCCGCACAGCTCCAGATGTCCTGCCTTTGTTCAATGGGTTTTTTCTTCTATTCTAAGGCATCTAAAGCCTTGACTTTTATTGTTAAAAAAATCTAAACCATGGAGGTAACATTTGCATAATCATATGAGGTGAAAAACTAGAAAATATGGGTGCAAGAGAAAAATGTAGAACACAACTTAAAAGTAGTCTTACAAAGTCCATGGTGTCCGAATTCTAGCCTGCATTCTTTTCACTCACCTCAGGCCATGGTCTAAGATAAAATGGAGTCAGTGCTGACAGCCCTATATCTCAAGAGTATTGCAGCAATGTGTCATTTATTTTCTTAACCAATTTCCAAAGAATTCAAAGAAAAAGAAAAGTATTTAATTACAAAGTTGGGGATTGATCTTTAACTATAACTATTTAAGAATGATTGCAGTGCATGCTGGGTCAAAAAATAAAACTTATGAGGCCGGTCATCTGTGAATGTCATTTATTCATTAACAGGAGCTTGATCGAGAGCTAAAATAACATGGTAATAATGCTCAGAGAAATCATAAACACGGCTTATTACTACTACAGTGGCGCTGGGACCTCTCCGGGATGCCACAGCAACTCTCAAGAATGTGTGGTGACAGCCGTTGGCAGAGCTCAGATCATCATGTTAATACACTGGACCAGCAGTGCAGGAGCAGGGAAGAGCACAGAGACGAATGGTCGTTAGACATAAAGGGCTTTCCTGGGGGCACACCAGCTGAAATGACTCTTGAGCTGCATGACTGATAATAGGAGTTGGCTGAGCTCCATGGGCAAAGAAGGATAGAGATCAGATGTAATAAGAACTACAAAGCATTGCATGCTAGAGGGCAGTGCAGTGAAATGTTTTGTCTGGTGCTATGTTGAATTGTGAAAAACTGCACGACATACAGAGCAGACTGGCCATATTTGCAGATAAATAAGTGGTTTGGTAAAGCACAGAACAGTAGGAATGTACTTAGTTTATGCTAGCAACAGCTTTGGACTCACAGACCACTGTTTTTGTGTATGCTTCAAGCTACATATCATTAAAAAAAATTGTCTTATAAAGAAATACACGCAGCATTGGCTACATAAAGTGCATGCTAAATCAAAGTATTGACTTGAAATTATATTATATAATTAAAATTATGTATAATTAATTAATTATAATTAATTAATTATAATGATAAATTATATTATATGCAACACTACATTTTTTATTATGATGTTTTGTTATAGTATAAGAAAAGCAACACTAACCAACAAGTCAGCACCATGGACAGCAGAAATTTAGGTTTACCATTTTTATCATTTACTTATACATTGATAACAAATTATGCCGTGTTGTGCACGGAGGGGATCATGATACAAATATATTACATACAATGACATGAAAGACACGGTAAAAGATGGCTCTGATCAAATGCACCTACAATCTGAGAGATATGGGGAACAATTGATATAGTAAGTATAGTAAGGCAGCGGATTAATACTTGTAACAGTTGGTGAGGAAAGTGTTAGCGACTTCTGTAAGGCAGAAGCATTAGCAGCCACCAATATTATAGGAACCATTGACTGGCATTTTTTGCCGCTACTGATGGTGCTGTATGATTGGAATTAGGACAGAGAGTGGATGGTGGAGACATAATAGTCATAAAGCATAAAGCTGTTATAATCTATTCTGCAACTTTTGAAATTTAAAAGTGTGTTTTATGCATACGCCAATTAAACAGTATTTTACTTTAAATATACTTTTTATATGATTTTATTTATTTCTATCACTCTCCAATCTTTTACTAATATTGATTTTACAAACATCCATAGTATATTAAAATCTTAGATGCAGGCTTGATAAGAAAATAATTTAATCACAGTGAAATGACCAAAAAAACACAAAGGCTCATGTGTTTCATTAATCAAAAAAAATGTATGACAAAACCACAGCTTGCTATACACTACCACAGGTCCAACAAAACATTGCTCACAATAATACAGAGATGCGATGTGTTGATTTCAGGAGACAGGCAAACAATAAAAGCTTATATAGATTGATGTATAAAAAACTGAAGACACAAGTAAAATAAAGGAATAGAAGGAAAAGGATATTTTGGAGGACAGGAAGACATTGTCCCTGTAAAAGGGAGGTATGGTATGCAGCTAAGAAGGTATTGCTGTAATCTGCTATAATCTTTTCTCTATCAGTACTTCCCCATAACACCTCTGAACATATTTACTGGCTTGCAAGCATTAAATCAAATAAAATGGATAAAGTCCTTACACACTCAAGCATGATAAAACATACCGACCTAATGCAGTATTCAAAGCTATGACGGTCACTCAGCTTGGCAAAAGATTTTATTGATCCCTGCAGCTATGCCTATAGGTGTTTTCACCACAATGCAGTGTCATTGGCACCTTTACAATAGGGTAACAGGCTTCCAAAACACAATAGGACAGGGAAAAATCTCACACACAGTAAATTCGAAAAATAAAAAACAAAAGACTCTGTAGAGGAAACTTAGCATGGACAATTAACATTGCAAATGATGACTTAACATAAAAAAGTTAACCAAATTATAAAAGCGCTATGTCTAACTCATGCATTGTTTACATGAGAATTGAAAGTGACTATTCATAAAAGCTCATACCATTTCATCAACAATTTACACTCCTACTGTGAGACCCCATGTTGCACCTAGTGTATGTATATGTGTCAAAATATAAGCTCTAAAATGTCACACATAAAACTAGCATGTTTATACCTACAAGCTGATTTTGGAGGCATCTCAAGATGCGCCCAGGTCTGCACCATTAGCATATGCGTACGGCCGGGCTGCCACCAGCACAAATGTAACAAGCAGGGGCCCTCTCCTTCTACCAACCTCCGTTATTTCCAGCCACCCTGTCCCCAGTTCCATCTAATCCCTGCAGCATTGTACTCAGCTCTCTTCTTCTTCTTCTTGCAGGCTCCTATTGGCTTCTTTCTATTGATAGTGTTGTGACATCATCAGTTAATTCAGCAATGCTGCCAAGAGCCAGGCATCTCTTTGCCTTGTCACGGCTCTCTGTCTGGAGCCGGACACCTATCTGGGGCTGGGGCTGGAGCAAATGGTGGTAGCCGTGGCACCCCCCACTTCTTGGAAGTGAAGGTAAGGGTGCTGCCTTCAAGGAGGTCTGCTGCTGCATTACTTCAGCATGGAGGCCTCCTCCATCCCCTCACGTCTCAGGAGTAGCTGCTGCCTAGTAAGGGACCCTGCCACATGCCTTCATTCAATGTGGAGGCCCCCTCCACAAACTAATCTGTTTGGGCCCATACTGCTATACTCTCTATACCATAGACATACATATAATAAACATATACTTAGCGCGCACCTTTTTCACATCTCACAGGTGATAGGGACTCCTATATTCCCTTCACTGGATGACCCTTATCTCTCTCCTCAATTAGAGTTCCTATAGTCTGAAAATCAGACTCATGGAAACATAAAATAAATGGAGAAATGATAGTGCAGATTGTTATAAATAAACATGTAAAAGTCCACAAAGTTCCCGGAAAAAGAATGTAGAATGTAATCTTCAACCTCGTGATGGAAACGAAGGAATACCACCGTTATTCTTGTGACTTTAATACACCATCTCCCCCAAAGGTATATGCTTACAAGATGTTGGCTTTAATAAAGCATCTCAAGTTATCCTTTCTGTATACCGTTTTCAAGTTCCTCCACAGAGTAATAGCATGATGTACCAGATAAAAAGAAATAAAAACCAATCTGGTGCATTATCATAAAAACACCATTTAATATTATCTCCAAACAGAGACCTGTACATATAAAACATCAAGGATATCCCCAAATGGTAATGTGTGTACTCATACCAGATAGATTCAGGATATTCACATGGAAATTTCCTCCACAGTATCAGTCCCCGATGTGTCAGAATCCCGCTCACACTTATCCTTCCTACTCTCTATACCACACTGATGGCGGCCCTGGAGTCAGACTTACATACTCCCAGATACACGTACACCCAACCAGGTCATAAGAACTTGAAAGGTTTTTTAACATTTGTTTCGATAACAAAAAACACATTCACTATGAGGTTTGATTTAAATGAAAATCTCAATATTACAGCAGGTATAATGTTTGTGTATGAATGAAAGTAAGCTCAAATGTCTGCATACGGAGGTAGGCATACTCTTTTTTTGTGGGCATGCACAATACAAACTTGCGTATTTTACACTAAACAAGTTGGCATAAGCCCAAATCAGCATGAGTCTTATTGTGTCCATGCACATAGTTATCACATTATACCCCGCAGTGCTCACACACATTATTCCCAGCAGTGCTGAGGCACATTATACCCAGCAGTGCTGACACACATTATTCCCAGCAGTGCTGACACACATTATTCCCAGCAGTGCTGAGGCACATTATACCAGCAGTGCTGACACACATTATTCCCAGCAGTGCTGAGGCACATTATACCCAGCAGTTCTGACACACATTATTCCCAGCAGTGCTGAGGCACATTATACCCAGCAGTGCTGACACACATTATTCCCTGCAGTGCTGAGGCACATTATGCCCAGCAGTGCTGACACACATTATTCCCTGCAGTGCTGAGGCACATTATACCAGCAGTGCTGAGGCACATTATACCAGCAGTGCTGACACACATTATTCCCAGCAGTGCTGACACACATATTATTCCCTGCAGTGCTGAGGCACATTATACCCAGAGGTGCTCACATAGTCCTTGTCTGCAGCAGTGCATGCACATTTATTGTGTCCATGTACTCACTTTGCCCAGCAGTGCTCTCATACTCCTTGTCTAGAACTGCACAAATATATTCTTTGCCATTGGTTGAAGCGGAAATTTAGAAGTGTCGGTAGGGAAAATGGGTGGGGTACTAATTAACGGTTCTGATAACACCAATGAGTTCAAAGACAGTCCTGTTCGACTCCACCTTAAAAACATTTCCAGAATACGCCCTTTTGTTACTCAACATGCTACCAAAACTCTTATCCATTCTCTTATCATCTCCAGTCTTGACTATTGTAACCTCCTGCTATCTGGCATTCCTGACACCCATATATCCACACTTCAATACACCCTAAATGCTGCTGCAAGACTGATCTTCCTCTCGTACCGCTCCACATCTGCTGCACCACTTTGAAAATCTCTACACTGGCTCCCTGTGCCCTCCAGAATCAAATTCAAATTACTCCTCCTTACCTACAAAGCCCTCAACAACAACACCCCTGCATACATCTCAAATCTCATCTGAAAATACTCTCCCTCCCGCCCTCTTAGATCTACCTCTGACCTTCGCCTTGTCTCGTCTCTGATAACCACCTGTCATCCCGTCTACAAGACTTCTCCCGTGCTGCTCTCCACTTATGGAATTCCCTACCATGCTCAATCAGACTTTCCCACAGCCTTCAAATCTTTAGATGCTCTTTGAAAACCCATCTCTTTTTTAGAAGTGACTTTATCCTCGATAACACTTTTCACACTAATGCACTCTCACAACTATCACAGTCTCCACTCTGAGTCACAGTCGCTCCTCTTGTTTCAGCGGTGCCCTCTTCCTCTTAGAATGTAAGCTCTCTAATGAGCATACCCTTTATTTTCATGTCTCCATTCATTTTGTCTGCCTTGTCAGTTTTTATTTTTACGTATGTCCTGTCTGATTATGTCCTTGTCTTCCTTAGTGTACAGCGCTGTGGCGCCTTATAAATCTACGATTATAATAATAATTTAGCCACACAAAATCTGATATATTTGTACACTATGTCAAAGGCAGTAGCAAACATAATTCAGCCACTGCTACCAATGGGGCACCTTTGCTCAGTCTAAGCACATTTAATAGAAAGCCCATTAGTAGACATACATAAACAAATGTAAACAGTGTAATGTAAAATAGTATAGTTGTAACACTTGAATAAAAGTAGCCTTGATGACAGTATAAGTGATTGTCAAATGAGGAGTACAATCAAAATATGTAAAAATGATCCATATACTGATAGTAGTACAAATGTTAGGTACTTGCCAGAAATCAGTGTGGTATTGGCACATTGGGAAGTGGTTGTCCTGATTTTTCAATTGGGAATGTTGTAAATCATGTTATGCAAAGATACGCTATTGCCTAATTGTGTTACGGGTGGAGTTTTGTGGAATGGGCGGGACTCATTTTAATCTGACTTTGTTATTCTAAATGTTGGGCGGTATGCCTTCACTGGTGATACTAGCTACAAGTCCCAAGTGCATAAAGAAAACTGACTTAATCATGATGAAAATGTCACCTCAAACATCTTGGTCCTGATTCATCAAGGAACGTAAATAGGAATTTTGTGTGTTACATCCACAAAATCACGCCGATCATGCCCAAAGACGCACCATATGCAACTAAACACGGCCACATTCAACTCATCTTGTACGCAAAGGATACTTACTACAGCCTATGATTTCTGTGAGGAACAGGGCGTTCGACCATAGTCAATGTACAGTAAGGGTGTGCCAAACTGGAGCCCACCTGTTTCAAGCTCTGGGCATCTCAAAGTTACGTGTTTTTCTGCTGTATCTCTTGCTCCAGCTACAGGACTAGTCTAAGTGTACTAGTGATTACAGTGTTGTATGTATGCTATAACATGTGTTTGCAATCAGGAGCAACTGCAAAAATATATTTTATGTTTTGTAGACATTGAGAACATCCTAATAAATGTATTTTATGAGAAAAAAAATATTTAAAACAAAACACTTTTACTGTTTATCACTAATGCCTTTCTTATTAACAGGTGACATTAATTGAAATTTGTTTTTGTTCTGTGCGCTCTGTTGCGCATTTATAATCCACATAGGTATTGGACATATCCTGCAGTGTCCAGTGTAGTAGAGCAGACCTACACCGGAATTCATCACCGCACATACCTTCAGACCTGTTCCTTGTTGAATTCAGTACGCAGAGCCAATTTATGTGCGTTTTAAAACAACGCATGTTGCATTCAGTATGTGCGCCCTTTTGTTTTTATAAGCATCAGTGGTCGAAATATGCTGGTATACAATTGTATGCCATACCACCACTTCTCCTACTGTTTTCATTGTACACCTATCAAATTACATTCACTTACATTTTCCATACTACATCTAAATTTCCACTTCAACCACTGAAAAGGATAATAAATTAAACTGAACAATATTTGGATACCAGTCAAAAGTCATGAAAAGTACATAAGTCAATACATAAGAAGTGTTGTGACTGTCAATTGCTAGCAGTTATTAGAAAACTTTAATACTTATGGCTCTAATACTATTCCGAACAAAAACACTATCTCTGAAATAGTTTCTTTATTTTAATTATCTGGTATCCTAGAGATTGTGCTGTGTTATCCCCAAATGGCCACTTATTCTATCATTTTAAGAAAATATTTATTTCTTTTACTCAGTAATTGGTTTTAGTGAATCCAGTGAAAAATTTGGCCATTCTCAATCCTTAGTCCCTTAACCCTTCCTGAAGCTAAAAACAACAATTTTTATAAATTCCCTGGATCACCCAAATAATGTAGATATTAAACATTTGCTATTTTATCACTGTGCTTTTATTTACGAAAGCACTTTCCTAATCTACAAGTTTAATGCTTCTCTGAGCTGACTAAATATTGCACTAATATCCCTTACACTTTTTGGAATGTAAGTCAAATGTTACCATATTGTGATTATTGTTTCCTAACTGTGCTCTGACCTGTGCATCAGATAGAATATATATGTTAATATATACTACCAAATCCAGCAGCGCTCAACCTCTAGTTAAGTCTTGCGAAAAAGATAGTTGTCTTTTTAAATAGAAAAAAATGTCTTCCTTCGCCAGAGCCAGTAGATTCGTTGTCTCAATTTATTTCTGGCTAATTAAAATCACCCATTAGGATGACCACCTTTCTTTTCTTCTCTGCCCTTTCAATTAGTAATAATAATTGAATTTCAGTACAATCATTTATGCATGATGGCATATAACAAACACCAATCAATACATTACTAGTGTCCTTTTCTCCAAGCATCACTAGCCATTATACATTGTCGTAATTTTCACAGATGTACTCCCACTGGGCTGGTTTTTAAATACCCATAAACACCTCCCCACTTCCTGCCTTCCATATCCTTCTTAAAATAAATATGCTATAGCCTTCAAAACCGACTGCTTCAGATAACATTAATTGCAGTTCACCTATATTGTTTAGCATTTGGTTACAATACATTTAATATATTTCTGCCATATTCTTATGGCCTCTTCTAATCCTCCCCCATCACCTCCACCATTTTCCTTGTGAAATTCCTGTTCCCACTACTACATTACTTCTATCTCCACCCTTCCCAGCAGTTTCTAGTTTACAATGTCATCCAGCATTCTACCCACCTTCTCTCCCAGCACAGCTGCTTCTTCCCCATTGAAGTGACATCTGTTCCCTCAGTAGATCCTATAGCTGAGAGAGAAATCAGCAGGGTTCTCCAACATTCCAAAACCTTCCTTCCTACACCATGTTCTCAACCACTTATCTGACGGTCTTTGTTTTAAGTTTACAGCCAAATTTCCTGAAATCCTTTTGTGGACTGTCTATCTGCCTCTAGCTTTGCTATTGGCACCAATATGAGTACTGTCCTCTCTAGTACCTACCAGTAACCCACTGCTCCGATCCACAATATATGGAACCTGAGCACACTGAATATAGCAAACTGTTCAGCTGATGTGGCCCTTTCTCCTCCACCTAATAATTGTATCTGTCGCACATTGTAACAGATCACCTCCACAGCTATAGTGGGACCCGGCAATTTGTCAGCAAGGTTAGTTTGTCAGCAAATCAGAATGAATGAGCTTCTAGAATATTCCCTATAATTCGAGAGAAAAGTTGTTGCTCGAAGGAGAAGGTTAAAAGATGTCAGGGAATGGAGAAGGTACACATGTTAATGTGTTGTAACAAGGGGGGAGAATATGGGCCTGATTCATTAAGGATCTTAACTTAAGAAACTTCTTATTTCAGTCTCCTGGACAAAACCATGTTACAATGCAAGGGGTGCAAATTAGTAATCTGTTTTGCACATAAATTAGACTGGAATAAGAAGTTTCTTAAGTTAAGATCCTTAATGAATCAGGCCCTATGTTACTGTGTTACTAAAGGGGGGGGGGGGGAGATGTGGTAATATCTCGCTACAAGGGGGGCTGTTGCTACACAGATGATTGCAGGAAATGTGTTACTACAAGTATGATGTGTTACAAGGGAGTGGGAAGAAATATGTTACTGCAGGGGATCTGTGAATGTTTATTACAGATAAAATAAACTTGTAAAACGAGCAGTGCTGAGAACCCCAACTTGCTTTCTGGGATGCTGACAATTATTTAGAAACAATAGAAAAATCTCCTAGGGACTCCTACTTAAACTGGATTGTTTAGAAAATCATAGATGTTCAACAATCATAATATAACAAAAAACGAAATGAAATCAAAGCATTCATACATGATTACTGCATGAATAGGATAGTACTCTCATGTTTTAATTACACAATGTTTTATCTTGAGACAGCTGCCCTCAAATTATGGTACCAAATCCTTTTCATATCTCTCATCTTAAAATGACTTGCTGCCAATAATATGGTAAGCTGCAGTGGTATGATAATTGTACTCCTATTTCTTTCTATCCCCTGCTACTTATATAATCAAAACTAAGTCTCACTGCATTGCAACTTAGTTTGCAATGTACTGAAAATAAACAGATCTGTAGACTTGTTGGAACCAGAAGACACATCTAACCTGTCTCAATCTTGATCCCTCTGTATCTCATTATTCTCCTTCAAGGTAAGATGTGCCCAGAGGCTTTAGTAAACTGTCCAAGGCTGTCTGGAACTATTAAATCTGTTGAGGCATTTTTTAAATGAAATCAATAGCATTTTCTATCGCTTAGGAAATATACACTTCCTAAACAACTTTATGCAATATAGGCTGTGTATCTGTATTTCTAGCCTAGTCTGGTTAAACAAACTGTTTTAATTGTGGGCGGTACGGTAGCTGAGTGGTTAGCACTTCTGCCTCACAGCACTGGGGTCAAGAGTACAATTCCCGACCATGGTCTTATCTGTGTGGAGTTTGTATGTAAAGTTAATTGGCTGCTATCAAATTGCCCTTAGTGTGTGTGTGTGTGTGTGTATGTTAGGCAATTTAGACTGTAAACTCTAATGAGGCAGGGACTGATGTGACCGAGTTCTCTGTATAGCGCTGCAAAATTAGTGGGACTATGTAAATAGCTGATGATTTAGCAACATAAATTGCTTGTTTTGCATTACAGAACAGATTTTCCAGACCTGAATTTGTGAAATATAATATTTTTAAATCAGTGTTCACAGTGGTTGCAGATGTTGGGTATGGCGGAGGAATCCTATAAGATCATACCCTACCAGAGAAAAGTGACTCACCCTGTATTGCTGGATTTAAACACATTGCCAAGCCTGACCAAGGGTTATTGATGTCAACGGAGTTCACAAAGTCTGCTCAAAAACGTAGCAATTGATCAAGTTCTTACAGCAGGCCTGGACACATTTATTGAAAACATAGGAGTCAGCAATTTTAGAATAAAAAATTGCAAGCCATACAGAAATTGTTATGGGTAGAGTAATGCACATAGGGATGTACCATCATCATACCTAAGAATGACGAGCAAATGATTGCTCGCTATATCCCACTGTATACCGCCCAAATGATCAGTGTATTATACACAGCACATTATAAAATACACTATACCACACAAGCGACAAGAAAAAGCTTTACATACCTGTGCCACAACAACAAGCTACACCCGTCTGTGCCCTTCACAAACAAGCGTTACACCAGACTATGCCCTGTACAAAAACAGTCTACACCAGACTGTGCCCCCCACAAAACAAATATGCATACCAGGCTGTGCCCCACAATAAACATTATACACTAGCCTATGCCCAACAAAATGCAGATGCCCCCACAGTAAGAATTACACCAGCCTGTGTGCCTACCTCAGTGCATCTGCTGGGAAGTATTAGAATGATCCTGACATTTAAAGCTCAGAGAAGCAATGCTCAACACTGTGAAAGGCTCATCCTATTACCATGTCCAGAGCTAGTCTTCCTTGTATGGGATGCCCTAGTTATGTTGTCAGTGAATGTTCCTGGTGGGAGTGGCTCCAACCGCTGCAGTAGTAATGCAGGTTCACAACTCTGAGCCTTATAAGTTTAAGTGCAAAATGCCTGGCAGGCTCAAATGGAAAATTAGTAAAGAAGGTGAGCGCGCAGAACAGAGCCCTACCGTAATATAACACAGATGAGGTAATATAAAAATGATTTGATGATTTATCCAACCATCTTTACACCTAGATGCTGTCTAGTTCGGCTTTGTTTGAGAATATATATATAGAAACAACACTTTTCATGGGCCTTGATTTTGCTGCCCTTACACCTCTCCCCATTATCACTGCAAGTCTCCCCCAACTTCCACCACTTACTATATCTAAAAAATAAATCTATTGCACCACTAATTCAAAAATGTATCTTTTTATACTGGCAATCATAAATAAGCAAACACAGTAAGATGACCAAACATAGACCAGCCTGCTACCCCTACATTTCTGCCACCTAAGCCCTGATCTAAAGACTTTTCCATGAATCAGGGATCTAGAATTTAACTAGTTTGGACAAACTGTTATTCAAGATTACTGAGTTCATCTAAATATTAGTGAGCTGGTCCTATACAAAGTAGTATAAACAGGATATTAACTATACCAGCTTATCTTTCATGACACAAATTTTCTACTTTTAAGGAAACAAAAATAAAACTTAGGGGCATATTCAATTAGCCACGGAGTGCCTCCGGAAAGGTCGCAAAGGCACTCCACGACGATGTAACATTTCGGATTTCACTTGCTCCCCCCTAAATAGAGGTGTGAGTAGAAATCTGCACTGTTGCAATATTCGAAGGAACATCGCGGCTAATTGATTAAGCTCCTTACACTATAGTAGATATTGGCTCTGCACCCAGGAATTATTTTGCATTAACCATTGTCAATTATGGTCATCTGTTGGAGACTTAGGGGTATATTTACTAAACTGCGGGTTTGAAAAAGTGGAGATGTTGCCCATAGCAACCAATCAGATTCCAGCTGTCATTTTGTAGAATGCACTAAATAAATTATAGCTAGAATCTGATTGGTTGCTATAGGCAACATCTCCACTTTTTCAAACCCGCAGCTTAGTAAATCTAGCCCTTAGGGTCTGATTCATCAAGGCACGTATAATGAGCGTAACGTGCGTTTGTTAAAAAACACATAAATCGGCTATGTGTACTAATTCAGGTTTAGGTCTGTACTGCTCTACTACACAAGATACTGCAGGATGCGTCCAATGCCTATGTGGAATATACATTTGCAAAAGAACCCACAAAAAAAAGAAACTATTGAATTAATGATACCTTTAAAATAATAAAGGCATTAATGACAACACAGTTAAAAACAAAAAAACATTTTTTTTTTATATAATTTTGTTCTCCATAACATACATTTATTAGGATGATCTTACTGTCTGCTGAACATAAAATACATTTTTACACTTCCCTGCCCCATTCCCACCTAGAAATCTTAGGCTATAGTAAGTGGCCTTTGTGTACGTAGATTCAGTGACCATTGCTGCGTTTATTGGCTCATGATCAGGTTGTGGGCATGCGCAGAGTGATTCTGCGTGCCATACGCACAAAATCGGCAGATGCGTGTCTTGATGAATCAGCCCCTTAGAGAACACTTTAGGTGTTGGCCCACACCTCTAGTCCATTAGGTGTACATAGCTAGGGCTCCTGAGATTTTGAAGCAAAAAACAGAACCATAACCAAATGTTAGTATAATGGTTAAAGGATCCTATCCCCTCTGACCCAGTTCATCATGGTACATCAGTTTGAATTTTAGGAGATTCAGCATTCTTAAGCTAAATGTATCATACTGTGGGCAGCACAGTGGCTCAGTGGTTAGCACTTCTGCCTCACAGCACTGGGGTCATGAGTTCAATTCCCGACCATGGCCTTATCTGTGTGGAGTCTGTATGTTCTCCCTGTGTTTGCGTGGGTTTCCTCCGGGTGCTTCGGTTTCCTCCCACACTCCAAAAACATACTAGTAGGTTAATTGGCTGCTATCAAAATTGACCCTAGTCTCTCTGTCTGTCTGTTTCTATAGTAGGGAATTTAGACTGTAAGCTCCAATGGGGCAGGGACTGATGTGAATGAGTTCTCTGTACAGCGCTGCGGAATTAGTGGCGCTATATAAATAAATGATGATGATGATGATGATGATACTGTGTAGGAAAACTGGAACACATAGGTTTCCTATATGTTTCTTTTACTTGTGTGCCTCTGTTCCATCACACCACCTGCTGTATAGAAAGGACAGTACAGCTGGAGTGTGGTCTCTTACTTACTAGATGGATGGGGTTAATACATGTCAGATACAATTCCTGGAGTATATTCCAGCAATATCAGCAGAGCACCCAGTGTGCAGAAACAGTAGTGTATACATATGCGATAAATAAAAGAACAGTGGAATATTCTATTTCACGCACAGCTTGAGACTGATTTATTGTAAAGTATGCTCTGGTCAACACCTTCATACCCTCAGATATTTTAAATAAGGCATTTCTACAGTAATAGTTCCGTTTTGGGCACAGAGAGTTTTGAACTCAAGCGCCTGATGGCAAAAAGACCTTTGCATACACATACTGTACACACATACTCTATACCAGGGTTTCCCAAACCCAGTCCTCAGGACTCCCTAACAGTGCAGGTTTTCTGGATCACATGTGACATAATAATTAGGACCACCTGTGGATCTGTTACAATGTGTCAGTCAGTAATGAATACACCTGTGCTCCAGCAAGGAGATATGGAAAACCTGCACTGTTAGGGAGCCCTGAGGACTGGGTTTGGGAAACCCTGCTCTATACACATACTGTATACACATACTGTAAACAACTCTAGCGAAATCAGATTGTTTTGAAGACGGAGCAATAAAATCAGCATTGTGTGTTTTGTTGCACATTTATGGATTTTGACACATTAAGTAGAGCTTTTGAGACCAACAAACACAGATGAAATCTGATTAATTAATAGGATTGTGTTTTACGCAAACGGGAAGCAAATGGAGTTAGGCACAGCAGGAATAGCTCACATGCTCCTCAACCTGTTAGAAATGTTTCTCCTGCAGTCCAGGAATGAAAATAGAATTAGTTTCCAGTGAATTTGGAAGCGCCTCTGTTCCTGCGATTACATATTTTATATTCTATTAAGTGAAAAGAAACAGTAATATAATCTGTTCACGCTAAAGCAATAAAGTTGCAAATGTCAGACGTTGAACCCCCCGAAGGAATGTGATGTAGATTTATATGAATGTGCCGGAGTGAAAGGAAGTTTAGCTTTGCCCGTTGGGGAGAAAGAAATCTGCTTTTTACGTTGCTGAACGGACCCTGCAGGGGAATAGAATATGCCTGTTAATCAATGAGACACATAGAGTTTGCGATGGAGGGGATTCTTCATATTACCACACCTTGAGGGTGTGCTGCGTCCAAAATCTTTGCAATTTAAGCTAGTGTGAAACCCTCCAGTTTTCAAGATATTTTTTTACTGCAGACATGAATAATCTCATCCTTAACTTGTCACCAAACACCCTCCTGCTTTTCATGTTGTTATAGATAACATAGGTTCAAAGTCAAGCAAAAAAATTAATTGTATTCATTTATAATGTGCAACCTGCCATGGTACAGTGGGAAGTTACTTTTGGTGGCTCAATTCTTGCAGATGCACATTGTCACCAACGTTAAATAAACACTAGTGTTTTAATGCTACACGTAAGGACAGGCAGTATTTCCCTGCATGCAAAAAAAATTGTATTTGCATCACAACACGGTTCATACAGGTACAAATTGACACTTTTTGGGCTTTATTTGGAGAAGGCAGTAAATTCAGCTGAAGGGAGCAAATTTGCATCTGGACAATCCATGTTATCATGCAAGTGATTCAAATAACTTTTTTTACTGCCTGCTTTTGCATGCAATACACAAATACTGGGCAACTTTATTTTTGCACTGCAATTTAGAGTTAAGCTAGGATGTAACCCCAGCTCAATTTACTCAGTCTGAATATTTTACATCCTCCCTTCATCTTAACATGGTTTTTCCAAGGTGCAAATTTGCACTTTATAGATGGATTTGCTCTGTAAATGATATCCATGTTCCCTCTACTGTAACAAATGTACAGTAGTCTTTTTTCCCAATGCAATGCTTCTCTTGAGTTGCTCATAAGAAAGTGGAATGCAGCCAAAACTAAAATCAAGAGGTTAAAATATATAAAACTAATCCAAGCTCCCGCCCCCCCTTCCTGAGCCATTTCCAGTAATGTGTTATGAATTTGTCACAAGTGTCCGCTATAAAATAGGTTGTCTAGTCATTGTAAATTTCAATCTAACGCGTCTCTTTCCTCTCTTACCCTCGCCTGAAATCTCTAAGAATCCACAATAACGGGAACCGTTCACGCTCCACTGCCTCGTCTTTCTTTGCCACACTTATTTTCCCCTTTCTCCTACTAATAAGATAAATAGCTTACAAAAATGTTCTAAACACTTAGAAAGATAATTATCCATCTTTGCAGCTTGAGCAGAGTCTCGGGCAAAACATCATGTTCGGTTCTTATGTGTTCTTGCTGAATTGTGATTACAATAAATTATATTTCCCGTAGAGGAAGAAGCAATCAAGCCAGAGGGAAGAGGTTTTTTGGGTGTTAGTTGCGTGTGGAAAATAAAGTGTTATTTAACTGAGTCAGTAAAATTGAAACAAACTCGTTTAAGGCACACAGGGCTGATCCAGGTGTAAAGGAAGTTGTCTTATCCCAGGTTGTTGCTATCAATATTAATTTACAGAACAGACAAAGCCACTATTTCCCAACAATCTATATTAAAGGTTGTGTATATATATATATATATATATATATATATATATATCATAAATACCTCCCAACATTTCAGCAAACGGCGTCGGTATAGGGGTTTGGCTACGACACGATGAGGTCATGCCACATCATGATGGGGGCATTTTCACTCCCCCAGAGAACTGCCTAGCGCTAAAAAGCAGTAGGCTACCAGTAAGAAATCTCCCTTCCCCTCCAAACACTGCAGCATGCACCAGTAACCTCTGCACCTGTCCATGGCTACCATACTGTGCAGAGCAGCTCTGGATGGAAGATACCTCCCAAAGTTTCCACCCCCCGGTACAAACATGTCTCCAGGCGGAACAGCAGGATAGAGCCCTAAATCGGGACTGTCCTGCCAAAATCTTGACAGTTAGGAGGTATGCCAGACTCTCTCTTCCCTGGAGAAGGTTGCCAAGTAAAGAGGGAGGTGCTTTTTAAATAGTAAGCAGACAGTGATTGGAAGCTAGACAGACACTTTGAAAAAATGCACAGTGTGGATTGGATGATTCATACACATGGGCTTGATCAGTGATTTCACAAAAACTCAGTCTCGGCTTTTTGATCTGCATAACGTCCCATTAGGACGCATTTCTGCATAGGATATTCAGCGGTATGGAGTAGAGCGCCTAGTTAGTACTGGACAATGTATTTTGTTTCATAATTCATATTTTAAATCTTTATTTTCAGGGAGTATTGGTATTTTAACTCTTGTTGAAAAGTAAAGCTTGATTATTTTTTCTGTGCTAAAGCATGTCATTCATTAACCATCACATTGCAGATAAATTCACAGAGGGAAATGGAACAATACCAAATACTTATGGAGAAATGGAAGGCCTGTCAGTGGGTATGAAGTCCACTGCCACCTACGGGCTTCTCTTATATTTATAGATGATGGCCCCCACTGTGGGAAGTGTAGGGGCTTCCTGTGGTGCTGGAAGTAGTGTAGCCAGCAATGTTCACTTTACATAGCATGCATATAGTCTCATTGTGCCAGCAATTGCACTGCAGAACACAGAAATACTAATCATCAATTGGTATATATGAATTCCTTGTAGTAGCCTGTTAATGTTATTTTTTGATGTGTTATTGCTGTGATCGGACTGTAAATTGCTTATTCGTACATATAGACTTCTATATCAAATGGTGCCAGCTTTTTACTGCATGGGGAAGTGCATGATCTGCAACATTGTATACGGTGAAAGAGAACCAAGATTATTATATGTAAAGTCCTCCTACCAGGCCACCGGGGGACCTCAGGGTGACAGTTTTACCTCTGTTATTTTGCAATCTCTGGGTGCTGTTCTTGAGGTGAGTGTTTGATGCATAACAATGATAGAGGTCTATATACTGATTCAACCCTTTATAACTGATTACAGTTGAGCACTAAAAACAGTCACAAAGTAGCTGAAAAAATAAGTTTATACACAAATCTTGATATGGTAACATCCACAGCAAAGAAATGAAATTCGTCATCACCAATAAGCAAACTTGTAGGCCTGTGGGATGTATCAAAGGTAATTCTCTTAAAGATAGAAGTTAGTAAATTAGGACACATGGCAAAGAGTTAAATCAGGAGTGAATGTTTTTTGTAAGATGTTCAGTTTACTGCAAATCACTTACAGTTTGCAATTATATGGTTTGTGTGGAAAATAATGTGATTTGTGTAGGAAAACTACATCCGATTGATGGCGGTTTTTAAAATAGCATAATATACTGCACTTTAATACATCTCCTCTCCAGAAGTCTATAATAGTCGCTACCATGTCTGTTGGATATATATTGAAGAACACAATAATGGTCATTTATGCATATCTCACAACTGTCCTGATTTTAGTCCTGATTTGCAAATGGGGCGGTCTTAACAGGAAAGTGGATGTGGCTTAACAAAAATATACTTATTTTTGGGTGGAGTATGGGCAACCAGATGCGGTGCTTATTTTGTCCTCCTTTCAGGATCCTAAATGCTGGGAGGCCTGTTTATGAACTGCAAAAAGTGCACTCATTTATTGGCTAATGGTGGTGTCAGTGGATGGGCAAAAGCTTGCAGCAGCCAATTGGAGGAGTTGAGGGATTGGGGGGAGTGTTTTGCAACATGTGGATTATGAGGACAAGTGCATTTTGTTTTACACTGAAGTGAAAACGATATGATCTCATTTTACAAGACAAGATTAAAAATAGAGAGATGTAGTGCATATAGAGATCATTTGTCTTGCGTTTTCCGTTTTGTTAGTGGACACACAGCCTTTTCTTCCCCGGAAAAGGTATGGTCTTGCCCCTGTACCAGTAATGAAAAATATTTTGCAGCTTCCAGTTGTACATTTGTAGGAAAATGCATTTTGGGTGGACTTGTGACAATGCAATAAAAATCTTCAAAAACACAAATGTGTTAAATGTAACATGGGAAGTTCTGATTCTCATGACTACTTTAAGCCATAAATAAGGATAAACCAAGCAGTAGTTTAGGACAATAATGTAAAGGTTTAAACTAAGAAGGCGCTGTCCTAAATAAGTAGGACAGTTACAACACATTTTTTTTTATTTACCCACCAAACCACCAATGCAAGTACACAGGTTACAGTTTCCACAGGCTGAGAAGTATGTATGCACCTTGAAATATGCTAGGCGGACTAATGTTATACGCATTATATTGTGGTGTATTTTTTTTTTTAATGCTACTTGTGTCCTTTTAGTGCCTTGGGCAATTTTTAATGCCAATAAAAACAATACAGTCAACTGTAAAAGACAAGTAAGAACATAAGTAGTATCAAATGTGTATGACCTTGATATGCAAGTTTACTAACATTTTACTTGTGTTTAAAACTAGACATCTCAAACACCAGTGCTTATGTAGCCTTAAACACATAAAGAAGGTTAACGATTTTTGCAGTTATTGAGGGTAAATGAACTTTAGTGGCATACAAAGCGTTCCAATGTCCTTCAATGTCAGAACAGAATGACCACATGGCATCTCCTTTCTTCTGGTTTCTTTCTCCTGAACATTGTGACTCTTAATGCACGTAAATGCAATTACCTGATTTAAAGATGCTTCCTGTTGCAAAACTGATACGTACAATTTGCTTCCATTTTTTAGGGTTCCACATATCATGCACTTGCGACCCTTTGTGTTTCAAGTGAAAGATAAAGTTAAGCACACCGTTTTGAGAGGTCTTATTTTGAGTTACGTTTTCTTGAGTTTGTTAAGTGGTTGTAAATTCTGCACTTACATAAACCAGGTGCAAGGTTTGGAGTTAATGATGATGATTGTTGCAATGTAAATGGCTGACCCCAGCAATGCATTTAATTACTGCCTGTCAACATGCAGACTAATATGGAGAAAACAACACTGGCCATAACGTCCAAGGTCACATCATTAATGTAGGCACAAATCTTCCAAGGTCACACTGTGTTAATGTATGCACAAATATAAAATAAGTGGCTGGATTATTTCTGAAATACACTGGGCACCAGCTAGGCAATTAACAGGGAACATCTGTGTTTTTGGCAGACATTGGGTCTGATTTAAAGTTGAATAGAAGTCCATTTGGGCCACGTAAAAATGTGACTTGCACACAATTTGTTGTACCGCACATGCGTACATCTTGTGCCTCTAATTTGATTTGAGCGTATACTTGTATCAACTTGTGCTTGAAAAGGCAGATCAGAGGCGTTCACATGTAAGTTCAGTACATTAAGTTCAGTAAGTGAAGTTTTTATTATTTTAAGCTGAGAGTGTTACATAAACATGGCTCACTCCATAGAAACACAAGTTCCTTTTCTGATGCCAAAGTCAAAGTTTAGGAACCTATTCTAACTATTCAGATAAGCAAAGGGCACCAGAAATGTGAATCCTGGGGAAGAAACAGTCAATATAACTTTTTCACAGTGGCCCTTCACCATCATCATCATCATCACCATTTATTTATATAGCGCCACTGATTCCGCAGCGCTGTACAGAGAACTCATTCACATCAGTCCCTGCCCCATTGAAGCTTACAGTCTAAATTCCCTAACACACAGAAGGACAGAGAGAGAGAGACAGACTAGGGTCAATTTTTGATAGTAGCCAATTAACCTAGTATGTTTTTTTTGAGTGTGGGAGGAAACCGGAGCACCTGGAGGAAACCCACACAAACACGGGGAGAACATACAAACTCCACACAGATAAGGCCATGGTCGGGAATTGAACTCATGACCCCAGCTCTGTGAGGCAGAAGTGCTAACCACTTAGCCACCGTGCTGCCCTTCTACCAATCTGCACATACGTGCGGATTCTGTGGTGGGGAGTTATGCCTCAGCCGCCAGCATTCTCTTGCCGGAAGCAGTTTGTATGTTACCAGCGCTCAGTGCAGGGTTTCAGTTGCAGCAGATTGGATAGCCGTGGCTGATTTTTGTGGGAAATTTATTCTGTGTGGATGTCTACTTTAAGGATTTCCAATGGCAAAACCGCAGACAGTCCTGACACATGGAAGCACAATGCAATCAAATTTGTGTATCTCTAGCACAATATCCACAAAAACCTTTAGAAACACTAAATACAGATGGGAAATAAGCAGAGGTTTCATAATTAGATTTAACTTTGCTGCCTCTGCACACTTTGTAATTGGAATAGGTTCTATCTAATCTTTATAGTCCAAAAGGAAAGTATACAGAGAGAGGTCATGTTCCTACGCAAGAAGGTAAATTAGAACAAAAGGATTAATGGTATATTCTCCTAGTGGAACTAGCATGGATCAATTAGAGAACAGTAAAAACGCACTTGATGCACATAAAAGTTGAAAAATCATATACAATATGTAGAATTTACAGCAGGCAGTAGAAGGACAGACAGTGTGGGACGACAGTACCTGTTTACCGTGACATTGTGTGCTTCTATTTACAGCTAAATAAACTGTTGAGCAATACACAGAGTGACCATGCAGCTTTAAGCAATAAATGACCTTGAAACACCAATCTTCCAAAATGTTTTACGAAATAAATAACTACGCCGGAGTATTAATCTACAGAGTTTCATGTGCAACATTCCCCATAGGCATCGGTATAAAGTTTTTGCAATTCCGTCTGCAAGGCGAATGTTTTCAAGCAGGTAATGTCTGAGGACAAGTTTAAATGCCGCCATTAAGAAGATCAATCAGAACCTCGTTTTCATGCATCCTAAGATTCCAAGACACAAGAAAGGTTAAGCCAATTTTTCAAGATTGCATTTTAAGAATTTTAAAAGCTTTGCTATTAATTCAGAAGCCACTTTGCATCTTCTGCAAACAAACGAATTCTACTTGTTACCTCCACTCTCAGTCCCGTCACTCTCTGCATTTGGAAAGGAGAGTGAGAAGACTGGGGAAAGAAATGCACGTTCTTGGTTTGATTTCTACTGTCAGAATGTTTTTTTCCCCTATTAGCAGCTAGTTATATCATACTTGCCAACTCTCCCTGAATGACAGGGAGACTCCCTGAAATAGGGGTGATCTCCTTCACTCCATGAAGAGTGTGACATTCTCCCTGATGCTGAGCCAGTACAAGACGTGATTAGCTTCACCATCTGTGGCATGATGACACAGTTCAGAAATTGTGTCCAATGTCCATGTATTGATGCCTATGGAGGTGGCCATTTTCATGGAGACCAAGATTTAATCAAAGACTGACAGGTAAGACAACATGACTTCACTAATGGAGACAGAAATGTAAAAGAGACTTCAGTCTCTAGATATTCATTAGCTGCTTTTCTTTAAGCATAGTTGCGTACTCTCCCGAAATGTCCGGGAGACCTCCCGGGAGAGCAGGGCAACCTCCCGGTTCTCGACCCCGCAATAAATAAGTGGCGGGGGGGGCTTAATGATGCAAATATTGTGTCATCTTAGCCCTGCCTCCTGCTGTAATTGGCCAAAATGGTGACAATTATTTAGGGGGCAGGGCCAAAACACTACAATTCATCAAGCCCTGCCCCAGCACGCCCACGTCCCCCGGGATCTCCTTGAAGCCAACGAGGAAAAGTTGGCAAGTATGAGTTATATTAGTCCATGTAAAGAGCAGTTTGTTAGTGAAAACAAGCACAGCAGATGTAAATATAAATGAAATGTGTGTAACCAAATTGCATGTTAGCTTAGTGCATAGTTACCAACTTTAGACGGCTCTGAAAGTCAGGTGTGAAGCGGCGTGATGATGTAATCAAGTTTTCATCGGCCGCCTTCCACCTCGCAGTGCTGCAATTCATGGCATTGTGTGGTAGGGGCCAGCTATGATGATGCAATTTGCGACCAATTGCGTCCACTTCACAAGGAAAATGGGCGGGATCTGCTCTCCCAGGAGTCTCCCAGACAGAGAAGACAAGCTTGGTTTGCACTTTTAGATGTAATACAATACATGCAATTTTCACTAAGAGTTATGTGCAGATATCTGGTACTTACTTTCAATTTCATATTTCCAGAGTGAGGAAACATCAAAGACCATTAGAAAAGGCAGCACACCTTCCTTGTGGTGCTAAGCAATAATATCATTATAATTCATTTTAAATTCATTTTAAAGCGCCGTCCTATTATGCTGTACATTGAGGGGACCATGATACAAATAATTAACATATAATGACATGAAACAGAAGGCAAGGATGGCCCTGACAAAATGAGCTTACAAGCTTAGCGGTGTGGGGAACACTTGTACATAAGGTAGCAGAATAACAATGATGCTGTTGGCAGGAAAGTGAGTGTTGTATTGACAGCATTTTCAGCCACTGATATTAAAGCAGCCACTGAAGATTGTTATTTCGGAGGTTGCTCTGTTATCCCGGGAGTCAGGGAGAACTCCCAGAAACTCGGGAGTCTCCTGATATTCCAGGAGTGTAGGCAACTAAGGAATATTAACATTGGTAACAAAGCAAAAACACACTTTGAAACACAGGCAGCTGGCAGCTATTTACCAGGTTGTCACCTAATGTCTGGTATATATTATGTAACAAGTGATATATTCAGGTAGAGGCTACAATAGTGAGAATTATGGGGCTCTTCGGTTTCCCTTGAGGTGGCGGTATGGAAAATGTAATGTGAATGGAATTTTATCATTTTACAATAAAAGCAGTAGGAGAAGTGGTGATAAGTGGCGGTATGGTATACCGTACACCAGCCCACTTCAACCACTGCTTGTGTCCCTTGCCACTCCCCAAGCTCCCCTTTGCTCACTTATTTTCACTATAACCTACACTCAGCCTACCAGTCATAGGCACAAGTTGCCCTTTTGGAGGGAAATCACATTTAAAATAAAACCATTAAGGTTAGAGATTGAGAAAATGTGAAATGGCCTGACCCTGAATGTAATATAACCCTCCACCCCACACAATTCCACATCTTCTGCATATGCACAATAGCAATCGCCACAGAAAAGAACATTCTTTACATAAGAGCAGTGTTTCTCAAGATAATATTCTGACAGGAATGATTCCTTAGGTATTCTTGATTGGTTGCAATAAAGCATTAAGCTTCCTGATACTGTTGCAATTACAAAATGCAAATACAAAGAAATAGCTTTTGTTTGTTTGATGTGCATTAAACGACAGCGTTCTATAATACTGCTTATTATTTATGTGAACTGATTCAATAATTTGCTGCTGTTTTCATATTTCACAGATCTATGTTTTCAGCCACAACAAATAGGGCCTGACTTAAAAATGAAACTTCCGAGTACACAAAAAAATGTGTCCATACACTTATGTTTCCACAGCTCTATTTTGAATTGCATGTATCAGATAAGTACACCTTAAAATCTAATATCCGGATAAGTCAAATAAAACAAGTCAGGCATAAAAATCCATCATCATCAACATCAATATGGAAACTTGCACCAGACTTAGGGGTCTACCTAGTGAAGTGGGCAGAGTACGAGCTGCAATGATGCGATTCTCAAGGAATCGTGTCATTTTGACCTCACCCCCACTGTAAAATTACGCGCTTGCGTCATTACGTCACAAATGACGTGATTCATCAAGCCCCTCTGCCCATACCCCCTCCTGGAACTCCCGAAGGGAGACTTCAGAATGTTGGCAAGTATGCCCTATAGTAATCTATGGGGACTGTGTTAAAAAACATTAAGTGGGCTATGGCAGGACAAACCAAAGATTTCTCCTGCCATAAACCCTTCACGATTGTGCGATGGACATTTTACGAAGCAAACGGCTGTTCTCTTCATTTTAATGGCTGACTGCATTTTAATAAATACACTCCTTAGCAAGATATGTGTAAGCCAAACTCTGATAGGTCTCTAAGGAGCCCGGTTAAAATGTGTCTCCACACACTGCATTGAAGGTACACGTGAACAACACCAATCTGACTCGTCAAGCCTTAGTGTTTTCAAACATATTATACACACATACACAGTGTGACAAATTTAACGTGACGCGCATGGATTTACGTCCAACTCTAAATCAGGGCCAAAATGCTATCTTGTACAAATAAATTCTAATAATTCAAAATATTAACCACTGATTACAATGTTTGACTATATTTGAAATTATTCTCCTGAAAAAACTGTTGAAAAACAGCAGTTTCTGTAGTAAAAACCCCTCTAGGAACATTAATACCACTGTCTGTATTGTTATTGCCTATTTAGCTGCAGCCTAGTTTAGATCATGATTGCTACTGCACAAAGGGTTGTGACATGTCCTTAGGAAGTACTGCTGTCATTGTGCTTTTTTATGATTGTCGTGAGATTTACTCCTTCATACCTGCAGGCTGTTTATACTAACTTTCAATAAAATGAAGTTTGCACCATTTAGGTGCTTCCCTACACTCCTCTACATTGTTGTTGTTGTTCTACCACCTTGAAGGAAGATACTTGGACCTTTAGGTTAATCTTAAATCAAATTGTGTTTGTTTTTAAAATATTTGGCAGTTTTAAGGATCTATGCACAAGTGAAAAACTATAAACAGTCAAGGTCTTCCAAGCTGTTATATCCACTAAGAGAGCAGTAGCTGATTTTTTTTTGTTGTAAATGCAATGAAAATGCACACATGGAGCGTGCATGACATAGCGATCCAGCACTTGTCTATCTCACAGATGGATACCTGTGGTGAAGTTGGAGTACTGCCTACACTGGGCCAACGTCACAGCACCAGTCATAGATTTAAAACACTGGTTAGCATCAATAATCTCAGGAGGCAGATCAATAGCTGTGAATTTCTAAACAAGTACCATATGAAGCCTTCAGTAGCAATCTTATAATTTATAAGATGATTGAATTAGATGTAAAACACATTTCTGACAGCTGAATAAAGCAGGTATTTAGATTTTGGACTATAGACATGAAAACCGCCAATGTAAAATAAGCAACAGCTGGCTAAAAAACAAAAACAAAACATAGAATGAATTATGTCAAAAGGAAGAAAGATGGTGAAAAACATATAGCTGAAATATTGGCCAAAAATATAACCCTAAAAAGTGTTAGGCTGCACCCATATCTGGAACCTGCCAAGGTTTGAGCCTACCTGTCTGTCCTAACTTCCTTGATTGTTAAACACTTGGGGCCTTATTCATTAAGCAAAGTAAATGCCGATACGTGCCATATTTTGCATTCTGTGCTCATGCTCAGAAATGGACTCTATGTTATTACATCCAATTCATCTTCGAACACAAATGACACTTATAACAGGTTATGATTTCAGGGGCTAAACAGGGAGGAGAATGGGCATATGCACACAGTCAATGTACAGTAATGGCGTGCTAAACTCGAGTGTACGCAGCGCCATCCGACTCAAGCTTTGACCACTTGCACCAGCTACAGGTCTAATGTAGCTGGTGCAAGTGGACGGATACCTTTCTCTGCCGGCAGATCGTCTCGTTGCAAGGCAACGGGACACTTCCACCTTCCGTCCGGGCCTTGCCTGCTGCGCGCATGCGCAGTTCGTTTGTGTCTCCGATGCCAAGCAACGGGATGCTTCTCAGCACTTCCCGCCGATCCCACTGCCACCAATCAAATTACTGGTCTTTCTATTTAAAGCAGACTCTGGCATCAGGTAGGTGCCAGAGTATCAAGGTCTCCTATGCTCCAGCATTCCTGCTTTGTATTTAGCATGCTGCCTGACTACTTGGTCTCTGACCCGGCTTCTTCTGACTCTGATTATGGATTACCAATCGGCTTGACTGCTAGTTCTGGTTTGACCTCTGGCTTCCTAACACCGCTTCTGTTTACTCTTTCGGTACCTTGTCTGTCTGCTTGGCTAGACCCTGCTACTCATGACTACGCTTCTTCACCATCTGCTTCACTGGTGGCTAACTTGGAGGGCCACGACCTGCACGTCTCTAGCAACGAAACCCAAACTCCCTTGCGGGGGTCACTGGTGAAGACTGGAGGAGTGTTAGACTCCGCGCCTCCTAGCTTAGGAGCGTTAATGCCAGCAAGTAGCCTTCAGTTTTGACAAGAATTCCTGACAAGTAGACATTATTAACATCCTGATATATGTATTTCATGGAAAAATAAAAAGGAAAAAGAAAAACTTTTTTTAATGTTTTTCTCATAACCAGCAGAGAGTTTTGTCTCTCTCAATAGAGCAAGTGCAGTATAAGCAGAGCGTACCAACACCCACCTTCAACAACACACGTTTCTTCAGATCCACTTCTAGTTGAATATGGACGTTAGTATGCCCAAACAATGTGCGTTTTGCGTGCCTTAATGAAACAGGCCCTTGATGTTATTATGTTGGACATATACTGTATGTATACTACTTTCCTCATATGGGGCCTAATTTAGAGTTCATACCCTATTTGCATATCAACAAAGATGCGTCTTTATAATTGCTTTTCCACGTCTGTATTTTAAATTGCGCACATCATAAGATACAGTATGTTTAAACTTTAGTCCAGTGCCCAGGTTCAAAATGCAACGATTATGATCATGCTATATAAAAAGCTACTTGCAGCATTCCCAAGTATTTTGGGTTTAAGGAATATGTTTTCAGTACATTAGGGGCATGGAGACTCATGTCAAACACCCCCCTTAGGGATTTAACCAGTTTTTGACTTACACTTATCTTTAAGATACACCTTTAAGAGGTGTTTCTTTGTGCAAACCATAGGTCTGATGCAATTAAATTTTTCTTCCAGACATATAAGTGCTAGATTTAAAGTGTCATTTATCTTACATGTAACTGAAAATACAGCAGAACAAAAGTGTACAACGCAAACTTCCGTTTAAATCTAAATCAGGCCCTCAATCTCTAACGCAGAGGTATAGTGTCTCTGCTTTCAGGAAGGAAAAGACAACAAAAATGCCTGCAGCATGGTGTAACATGGTAATGATACAAGCTGTCAATATAAGCGCATGCAGTCTTCTAACTAAAGTTATCAGGCATCCTAATAGTTGAGGTAATGTATTACTTGTGAGCAAGTAATACTCCATTTAATATGTATCAGAGTAACATAACTATCTCAATTGATTAGTCCACCAAAATCATCTGTAATCGAAATCAATATATGAAAACCATGCACACCAGTGCCATGCAGAGCAGCGGTGACCAGAATACCTCCCAACTTTCCAACCAATCAGGACAAAGCCGTCAAATTTTGTCTATCCTGCCTAAATTGGGACGGTTTAGAGGTATGCAAAGTGCCATCAATCATAAGCAGCAGTTTGTATGTTTGATCATCATCATATTCATTTATTTATATAGCGCCACTAATTCAGCAGCGCTGTACAGAGAACTCACTCACATCAGTCCCTGCCCCCATTGGAGCTCAGTCTAAATTCCCTAACATACACACAGACAGACCGAGTGAGACTAAGGTCAATTTAGTAGAAGCCAATTATCATACTAGTAACTTTTTAGAGTGTGGAAAGAATCCGGAGCACCTGGAGGAAAACCCGCACAAACAATGTGAGAACATAACCGGGAATTGAACTCATGACCCCAGTGCTGTGAGGCAGAAGTGCTATCCACTAAGCCACCGTGCTGCTCAATGTTTTATGTCCCTGAATTTATTTTTTCAGCAACAACATTAGCACAGTGATATCAGAGAGCAGCATCGGCAATGACTACTAAGTAGTTTTCAAATATATACATTAGAAATTGCAATAGTGGGGCTCAGGGCAGACTTATGCACCATATTTTGTTGAAACCCCCAGAAAATGGGTTAATACCTTGCTTCTCATTTGTTGTTGTGATTGTTCTTACCCACGCCAAAGTTATCAATTTAGTTCACTTACCACATAAATGCACTACAACTGCAATTATGTCCCCAATTTATAAAGGAGTTTTATTGTATTGTTCTCAGCTTACCCGTAAAAGAGCTCTGATGTCTGCTGCCAATTGAAAAAATAACTATTGTACTACTACCAGTATCCAAAGCTCAGTAATGTAGACTGGAAGAGTAATCAACCCAAAAGTTTTAATGCACAATTAATTACCTGGTTAAGCAGATAACCCTGATTTTTTTCATCGAATGCCTAAAAATGAAACCAGATATCTTCATCTCATCTAAAATGAACTATTATACATGCAATCCTTTATTAATGGCTAATCCCCCATTCTTCAGTGATTGATTATAGATGACAATACTTGCAAGTGGTTAAATAACAAGGGCGCATACAATGTCAAACATCTTAAGCTTTGTAATGGTTTAAGACATTGTACATGTATACAGATCAATCAATGTTGTAATAACATAGCTTTTAAAGCGGGCCCTTAATGAAACAAAACACAGCTTTTAAAGAGGTTTTGCTTAAGCTGAAGATTATTACATCCAATAGCTAACTTATTCAAGAGAGCTAGCATGCCTCCCTAATCTAACTGTATAATGAAATGTGACTGGCTCAGTTGATCATTTCACCAGCACAGTAGGGCTTCATAATCAACGAGAGGGATGCTAGTAGAGTCATTATCAAGAGCCATTCAAATCTGCTGATCGAACCCTAAGCATTTATTGTAGTCTAAAAAAAAAAAGATAAATTCTCCTAATTACAAATCCAGAATTACATACTGCATATAAAGCCTAATTGAGAGACATTGTATAAGAAGCATTACTGGATGGTTGGTGCCTGTTCTATCAAGCAGACTGTTCTGTACAAAGCTTCAAGCACAAAACATTCACTATCTACTAACTGCAATTATTAATGTCAAATTGCAGCATGGACAAGTCCGGAAAATATTCTCTTCCTGTTCTTAGAGTGTAAATCCCAGAAGGGATAACATTTTGAAAGTTATTAGGAAAGGAGCTCACACTGATCCTGCTAATTCCCATGTTTCATTGTTATGTTTATCTTGTATACGTGCAAATACATTTACTCTATTTTTCTCTGAGTCCTTGAATGGATCTTTCTATCCATCTATTTATCTAGCTATCTATATATCCATCTATTTATCTATCCAACTATGTATCCATCTATCTCTCAGAGTTTCTCAACTGTGTTTTTGACATGTACTCTAATATGAAAATAAATATTTGCAAATGACCCCCTAAAGTGTGCTTATTTAAAAAAAAAAAATGCATTTACCAAATGTATTTGAATGTTTCTAAAAACACCTTTTCTGATTAGTTTTGTGTATCTTTTATTATTCACCAATAAATGTAATCTATTGACTTGTATTTAACAGACAGAAGTACCCCTTCAGGTACCCTTTGTGCCCATGTACCACGGGTTGGAAACCTAGGATGAAGAGAATGACAAAATATGGTATAAATAGTAGTACAGTCAATGTTAGTTATGTATTCGGAATATTTGTTAAGGGAAAGTACTAATTAACTCTGATTTTATTTCTGTACATAATTATGGATTTATTTAGAAGACTAAGGCCATTGAGGCAGTCAATTAGCCAGTGGCAGAGAGGAGGGGGATGACAGAGCTGCTGGTCCTCCATGTTATGCTGGGAGAGTGGGGCGGGGCTGTGACAGGACACAAACAATTTTATTGAAATTATAACCACACCCCTTTTTCCTCCTTCTCAGCCAATGAGCAAGGCTTTTCAGAGTAGGCGTGTCGGGTAATGTAAAAACATTAAGGGGTCTACACCTACACATTTTGCCCATTAACTAACATCTCTCATTGTCACTAATCGCAGCAATGACATAACAATGGAGCAAGTTACCAAAATACTGAAGCTGCTCCGATAGACAGCTGTCCCTGCAACTGGTAAATGTAGATTCTAGTCACTAATTGCGGTGCCGAAAGAGTGTATTTCCGGATTCTGGACCTGGCTACTCTCTGCATACAAATGGTGAACTGGGAAAGATCCCTTTCGGCTAGGCTTCCACTATAGGGGGAGAGCTGCTAACTCCATTTGAAGATGGCGTTAACTAATGGAGAAAAGCTCAGAAAAGCCAAGCTTTTCGGAGCTTAGTAAGTTGGAAAAGACCACATTTTCCCCAGAGGAAATGGGGACTGCAGTACTGAAGAGATAAGTGAATGCTGGAGGCACTGGCGTTACACTGTCGGTAAATAGCCCACATAATAAAAATTGCCCTAATCCTGAAGGATTTACGGCAAAAAAATGTTTCATAAATAGAACCCATAAATGAGACTTTGGGCTAGATTTACTAAGCTGCGGGTTTGAAAAAGTGGGGATGTTGCCTATAGCAACCAATCAGATTCTAGCTTTCATTTATTTAGTACCTTCTACAAAATGACAGCTAGAATCTGATTGGTTGCTATAGGCAACATCCCCACTTTTTCAAACCCGCAGCTTAGTAAATCTAGCCCTTTATGTCACTCATTTAGGGCATTATTAAATTGAGAAAAGCCCTACAAGGGTTTGAAGACATGCATTGCATGGACATTGGAGCATAAGTGTACACAGAGCACCAAAGCTGGTGCAACTGTGGCAGAAGAGACCTCCATCCTAAATAACATATTCATGTGGTATGACAGTCTGGTTGATTTAGATTAAAAAAAATTCAAGCAATACTGATCAAGATTTGACCTGGATAATTAAGTGACTAGATCAATACAATTGGTCCACCAGAGGTGCATTTAAATTAGACTGGATTTCAAACAAATGTCTCATATTGGGACAGTTTGGGTTTTGACATATGCTATGGTCTTTGAGATTTTTCTTACTGAATATTAAAGGGGTACTTCCCCAGTTTGTAGTCCACGTGTCCTAATTAATGTTTACATTATTTTCCAATTACTATAATTACTTAGTGCCTAATTTGCGAAATACAACAAAATAGTACTTGACTTTGGTGGGCTGCCAGCTGTTTTTACCCTTAGCTGTCCAAATATTATTATAAATATTAACACAAGACTACATGTAACCCTTAGAAGAATGCCACCCAGAAACTAAACTTATAGTTTAAAATCCCCTGCCCTCAACTACACCTCAACTAGCACAACTACGAGTCATTGTTCAGGACCCCATCCTTCCCAGTGCTTGATCAGTAGTCCAAACTCTGCCAGTGGTGGGAGGGGAATTTAGAACTTCAGTTCACCAACAACTTTTGTGCCAAGGAAAGTGATTGGACAGCTGCCCAGCTATCCATCTCGACACGGACATAACAATTTTCCTATAGTTTCAGTTCTAGTTGGCATTCTTCTGTAAACAAAACTCATAAGTGTTGAATTTCAACCATAAGAGAAACAATATCTGGAAGTGCGCCATGGGGCACATCATGAGAGGCTTGAATGGGAGTTCGCATTGAACTGAAATCCCCCTAGGCATCAATAGGGCAGGCACTGATGTGAATGAATAAATGTTCTTTGTACAGCGCTGCGTAATATGGTGGCTCTATATAAATAAATGATGATGATAATTATAAATGTTCTGGCCGAAAATATGAAGCATAATAAAAGGCAAAAATGGACTTTGCTTCTTCCATGAAATGAACTATATAAATAATCTAAGAAAGTAGTGGCACTGTATGCTGCATTAAGTTTTTTAATCTTAGTTCTTATGCAGAGTTAAATTAGAAATAGTGGGAATTTACTTGCTAAAAATGGGACTGTGCCAACTTGTGACTGAGCTCCTGGGCTGACAAAGTGAGAAACGCTGAAATTAACATGCCTGATTAGTCTATAATTAACCCGAAGAGAGTTGCAGGTTACTGTGAAACTATGGAAAGCTGATTACAACTCTGAAGCTTTCCCTCGGACTGATGAACCTTTTTCAGCCAAGACTCCGATTATAACCGTAATTCACTTTTTTGTAATGTAATTTCTATTTCTTTGCTATTGCCTACTTGCTAACATTAACAAAAAATATATGACAATGTCTAATGAATAGGAAAGTGAATTACAAAAAGTAATACTAAAATATGATTACTGATTAATTTATTATGGTGCACAATTGAATAGAAAAAGAGTATCAGGGTGAACCATAAAATAGAGTGATGAGTGAGGTTTTTGGATCCTGAACCATAGGTCAGGACCCAAAAACCTCCTGTGCTAAATCATAGTTGATAACTGCGTGTAATGCGATTATTCTGCTCCCCTCCATTAATCTCAATATAACTTCCAATGCTCTCCCTCTCCATATTCACTAGTTAAAAAGAAAGGGCTACACACCAAGATCTATTCAAGTGATATTAACAAATGTGTTGTGTGAGTTGGCCAAGTTAATTAAATAGTCTATTGGGAATTATTATTTTAACATTTATTATAGTACCCCTTCCCCCCCCCCCCCCCACCCTACTGCACTGCCCTATAGGGAAGATGGCACTTTTTCTTTTTTTTTATTTATTAGTGTTTTATTGAATGTTTATGCAATAATGCATAGGACAGGGATCAGAATAGAAAACATTTCTCAGCAGCCCCAGCCCCAGCCTCCATTCCAGTTCTTGCTCCCAGAAAGAAGGCATGGGACAAGGGCAAGGATGCCAAGAACTACAGTCTGAACAAGCTTTGCCCAACCATTTTACCTGACCTCTAAACTCTACCAACAGTTAGCAATAGCCTACCCCAAACCTGCCCAGACTCAAACATATGGAAGCACTCTTTCCAAACCCTGGCACTGCAGACAGTGGTCCAAAAGATGAAGATGGAGGACAGAAGAATGCCTGATATAACTGGCGACACATTTGGGAAGAAAATAGTTCTGGAATAGGGTGATACAAAATGGCTGTCATCGGCGCTTATTACAAAATGACCTGAAAGACATTTTCTATTTGACATTTGAATTCATAGTATCTGCAATCAGTACTGGGATAACAGAAAAGCTGCAAGGCCTGGATCCCCTTTATCTTTGTGGCAATATCAGAATGCATCTGTTGCTGAGGGTAAGGATGATCAAGATCTTGGATAAGCACAATGGGAAGAGATGTGATCTTAACATATGGTACCTCATCTTTCTCCTGAAAGGGAACTTCAAGATACTTAGGGGTCTATTTATCAAGGATTTTTCCTGTGTTAAACACCCGAAAACAACAGTTTACGGGTGTTTACCGTGAAATTGCTATGTATTATTGAAGCATCGCAGCAGATATCTGCTGCTTTGCATTTGCTATAGTTTTTCTGAGCACTCCCCATAACAGTGTATGGGAAGTGCTCAGAACCGCTATGTATGAAAGTCTAATTAGAGAAAATTTTCTCTTTTTCTACATGTTAATGTACGCCATCTGAAGCTGGCGTACATTAACATATCTGAAAACTTTCGCGCTGTCCAGCTCTGCTCTGAAGAGCAGAGCTGGACAGCGCATGTGTGGAGGGATCATGTGATCCCTCCCTCTCACTCATCCTACAGTTTGCCGTCCAGGATGCTAGTGCGCATGCACCAATTTTTCAGTCGGTGCATGCGCACTAACCAAAAAGGAAAAAAAAAAAAGAAAAAAAAAAAAAAAGAGAAGATCACCGCAGCCTTTAAACTTGAGAAAAGACTGCGATGATCAGGTGAGTCACTTCTCAGGGACAGCAGTCTATCGGCACTGCTGTCCTTGAGAAGTTTTTTAATACATAGCCGTTACTTTTCAATCCTTATCAAGGAGATAAGGATTGAAAAGTATCAAGTGAAAAAAACGAAGGGTCATAAATAGACCCCTTAGCATGGTAATTGCCAACCAGTTAAAGCTGTCATCAGATCATCAAGCTTACCAGAGCTAAAGACATGATGGAGTTTATTCCAAGACTATATAAAAAAGCATAAAGACATGATGTTGATGACCATCCACGGACACTTCACTATCAGAATATTAATGCACACCAGGAACTTATGTAAATATCAACCCTGCACATAATGCGTCATCAGTAATGAAACACCACTGCACCTTCTGTGAGTGTCCCTATGGACAAGCACTGCTGGATGCCCTGGATCATGAGTCGAGGAACAGCTTTTCATACCAATTGGTACTTTATGGAGTATTTCTTAGCATATTTTTATGTTTGCCTCACAGCACTGGGGTCATGAGTTCGATTCCCGACCATGGATTTATCTGTGTGGAATGTGTATATTCTCCCCGTATTTGCGTGGGTTTACTCTGGTTTCCACCCACACTCCAAAAACATACTTGTAGGTTAACTCTGATTGCTGACAAAATTAACACTAGTGTGTGTGTTTGAGAATTTAGACTGTAAGCTCCACTAGAAGAGGGATTGATGCGAATGACAAATATTCACTCTACAGCGCAGTGGAAACTTTTTAGCATGCTCGACTATAAGGGGAGCCCCATGAATTTGTTGTATCGGGGTCCTGAATTCTTCTTGGCAGCCCTGACTATATGTCATGTATTGTGTTATAATTTATACATGATTTATGTACGGTGTACAGCGCAGTACACAATGTTTGACTTTCTCACTTCTGTTTTTAGAGATTTTATGTAAATAAACTATTTTTAACTCAAATCGGTGAGAAGTGGTCGTGGCACGGTGTACTTTTTACTTTTGCTTTAGCATTATGGTATCATGGTAATGTTCTTCCTTTGTTAGCGCCTATCATATGCATGTATATTAACAGGTATAGCAGAGAAAATGAAACAAATCAGGAATATTCCTTAACATTGAGAAGATGTCAGAAGTGTTAAATAGTTAAGTGCATTCAACTTATTTTGTCTCTTTTGGACATTTTAAATGCTACTGGTACTTCAAGCATAACTTGAAAGGAGATGCTTAAGTGCTCATATTAAATTAGACTAATCTGTAAAATATATGTATTTGCATTTCTGCCACTTTGGCAATTATGGCTTTCTAGTGTGAACTGATAGTTACAGGACAGTGTCACTCTACTTGACAATAAAAATTTAGATTTGTTATGACAATACACAGGTAGATAACCTTCAAAAGCTTCTGTTACTAGTATCTTGCTGGGAATCCTAAGAGATGTAGTTCACCAACACTGAAGGCTCAAAGGCAGCTGGTAATCCAAAATGACGCCATTCACCGCGAATCGCGTCATTTAGGCTAGGCAGGTCCGGGATGCAGGAGACTTGCCTGCTCTCCCGGAAGTCCGTGAGACCGACACAAATTTCGGGAGTCTCCAGGACATTTCGGGAGAGTTGGCAAGTTTGAAATTACTAGTTCCAATTTTGCAACTACCTTCACGTCTTAAACCCAATAATTTTGTACTGTGAACCCAAAACGTAAAGGTGTTAAACAGATTTTATGCACAATGACCTGACTGTACCTCAAACTTGTTGGCACTTAATACATAAAACGGGATGTTTGCTCATTCAAGAATAAGATAGTTATTCTATGAATTTACCACCAGTTCAAAAATACTAACCAGCTCTTGGCCGGTCAGCAGTGGGCTGAATTCTCTAGCCTAGGAAAATCGGGGCCTGCAAAAAAATGCCCTCCCTCCTTAAGAAATAACCAGCCCCATGCTGATAGCACTAGCGCTATCCCCACACCCCTAATTAGTGGGTGTGAGTCAATAATGTAGATTGAAGGGTTAAATCATCATTTTGTCAGTTGTGCACTACAAGTCTCAGCATGGCTGCTTTGAAGTGATTGGGCATCTTTGCGTTTGTAGTGCTACAGTAGTGCCAGGCTATGCTGGCACTTGAGGAACCACAAATTCCATCATGCCCTGGCATTTAGGGCCTGTTGGGACCTGTAGTGCATCAGGGAAGAATTTACATAAAACACACATCTGACAATTGGTAATTTCCCCTCTTGGGTCATTTCAAGTGTTGTGCATTGTGCAATACTATGTTGTCCACTACAACTATAAGCGGTGTTTAGTGGTATCATCCCTCAAACAATCATTGGGACCACTTGTATGGAATATTGTCCCACCATATACAGATACATGACATCATTTCACAATTATGTTTCCTATAGGGAAGCACTTAATGGATGTTAGATTCCATATTATACAAACACACAAGTTATATGATCAAATAAGAAGTCACAGAGTACAAAATAGCATTACAAAAACCTCCTTTGTGCAAAATAATAAACTAATTTGCACCATTTGAACTGTAACATGGTTTGTCCTGGAGCAAACTTACTCCTTTTTTTTTGCTTTGCTCTTCTTAATGACTCAGGCCCATAGACGTGACAGTTAGGAGATTGGTGTCAATATAAATAAACATTAAATGTTTCACTAATACTCTAGATACAAGCATATGAACTCCGTTCTGTATATAGTAATACCAATGAAAATAAAATGCTACAACAGCACAAAACTCAGTTCAGCCCTTGTATGCAATTATGCCATATACAAAATCCCAGAATAAATTAACCCTATATTTATCAAATGCGAAATGTGTAGGCTCTATATACAGCCCTGACGTATTGACGTAGGCACATACATATTTATGCTTTGATAAAATATTGAAAATTCATTTTCTCAAGGACTAGGGCAATCTGATTTTTCATTTCATTCTGCCAGTCTTCCTACATCTGCAGGTTTTCTTCTGAGTGATTTGAAAGTTTAATACAGATGGAGGGGTGTACTGTGATTCCCAGGAAGATCGCACTTATCCACAGTCACGCACTGAATAAACCACAATAATGACAGGGCAGTGACGCATGACATCTGTTTATTTAACAGACCTTCCATAATTTAAGTTATCACATACTTTACATCTGATGTTGTGAGTTGTTCTTGACATAATAAACAGCTTAGTAATGGATTTGCTATAGCCACAGAAATATCAACTTAACACAGTTACAGCAAGATGTACAATAACTCAATAACTCAAGAACAAAAGAATAAGGAATACATAGCTTATTTTGCTGGTTGTAAGTTAGGACTCCACAAGCAAAATCACATAATAGCCTAGTATCCGGCAAGCGTCCTATTCCAGGGCGTCAGCCTGGAGCGCTTTAATACTTAGTGGTAGAGATCAGATCAGTGGGCCCCCATATCGCTTGGCAAAATGTGAAGTGTAACTGGCACATTGATCCTGAGAATTGAGTGCATAGGTTTATCTGCTGATTTTTTTAAAGAGCGCATTAGTGTCTCCTTTACCCCGTTGTCCATCACTGATGCAAGTTCATTATTCCAATTTCTACACCAATTTGTTTTTCAGCCGTAAAACTGGTTACATAGCAGAGCTGAAATCTGATTGCTTACAAAGAGCACAATTATTTACAAATTATCTCATCATTAATTAGTCTAAACAGTTAATGTTAGTCACCTACCTACAGTCCTACTATCTCGAGCTTCCAGGAAATGGTCGACTTCCTATACATGCTACTTAACCTAGCCACCTGTCCTGACCATTGCTTATAATACTGACGTTCCCCCTGCTTTATTTCTGTAGTAAACAACCAGTACTGTTAATGACTTGGCCCACCTACACTTTTCAGCCTTATGCCCAGATTTCACTGATCCTCTCACTGTTCTTCCATACTTGATAGCTGCTTAGCACCTGGAGGCCTAACAGAATGGTATCAGGTGGTTGACCAAGGCAGAAGACCTATTAGGTTATCTGCCAGGTCCTATGGAATAAGGCAGCACCTTAAAATAACCTATGATTTGGCGAGGTTTCTCTCCTTCACATGAAAGAAGGAGATCACAATTATACACACATATAAAATATTAGAGATGGGCGGACTCGGTTCCCCAAGAACCGAACCCACCCAAAATTTGGGTATCCGAGTACTCTCCCGCCCGCTCGGAATCCAAATCGAGGCCGAACATCATTGTGACGTCGTTGAATCTCGGGGCTCGGTTCTCGCGATACTTGAAGATTATAAACAAACGCCTCCACAGCAATCCATCGCCATTTGACAGAGGGAGAGAGCAGGGTGTAGTTACAGGCTGATTAGAGCAGGGACAGAGAATACAATACTCTGATTCCAATTGTGCTAACAAAAATCGCTAGAGAAGAGAGGAGGATAGAGGAGTTTGTTTTTTTTCAATATTTGGCACTCAAAGTGCTTTTGGGGTGTCCCCCATTATTTTGCCTAAATATTTCTGGCTGTCAAAATTACTATCTGTCAGCAGTATCTACCAAATAATTTTTAGCACTCCCCAGTGCTTTTGGGGTGTCCCCCATAATTGTGCATAAATATTTCTGTCTGTCAAAAGTCATATTTGTCAGCAGTATCTACCAAATAATTTTTAGCACTCCCCAGTGCTTTTGGGGTGTCCCCCATAATTGTGCATAAATATTTCTGGCTGTCAAAAGTCATATTTGTCAGCAGTATCTACCAAATAATTTTTAGCACTCCCCATGGCTTTTGGGGTGTCCCCAATAATTGTGCATAAATATTTCTGGCTGTCAAAAGTCATATTTGTCAGCAGTATCTACCAAATAATTTTTAGCACTACAAGTGCTTTGGGCTCAGAATGGATTCAAAGCAGTCCACATATGATCAGAATGAGCAACCAGGTTCTGTCACCAGTCCTGATGGTAGTGTTCCCAGTACGTCATCTGGGCAAGGCAATGTCAAACTACACAGTGTTTCGAAATCAGTCCAAAAAACACACACCATAAAAAAATTTACTGTTTTGAAGTGAAAAAGAAGTGTAACTGATCAAAATTTAAGTGCCGATAAAAAATAAATTGCCAACATGCCATTCTACACACGCAGTGACAAAGAGAGAATGAGGCCTTCACCTTTGTCTATTAGTGGCAGATCCCAAAAAGTTACCGAGCCTACAAGTGGTGCACAACTACTGTTAGGCGTCAAAGCCGAGCTGCAAGATAACAGTAAGGCATTAGAGGATAATGTTTGCTCTGATTCACAAATGACACCAATCCCTGTGGAGAGTCCATCCAACAGTGGGATGTCTAATAGTGAGCATTCTGCTGATGTGTGCCTTAATAGCCCGAGTGTAGCCGGTGATACCCAAATTGAGGATGCCACTTTGGAATTAGAAGAGGATGAAGGGGAGATTTGTGTAGGCGACGAGGGCACTAATGAGGATGTTGATGAGGATGAGGTTGTTTGTGTAAGTCCTGCACCAATGGCAGCAGTTCTGGCACATGACAAGAAAAAGGCCATTGTCATGCCTGGGCATAAAACAAAAATATCCACTTCTTATGTGTGGAATTATTTCTACCCAAATCCAGACAACAATTGTATAGCCATTTGTAGTGTATGTCAAGCCACAGTCAGTCGAGGGAGGGACCTTAACTATCTTGGAACCTCGTCTATGTTATGCCATTTAACAAGAGTTCATGGCAAAGTGTTGGGAAAAGCTGAAAGTTCTTCCAAAAAAATTACAAGCACTCCATCATCAGCTAAGACCCTCCGGTCACCGACATCCCGACGGCTACAAAATACACCCACCACACCATCCTCATCAATATCCTCAGTAGCGCTCGGAGTTAGCCCGGCATCCCACTTATTAGGGCTGGATGACTCCTGCACTATTATTGATTCCTCTGAAGAAAGCGTTAGTCCCACTGCTGCTGCTGTTGCTGCTGCTGGGGGTGAATCGTCATCCCAGAGGCAGGTCAAGAAAATGAGCAGTCCTACATTTCAGCAATTAACTGTGAAACAATTTTTTGCGAGGGGAAGCAAATATGACAGCAGTCACCCAGTCGCCAAGCGAATCACAGACGCCATGGCTGCAATGTTAGTGTTAGATCTGCGTCCAATCTCCACAATAAACGCAGCTGGTTTTTCCACAGTTAATTAAGGTTTTGTGTCCGCGTTACAAAATTCCATCGCTACACCATTTCTCCCGTAAAGCAATTCCACAACTATACCAAAAAGTGTGTAAAAATGTAGAGATTGCGCTGAAAAATGCCATTCTGCCCACTGTGAACCAATGATATGTGGACAAGTGGAAGTGGCCAAACCAAAGACTATATGACTGTGACAGCCCACTGGGTTGGTCATTCACCTTCACCAGCAGGAACAGCAGCAGCATTTACACCACTACGTAACATTTGTCACAGGCAGGCCACTCTTTGTATCACCGGCTTCACTAACAGGCATACAGCTGACAATTTGTTACGCAAACTAAGAGATGCGATTGATACATGGCTTATACCACTTGGACTCTCCCCAGGATATGTCATTTCTAATAACGCCAACAATATAGTGCAAGCATTACAGCTGGGTGATTTCCAACACATTCCCTGTTTTGCTCACACCATCAACTTGGTGGTGCAGAGCTTCCTACGAAATAACCGTGAGGTGCAGGAGATGCTTTCAGTGGCCCGTAAAATTTCAGGCCATTTCAGGCATTCAGCCACAGCATGTAGGAGATTACAGCAGCTCCAAGAGCAGTTTAACTTGCCCTGTCACCAACTTAAGCAAGAGGTGGTAACTAGGTGGAATTCCACCCTATACATGCTTCAGAGGATGGAGGAACAGCGCAAAGCCACCCAAGCATATTACACAAGCCATGACATTGGGAAAGGAGGGGGGATGTATTTCACTCTTGCACAGTGGGGAATCCTTTCAGTGCTGTGCAAGGTGCTGAAACCATTTGAAGTTGTGACGTGTGAGGTAAGTGCAGACTCTGCTAGTTTGAACCAAGTCATTCCTTTAATTAGACTATTGGAAAAGCAGCTTGAGAAACTGAAGGAGGAGTTGAAAGCAAGCAATTCAGCAAAGTATGTTGGCCTTGTCGATCAAGTACTTCATTCGCTTTACAATGATCCTCGAGTTATTAAGATCTTGAACTCGGATCACTACGTTTTGGCCACTGTGCTTGATCCAAGGTTTAAGACCTACATTGACTCTTTACTTGTAAATGAGCGAGATGTGAACTTTTGCAAGGAGCTATTACTCAGCAAGTTGGCCGCTGAACTGGGCCTCGGCTTGACGACGTGTCCTCCTTCACTTTCTCAAGCTGCTGCTGCTCGTAAAAAATTAAATTTCCCAAAAAGAAGCAGGGAAGACGCAGGGGGCAGACCAGAAAAATTTAACATCTGGGCTGGTTTGAAGGATTTTTCTAAAAAAAATGTGTCACCTTGCTCATAACTCCATCCAATACGAGTATTAACATGCAAAGGATGGTGGAGGATTATTTTCAAGAGGTAATTGATATGGAAATGTCAGACAGTCCCTTTCCTTACTAGGAGGAAAAGCAGACCATTTGGAAACCCATGTACAAACTTGCTTTGCAATACCTAAGCTGCTCACCCTCCACTGTGTACTCTGAACGTGTATTCAGTACAGCCGGGAACTTAGCCAGTGATCACCGTAGAAGGTTACTTTCAAAAAATGTGGAGAAAATGATGTTTATACAAATGAACTACATCTTCCACGAGGAAGGCCTTCACCATCAAAGACATCCAAGACTGACTGTTCTCTAATGGCGGATTCAAGCGGCGATGAATTGATAGTCTGTGATGATGACGTACACACTGATGAGGGTGAGGATGAAGCTGAAGATAATGACGATAACATCTTTTTAAAACTTTCTATGTAAGTGTAGGGTGCAATCTACCCCCAAAGAGGAAAGGGACTTGTGGCATTTCCATATCACGTACCGTCTTGAAAGACTGCTGTTTGGGCAATTTCTCCCTAAGGGTAGGGTGTCAAAGACAGAGTGACCCCAAACTGGCTTTGTCCATTTCTCTTAATATTGTACAGTCTATAACGGCTGAATTTTTTTGTATTTTCAACAAGTGGAGGGGGGCCTATAGAGACAGAAAGCAAACTGCCTTTTTCCATTTCTTTACATATTTAACAATAAGTGTAGGGTGTAATATACATCCAAAGACGATGGCTGCATTGCCAATATGAATAGATGGAGAGGAAGAAAATCTGTTTTGTGCGTAGAATTAATGAAGGCCTACCAGGAATTAAACTGTTTTTTTGATAATTTATTAGCTTTACAATTAGATTACTTATCCATGAAGCAGTTGGAGCACTAAATTTGGTTATTTTAGGTCCAAAAACATTGATTTTCCAACAAAATAGCAAAACAAAACCAAACAAAACCAAAACCAAAACACGCAATGGCGGTTTTGCAAAACCAAAACCAAAACCAAAACACAACGGTAATCCAGATCTCAAACCGAATACAAAACCAAAACACGGGGGTCAGTGACCATCTCTAGAAAATATCCACTTTTACACTAAAAAACAAGCTAAGAGTGTGGTTCTACTGTAAACAGCTGTGACACGGTAATACATTCAGAATGGCGAGTGACTTGTGAAAATGGCAAAAAAAACAACACAAAATAGCATAAGGTTTATTGTAGTGCGATTACCAGTCATACTAATGACAGCTGGTTGTGGAACATGCACAATGGATCCATAAGATGTCAGTATATTGTCCTCCTTTGGAAGGCCACATTAATTGTCGTTAGAAGTGAAATGTGTGTAATTGAGCACCCAATGCTCGGACCATTGACCCATTTCTGTAAATGGTAATATCATTCGGATAAAGACAAATCTGTTGCCTTGAAATGTCAGATTTTCAAAGTCACATTTAGCAGTTTATGTGTATAGCTTCTATGGGATCCAAAAAGCACATATCTGATAAGGTATCCTGACAAAAATAGTCAAAGTAGTAAACTGTCAATTTATATGGAATGTTATTCATTTGTTGTTTCATTTATATACCCAGTTGATAATAGGATGATTTGCAAATTATTCTTATGGAAAAATAAGTAGATTTTTTTTCTATCCTATCTACTTATGTGTTGAAAATCTCTGCGGATATACATCAAGTGAGCGACAGAGAACTGAAAGTTAAATGCTTGTTCAGGGAAACTTGGTGAAAATGGATCGAAATCACATGTTTTAATGATGAATTTTAAAAAATATTTTATTTTACCCTTTTGTGATGTTCGTTTATAGCAGAATTTTATACCCAAAGACTGCACTCAGAAACGGACTAATGGACTGAACATCTGCAACCACAGAGCCCTTTATCCTTATGTACCAGCGTTCAGTCTTGGTATAAGTAAGTTCATGGAATACAGTACATCTATAGCAATGTAAATAACAATGATTTCTCACTGATTTTGAAATGGCACAGGCATTTTTTTTTAAATACAGGTGTTGGGAAGCATTGACTGGATCAGACTAGATCTGACTGGATCTGACTAGATCTGACTGGATCTGACTAGATCTGACTAGATCTGACTGGATCTGACTAGATCTGACAGGATCTGACTGGATCTGACTGGATCTGACATGATAGTACAATAAAATGCATTTTTTTTAATCCAATTTTTTTTATTGTTGATTGCTGAAATATAAAACAGTACTAACATAACAGCCTTTTAACATTTCACTGGCTGTGAAATCAAATAAATAGAATTCCAACAAACTACATACATCACATTCTACACAGTAAAGGAAATGTATAAGTTGTAGAGCATACAATCTTATAAACATATATATAGAACACTTAAATACCAATATCTCATGCCTAATGCCATAACTCACTTGTCACATGATATGGGTGCCTGCAAGGTCAGTCACCCAAACTTAATCTCATTGAAGCCAAAGTATAATGGAGTAAGTCCATCTACTCCAGATACTTTCAAATTTTGGTATGGCCTTTCTGCTAGTTTATACAAGTCTCTCGTGCCCTATTGTTTTGTTGACCCACTTAATCCAGATTTGAATTTTCAGACTGCTGGGTACCAACCATTACCTGGCTGTACAAACCTTGGCTATCATAAACAAATTCAGTACATATTGTTGTGTCATATTGTTGTGTCATTCTATTTGTCATAGTCTTTAAGTGCAACCCAAAAAGGCATTGTAGTCGGAGGATGTAAAGGTGTTGAAAAAACAGTTTGATTGATGCACCTGATAACTTGAAACCAGGGGGTATATTTACTAAACTGCGGGTTTGAAAAAGTGGAGATGTTGCCTATAGCAACCAATCAGATTCTAGCTATCATTTATTTAGTACATTCTACAAAATGACAGCTAGAATCTGATAGATTGCTTTAGGCAACTTCTACACTTTTTCGAACCCGCAGTTTAGTAAATACACCCCCATAAATTTTAAATTTTTGGGCAGTTTCAAAGGAGATGCCAAAAAAGTCCCAGACACACAACTACATTTCAGACAAATGGTTTTATGACTTTTGCTAAATTTTGCCAATCTAACGGGTGTAGGATATGCCCTATGTAAAATATACACTTGTATTGCTGTATTGTCAGCAATGCAGTGGAATGACATGAACTACTCAGGATAATCCCTCAGTCTTAAGCATTAAATGAGCGTAAATCTGATTCCCATTTCCCTCTAAACTGTATTAGATCACAGATATTCGATTCACTTAATAGACAGGAGTAAACAAGGTAAGCCTTCTGTAAGCAAGAGGTTGAAGTAGCTTTTTAATGGGGGTCTCCACGAGGTTCGGGACCCCATTTTCAAAATAATAACATGCATTTTAGCATATGTTTGCATACCTGCTCCAGGTCAGTACTACTCAACAACCCCATTCTCAGCATGAAAACTGCATGCATATTACATGGAAAATTTCTGTCCACAAAATTATAAAATGTGCACCCTAATGTGCAGTTACAATATAACATATTGTGGCCTGCCATCTGTGTGTTCAGTATAAACGTATTTGGTAGCATGTGGCATACATAACAGAGACAACCATACCTACTGTACAGCATACTTGCCAACTCTCCCGGATTGTCCGGGAGACTCCCGCATTTTGCGAGAGTCTCCCGGACGAGTGTGGCAATCTCCCTGATAGGAAGTGGGAAAAATTCAGTTTAAACGCCGCGATTCACCCGGAATCGCGGCGTTTAGCCCCGCCCCCGCTGTAAAATGACGCGATTTGCGTCATTCCGTCACGGGGGCGGGGCCAAAATGACGCGATTTCGCCACCCCGCCCCCTGCACGCCCACGTCCCAGCCAGCATCTCCCGGAAAAATAAAAAGCAATGTTGGCAAGTATGCTGTACAGTACAATAAAGGGATTTCACACTCCTTACATTAGAGCAGGCCTGTCCAACCTGCGGCCCTCCTGGTGTTGTGAAACTACAAGCCCCAGCATGCTTTGCCAGTAGACAACCTGTTGATAGCTGGGCATGCTGGGACTTGTAGTTTCACAAACATCTGGAGGGCAGCAGGTTGGACAGGCCTGCACTAGAGCAACACTGCATATTTTCCCTAACAAACAGTTCCTAATGGGAATAGTTGTGTGTGCTACACTGTAGCCACTCCAAGAAAAGGGTTTTCCATCTAACAATGCTTTCTACATGCCCAATTCAATGTGGCACTGTTTTATATATTCCCTTGAAAGAGCACAGTACTACTACTCTAGTTCTGAGTGCAATTCCCAATACCTGCTCTTTTCGGTATCTAAAGATATCGACACAATGACATTTCTCTTGTTTTTCATAGACAAAGATGCAGTATGTATTTCTTACTCTGTATGCTGAAAGCAAAATCACCAATATCACATCTCTTGTTCAGTATGCTGTTATCAGTATACAATTATCAAGATCTGCTGTTTTTCTGTATTTTTGGACTACAGTTAACATAGGCCTCGTTAAGTTTTTATGTGCGTACCCATTGCCAAACACTACAGCTATCAATATTTTACACCCCTAAAATGCAGCCTTTGATCATTTTGAATTTGATATGTATGTTCCACTGTACTAAATAGAAGAGCTACTGCATTAGTATGATGAATGTTTAATAATGTAAAATAGTACCGCTTTCATAGTATCATTATATGTAATGGGCGTGTTGCTGTTAACTATTCTAAATGCGAGTCTGTGGAATCCGTTCTCGTGAATTCAGGATCTGGCTGATAATGGTCTCTGTACATTATTTCTTATGTATCCGTGACTTTAAGCTTCTAAATCTGAAATAAACAAATGACAATGGTTCTCCACTACAGTGGTAAGACAGACACAATCCATCATTATTTAATACCTTAGTCACACACATTTTCAAGAGGCGACATGCTCTACCATATGTTGCTCAGTAAAAGTACAAATGCTATATAGTGGCGTCACACACTTTTTGTGTAAATACATACAGCTTTCAGGGGAGGTTATGGATTTTGGAGCCAGGATGTAAGCATCTGTCTGGTACACAAGTTTAGTAGGAGGATTAGGACAGATAGGAGGAATTACTTTTTTACCAACATGGAAAAATGAGATTTCACTTGCAGGACAAGATTATTTCAATGAGATAAAGGGGTGGAAATCTACATTTACTGGGGTATTTCTACATTGAAGGGGGGCATCTCAGAGGTGCTAGAAATCATGCCTTCTCCTATATTTTCAGGGGACATATTTTGCTTGTCTCAACTGCGCTTTTGCAGTAAACCAAAGGCGTGCTTGACCAATAATTATAATAACTTTTATTAAAAAGGCATAAACATATAGACATTGACTGGTGTAGCAGACGGTCCAGGGGTCACCTCACACGATTTAAGACATCAATGATTAACAGTATTTTACGAGAAAAATTAAAAAAGCATTAACAATAAGATAAACCACAAAGATAGTGTCACACGCCGGACTCCCGCTGCCTCCCCGGGAGCCGGCGGGTGTACCCACTAACTACGGAGGCCATCCCCACCAAGACCCGCTGTTTTCTTTCACTTACCTGGCCCACGCTGCTGCAGCTCTCCAGCGCTGTCTCTCCCCTTCTTCCGTTCAGCGCTCAGTGGTTCTGCGCATGCGCAGAACCGTCTAACTGTTTTATGTGTTCTCACTGCCCTCTATTGGCTGTCCAATTGGAACTGCACTATATCTACTTCCTCTGACCAGAACTCAATGCTGGTTCTTTCAGTCAGTCCCTGACTTTAAGATTGGAAACAGCTCCTGTGTTTTTGCTATTCCTTCAGCTTCCAAGCTACGTCTCTCCGGGGAACTCACCTCCAGGTGACTACGCTGCTAGCATTCCGGTGAAAGCACTTCCAAGTGGCGACACTATCTTTTCCTGCTAACCAGCTCCCTAGTGACTACTTTGCTGAACATCCCAGCTATATTTCCTCTCCCAAGTGGCAACGCTGCCAAACTTCCCGGCTAAACACCGCTATCAAGTGACAGCACTACTTCTACCTGATTCTACGCTCCGTCTGTTGTGTTCGCTGAGAACTTCTCCAGGGGACCGCGACCTGCAAGTGGAAGCCGCAAAAGCCCATATTCCCTTGCGGGAATCTCTGGTGAACACCTTTCACTTGTTAGACTCCGCGCCCCTCGCTGAAGTAACGTCAATCTCGGCTGAACTATCAGGATCCAGTTGAAGTCTCTCTGGTAACGTGACACTAAGAACCAGCCATGTCAGATCCTGATAGAGAACCTTCCGCCAAGGACATGCTTCAACACCTGGTTGGAAGAGTGGAGCGTCAGGATGCAGTTCAGATGCAACTTCTGCAAGGTTTGCAAACTCTGGCTTCCCGTTTAGACGCCTTACAGGAGACCCCGCCTCAGCCGGCTGCTCAACCACAAGCAGCCGAAGTCCCTGCTGCAGCCGCTTCCTCTCTGCGTTTGCCTACACCCTCCAAATTTGATGGTGATCCTAACTCTTGCCGAGGCTTTTTAAATCAGTGCTCCATCCAATTTGAGTTATTACCTCAGAATTTTCCTACTCCCAGGTCAAAAGTCGCTTATATGGTCTCCCTCCTATCCGGAAAAGCCCTGGCATGGGCCTCGCCTCTTTGGGAACGTAATGACAATCTCCTCAATGATGTTTCCGCCTTCACTTCGGCATTCAGGAGGATTTTTGATGAACCGGGACGAGTGACGTCCGCTGCTACTAGCATCCTAAGACTACGTCAAAATTCCCGTTCTGTGGCTCAATACGTTATTGAGTTTCAGACCCTAGCTTCCGAGCTCCAGTGGAACGATGAGGCTCTTGTTGCTGCCTTCTGGCAAGGGCTGTCAGATAAAATCAAGGATGCCCTCTCTTCTCAAGAATTGCCACCCACCTTAGATGCCCTAATTTCTCTCTGCAACCGGGTAGATCTTCGGCTTCGGGAAAGATCGTCCAAGAAAGACCTTCCTAGACGGTCTACCTTTCGTCTAGCTCCTCGTTTTCAACCACCCACATCTACGGATGAGCCTATGCAACTGGGGCGCTCCCGTTTATCTCCGGATGAAAGAGAGAGAAGAATGAAGAATAAACTATGCCTATATTGTGGAGATTCTGGTCACCTCCTGGCTTCATGTACCCGGCGTTCGGGAAACGACAAACCCTAGCCTGCACTGGAGAGGTCAGTCTAGGGACTCTTACTTCCTCTCCAACTTCTTTTCCAGATCTAACATGTTCTTTCCCTGTCACCTTACATTTGCTTTCAGGGCCCCAGTCGTCCAAGGCCTTGTTGGATTCTGGAGCAGCGGGGAACTTTATGTCACAATCTCTAGTTACTAGACTAGCGCTGCCTACTGTTCCGCTGAAAAAGCCCTTGGCTACTACGGGCATTGACGGTTCCCGTCTCCCTAATGGTAGTATTCTTAAACGAACAAAACCCATCTCCATGCAAGTTGGGGCTCTCCACTGGGAAAAGATTTCCTTTCTCGTTCTCCCACTAACCATCAGTCCAATCATTCTAGGTCTACCATGGCTTCATCTACATTCACCCCATCTGGATTGGCCTTCATCACAAATCATTGCGTGGGGTCCTGCCTGCTCTCGCCAATGCCTAACACCAGTCAAACCTCTCGGCTTCACACAGATTCCTTCAGAACCCACCACAGTTATGTTACCGCACCAGTATTCTTCCTTTTCGGATGTCTTCTCTAAAGCCTCCTCTGAGCGTCTACCACCCCATCGAGCTTGGGATTGCCCCATCGATCTCATTCCGGGGAAAACTCCTCCACGAGGTCGAGTCTATCCGCTCTCACTGCCCGAGACAGAGGCTACTACACTCTACATCAAGGAAAATCTGCAACGTGGTTTCATCAGACCTTCCTCCTCACCCGCCGGGGCCGGGTTTTTCTTTGTGAAAAAAAAAGATGGAGCTCTCCGTCCGTGTATCGACTACAGAGGCCTGAACTCCATCACTATTAAAAACCGCTATCCCATTCCATTAATCTCCGAACTCTTCGATCGCATTAAAGGTGCAAGAATCTTCACTAAACTCGATCTACGCGGAGCTTACAACCTGATCCGGATTCGCTCTGGGGATGAGTGGAAGACGGCTTTTAATACACGGGACGGCCATTACGAATATCTAGTGATGCCGTTTGGCTTATGTAACGCCCCAGCCGTTTTCCAGGGGTTTGTGAATGAAATCTTTCGCGATCTGCTATATTCCAATGTAGTAGTATATCTGGATGACATTTTAATTTTCTCCAAAGACCTTCCCACTCATTGTTTACATGTGGCTGAAGTTCTTTCCAGATTACGTACCAACCATTTGTTCTGCAAATTGGAGAAATGCATATTTGAGGTCCCTAAGTTGCCTTTCCTGGGCTATTTGGTTTCTGGATCCGGTCTACAAATGGACCCAGGAAAAGTTCATGCTATAATCAACTGGCCCCAACCAACTACACTCAAATCCATTTAACGTTTTTTGGGTTTCTCCAATTATTACAGGCGCTTTATTGCTGGTTACTCATCTGTGGTGGCACCTCTGACAGCTCTCACCCGAAAAGGGGCAAACCCGCAAAATTGGACCGCAGAAGCATTGGAAGCGTTCCAATTTCTCAAAAGAGCCTTTTCATCGGCACCTATCCTCCAGCAACCCGATGTCTCTCTTCCTTTTTTCCTAGAGGTGGATGCATCTTCCACCGGTGTGGGAGCAGTTCTTTCGCAAAAAACTATTCAAGGCAAGTTCCATCCCTGCGCATTCTTCTCCCGCAAGTTCCTGCCAGCAGAGAGTAATTACGCCATTGGGGATAAAGAACTCCTGGCCATGAAGTTGGCTCTAACTGAGTGGCGTTATCTTCTAGAGGGGGCTCGTCACCCAGTTACGATCTTCACGGATCATAAGAATCTACTCTATCTCCAGTCAGCCCAATGCCTGAATCCACGTCAAGCCCGCTGGTCCCTCTTCTTTACCCGCTTTGATCTGCAGGTCACCTTCAAACCCGGTATCAAAAATAAGAAAGCGGATGCATTATCCCGGGCTTTCCCAGAAAATTTGGGATCAGACACCTTGCTGGAACGTCCCATCCTGGACTCCAAATGCATTAAATTATTCTCAACTTCCTCAAACCCCATTCCCCCCCAGGGAAAAACATTTGTTCCTCCTCATCTACGGAAGAGCCTTCTTCACTGGTGTCATTCTTCACGATTTACAGGTCATCTTGGCTCCCGTAAAACATCTGAACTACTCTCTCGACAGTACTGGTGGCCCAAATTCCACTCCGAAGTCAAAGATTTCGTGGCTGCCTGCCCTACCTGTGCCCAAAACAAAATTCCTCGCCAGGTTCCACAAGGGTTACTTCAACCTCTTCCACTACCTACCAAGCCATGGACCCATCTTAGCATGGATTTCATCACTGACCTACCTCCAGCTAATAAATTTAATACCATCTGGGTTATTGTGGACCGTTTCTCGAAAATGGCACACTTCGTTCCACTCATCGGCCTTCCATCCTCAGCATGTCTAGCTCAACATTTCATTAAGGAAATCTTCCGACTACATGGCTGCCCCGCTGAAATTGTCTCGGATCGTGGGGTACAATTTGTCTCAAAATTCTGGAGGTCCCTTTGTCATCTTCTGGGTATCCGTCTGAAATTCTCCTCTGCATATCATCCCCAGACCAACGGCCAGACAGAAAGGGTCAATCAGGATCTGGAGACGTTTCTCAGGATATTTTCTTCAGCCAACCAGAGTAACTGGGTGGATTTGCTACCCTGGGCAGAATTTGTTCATAACAATTCCTTTCACGAATCCACATCAACCACTCCGTTCTCCGTGGTATTTGGAGGCCATCCTGGTATGCCAGAATTTTCAGCCCTCCCTCCCACCCAAGTTCCAGCAGTTAACACTCTTCGACAGGACTTTCTATCCATCTGGTCTCGAGTTCGAAAGGCCCTTCAGAAATCCTCTACTCGCTACAAGCTGGCAGCAGATAAAAAACGCAGAGCTATTCCTCTTTTGAAGGTTGGCGACAAGGTGTGGTTATCTACAAAGAACATTCGTCTTAAAGTGCCCTGCATGAAACTTGCTCCTCGCTACATTGGTCCTGATAGGATCATTCAAGTAATCAGTCCCGTGTGTTTTAAGTTACGGCTACCACCCACTCTACGTATTGCCAATGCCTTTCATATTTCCTTATTGAGACCACTCATCATTAATCGATTCACGGTTCCTGTCACATCTACCACTCCCCTCTCTCTCCAACAAACTGATGAATTCGAGATCAGCCATATTCTGGATTCCAAAAATTCTAGAGGAACAATCAAGTATTTAGTGGATTGGAAGGGGTACGGCCCCGAAGAGCGCTCCTGGGTACGGGCTGCAGACATCCGTGCTCCTCTTCTGCTGAAAAAATTTCATTCCAAATTTCCGAAGAAACCAGGTCCTAGGTGTTCGGTGCCCACCTCTAAAGGGGGAGGTACTGTCACACGCCGGACTCCCGCTGCCTCCCCGGGAGCCGGCGGGTGTACCCACTAACTACGGAGGCCATCCCCACCAAGACCCGCTGTTTTCTTTCACTTACCTGGCCCACGCTGCTGCAGCTCTCCAGCGCTGTCTCTCCCCTTCTTCCGTTCAGCGCTCAGTGGTTCTGCGCATGCGCAGAACCGTCTAACTGTTTTATGTGTTCTCACTGCCCTCTATTGGCTGTCCAATTGGAACTGCACTATATCTACTTCCTCTGACCAGAACTCAATGCTGGTTCTTTCAGTCAGTCCCTGACTTTAAGATTGGAAACAGCTCCTGTGTTTTTGCTATTCCTTCAGCTTCCAAGCTACGTCTCTCCGGGGAACTCACCTCCAGGTGACTACGCTGCTAGCATTCCGGTGAAAGCACTTCCAAGTGGCGACACTATCTTTTCCTGCTAACCAGCTCCCTAGTGACTACTTCGCTGAACATCCCAGCTATATTTCCTCTCCCAAGTGGCAACGCTGCCAAACTTCCCGGCTAAACACCGCTATCAAGTGACAGCACTACTTCTACCTGATTCTACGCTCCGTCTGTTGTGTTCGCTGAGAACTTCTCCAGGGGACCGCGACCTGCAAGTGGAAGCCGCAAAAGCCCATATTCCCTTGCGGGAATCTCTGGTGAACACCTTTCACTTGTTAGACTCCGCGCCCCTCGCTGAAGTAACGTCAATCTCGGCTGAACTATCAGGATCCAGTTGAAGTCTCTCTGGTAACGTGACAGATAGGAGTGGATTGATTTTCTGGGGTAAATTCCATGGACTGGGAATTGGGAGTACACCTTGAAATGTACTAGGCAGACAAGTAAGTGCACCTAAGCTCACATACAAGGTTTACCAGTCCTTACTTTCTCCAGTTCGTACATGATCCTAGTGTGCAACCCAAACTGAACAGGAGAAAGTGGCTGATACTACATGTTGGCAATAACACAGAACATAGTGACAGGCAGTGTATTTATAGTCCACCGATCATTGGGTTCAGTTCCTCATGCATTATGTAGTCCTGCTAAGCAAAAGGCGTGTGCAACTTTAAACTTACTGGAGCATTGTCTTCTTACTGAGCAACTGAATTAAAAGAGAGCTCCAGTTGCTTAATATTATTGCTAAATTGAGTTACATTGAATAACAACTATTGCTGGACAATCTATTTATTGTAATATATATAAAAAACAAGCTAACAAAATTTGGGGCATATAGTATATGCTTAGTTAGGCATTTTGCCTACAAGGACTGTTATTAGTCCAGGCTGTTGCAGCATTCTCAAGGATCAGCTGCCTATAGAGTGCAGTGATAAAGGGAGGCGGATTTTGTAAACAGTGACGGTTACATGGGTCTATTTGAAAGATATAAAGACAGATCTGCTGTCACATACATTATTATCTAAGTCAGTCTTGGGGCAAGAGATGCGCTTCTTCAAAAATATGATAGTATCCACTAAACAAATGAAAGCAAATCAAGAAAGGAACAGTAATACAGTACAATAGTACTGCAAAAAGAGCACGCACTTGCCAACTCTCCCGGAATGTCTGGGAGACTCCCAAAATCCGGGTAGGTCTCCTGGACTCCCGGTAAAGCAGGCAAGTCTCCCGCATCCCGCAATTTGCTAGCAAAAATAATGTGATTCGCAGTGAATCACGTCACTTTGGCCCCGCCCCGTGCCCAAATGTCGTTTTCGTTGCGGTGGCGGAGCCAAAATTATGCAATTGACCGCGCCCCACTCCCTCCCGCCCTCTAGTCACTCCCCCTGTCCGGGATCTCCCGGACTTCACTATTTGAAAGTACAGTAGGCAAGTATAAAATAGCCGTACTAATCACTCTTTACTACATCATTTGAAAAAGCAAACCGTACAGGTTACATTCTTTGTTAGAAAGTATTGTAGAAGCATTCAAACAAGCGATATCAGTGCCACTGAAATTGTTACTTCTGATTCATTGACAACAGTATTTATAACATTTGTGGCTCCTCTCAAGAAAAATTTGCATAGCTGTGGGCTAGAGTAAAACATGCATTAACTAACTTCTGTTATATAGACAGTTTTTAAAATTGAGCTAGTCCTGAAAAAATAAAAAAAAATAAAATAAAATTATATATATATGTTATAGAAACGCATGCATAGCCTGGCTCATATTACAAAACTGGTTTAAGACAATGCAAACTTCACTTCCTTATATATGAATAGACACCATACAATTGGAGTTTTAAAACAAGCACTTTCAATTTTTCAATTTATATCCGCTTTAAATTTGAACACACACAGTCTTCACCAGAGGAGGGCAGTTATAATTACCAAACATGATTATGTTATGCATTCTACCCAAGCACATTTATTTTAACTTAATTAAAATCCTTCATGTATTGGAACATTGCAAAACGACTGCACAAAAAAAAAAAAGAGCAGCACCTTGCGATTTATTACAGATTCCTCATGCTGAATCCGCACTCTTCTGCAATACATGTAAATTTTGTTATGATAATGATGCAGGGTCTTTGGAAATGACTAATTGTCACCTAACCAAGATACCATCTGTTTACTTCATTTGTATAACAAAAAAGGCAGGTGCTATGTTATTAAAAATGCAATTAGAAAAGCTTTTTTCCATGATTTGTGATGACTTCCAATGTAGTGTGTATTTTTTTTCTCCATATACATTATCATTTAGAGTGAAAAAAAATGCATATTTAGATTGAGGGGTACAATTTCCTATCTTCACACTGCACAACATGAGCAAGTACCATTTGTAAATGCAAACCTTGCAGCCAAAGTGTAAATAAACACAATGCCACATAAGAGTCACCCCAATTTAATTTTCCTACCTTCACCTAAAGCATTTAAACCATATATGTTAATACAGATATTTATTTTGGTGTTCTTTTATCCGTAGGATGGGAGTTTACAGGAATGACAGTGCTTGTACACCAATCAAATGTGAGGTGTGTTCTGGCTGCAATCTGAACGTATTCACTGAATACTGAAAATAGAGGATATCCATAGGTACCTGGTTGCATATAGAATTCATGGTGAATTTCATTATAACATGCATTACCGTGTAAATGGAAATGGTGAACTCACATCAACATCAATGATGTGTAATATATTTTCAGTACACTCGGCATGCAGTCAGTATGGTCAGACCACACCACCCAGATACTGCAGTTCAGCGATGATATGTGGGAGAGTCCAATAAAATAATTACTGTGAAAAGGTCATTGCACATCCTTGCACATACAGCACTTGCATTGTGTATTCTAATGTATTCAATAGGTATGACTATGCTAGGGACTCTACTAAATATGATGATTGTCTCTGTTATTTAATGCAGAGCTTATGTTTAAGGCATAATAATGCTCCGCAGGTAGTATGAAGTTCAAAAGTGTATATAGAAAACACATATGTTACAGTTGAATAAATTATGTTAGATTTATACACTTATTATCACATATATCATCAGAGCTGGAGGAACACAGTAAGTCCAGCAGGAGGGTGCTGTGCTTACCGGGAGGTCTTCTCCCTAAACTTCCCAGTCTTCTCACTCCCTTAACTTCCCAGAAAAGGTGCACTGATGCAACTCAATTTTGGGAGCGGGGCTTCACTGTGTATGCGCAAATTGCCATCAGCGATGCACTGATAATGCCAGTGTTGGCACTGTATTTCACATAGGGGTCTATGCATCATTACAATGTGGTGCCACTAAATATGCATTGCTGCAAATCGCAGTGATGCATATTTAAGCACCTCTGGAATGCATCATGCCGGGGCTACTCTGGGAGCCCGGACGAAGTGACCCCTCAGCTGCGATCTCATTTTCCTATTACCAGCAGCTCTAGGCATGCGCACAGCACTTCCACTGTCACGGATTCTGCAAAGCCGGAGAGGCTTCAGCAGAATCCCATAGGGAAAGAAAGGTGACACCATCCCCAGATGATGTTATCTTTCTGCACAATGCAAAGCTTATCAAAGCTTCATGCATTACAGAACTTCGCAGCCCCCATATTAATCTATGGGGACTGCAATGACAAACATAAAGTGGGTTATGGCAGGAGAAATCTTTCATTTCTCCTGCAATAAGCCCTTGATGCATTCTATGATGGCCATTTAATGGAGAAAACTGCTGTTTCTTGTCTGTTAATGGCTCATCGTGGTTTCATGCATAGACCCCATAGTGTTTAATAAAACATTCAGGAGGTAATGATAATGCTCATGGATGCAGGCAATATGGGTAGATATTTTTGAGAGCAGAGCTGGGGGTTCAGGAGGCTAGAGCGGCATCCTTGTCCCCTACCCACAGTTTGGCGCTCGGGATGCAATGTTCAGCCCTTTCATGACTACTTAATATTAATGTTATTTGTGTGTTTTTGCTGGTATAACTGGTTACCGTTATGGGCAATATAATAATGTGCTAACTATTATAAGTTTTATTGACGTTGAATATCATTAAAGAAATGGCGACATACAACAGAGGATGTAAATGTTTACCAAGAGGCTGGAAGCCACAAAAACAAATTGGAGTGTCTCCAACTAGTTCCTAAAGTAGTATTATTTGCAATCTGTTTAGATGTCAATAAAAAGGCTATATAGCCTGCTGCACAAGTGACGATTTCATCAACCAGTTTGGTGACTTTTGATCCAATTGATCCACGGGGCTATAAATAGGCCATACTCAATATCTGATTCAATTGGATTGTAATTGATCTATCATGGTGGAAAATTGGTGGCCACCCTCCTGTTTACCGTGTAATCAAAGATAATGATCATAATAAAAAGAAAATAAATGTAAACATGTTTGATGTGGATTATTGTATTATTGCTACTTTTAGATATTCCTGAACAGATAAAAAAATTACATTTTCAACATTGCTTACCAATTAAAGCTTGATTGAATGGGCTTTGATATTGTAGTAAAAATGTAATGGATTTAATCTCAATTTTGTTTTGTATTTAAAAATTTAACTTCAAAAGGGGTGTTGTTTTTCTTCATAACAATAACAAATTCCACAGAAAAAATTGTAGGGAAAAATTGTCTGAGAATACAGTCAGTTTACGTTTTTAATAAAACAATTTTTTTTTTTTATTCCCCCCACTTTGGAGAATACCCACGTGTTTATTTTGCGGTTATTGGATATACACATAAACAACATTTAAAATGTGTTAACAAAAAGTCAACACCTTAAACTTAAGTTTACAACATATCTTCTTACCACGTCCACCTCTAAGAATTAATAAAAGGAGGTGATAATTGAAAAGTGCATAAGATTATCCCATTTTCTAGGACACAAAGAAAACTTTCAAATCGCAGCTGTGAGATTTGGCTGTGAATTAAAAGCATGAAATTAATATCAAGCTCTAATCCATAGAGCATGCTCTGGGTTTGATTAATGCAGAATCAGCCATTAACGGCCTGAAATAAGAATTATTTGACACGGTTATTAAAATGTGTCAGTACCCTTCAAAATATCACCACAAATGAACCACTTAATCTTACATTAGAATTTTTTTCACTTGTGTTTTTCTTTAAAAAAAAATAAAGAAAATGTAAAAATGTTATGTATTATTGCTAATGGAAAAAACTGTGAAGTTTTGTTTGTGATGCAGAACATTTAGTAATTTTCCAAAAATACATGATTATATTCTTCATATAGCTCTATGTTCATTCAAACATTATGCATATTGATATGCAACAATTCAATAATCAGATTGTCCACTCCTGTGTCAGATATTCTCAGTTATTGCCCATTCGGGCCTCAGTCATTAAGGAAAGTAAGGCGAAAAAAGGAGTAAATGTTCACTGGGACAAACCATGTTACAATTAGAGATGAGCGGGCTCGGATATCTGAAATCCGAGCCCACCCGAACATTGCCGATCCGAGACAGATCCGGGTATTGGCGCCAAATTCAAATATGAAACTGAGGCTCTGACTTATAATCCCGTTGTCGGATCTCGCGATACTCGGATCCTATAAATTCCCCGCTAGTCGCCGCCATCTTCACTCGGGCATTGATCAGGGTAGAGGGAGGGTGTGTTAGGTGGTCCTCTGTCCTGCTATATCTCGTGCTGTTCAGTTAAGTTCTGTGCTGTTCAGTTAAGTTCTGTGCTGTGCTGTGCTGTGCTGTGCTGTGCTCAGTCCAGTGGTGCTGTGTGCTGTGCTCTGTCCTTCTGAGGTCAGTGGTGCTGCTGGGTCCAGTGCTGTGTCCTGTTCAGTCCAGTGGTGCTGTGTCCTGTGCTCTGTGCTTCTAAGGGCATAGTTATTTCCCCAATATTCCCCTGTGTTTAAAAAAATAAAAAAAAGTTATTTAAAAAAATACCAAAAACTAATTTAATTTTTTTTAATTACCACAAAATTTGCACAACCAATCCTGCAGTATAAGCCCATTGGTACTGCAATATTACCAAGTTCACACATTCAGCAGTAAAAGTCCAGTGGTACTGCAATATTACAAAGTTTACACATTCTGCAGTATCAGTCCAGTGGTGCTGTGTCCTGTGCTCTGTCCTGCTGAGTTCCGTAGTGCTGCTGGGTCCTGTGCTGTGTCCTGTTCAGTCCAGTGGTGCTGTGTCCTGTGCTCTGTGCTTCTAAGGGCATAGTTATTTCCCCATTATTCCCAAGTTTTTAAAAAATAAAAAAAAAGTAAAAAAAAAATTACAATTAAAAATTAAAAAAAATATATATATAATTATAACCAAATTTGCAAAACCAATCCAACAGTATAAGTCCATTGGTACTGCAATATTACAAAGTTCACACATTCTGCAGTATCAGTCCAGTGGTGCTGTGTCCTGTGCTCTGTCCTGCTGAGTTCCGTAGTGCTGCTGGGTCCTGTGCCGTGTCCTGCTCAGTCCAGTGGTGCTGTGTCCTGTGCTCTGTGCTTCTAAGGGCATAGTTATTTCCCCATTATTGCCAAGTTCTTAAAAAATAAAAAAAAAGTAAAAAAAAAATTACAATTAAAAATTAAAAAAAATAAATATATAATTATAACCAAATTTGCAAAACCAATCCAGCAGTATAAGTCCATTGGTACTGCAATATTACAAAGTTCACACATTCTGCAGTATCAGTCCAGTGGTGCTGTGTCCTGTGCTCTGTCCTGCTGAGTTCCGTAGTGCTGCTGGGTCCTGTGCCGTGTCCTGTTCAGTCCAGTGGTGCTGTGTCCTGTGCTCTGTGCTTCTAAGGGCATAGTTATTTCCCCATTATTCCCAAGTTTTTAAAAAATAAAAAAAAAGTAAAAAAAAAATTACAATTAAAAATTAAAAAAAAAATATATATAATTATAACCAAATTTGCAAAACCAATCCAGCAGTATAAGTCCATTGGTACTGCAATATTACAAAGTTCACACATTCTGCAGTATCAGTCCAGTGGTGCTGTGTCCTGTGCTCTGTCCTGCTGAGTTCCGTAGTGCTGCTGGGTCCTGTGCCGTGTCCTGTTCAGTCCAGTGGTGCTGTGTCCTGTGCTCTGTGCTTCTAAGGGCATAGTTATTTCCCCATTATTCCCAAGTTTTTAAAAAATAAAAAAAAAGTAAAAAAAAATAAAAAATTTAAAAAAAAATAAAAATATATAATAATTATAACCAAATTTGCAAAACCAATCCAGCAGTATAAGTCCATTGGTACTGCAATATTACAAAGTTCACACATTCTGCAGTATTAGTCCAGTGGTGCTGTGTCCTGTGCTCTGTCCTGCTGAGTTCCGTAGTGCTGCTGGGTCCTGTGCCGTGTCCTGTTCAGTCCAGTGGTGCTGTGTCCTGTGCTCTGTGCTTCTAAGGGCATAGTTATTTCCCCATTATTCCCAAGTTTTTAAAAAATAAAAAAAAGTAAAAAAAAATAAAAAATTTAAAAAAAAAAAAAATATAATAATTATAACCAAATTTGCAAAACCAATCCAGCAGTATAAGTCCATTGGTACTGCAATATTACAAAGTTCACACATTCTGCAGTATCTTGTGCTACATATAATGGAGACCAAAAATTTGGAGGATAAAGTAGGGAAAGATCAAGACCCACTTCCTCCTAATGCTGAAGCTGCTGCCACTAGTCATGACATAGACGATGAAATGCCATCAACGTCGTCTTCCAAGCCCGATGCCCAATCTCGTAGTACCGGGCATGTAAAATCCAAAAAGCCCAAGTTAAGAAAAAGTAGCAAAAAGAGAAACTTAAAATCATCTGAGGAGAAACGTAAAGTTGCCAATATGCCATTTACGACACGGAGTGGCAAGGAACGGCTTAGGCCCTGGCCCGTGTTCATGACTAGTGGTTCAGCTTCACCCACGGATCTTAGCCCTCCTCCTCCTCCCCCCCCCTACAAAAAATTGAAGAGAGTTATGCTGTCAGCAACAAAACAGCAAACAACTCTGCCTTCTAAAGAGAAATTATCACAAATCCACAAGGCGAGTCCAAGGATGTTGGTGGTTGTCAAGCCTGACCTTCCCATCACTGTACGGGAAGAGGTGGCTCGGGAGGAGGCTATTGATGATGTAGCTGGCGCTGTGGAGGAACTTGATGATGAGGATGGTGATGTGGTTATTGTAAATGAGGCACCAGGGGGGGAAACAGCTGATGTCCATGGGATGAAAAAGCCCATCGTCATGCCTGGTCAGAAGACCAAAAAATGCACCTCTTCGGTCTGGAGTTATTTTTATCCAAATCCAGACAACCAATGTATGGCCATATGTAGCTTATGTAAAGCTCAAATAAGCAGGGGTAAGGATCTTGCCCACCTAGGAACATCCTCCCTTATACGTCACCTGAATAACCTTCATAGTTCAGTGGTTAGTTCAGGAACTGGGGCTAGGACCCTCATCGGTACAGGGACACCTAAATCCCGTGGTCCAGTTGGATACACACCAGCAACACCCTCCTCGTCAACTTCCTCCACAATCTCCATCAGATTCAGTCCTGCAGCCCAAGTCAGCAGCCAGACTGAGTCCTCCTCAATACGGGATTCATCCGAGGAATCCTGCAGCGGTACGCCTACTACTGCCACTGCTGCTGTTGCTGCTGTTAGTCGGTCATCTTCCCAGAGGGGAAGTCGTAAGACCGCTAAGTCTTTCACAAAACAATTGACCGTCCAACAGTCGTTTGCCATGACCACAAAATACGATAGTAGTCACCCTATTGCAAAGCGTATAACTGCGGCTGTAACTGCAATGTTGGTGTTAGACGTGCGCCCGGTGTCCGCCATCAGTGGAGTGGGATTTAGAGGGTTGATGGAGGTATTGTGTCCCCGGTACCAAATCCCGTCGAGATTCCACTTCACTAGACAGGCGATACCAAAAATGTACAGAGAAGTACGATCAAGTGTCCTCAGTGCTCTAAAAAATGCGGTTGTACCCACTGTCCACTTAACCACGGACATGTGGACAAGTGGTTCTGGGCAAACGAAGGACTATATGACTGTGACAGCCCACTGGGTAGATGCATCCCCTTCCGCAGCAACAGCAACAGCTGCATCAGTAGCAGCAACTACAAAATGGCGGCTCGTGCAAAGGCAGGCAACATTGTGCATTACAGGCTTTAATAAGAGGCACAATGCTGACAACATATTAGAGAAAATGAGGGAAATTATCTCCCAGTGGCTTACCCCACTTAGACTCTCATGGGGATTTGTGGTGTCAGACAATGCCAGTAACATTGTGCGGGCATTAAATATGGGCAATTTCCAGCACGTCCCATGTTTTGCCCACACCATTAATTTGGTGGTGCAGCATTACCTCAAGAGTGACAGGGGTGTGCAGGAGATGCTTGCGGTGGCGCGCAAAATTGCTGGACACTTTCGGCATTCAGCCAGTGCCTACCGCAGACTAGAGGCACATCAAAAAAGCATGAACCTGCCCTGCCATCACCTCAAACAAGAGGTTGTGACGCGCTGGAACTCCACCCTCTATATGCTGCAGAGGATGGAGGAGCAGCAAAAGGCCATTCAGGCCTACACAGCCACCTACGACATAGGCAAAGGAGTGGGGATGCACCTCAGTCAAGCGCAGTGGAGACTGATTTCCGTGTTGTGCAAGGTTCTGCAGCCATTTGAACTTGCCACACGAGAAGTCAGTTCCGACACTGCCAGCTTGAGTCAGGTCATTCCCCTGATCAGGCTGTTGCAGAAGCAGCTGGAGAAAGTGAGGGAGGAGCTGGTAAGCCATTGCGATTACACCAAGCATTTAGCTCTTGTGGATGTAGCCCTTCGTACGCTTTGCCAGGATCCGAGGGTGGTCACTCTTTTAAAGTCAGAGGAATACATTCTGGCCACCGTGCTCGATCCTCGGTTTAAAGCGTATGTTGTGTCTCTGTTTCCGGCGGACACAAGTCTACAGCGGTGCAAAGACCTGCTGGTCAGGAGATTGTCCTCTGAAGAGGACCGTGACATGCCAACAGCTCCACCCTCATTTTCTTCCACATCTATGGCTGCGAGGAAAAAGCTCAGTTTTCCCAAAAGAGGCACTGGCGGGGATGCTGATAACATCTGGTCCGGACTGAAGGACCTGCCAACCATTGCAGACATGTCTACTGTCGCTGCATTGGATGCTGTCACAATAGAAAAAATTGTGGATGATTACTTTGCTGACACCATCCAAGTAGACATGTCAGACAGTCCATATTGTTACTGGCAGGAAAAAAAGGCAGTTTGGAAGCCCCTGTACAAACTGGCTCTATTTTACCTGAGTTGTCCCCCCTCCAGTGTGTACTCGGAAAGAGTTTTTAGTGCAGCGGGGAACCTGGTCAGTGAGCGGCGAAGGAGGTTGCTTCCTCAGAACGTTGAAAAAATGATGTTTATAAAAATGAATAATCAATTCCTCAATGAAGTACAGCACTGCCCTCCAGACAGTACAGAGGGACCTGTGGTTGTGGAGTCCAGCGGGGACGAATTGATAATGTGTGATGAGGAGGAAGTACACACTGTAGGGGGAGAGGAATCAGAGGTTGAGGATGAGGACGACATCTTGCCTCAGTAGAGCCTGTTTAGTCTGTACAGGGAGAGATGAATAGCTTTTTTGGTGTGGGGGCCCAAACAAACCAATCATTTCAGCCAAAGTTGTTTGGTAGGCCCTGTCACTGAAATGATTGGTTTGTTAAAGTGTGCATGTCCTATTTCAACAACATAAGGGTGGGTGTGAGGGCCCAAGGACAATTCCATCTTGGACCTTTTTTTTTTGCATTATATGACCAATCAACAGTCGTTTGCCATGTTCAAAAAGTAAAACCAAATTTAAAAAAATACAAGAAATTAAACCAAAAGTAAAATGCCGTGTCATAATTTAAAACAAGAGGTATTGACGTGCTCTAAAACTACTGTATTGTTGTTTATATTTTATAAACACTACACTTGAAAGCTTGAGTGTTTCAATAAAAAAGTAACTGTCCATTGCACGACTATGTGCAACAGGGACATTTTTTTGGGTTTACAAAGTCAACGAATAACACTTCGACCCTGTCTGTCTGGGATCTCAATGTCGAATTGTCTGTACCATGTTTGGAGGAGGTATTGTGGCCCCGGTACCAAATTGGGTACCGGGGCCACCCCACTATGCAGTCCAGATACTTGTTTGGTGGAATTCTGACACGTGGAGGGTTTTTTAATTATATTGTGGCCTCGGTACCAAATTGTGTACCGGGGCCACCACACTACGCAGTCCAGATACTTGTTTGGTGGAATTCAGACCAGTGGAGGGTTTTATTATTATTATATTGTGTGGACCACTCTATCTATACCACACTACAACTCTATATACCACTCTATTTCATACTTTAATTCTATTTCATACTTTAATTCTATTTAATACTTTAATTCTATTTCATACTTTAATTCTATTTCATACTTTAATTCTATTACTAATTACCATAAAGAGGAACAAAATAAACCAATTTTACCAAAAGTATAATATGACTTAGACTTACAAACACTACACTTGAAAGATCGTGCCTTTAAATGAAAAAGTCAGTCTTCATTGCACGACTATGTGCAACAGGAACATTTTTTTGGGTTTACAAAGTCAACGAATAACACTTCGACCCTGTCTGTCTGGGATCTCAATGACGAATTGTCTGTACCATGTTTGGAGGAGGTATTGTGGCCCCGGTACCAAATTGGGTACCGGGGCCACCCCACTATGCAGTCCAGATACTTGTTTGGTGGAATTCTGACACGTGGAGGGTTTTTTAATTATATTGTGGCCTCGGTACCAAATTGTGTACCGGGGCCACCACACTACGCAGTCAAGATAGATAGATGCGTATCATAGATAAAGTTCATTCAGTGGTGTGGGGCAAATTGAAAAATATTCAAAATGCACTGACATTATCAAAAACAAGAGGTTGTCACACGCTAAAACTCCAACATGTATATGATGGAGAGGATGGAGGAGCAGCCGTATGTGTAGTGTAATGCAGACCTGTTGAAGGTTTTTTATATATTTTATTGTGGTGCCCAGTGCCCACTCCTCTAGGCAGTCCAGGTACATTTATTGGTGCGAATCATAAAAGTTCAGGGTTTTTAATATATATTGTGGTGACCCACTCCTCTACGCAGTCCAGGTACATTTATTGGTGCGATTCATAAAAGTTCAGGGTTTTTAATATATCTTGTGGTGACCCACTCCTCTACGCAGTCCAGGTACATTTATTGGTGCAATTCATAAAAGTTCAGGGTTTTTAATATATCTTGTGGTGACCCACTCCTCTACGCAGTCCAGGTACATTTATTGGTGCGATTCATAAAAGTTCAGGGTTTTTAAGATATTGTGGTGACCCACTCCTCTACGCAGTCCAGGTACATTTATTGGTGCGAATCATAAAAGTTCAGGGTTTTTAATATATATTGTGGTGACCCACTCCTCTACGCAGTCCAGGTACATTTATTGGTGCGATTCATAAAAGTTCAGGGTTTTTAAGATATTGTGGTGACCCACTCCTCTACGCAGTCCAGGTACATTTATTGGTGCGAATCATAAAAGTTCAGGGTTTTTAATATATATTGTGGTGACCCACTCCTCTACGCAGTCCAGGTACATTTATTGGTGCGATTCATAAAAGTTCAGGGTTTTTAATATATCTTGTGGTGACCCACTCCTCTACGCAGTCCAGGTACATTTATTGGTGCGATTCATAAAAGTTCAGGGTTTTTAATATATCTTGTGGTGACCCACTCCTCTACGCAGTCCAGGTACATTTATTGGTGCGATTCATAAAAGTTCAGGGTTTTTAAGATATTGTGGTGACCCACTCCTATACGCAGTCCAGGTACATTTATTGGTGCGATTCATAAAAGTTCAGGGTTTTTAATATATCTTGTGGTGACCCACTCCTCTATGCAGTCCAGGTACATTTATTGGTGCGAATCATAAAAGTTCAGGGTTTTTAATATATCTTGTGGTGACCCACTCCTATACGCAGTCCAGGTACATTTATTGGTGCGATTCATAAAAGTTCAGGGTTTTTAATAGATATTGTGGTGACCCACTCCTCTACGCAGTCCAGGTACATTTATTGGTGCGAATCATAAAAGTTCAGGGTTTTTAATATATCTTGTGGTGACCCACTCCTCTACGCAGTCCAGGTACATTTATTGGTGCGATTCATAAAAGTTCAGGGTTTTTAATATATCTTGTGGTGACCCACTCCTCTACGCAGTCCAGGTACATTTATTGGTGCGATTCATAAAAGTTCAGGGTTTTTAATATATCTTGTGGTGACCCACTCCTCTACGCAGTCCAGGTACATTTATTGGTACGATTCATAAAAGTTCAGGGTTTTTAAGATATTGTGGTGACCCACTCCTATACGCAGTCCAGGTACATTTATTGGTGCGATTCATAAAAGTTCAGGGTTTTTAATATATCTTGTGGTGACCCACTCCTCTACGCAGTCCAGGTACATTTATTGGTGCGAATCATAAAAGTTCAGGGTTTTTAATATATCTTGTGGTGACCCACTCCTATACGCAGTCCAGGTACATTTATTGGTGCGATTCATAAAAGTTCAGGGTTTTTAATAGATATTGTGGTGACCCACTCCTCTACGCAGTCCAGGTACATTTATTGGTGCGAATCATAAAAGTTCAGGGTTTTTAATATATCTTGTGGTGACCCACTCCTCTACGCAGTCCAGGTACATTTATTGGTGCGATTCATAAAAGTTCAGGGTTTTTAATATATCTTGTGGTGACCCACTCCTCTACGCAGTCCAGGTACATTTATTGGTGCGATTCATAAAAGTTCAGGGTTTTTAAGATATTGTGGTGACCCACTCCTCTACGCAGTCCAGGTACATTTATTGGTGCGAATCATAAAAGTTCAGGGTTTTTAATATATCTTGTGGTGACCCACTCCTCTACGCAGTCCAGGTACATTTATTGGTGCGAATCATAAAAGTTCAGGGTTTTTAATATATTTTGTGGTGACCCACTCCTATACGCAGTCCAGGTACATTTATTGGTGCGATTCATAAAAGTTCAGGGTTTTTAATAGATATTGTGGTGACCCACTCCTCTATGCAGTCCAGGTACATTTATTGGTGCGAATCATAAAAGTTCAGGGTTTTTAATATATCTTGTGGTGACCCACTCCTCTACGCAGTCCAGGTACATTTATTGGTGCGAATCATAAAAGTTCAGGGTTTTTAATATATCTTGTGGTGACCCACTCCTCTACGCAGTCCAGGTACATTTATTGGTGCGATTCATAAAAGTTCAGGGTTTTTAATATATATTGTGGTGACCCACTCCTCTACGCAGTCCAGAAAGATACCTTGTTGCAACGTTTTGGACTAATAACTATATTGTGAGGTGTTCAGAATACACTGTAAATTAGTGGAAATGCTTGTTATTGAATGTTATTGAGGTTAATAATAGCCTAGGAGTGAAAATAAGCCCAAAAACTTGATTTTTAAACTTTTTATGTTTTTTTCAAAAAAAATCCGAATCCAAAACCTTAAATCCGAACCGAGACCTTTCGTCAAGTGTTTTGCGAGACAAATCCGAACCCCAAAAATAACGAAAATCCGGATCCAGAACACAAAACACGAGACCTCAAAAGTCGCCGGTGCACATCCCTAGTTACAATGTATGGGGTGAAAATTTTATTATTTTTCACATAAGTTCATACTTGCCAACTTTTCCATGTTGGCTTCAGGGAGATCCCAGGGGAGGTGGGCATGCGGGGGCGGGGCTTGATGAATTGCATCATTTTGGCCATGCCCCCTAAACGATTGTCTCCCAGAAATGCGAGAGTCTCCCTGACATTCTGGGAGAGTAGGCAACTATGCATAAAGAAAAGCAGCTAATGAATCTCTAGAGACTGAAGTGTCTTTTACATTTCTGTCTCCATTAGTGAAGTCATGTCTCTTGGTCTCCATGAAAATGGCCACATCCATAGGCATCAATACATGGACATAGGACACAATTTCTGAACTGTTATCATGCCACAGATGGCAAAGCCAACAACGTCTAGCACTAGCTCAGCATCAGGGAGAATGTCAGACTCTTCATGGAGTAAGGGAGATCACCCCTATTTCAGGGAGTCTCCCTGACATTCAGGGACAGTTGGCAAGTATGCATCAGTTAAATACTGGCTGTTTCTTCATCTAGCACACAAATACTTGATAGAATTATTTTTACACTGAAATGTATCTAGGACATGCCCTTCCCCAACTATAAATCTGTCCCCACATTTTAAATTTACCTCCCCCTCCAATGTAACATGATTTTGCCCAGGTGCAAAGTTAGTAATTTTTTATGCTTTGCTCTCCTTAATGACTCAGACCCTTAGGGGCATATTCAATTGTTAGCGTTACTGGATTTCAGCTCGCGACTCAGGTAGCTGCGAGCTGAAATCCGCCTTAGTATTACCGTAATAACGGTAATGCTCTTAACGTTGCAGGAAATTCAAACAGTTGAATATGCCCCTTAGGGGAATATTCAATTGTCTGCGGAAAAGCCGAAAATCTCGCGCTCTGCGCACTATTACCGTTATTACAGTTATAGTGTGCATAAAAAATGTTATTACGGTAGTTTTCTCGCCGGATTTCAGCTCGCAGCTCCCTGAGCCACAAGCTGAAATCCAGCTAACTATTTCCGTAATAACTGTAGTAGTTTTAACGCCGCGGAAAACGGCAACAATTGAATATGCTCCTTAGGGGGGTATTCAATTGACGGCGGGATCGCCGAAAATCCCGCGCTCTAAAAATATTACTGTTAATACGGTAATATCTCGCTGGATTTCAGCGAGTAAATTACCATATTAACACGCAGGATTACCGTATTAACGGTAATATTTTTAGAGAGCGGGATTTTCGGCGATCCCGCCGTCAATTGAATACCCCCCAAAGGGGCATATTCAATTGTTGCTCCGTACCGCAAAAAAACGAGCGCGTTAAAACTATTACCATTTATACGGTAAACTTGCGCGTAAAAAACGTTAATACAGTAGCTTACTTGCTGAATTTCATCTCGCAGCTCAGGGAGTAATTATCGTATAAACGGTAATAGTTTTAACGCGCTCGTTCTTCTGGCGGCCGGAGCAACAATTGAATACGCCCCTTAGTGTCTATTTAAGTATATACACACTTTTTCATATCTAGTATATACAGTATGTTTCAAAAAACATGTGCTTTCATTTAATACATAACATTGTGACGTCACGCTCTTAGATTTGAGTGACTGCCCCTAGATTATACAGGGAAGCACATGGAAATTCAGCCAAGATGGCAGTGTCTGCGAGCATGCAAAAGTTTACGCTGGCCAATGGGAGGAGTTGGGCAGATGAAGAGCGTTCCTTGCCAAGGACAGATTGAGTGCACAAGTGTAGAAAAAATATTTCATTTTACAGGATAGGAATATTTAAATGAATTATAGTGGCAGAGAGGTGCTTTCATAGTTCATGCTTTGCAGGAGAGTGCACAGCATTTTTCTCCTTGCAAAATTACTTGGATGCTCAGCCATCTTCAAGTCTTATATAAAATGGAACGTACATTGCAGCTTCCATTTGCACTTCTGTGGGAATCTGTATTCAGAGGTGAACTTTAAAATTTTTTATATAAATCATCCAGCACACAAAACTGACACATTTTAAAAGTACAGCACCGATGTTTCTTCATCCTCATGATTAATTTAAATCTTAAATGAGGCTAAAGAGAAAAAATGAAAAGTTTATGAATCTACCCTGCACATTTTCTAGACCAACCTAGGTGCAGACTAATTTTATGGGGGAGTTTCAAAGGCCGTGAAGTGGGTTTGACCCTGAAGGGTGTTTGGCAGGGTAGTAGTCGCACTTCAAAAAGCTTTGTGAGTTCACAGATTTTGCGGTTTGTATATGTGACTCTCTAGTTAGCGGGACCTGTTTAACAAGAAATATTGTGGCACAGTGGAAGTCATGTACAGATATAGAAAAAGTCAAAGCCGTTACTCAGCACAAAAAGAGGAGGGGAAATTTATTGTTGCTCAACAAGAGAGATATTACAAAGAGCAATCCAATCTGTACCTTTGGCTGGGTACACACTACAAAATTTTCCAACCGATGTGTTATCTACACCGATTATACTAAGGACTGGAAAAAAAAAAGTCCTGATCAGCATGCTAATTCATGCGTACATACTACACATGTTTTAAAAGATTTACCCTCAGATCTGTACTCTTCAACTGTCATAACCGTCGGCTGAAAAGATCATGATTCTGTAAACTCTATTTAGATCCTGATTGTGAGTGCAAACACACTGCAGGATTGGAAGGATGTTGTTCCATAACTGAACGAGAATTTATATTCTGTGGAACAATCAAATGAAAAGACGATCGGTGCTTTGGAACGACTGTCATTCATCGTGCAAGTGTACACACTATAGTGACATCGGGCCAAACAGTAATTTATCGAGTGTTTGGCCTGATACTTGGCTGAAAAACCTCCAGTGTGTATCCTTTGAAAGTGGCTCTACAAAGTTAACTAGCTTAATATACTATACTAAAAGAAATAACCCTAGGGGGTAAATGTATCATAGTGCGGGTTGTACAAGTCGCCGGAAATCGGTGAGGTGACAGCTTAAATTTAAAGCGGCGCTGCCTTGTAAAGGGAAATTCAGAAGTGGTAGTATAGGAAATGTAACAGGAATGGAAGGGAGTGGAATTTTATAGTTTTGCAGTGGCAAGGCTGGAGGAGGGAATCTAGATGATAACGGGTGGACGTAAGCCGAGGTCAGGAGTTTAATACAAACAGAGTAGTATGGGACAGGCCAAATGGTCAGGGTTGGCAGCACGCAGGAGTGTCCGAGAAACAAGCCAAAAGGTCAGGGTCACCAGAACGTAAGTAGAATCCAGAGACAGGCTAGGGGTCACAACGGGAAGTCCAATAACAGAGAGACAGAGTATCCACAGGAACACGGCTAACAGAACAAGAGCAGGTCAGCAACAGACAAAATGTAAGCTATAACCAGGGAGGCTAAGCCCTAAAATACTCAAGGAGACCAATCAGGGAAGAAGGAAGAGGTGTATCACAATGAGCCCCCAGCAGGTGTATAATACTGCTTAATTAGCCCACAGGCTATGTCAGCATATTACTGCGCACGCGCCCGGCTCTCCAGCATTGCCGGGATGCAGCGCTGAGCAGAACAGTGTCTCGGCCATTGCAGAGATCCTGGAAGTGACGTCCCGGCTGTTGTCAGGACAGCCGGGACACACATAAAAGCGAGTTGCGGAAAGCCACCGCTCGGAACAGAAACAGTATCTATTTTATTTGTAGCACAAAAAAAGTATCATAACTAAAAATGGGTTAAAGATAATGAGGATACTGTTTCAGCATAAAAAGACTAACAACGACTTTCTTTGACCGATGTGAGTAAAGTCAATGCCTTGTTATATTTCACATTGCTTGTGGGTGGTGTAGAAGCTTCAGTAGCATCCTGCACCTGAAACATGGGATCAGAACAAGGTGGAGCTGAGGATTAGCTCACTATTACAGAGGCACAGAAAGTGATATATCGTTTACAGAAGACTGGTTCCTCCCTATATTCAAAATTACATAGTGAGCAGCAGCTCAGGTTCCAACCAATGCTTATCTATGGTCCACAGAGGAGAAGTATCAATCCAGTGGTGGAAATACAGTGGGTTTTCCAAGAGAAGGGCCCTCACATCAACTCTCTAGTCTCCTGCTCTGCTCTACGTAACATATTCACCTTGTCCATATGGAACCCACTTAGAAAGGCTTCTAAAATAAAAATACACTTTTTAATATAAAAATATATATGTAAGATCCAGCTCAAAGCACCAACATAAAAAAGCAGAGTGTGCTAACCAACAAACACTAAGTCTAAATAGACAATTAATTAATTGAATATATAACGGGATGATCACACCACAAATAATAAATATCGAAACCTGGGTTACATAAAATAAAAATTGCTCAAACTTTATTAAAATCACTGCATTAAAGTCTACGTTCAAAACACAGCAAAAAGCCACCACACGCACCCATAGTTAACATAAAAAGTCCTGAGCATGCTAAGTTAATATCGAGCCCCTCTAATTGTCATTTGTTGCAAATTAGAAGATACTGTATTTAACAGCACTTAATATATAAGTTGCAACTAATTCATTACATTGCTTCAATGCTTGACTGCTCTAGCATTCTATTCTAATAAATCTCTCCGTATACTGAAGTGGAAAGTTGATAATGAAGAGTGGTATAATGAGCACACTCATATGCACAATTGTATACAGAAACTAAGCTCCACAGCGGAACAGTTCATGCAATACAAAGGGGATTACAGGCTTTTCATGAAGTCAGCACACAAATTGCACAGTCCTGGGTGAGTAGGAACCACTAGGGTGACAGAGTATTAGGTATTATCTGCCTCCAGCGCACTGACCTGTTCCTGTTCCCCGACTCTCAATTTCTGCCTGACCGCTCCCTGTTATGACCTCAACTAGTCTTCAACTACTCCTTTTGGATCCTGATTTTGTCTGCACTCCAAACTGGCACCTGACATTTTGCTCCCTGACCGTTCTTCTGCATTTCAATTGTGTACTTCACTCCTGCCCTGCTTGACCTTGGTTTGTCTGACTACGCTTTTCAATGGTGATTGAATTAGAGAACTGTGACCTGCACATCCCAAGCAGAGAAGTCCAAACTTCCTTGCGGGGGTCCTTGGCGAACACCAGGGACATGTTCAACGCCGTGCCTCTCTGTGAAGACACCACCCATCGGTCGCTCCTTTATGTCTCTCAGTCTGCACCATAAGGTATTAAAATGGGCTCACGACTCCCAATTCGCAGGACATGATGGTACCAAAGACACCATATCTCTCCCTTCCTGTTACTACTGGTAGCCGTCCCTTAGTTCAGATGTCCCTAAACTGCAACGTGTGTGCTGGCACAAACTTCCCACACAGCCTCCTTCTAATTTACTACTTCCTCTTCCCATGCCTGACTCTCTCTGGTCCAGTATTACCATGGAATTCATCACTGAGCTAGCAGACACTCGAGGTTTCAATACCATCTGGGTTGTGGTGGATCGCTTCACTAAAATGGCCCACTTTGTTCAATTAAACCATCCGCTTCCAAACTCTCCTCCCTCTTTATTAGGAACATTGTCAACCTCCACGGGTGTCTTTGTTCTGTAACGCCAACCACTGGTAAACAGTCGACATCCATCATTTCCCTTGGCAAGTGTGACAGGTATGCAGAGGCCTTGCCTTGCTGCATATGATGATGATAATGGTGATCAATATTTGTGATCATTTGCAGTGTAGGCAATCATTGTTAGCAACAAAGTTATGCTGTCTGGTATGCATATTTTGGCTAAATCAAACAAAGCCACACCCACTATTGTACATAGCCACACCTACTATTGTACATAGCCACACCTAGTTTTAAAATATTGTTAGTCTACAAGTAATCACTGGCAAAATGTATACCCCTGGGAAAAAACTCCATTCACACATCTCAAACATGAGAGATAACATTGCAAGTGAGCCCATTTACCTGCAGGCTCCCTGTGTCAATATGTAGGCTTTGTATCAGCATTTCAGGGGAGGGGAATTGTACAAGCCCAGGGGGATACCATTGTTACAAATTACAGTATCAGGAATGGAACAACAATATTAGTAACTGAGCTGCACCATTATGACATTAGTAATAGGCTTATAAAAAAAACTCTGTAATAGAGTAAAAGTTTTAGGATAATAGTAGTGACAGTTTTAGTACAGGAGTAACTGTCAGGAATGGGGAGACACAATGGATAAAGGCAAAGTAAGCTCCCACCCATTTAATTTTATTTTCTGGCACAGCTTTCCACATCTCGTCTCATATGCAGGTGCAGAAGAAGATAAAACATCAGATAATTAGGGAGCTGTCTGGGTTTCACTATCCACAGGGACTATTTAAGAAAACGTTTTGTACCAGTTTCTCAGCCACAACATAAGGCTGTAACACATAAGATGCTCATTATTCCCTCACCACTTTGTCTCAAACTGAAAATTTACTCTCCCAAATGGCTGGGAATCACAAAGAAGTTGGTGAGATGCTGATTACAGGATACAGTATATTTTCATGCACACATTATTATGCTGGTAGTGCTAAAATATGTTTTTACTATAGAAGATCTGAATGTGTATTGTTTCAATACAACTGAACGCCAATGTTAACGCAGCAAAATATTGTAAGCATTTAGGTTTGCCATTTAGTTCCTGTAAAGTAAATTTTAATAGGACCATCCATTTGGAGCTTGTGTTTAAATCTTGTTATATTTCGATTTTGTTTGCTTATTTATTGTATGATTTGTTCTTCTGGCAGCTCTATTTCTGAGCTGGAGCTTGGAGACAGGACCACCATCAGAATTCATGGGGCCAAGGACAGATGGAAAAATGGGGAACCTCCCTTCCTGAACTCGTCCCCTGTTTTCAGACACACACAATTCCCACCAATCTAGTACCCACCCTGGCCCTGATTTCAATCTTAAGCTCACCCTAAGCCAAATTGGAATATCGTGGACACTATGTTGCATCACTTGCAGGCCAGATGATCATTGGTACAGTGGAGCAATGGTTCTGGACCCCCGCAGCTATAGGGGCTTCAAATCAGTAGCAGATTATAAAGTGGGCAGACAGGGTGATGCACCCAGCGGCTAGAGCAATAGGAAGGCCCAGGGCTATGGCTCCATCTGTTTTTGTTTAAAACTCTTGTTTCATCTTTCATTCCAGCCCATGACTGAGATATAATGTCATCATCAGGACTCACCAGAGCTCTGCAAAGAGTTCTATACCATATGTCTGTAGGGGTGGAAGATATGGACGTGTGGTGGTAGTAGTGGTGGTGGGGGGAGGGATGAAAATGGGGTGGGAGACCTAGTACGGGAACATATGTGACATGGGGAGAGTTGGGTGGGTATATGTGACAGGGCAAGAATAGGCATGTAAAAGAAAAATTGGGAGAGCTGGTATCATAAAGGACAAATGAAAACTGGGGATATATAATACAAGTAGAGTGTGAGGGCATAAGTGACAAGGGAAGGTTGGGTGGCATATATGGCATGTGGTGAGTGAAAGGGCATAAGAGTCAAGCAGGGGATATGTGATAAATGAGAGTGGGGGCAAAAGTGAAAAAGGAGAGTGTGGAACATATGTGACAAGGGGAAAGAAGGTGGGAGGTAAGCAAATGCATTTGTCATTGTATTTTTAGATTGTGCTGGCAATACTAGAGTTAAAGTATGGTTCCAATGAGAGTTTAAATGTGCAGTACATTACTTGCTTTAGTCTATATAACACGATTGTCTTTTGAAATGCATTTTCTGACGCATGTTAAACTGCTAGTAAAAATGCATCTTGAGCATTCATTTATATAACACCACCAATTCCGCAGCACTGTATTGAGAATATTTGTCATTCAGTCTCTGTCACATTGGAGCTTACAGTCTAAATTCCTTAAAACGGACAGACAGACAGACTAGGGTTAATTTTTGTCAGCAGCTAATTCACCTTAACCTAGTCGGGAATCAAACTCATCACCCAAGCTCTGTAAGGCAAAAGTGCTAACCACTGAGCCACTGTGCTTCCTAATATGGAAGCTACACATGCGTTTCAGTATTTGCTATGTGCTAAACGCATGGAAATAGAACATAAAGCATCCAAAACAAAGTAATTTTTACTTTCACATGCATCTACACACACTTAATTTGTGGTAATTCCAGCCGGTATCTAACAGACGGGGCCTTGTGGCTCATAGGACTAAGAATGTTGCCTGTTTTAATTATATATATATATATATATATATATATATATATATATATATATATGCAAACATACATATATGAGGTGCCCAGGGCTCAGTAACATATTCTACTATCTGGGGGCTCTGGTTTAAAAAAAAATTACACTTGTTGTGAGCTGGTAAGTGGTGATGCACGTGGAGCTGGTGGGGAATACGTGGGCTTTGTGAGGCTGGTGGCAACAGACAGCAGTATCATTTTATCTGGACCCTGACGGGCCACTTTTTAGTGATGAACTCCAAGACAGCTGTCCCTGTTGTCTTTTCGTATGGACAATGTCATGAAATGTTATGGGCCATCGAGCATTCAAAAGTGCTGGGGTCTAGTCCTGGGAACTCAGGGTTGTTCCATTGAGGGTGACATATGGGGTGGATCAGATATCAAGTCAAAAGCTCAGATGCAGAAGTTCCAGACAGACGACTAAAATCACAGGGTTGCAGGGAGTTGGGAAGGCGGGGATCAATGTTTGGGATCAATCCAGAACAGCAAATAGGGAGAGTGCACGTGGAGTAGATGACATTCAATGTCTACACAAAGCCTGGTATGTGAGTGGGTCAGTACCTGTTGCATGAGATTTGCTGCCACATAGTACTTATGGAGGCAGGGAAGGGCTAAACCTCCATCTTTTGAATGTCTATAAAGAACCCTGGGTCTCCTGGAGGCTCAAACATAAGAAGTAATGCTTCTGATTGGGTTCTGAATGGGTTCTGATTGGGAGGATTTGGAAAAGCTAGAGAAGCCTAGGGAGCAAATTTATCTTCACCGCCAATATTCTACCAATCCAAGAGATGTGCTGAGAAGTCCAAAAGTGTAAATCTTTTTTTAAGGGTATCAATCTGAGGGGGGAAATTTGTCTGGAAAAGTTGGCCGTTGTGTTTGGTGAGGTAAATCCTGAGATATTAAAATTTATGAGGTTGCAAACGCAATTGGTATAGATTTTAGTGTTTGTAAAAGAGACAGTGGTATGTTCAGTGGGAGCACAGTTTTTTTTCGCTATTAATTTTAATTTTTCATTTGAAAGTTAATTGTATTTGTCTATCACGTCTAACATGATCGGGGCTGTGTTTTGGGGATTTGTCAGTGTTAGTAGGGTGTCATCAGTGTAGAGGGCTAATTTATAATCATGGAGTCCAACATTGATACCTGCAATACCTTTATGGTTGCGGAGGGTGGCTGACAGGGGTTCCATTGAAAATGCAAAAAGAAAGGGAGACAAGAGGCATTCCTGTCTGGTGCCATTCTTACTGTGATGGAGGATAATGAGCAACCGTTAGCAAGGATGGATGCCTTGGGGTTGTAAAAGAGTGCTGAGATACCCCTAAGGATGGGGCTGGTAAAGCCCACTTCCCAGAGGGTACGACGCATGAAAGGCCACGCGGTCAAACGCCTTCTCGATATTAAGGGCCAGCGCCAGAACGGAGGTCGAGGTTTTGTTAACAGTGTGGCTTAGGTCAATTACTTTGCGGGTGTTGTCCACTGCTTGACGGCCATGTATGAACCTAACTTGGGCTGGATACACTAAAGTCAGTATGACCGATGCCAATCTTTTAACAAGCAATTTGGCAAAAAGTTTGAGGTCTACGTTAAGTAGCGAGATGGGTCTGTAACTGGAGCATAAGAGGGGGCCACAGCCCTCCTTGGATATAACCAATACGTCCACTCTGGTGGTGGCCCCATTGAACTTCTTGCCTTGAAGGATGGAGTTGAAAAGATCTAGCAGAAGGGGAATAAGGGGTGGAAAAACGTTTTATAGTACACGGCCGGGATGCCGTCAGAGCCTGGGGCAAGAGAGTTCTTAAGTGACTTAATCATGAGTTTTAATTCCTCTAACTGAGATCGGGAGAGTCAAGACAAATTGCATTTCTGTAATTATTGTTTAGTTTGTTTATTAAGCAGTGCAGGGCAGGCGCTATGTTTCTGCAGGTCATACAGGTCAGAGTAATAAAGCGCTACGGAATTTGCTGGCGCTATATAAATGTTGATGATGATGATAAGCATAATGTTGGATCGCTTTTTATCTGCAAACATAAATCAATGATCACTTTAAATCCTTCATTTATTTAAAACAGATTTGCTGTGGAGGAGTTTGGGTCCATGGAGCTCTACGGCAGGAGCCAAAGATGACAGCCTGGCTAAAATAACCTGCTGCGGAAGGGGATATAAATCCAGGCCTCAATATTATCTGTATATTACATCCAATGGAATAAGTATTTTTCTATTGCTTATAGGGTAAATGAACCATTAGGATAAATTTGCTTATTCTGTTAATTTGCCTGCTGTAGGAATCTAAATTAATGAAATATAAGCTTTGTTGAGTTAAAGATTTCTAGTGGGAAAAAGAGAATGTACTGGCATGATTGGGACACATGGGAAAACTATATATATTTATCTTTACTAAACAATAATAATAATAATTTTTCATTAATAAATAGTTTAGATCCCGTTATGTATATTCTATACTAGAATGTTTTCTATGGATTCGGGGATATGGGCAAAATGATACAATGGTGATGGAAGACACTGCAGACTGTAAAGTTTGAAAGTAAATCTGCCATTTGATAAACTGTAATGGAGAAAAGGCCAAAAAAAATTATTTTTGTTTTGTTTTTTTGCTGGATTTAGGGTTTTTCCATATTTATCAATGCCTCCTGCCTGTTGAAGACTAAAGCTGGCTACAAAAAATGCTTTATTACAAAAGTAAAGCTTTTTTTTTTTAATGCTTCTGGTCTGGTAATATTTGAGGATAACGTTAACCAAACAGGGAGTACCGTCTCAATGCATGATAAGTAGGCTTCCCCAACCTGGCTGTAAACCTATTAATACGTCGGGCAAAGCAAAAACAAGCCCTTCGTTTTATAGATGGGCAGATGCTCATGGGTCAGTGGTATGTGCTTGCCCTCCAGGCTAAAACTTGCCAGCCAGACAAACAAGTAAGTGCCACATCTGACGATAATCTACAAATATTAAGCAACCTGCAGACAACTATTCTTTTATCTGCAAATATGAAATATTGCAGTCACGATGGAGGTGTCGAAATTAGGTAAAGCAATAATAAATAATTACATATGAAAGAAACTGGTGCATTAGCTGCATAATTTGCATTTATTTCTAACATACCCAATTTGCTGTCATACAATAAGGTATAAAAGCAAACTATTTTGCAACTCACTTGCCTCATTATTCTTGTGAGAAAAGTTTACACACACAATTTGCAAGTTGCAAGTACATTTCAATGTTCACTCCCCTCCACCTTACTGTGGTATTGTTGATGAAGAACAAACCCGTCTATAGATTTAATACATTGTTATCAGACTTGAAATTAAATATCTAAATAATTTGCAACTTGCCTGTTATTTCAGAGATCCAAAGGCTTCTACAACATACACACAATTTTGGTACTTGTGGAATTTGTTTTTATGAAGAACAATCCCAGTTGCTGTGACACTAATCAGAGCTGTACTGGTCAGTCACAAGTCACTAGTTAGTTACACAGGTTTCTTCTTTCACCGAATGAGAAAGGAACTGGATACAACTCACTCCCAGCTATGGGTGCAGCAGCATTCTAAGCTTACAGACTCCCTTGTCTACCATGTACAAAGCTGTTTTTAATGAGCTGTCGACTCCACGATGAGCCCCAGGGTAACGGGGTGATATAGAGACACTGTCTATTAACTACATAGAAGTTGCAATGAACTTTGATGTGAAATGGTAGCAACATTGAAGAAACCCTGCACTGAGCAAAGGAAGGAGGTTTGAAATTTTACATTACACCAGTGCCGGAGGTAAGAGTAGCATCATTTTGTTCAGATGCTGAAGAGCAATAAATTAATAGTGATAAAGTACAAAATGCATTTCCCTTCCCCTTTGATATAGAGTAACGTTTTTATTTCTAATTAAACATGCAGAACAATAACAGGAAATTGCATGTAAACCATTCTTCCATTTTTCCTGCTTAAGTTAGTACTGACATAAATGCATTTCCTTGCTACCCTTAATTCAATTTAATGCACATTTAGTTATTTCCCGAGACTGCCTGAAACTAGAGGGAAGGGATTCCCTGCTGATCCTGTAAATTTACAGACACACTCCTGTCATCCGTAATCACAATATACAATGAAGTTTCTCCCCTCCTGCTTTGAGGCATGAAAACAATTCACAATGCTGCACTGGAGCCCACATCAAGCAACTATACCTAAGGTTTTGTTTGGCCCAATGAAATGAATGAGATAATGTTGGGTGTTTCACTAAAAGAAAATGCAAGACATTCCAAATCGTTGGCACCATGTCTTAGAGTTCACATTTCAACTCTATGCTGAATTGTATCATACTAGTTGTTTTATTAAACAAATGACTCTAAATCATCCTGACTAGACACAAGTTCACTTGCTGATATTTGACTATGATCATGGAACTCCTAGGGAAAGACAATCACAGTAAAGGACAACTGTGTGTATGATATATACATATAGAAAAATTGATCTAACTACATATTTGAATTGAAACCACTTATAAAATCACAGTTAATGCTATTTTGGATTTAATACAATAGTAAAACCTTTATTTTATAGCCTACTGCACTCAAATATTGGACCTTAATTGACGTTAAAAGCAACACTGGCATCTAGAAGGTAAAAGAAGGTGCTGTACTCTAGGATTAGTCAGGTGTCTATCAGGACTGGCAGAAAATATAGGCAGATAACAGGGGCAAATGCAGAATTCTTAAGGGGGGGGTTTCCAAAGAAAAAGAAAAAATTATATATATATATATATATATATATATATATATATACATAAAACAGTATATATACAGCAGCTCCATGTCAGCAATGCTGAATTGTACATCAGCCGCGGTGCTGTCAAAGAAGCGTCCGCGGCAGTGCTGTATAGTACAATACAGCACCGCCGCGGATGCATCTTTGACAGCGCCACGGCTGCAGTACAGTACAGTGCTGTGTAGGGGCAATGTTTCGTGCCCGTTCGTTTGCGGAGGGGAGGCGTTTCTGGACAACCAGAAACCCCCCCTGCTTGCGCCCCTGGATAATGACCACAATTTAACAGTGTCTCTGTGCTCAAACGATCAAGCTCCATGTTGACTGTTTAGTACAAGAGCTTAACTACCAATTCTATCCGATTAGGCAACACACATGTGCCCATACTGGATATAGGTCCAGTCGCTTTTCACTCAGAATATACATTCAAATATTCCCATGTATGGGCACATTTACAACTCTGTTTAACTATGATTCCCAGTTTGCACTATTGATGCTCAACAGTAAATATTCAGGTATTATATAGTCTGGGATGTTATTCTATAATAGATTCAAACCAATACAGCAGTCTGTGAAATATTTATACATTTACCTACTTAGGCAGTTACGGTAGTGGCATATTCACACTGTTTTATGTGTCCTCTAGTAACTTGAGTGTGTTTGAGAAAGAAAGACAATAAATATTTCATTTATCTCCACAGGATTCTGCTCTCCACTCTATAGGGCTATCATTCAACTCCAATGTAATATCCTTTCCACTAAATTCATTTCCAACTTGTCCTCTGGTGTATCACTGTTCAAATGCTTGGATGAAATAAGAAAATAATTACTGCAAACAATAATCCTTTGTGAACCATCAAAGGCTAAAGTGTAAGCTTGTCCAGACAGGATTCAGCTCATGGCTATTTTCCTTTACTAATGGCCATCAGCCAAATCCAACACTTTAAAAAATCATAATGGATTTAAAGGGGTTGTCCTGTTAAGAGCACAATAGTTCCCCTCGTCATTCATTTATTACCCTCTTTCAACACTCCTTTAAAACTGGTGTCCTGCACATGGCTAATCTACCTGTTCTCCATGGTTACGAATGTGAGGGGCATCTACACCCACATTACCGTGCAGTACTGGATTATTCCATGTTTTACATTATTCCCTTATTGTGCCTTAATACAATATACCATAAGACATAAACTTCCTGTTGTATTCACCTGATCTGTCTTGCTTTCTGTACGTATCCAAATTAAGAACACCCACTTTCATTTCTCCACATGAATGGGTAGGCGAAATCAGAACATGTTCAACCAATTTGTAGATTCTCATCTATTTAAATGATCTGAAGCTAAAACTTTTAGTCATCTCACAATTATCATCATAATCATACTTTCAATATGATATTATCGGTTTACCAAAATGCAGATTCTGGTGACATTTATCATGGGATGTTGCCAATGGTTAAAACCCACCCTCTGCAATATTGATGATCTGATCTGGACATCACACATGACAACAGCTACTGCCCTGCCCAATCTAGTAATGTCACCAATGGGCATAACCACATTCCTTCTTCCTCCTATCATATTTCTATGTCACACTTCATTTACCCAACTCTTACACAAGGTGAGACTGGGAACTTGACAAGTCTGTGGTAAGGACAGACTGACTAGAATAATACTCCATTGATTGATCTAGGAAAGGTGGGACATGCAAGTATATACTAAAAGGGATTGTCAGATGCAAGACATAAATAGTTAAATGGGACGGGCCAACTTTTACTATTTTTCTAAATGCCTATTACCTGTTTTCTATAAAACAAAATCTAATTCTGGTGATATCTCATTATACTAATTAAAATGAGCAAATTAGGGTAAAGGCTTATACAATTTTAGGATCTACCACACTACAAAAGTTCCTTGGGGCCAAAAAAATAAAAAGCATATATTAAAGATAGAGGCTAAAAAATGATTATGCCATGATAAGGAGAAAGGCTGCCCCCTTCTGTACAGGGCACTTTCTGGGCTCTTTCATAGAAATAGCAGAACATAGTTCTTCTCTGACCTATTTTCCCAGTACAACATTTATGATCATCATATTGCAAACACTGCAAACTGATGTCTGATTGGGGATGCACACTCATCAGGGTGCGATATCATTGCTGAACTGGTAGTGTCAGCCTAAGGTTTCACAGAAAAGGGAGCTATAAATCAACTCATGTGATTCTTAGCTTGTATCTACAACTGACCGAAATGTAGTCTCTGATGCAACTTAATAGCATTAATAATATTATCCACTGTATTCTAACTCATCTGGTAAAAAAAAAAATTTTTAAAAACAAAATTATTTTTTTTAGAAACTAGTTATACATATTAGAGGAGTTATTGATCTTAGAGGGCAGCTGTAAGGACGCTATGTAAATAACTGTTAATGAACAAATAAATAAGATGAGTATTTAAGTAAACATGTTATAATGCGGACTGTAGTGTAAAAAAAGTCCACCAAGCCAATATTGTGTATAACATGATTAGATTCACCTGCTCAGCAGCAAAATGCCACAGGAAATTGTTTTAAAATGTTGGCAGTTATGTGATAGACATCGTCTGACCACGTTTAACAACATACCCTATAACGAGTTTATCAATTTCAATATGTTCATTATTAGATATTGTAGTTGTTTTGGGGCCACATACAATGGAATATCAGCCCAGCATTATCACCATGGTCTGAGGCCTTTGTGGCATGTTCATGTCCATGGACCTTTAAAAAAGTAAAGTGGGGAAAAAAGAGAGTATCATAAAACCATAGTTGCCTTCTCTCCCGGAATGTCCTGGAGATTCCCGAATTTGTGAGAGTCCTCCTGGACTCTTGGGAGAGCAGGGCAACCTCCCGGGTTCTGGACACAATTAATTAAATGTCGGGGCGGGGATTATGATGCAAATCACGCGTCATTGTGATTCGCCTCCTGCCAAAATAGGCTATAACTGATAAGTATTTGGGGGCGGAGCCAAATAACTAATTTCACTGAGCCCCGCCCCCACAGGCCCACCTGTCCCTCGCATCTTCCGGAGGCTGACTTGCTAAGGTTGGCAAGTATGCATAAAACATATCAGCAAATCATGTTGGTACATAGATCAGGTTTTATTTGCTGCAGCTTTTTAACCAAATGGTCAACCTAATTTTTGAGGATATGTTTATTTTTTCTTATTCTACTGTATTTGTAATGAATGGTACTTAAATTTATTTACAGTATCACTGTTTATGCTTTTTGATGACATTCTCTTTATCTGCTATTACTTTTGTAAAGATTTCCTATCTACAGTGTATATTCCACTCTCTTGTACAAAGAGATAATTTTATTTAAATCGTTTTCCTGTCTGACAGCTGGATTTCATTACAATCCTTAGCTTCACTTAACTTTGTTTTGTTTTAATAAATACAATACCCAGGCAAATTAAGGAGAAATAAAGGGCATAAACAGATAACAGAGATAGTGCCTTGCAGCTTGTGTATGAGTTTGCTGCTTCCATAGCCTGGTGCATTTTTTTTTTCTATATAAATAATTCTGGCTGCTTTTTTACATGTACTGTACATTAACTAAACTGCAAAAAATATTGTATATGTTGTAGAGTTGAGTGAACTGTACTGCAAAAACTAAATAAAATAATAAGAAAAAGTTGTTCCATGCACACTACAATATTTCTGTGAAAATCCACCCTACATCACTAGTACCAGATCACTAAACTGATACAGGAAAAAAATGTATATTTAACTCCTTATCTGTTTAAATAACATTCAGACAAAAAAATAAAAAATGAAAAAAGGCAAAAGTATTTCTGTTATCACAGAATACTGTGTGTATTTACCACTTATACAGCATGTCATCTCCCAGCCAACAAAGACTGAGTTTAAAGAACTGATGTAAGTCAGTATATCTGCATAATTTTCACACGTATGAACAGATTGTTCATACATGGAGTTTTAAAAGAAGTGGTTTCACATTAAAGTGGACCTTTTACTAAGCCCTCCTTACCACACAGCAAGAGAGCTACGCAGCATAATTGAAACCGACACAGAAGCGAGTTTTCTACTCTGACAACCCGGTTCCCCTTCCCTGTTGAGCGAAGGGAAGTCTGGCTCCTGGAACCCTTCATTCATACTTTACAGCTATACTGTGGTCAGAGGCAGGGCTGTCCCAAAGAATTATGATCCCTCCTGTCAATTTTTGATCCAGGTCCCACCTCTCTATGAGCGTTGAGTTAAATGAGTAAAAATTTTATATCTTAAAGTCTTATTAATAAATTAAGTTAAATTAAAGTTAAATTAAAACAATAATTATGTTTTGAGGTGGTTAAGCCAAACAACCATTGGCTTAGAGCATCCCTTCCCCTTTATCAAAAGGTTTTTCATAATCTAAGTTCAACAATAGCTATGGGTCCCCTGAGATCAAGAGCCCTACAAACGTATCCCCCTGGTCAGAAAAAGGCAGCCTGGGAAAGAGCATAGTGCATAATGTTTGTATGTGACTGACTCTCTCCAAGGCAGAGGGATTATAGTAAAACAGTAGAACCCATATTTGTTGCTACACAGTATACAATAAAGTGCTAAAATGACATTAGAGAACTCCCTGACGGGTCCTCTTTAAACAATTTTCAGTGGTAATATAAACCCAATGGCCACTTTGTTAAGAACACCTGATCATTAATGCAAATATTTAATCAACCAGTCATGTGGCAGCAAGTCAATGCATAAAAGCATGCAGACAAGAGGGTCAGCTGTTGTTCAGACCATATACCAGAATATGGAATAAATGTGAAATAAGTGACTCTGACCATGCAATGATTGTTGGTGCCAAACGGGGTTGTTTGATTATCTCAGAAACTGCTGATCTCTCTTGTTAATCAGAGAGATCAGAGGAGAATGGCCAGACTGGTTCAAGCTGACAGGAAGGTGACAGTAACTCAAATAACCATGTGTTACAACACTGCTATACAGAAGAGCATCTCTGAACACACAGCACGTTGAACCTTGAAGTTGATGGACTGCAGCACCAGAAGAAGACACGAGATTCCACACCTATCAGCTAAGAGCAGAAAACTGAGGCTGCAGTGGTCACAGGCTCACCAAAACCAGACAGCTGAATATTGGAAAAATGTTCCCTGGACTGTGAAATACTGATAGTTGGGTAAGAATTTGGCATAAACCATATGAATCCATAGATCCATCCTGCATTGTGTCAACGGTGCAGGTTGGTGGCGGAGGCGGTGTAATGGTGAGGAAAATGTTTTCTTGGCCCACATTAGGCACTGTAATACCAATTGAGCAGTCTTTAAAGCCACAGCCTATCACAGTTTTGTTGCTGACCATGTACATCCTTTTATGGTCACATGGTTTACCTCAGTCTACTCATCTTCTAATGGCCACCTGCAGCAGGAAAATCCATGTCAATACATCATCTCAAGCTGGTTCCACAAACATGAAAATAAGTTCAGTGCACTTCTATGACCTCCTTGCTCACCATATCTCAATCCAACAGAGCATATTTGGGATGTGGTGGAACAGGAGATTCACAACATGTATGTGCAGCTGACAAATCTGCAGCGACTATGTGATGCTATCATGTCATCAAGGACCAGAATCTCTAAGTAATGTTTCCAGCATCTTGTTGAATAAATGCCATGAAGAATGTTGTGGGGAGCTGAAGGTGGGTCCTACCCCGTACTAGAAAAGTGTACCTAGTAAAGTGAGCACTGAGTCTATGTGCCAAGTAATTTGGATTTGGTGTTCCTTTGTCTACTGAATGGTAGAAGTAGTAGTGGAGCAGCATTTTACTGCTGACACTACTCTAATATACTAATATTTCACTAACTAATAGTTCAAACATTAACTTTGTTACCCTGAAATTCCCTGTGTATCCTTTTCAAAAGTAAAATACGTAACTACTCAATATAAATCCAAGTAAATCTAAACATATTTTAAAGCCTATTCTATTTTCTAGTTGTATTTACTACTTTTATTAAGTATTTTCATTTATTTAATGAAACTGGCCATCTTTTTATACACAACACAGCTGCTGGAAGATATAATAAAGGAATAAGACGAAAATGAAGCTTTTCCCCTAAGACTGTTACTCTTGTTCTAATGCAAAAGCAAACAAACAAACAGCAAAAAAATACAGTGGAATATTGATTTTTGATTAACATGCAGGCCTGCCTCCACAGCAACCTGATCTCAGCAGCAGCTCAATACAAGCAAATTTGTCAGACTTGCTGGGAAAAGGAGAAAAAAAAATAAAAAGGTGATCACTCAGAACTGACGAAAATCAATCTAAGACAGAGGGAAGCATTAAGAGAATGAGTCAAACATATGGATGGATCATATATCCCACTCTAAAAGAATTTCTTAGGGTGTACATACGTGCCTGCATTCCTGTGCTGTAAAGCAATTAAAGCAATAGCAACCAGAAGTCTGTAGGTTTCAGTGTATCTTTACCAACTGCTAAGTGTAGTGAAACAAGACATCGCAGGTATAAACCTTTAAGAAAAATTTATAAAACAAGGGGGCGCTTCCATAGTGCAAAATCATTTGCCAACTTATTCAGCCAGGTATAAAACAGATCACAGAAATGCAATATATAGAGGCATGTATTGTGAAGAGGTTGTATTTCTCTAAATCTTTAGTGCTGCATCAGAATCCTGCTCCCGGCACCCAGCAGTATTGCAAGTCAGTCCCTCAACGTCCATCAACTTCACCCTCCTGACAAAGTTTATCTTGCCTACATATTACCCAAGCGTATTTTATACAGTTTTTTTTTTAAGTCAGACAGTTATTGCCTTCGGTAGCATAGTTGAGTGAAATCTTTTCACATTATGAGCATATAATAGGGAAAAAAGGTTACATTTTAGCTATTTTCATGAAATTAATTCAAATCTACATTGTGCATTGCAAGGTGCACAACCAATTCATGAATCTTGAAACTGCCCCTGGAAAATCAATCTGCACCGATCTTTGCAGGACTATGTCTAACACTTTATAAAATTAGAATTTTATGACTTATTTTCATGGCTTGTCTTATAAACTACTGCTAAGCCTAGACTCACTAATTTATCGCGAGAATAAGAGGAAATAGAGGTTATTTTTATTCCATGTGTCACTTTTGTGTGTTTGAAGGTTTTATTACATTGCTCGGACTGCACCTAGATACGTGCTTTCCATCAAAAGGGCAACTGGAATATGCTAAAGGCACCCCATTGAAAGTATAGGGACAAGTTCCAGTGCATATGCCCTAGCCGGCCTACTGGCTAGAGCTTGTGCAGAGGGTCCCAAGACTGGCTTGGCAAGTGTTAAGACTCCTCTTACTGTAGCGGGCCAGAATCACTGGAGAGCTGACCCGGTGACATTTTCTTAGTAAATTACCCAATAAAAGATTATTTTATGGCAGCAGTAGAAAATCTTGTTATCGGAGGGGTGCAAATAAATAGAACCATAGACTCATTGGCATGGTCATTGCAAAGAACATACACAGTGCTCTAAAACAAAAACAAACTTTAACATTACGTAGTTATCTTTACTGATTTTCCAAAAATTATATTAGTACATTACTCCTTGGTTAAAAGTTAGCTGTCAATGCTTATAGTGGGGTTCTGTCTATATCTCTTGTCTGAGCAGAGCTCATTTTATTCTGCATCTTCCGTCCCATCTTGATTTGCGTTTTAGAACACTGTTATCATAGTGGCATTAGTCATTTTACTCAGTCCTGCTTCTTGGATGCAGCATCTTATTCTTTGGGCCATATGGGCATGTTTTCAGACAGATTACTAGGAAAACATATGTCTTAGCAAGCACTAATTTTATAATATATTAGAATCAGTGCTCACTAAGTGCAGGGTCCACAATACTCAAGGATAGTCCAGAAAAACTGCAAGCATGTCGGCCTATTTCAGTGATTACACTGTTTTGTTATGCAGAGCAATGATAAACACAATATTTTTGGGGATATGGGGCTCTACGTATCATAACGAAAATTGAGTAAAGAGAAGTGCCCCAACCCGTTCCTCCATATTTTTCTCTGGACAGCCGATTTGTCAAGGGTATAGCTGTAGGCCAGAGTTGCCTAACCTGTGACTCCAGGTGTTGTGAAACTACAAGTCCCAGCATACCCTTCCAGCAATAAGCTGCTATATATTGACAAAGCATGCTGGGACTTGTAGTTTCACAACACCTGGGGGTAAATGTATCAAGCTGCGAGTTTGCAACTCCAGCGATTTTCTCAGGAGAGTTGAAACTAGCCGATGTATGAAGCTGAGTTTTCATACAAAATCGCCAGAGTTCTGCTTCTGTCAAAATCGCTACTTGCAAAATCGCCAGAGATCAAACTCACCACTGTTTGCCACTGAAGCTATACAAGTCTACAATGTATGAAGCTGCGAGTTAGCAAACTCAGGAGAGTTTGCTTCTAAAGACGCCAGATACAACACGCTGCTTGATAGCAGCGTGTTGTATCAACACATCACTGTTACACTGCCCTGGCAGTGTTAAAATGTTAAAGAACAGATAAAAGTTTTTTTTAAAAAAAGCGTGGGGTCCCCCCGCTATTTATGCTTAACCCTAGTGCTGCCTGACTAGTGCTGGTCCCGTGAAAATTGGGGAAAAATTTTGCGTGGGGTTCCCCCGATTTTCACTTTACCAGCACTAGGCAAACCAGCCAGGGTTGGCGGCATTATAGCAGGGGGACGCGCGGCAGGGGTCCCCCTGCCATAATGACTAACCAACCCTAGACTGTTCAGCGCTGGGCTGGATTCCCTAGGGAGTGGGGTCCGCTAAAAAAACCCGAGTGGGCCCCCCCCCCTAGAAAGAACCAGCCCAGTGCTGATAGCACTAGGGCTCTTCCTACTACCCCTGGGCTGTGGTTAGTAGGGTAATACGGCGTAAAGTAGTAAAAAAAACAAACTGACACCAATTTTGTTTGTGGAACTACAAGTCCCAGCCAGCCAGGTTGCCAAAAACAGTGTGGCCATGCTGGTGCTTGTATAACTACAAGCACCAGCATACCCACGGCAGCCAGGGCATGTTGGCACTTGAGAACCACAAGTGCCAACATGCCCTGACATCCCTGGCTTGCTGGGCCCTGTAGTTCCATAAAGAAAAAAGTTTACAAAGCCACAACACCCTCATACAAACCACACATTGAGATTGCAGAAGTCAGGACTGTTTTGGAGCACAGCTGTGTGTCACTGTTCTGCTACAAAAATGTATCACAAGGGCTTTATATATGGTATCTAGAAGAAGAACCTACCTGCCTTGCTTAGCTCTCTAGATAGCACAATATAGCTAATGTTACTTGAACTATAGCATGTACAGTGGATGTACTGTAGAAATGTCTTTAAATAATTCCACACTTCTGAACTGTTTCCTCTGTTTTATTAATACTGCTTAATAGATCCAATTGGCCTGTTTAGTAAAAAGAAGTAGCTGCATAATTTGGTTAGTTGATTAGATACACTCTCTAGAGTGTATTTATTATTACCTGCATATCTGTGAACTCTACTTGACATCAGCAACTTGTGAAAAGCTGCAGATTTCCCAACATCTGATGTTGAGTAGATGATGATGGGGGCTGACAATATGAAAGAACTGCATGCAGTTCCTCTTTGGAAGACAAGATTGGCAAGATCTGGTTAATGTTGGATATATTCATCAAGGGTTTATTTGACCAGCTAAATAAGTTATGCAAGCACTTTTATAGACCATTTAGATCTTTAATTATAATTAATAAAAGAAAGAAGTTTACAAATGTTGACTTATTATTTAAAGACACAGCTACAGTAAATCCACTATACATGCTACTTTACAATATTGACACACACTTCCATGACAATGATTTATTCTTTTTTTTCAACTCATCCACTTTTGCTATTTTCTCAATATACTTGCAAATTAACAGTATGCCACCCCTTTTATAGTACAAATATCGTAAAGGTGTGCTTTCCTGAAAAGTTACTTATTGTATCACCATGAAAGGAAGACACTGTTATGAATTGGTTTCTTGGTAAATGAAAGCATGCATTCCATCATTTGTCTATCCCGTGGGATTGATGGTAATTATTTCATTTTACTCAACATAGCAAGCAGAATGACAATTTCTGTCCTTAGCTGTGCATTCAAATTTGCAGCTAAATAATGGTTTCTGCCCACAATACCATAATATATATATATATATATATATATATATATATATATATATATATATCTAATATATAAATGCTTAGTGGCATCTGCCTGTCTGTGTGTGTAAAAAAAAAACCAAGTTGCAGCGCCACCTGCTGGGCAGAGTTATACACTGACCTACTAAATTCTTAGTGTGTGTGGGAAAAAAAATTCAAAAAGGGCTGAAATTTGGTAGGGCTCAAACTCATTTTCGTGAGGTAATTTTACCTCATGAACACATGTGTAGAGGCGTGCGTTAGTGTGTGTGTGTGTGTGTGTGTGGAAAAAACTATTTTCTCAGAAAGGGCTCATCCAATTGACCTGAAATTTGGTATACTGACATTATTTGACAAAAAAATTAGAATAGTCAAGTCAGTTAACTTCCATCATCCCCCCTTCCCCCCGTGGGAGGGGTAGTAAAGGCTAAATTTACGAGTTGAGGGGTCAAACTCATTTTCGTGAGGTAATTTTACCTCATGAACACACATTAAAAAGGGCGCTTGCGTCGGGAAGTAACGATCTTCCCCTGAGGAGGCCTGGGCTAGGCCCAAATGCATGACAAGAACCTTTTTAAGACCTTAAGTATCTTGATTTGACTAGAATGCATGAGTATCATGCACGGGTTAACTTGTGTATATATATATATATATATATATATATATATTAGAGATGCTCAGGCTCGGTTCGCAAAGAACCGAACACATCCGAACTTAGCAGATCCGAGTACTGAGCCAAGCCGGCTTGGTATTTTTGCGATCCCTCGGAATTGAAAATAAGGCAGAACGTCATTGTAATTCATCGGATCTCGGATCTCACAAACTTTGGATTCTATAAAGTACCGCCCTCCACAGGACACAGAAGGGGTAGCACAGTTCTTTTCAGTCTCTAGTGCAGTTGGGCAGCATCATAGGTAGAAAAGAAAGAGGAGGGCTAGCAGTGTTCTTCAAAGTCTCCAGTGACATTCAGGAGAGCTCCATTGCTCCATTGCTAATTGCCATTGCTGAAATAGAAATAATAGGTCTGGCAGGCTTGGTCTTCTAAATCTGCAGTCACATTGTACTGTGTTATATAGGTAAAACACAAAGAGGAGAGCTCCATTGCTCCATTGTTAATTGTCATTTCTGAAATAGAAATAATAGGGCTGGCAGTCTTTGTCTAAATCTGCAGTTACATTTTACTGTACCATAGTTCCCTCAGAAACAGGAGAGGTGGCAGGGTTCAGTGCTGAAACAGAAATTGTAATAATAGGGCTGTCAGTGTTCTTAAAAGTCTCCAGTCACATTCTACTGTACCATAGCTCATACAGAAACAGGAGTGGTGGCATTTTTCTTGTCACTCTCCTGTCTCAGTCATGATGATACTAATCCCTCTACCTCATGTGCTAATGTCTATATTCAAGTGCATAGTGGTTTTAAGTCAGGGAAACAAAAATGTAAATAAAAAGATTGTACCTTTGTAAAGAAAAAAACACCTCTTTAATAAAGGTGAAAGTTTACTGTAGAAAAACATAAAATTGCCAACATGCCATTCCACCCAAAATATTACCAAGAATACCAGCATCATCTAGCTCCTTTCTCTCAGCTAGATCTTAGCACCTGCAATCAACACTGTCATCATATTCATCCTCATCAGTGTGTACATCATCCTCAAACAATACTAATTCATCCCCGCTGGAATCCACCATCACAGAAGTCTGTGTACTTTGATGTAATTGTCAGTAATGGCGTTCCTCATGGAATTTGTAGTTCATTGTACAGAAGAACTGTCACAATTTTTGGGCAATTCTTTTAGACCAGACCAAATGTCAAAATATTGTGCAAACTCATCTGCCTCACCACTGGGTGTCTTGGGAAAGCCAAGTTTTTTCCTAGCAGCAATTTCCAGAGAAACTGAAAGAGGAGACGTCCGTATGCCATGTACCACTTGAGCTGTCAGCTTGCTGACCAGGTGCTCATTGCATCTCTTGAGATCTGGTTCATTTGGAAAGAAAGAAAAGACATAGCTCTTAAACCTACGATCAAGCACAGTTGCCAAAATGTAATGATCCGATTTCAAGATGTTGATAATTCTTGGATCCTGGCAAAGTGAATAAAGTACTTAATCTACAAGTCCAACATAATTAGCATAATTGCTTTGTTTCATTTACTCCTTCAAGTTCTCTGGCTGCTTTTCAAAAAGTGTAATTAGAGGAATCACTTGACTCAAGCTAACAGTGTCTGCACTCTCTTCACAGGTGACTACTTTGAGTGGTTTCAGCACCTTGCACAACACGGAAAGTATTCTCCACTGCGCTGGACTAAAGGACATTCCCCCTAAATTCTATTCTTCTGGCAGCTGCTGCATTCTCCTACATGCTGTTGCAGAATCCCTAAAATGACCATAAATATTTCAGGACACAGGCAGCATCTCCTGAATTTTTAAAAAAGTTCTGTACCACCAAGTTGATTGTGTTTGCAAAATAGGGAATGTGATGTAATTCCCCCTGCTGTAATGCTCAAACAATATTGGTGGCGATATCAGAAATCACATATCATCAGGAGAGTCCAAGCAGGATAAGCCATGTTGCAGTGACATCCCTTAAATTTTTAAACAGATTGTCAGCAGTATTACCTCTGATCTGTGCCTTGTCTAGTCTCTGATAACCACCTCTCACTCCCACCTTCAAGACTTCTCCCGTGCTGCTCCCCACTTATGGAATTCCCTACCACGCTCAATCAGACTTTCCAACAGCCTTCAAATCTTTAGATGCTCTTTGAAAACCCATCTCTTTTTAGAGGTGACCTTATCATCGATAACACTATTCACACTAATGCACTCTCACAAGTATCCCAATCTCCACTCTGAGCCTCACTCGCTCCTCTTGTTTCAGCTGTGCCCTCTTCCCTTTAGAATGTAAGCTCTCTAATGAGCATACCCTTTGTTTTCAGGTCTCCATTCATTTTGTCTGCCTTGCCTGTTCTTGTTTTACGTATGTTTTGTTTTATGTATGTCCTTGTCTTCCCTACTGTACGGCACTGTGGAGCACTGTGGTGCTTTACAAATCTACGATATTATTATTATTATTATTATTATTAATAATATGTCTCTTTGTGAAGCAGATGATACACAGAGTAGCCTGCCTGTGAAAAATGTGACGTTCTTGGGTACATGCTGCTGCTGTCCCTGCTGGTGAAGGCGAATCACCCAGTTCCGCTTGTCCACATATCTGTGGTTAAGTGTACAGTGGGTAGAATGGCATTTTGTAGCCCAATAATTAAATTTTTACGAACCTTCTGGTAGAGGTGAGGAATAGCTTTTCTAGTAAAATGGTGTTGTGATGGAATTTGGTAATGGGGACAGAAGACCTCAAGTACATGTCTAAAACCAACTGCATCAATAGCGGATATTGGATGCAGATCTAATACTAGCATAGTCGCCATGGCGTCTGTGATCCGCTTTGCGACTGGGTAGTTTTCATACTTGCTTCCTTTTGCAAAGGATTGTTTAACAGTCAATTGTTGTAAACTGCTAGTAGTCTTCTTCTTGGTCTGCTTCTGTTTTGAAGATCCACCCCCAGCAGCAGGAGCAGCAGCAGTGGGCCTAATGCTCAAGGATTCTTCTGAGGAGTCCTGGATAGGGGAGGAGTCATCTCACCGTAGAAACTTGGATGCAGGACTAACTCCGATCCCTTGTGAGGATATTGATGATGAAGGTGTTGGGGGTGTAGATTGCAGGTGCTTGGATCTAGCTGAGAGAAGGGAGGTAGCTGATGCTGGACTGCTTGTTATTTTTTAGCATAAGTTTCTGATTTTCACAAAAGCTTTTCATGATCTCGCTTCAAATGGCGTTACATGGATGAGGTTCCTAGATGGTTAAGGTCCCTACCTCTACTGACTGTGACTTTACAATGCTATTGTCAGGCGCCGTCTCTGCACTGACACTTGCTGCAGGAGAGGGACGCCTGCACTTTCTCAGCAACCACGTCCTGTTGCCTAGCAGCGGGACGCTATCTCTGCTCACCTGTCTGCAGCCAGCATGTCTTACCGCCAAAATCTCCCTAACCCAATCAGGAGGCACCTTAGGGTATATAAAACAGCCTCTGACACATGTCTGGTGCCAGAGTATTTGGTCTTCAGCCTTGCTCCAGCGTTTGTTCTGTGTTGCTGTTATTTGGATTCTGACCCCGGCTTGTTCCTGACTTTGGTTCCTGATTCTGGCTTAGAGTGATATTTGGTATTGACCCGGCTTCCTGAACTTGCTGGCTACTCTTCCATCCTGTCTCCTGGTGGGCTGTCACTGCTGCCTCAATTGTTACCTCGCCAGCTGACTGATACTGAGGGCCGCGACCTGCATGTCCCTTGCAGCAAAGTCCATACCTCCTTGCGGGGGTTCCTGGTGAAAACCAGGGGTGTGTTAGACTCCGCGACTCAGTAGCTCCAACTGCTGGCAGGTATCATCAATTCCACCTAGTGATTCTGACAGCTACAAATGGCTAGACAACTGTTGTCATGATTTGGGTAAAAATAATTCCACACATAAGAGGTGGGTTTTTTGGTCTTATGCCCAGGCATGACAATGGCTTTCTTCTTATCACTGGCAAGAACTGCTGCAGACTTTGTTTGAAAGTGTATGTAAATAATATTGTGATCTGTGAGGTGGTCAAAACTGACTGCAAATGACTTGAAATTAGTGTTATTGGGGTTAATAATAATGTAGGGGGGTGGGGAATAGGGATGCAAATGTGATAAAGTGTTCTACTTTAAACAGAAGTTGAACAGTGAAATTGCAGTGCAGATAAACGCACTTGGCCAATGGAAAATTTGTGTAGAAGTATTGTGATAGCTACAGGAGGCACTAGATTGTCATGGATGATTAAAAGTGTGTGTGACTACATCTATCTGCAGCTCAACATAGGATTCAAAAAGCTCAGAGAAGAGCTCAGTATAGAGCTTATTGAGGAATTGTGTGTCCTGCAGGAGGAATGAAAGAAGAGATCACCAGGTTGAGACAGGCAAGAGGTCTGTCCCAGAAGACTGGAATCCACCAGAGGCTCAGTGAGAATTTGACTAGAACATACTTGCCTACTCTCCCGGAATTTCGGAAGGCTTCCGAATTTTGGGGAGTCCTCCTGGACTCCTGGAAGAGCAATGTCCCTAATCCTTGTGCGGGACGGAGCAGTAACGTCGTCGCATCACCATAGCCTCGCCCTTTACTATAAAATGTCAAATTTCACGGCATAACGGACGTAACCATATCCCCTCCTACCCCCTGTCACATGACCTGTCCCCTAACCTCCCTGTATCTCCCGGAGGACAGGTCATAAAAGTTGGCAAGTATGGAGAAGAGGACCCAGTGAGAAACTATTGTGTGTCCTGCAAGAGTTATGAGGTTTGAGAAGAGGAGCTGAAGAGATGGCTCAGTGAAGAGAACTCAAGAGACAGTCGGGTAAGGGATTGTGATATGAACTGCAGGAGGCAACATGAGAGAACCTGCAAGTGCCAAAGAAACTGCAAATACTGACAAGTTAGATACAGACATGTGATCTCTCTACTGAGAGTGATTTGTGCAAGACAGGAGCTAAAGAAAATCCTGTACTACAGAGAGACCTATCTTTCTATCTAAATTTTTAATTTCTTTTTAAGCTCTGAGTGAGTTTATAACGTATCTGTAGGGATCTCACTCGGAATGTGATGTTTGCTGTTCTCTAGCTCAATGATTTGAATGTTTTGCATCATCAGCATTCTCCACAGCAGGAAGAAGCCTTAGGCCTATCTCAGCCATGCAGTTTACAGAGGACTCTAAAAGATGGCATAGCCTCTGGCCAGGTCTCCCTGCTATCATTTAGTGGGTAAATTAGTCAGAACAGACAGACGTCCCACTGATGTTGAGTTTAGAAGCAGCAGGCATTTTTAACTCCTCACTTATCAAACAGTCACTCTTATGTGTGCAGCCAATGTACATCACACATACATTGCTAGTGAGGGACAATTGTTAAGTATACCATAACTGAACTTATTAATTTAGAAAAAAAATACAGATTGCCTATCGGTTGTTTGTTATTATAATGCTCTTACTTTGCAGTATAGAGTTATAGGATGCTGGTGTTGCTACAACCATTGTTTTAAGCAAAAGTTGAAAGCCAGTCATATTGGTCACTGAACACATAAGTTTCTAAAGTAAACCATAAATTAGACATACACATCAAGGCAAAAACAGATTCTTGAGGTGCCATATTGACGTTTCATAAGACAATATTTTATTTTTAATATAATAAATATTCTATTCTTTAATAGAACATATATTACACTTAAGACCACAACTGCGGGTGCTACTGCTACGCACAGTTGAGCATTAATGTGTACACTCCATTTCCTATACTTCCCTTGTTAAGAAAAAAAAACTAAAAAAATCAAGAAATCCATTTCTAGGAAATACATTTAAGACTGTTTAATCTAATATATACTGTATCACACTGAGCCTATTTTATAAATAGACTGAACTAGTGAAAGCAGCAATTGTATAGTCTATGACAAGCTGATGAGAAGTGCAGTTTATCACTTGACTGTTCTGACTGAAAATGCTAAAACAAAGCCTAAAAAATTGTCACCAGAGGAACAATGCCAGAAGCAAAGTGACTCTTGGCAGATTCCTGCTCCTCTTCAACAAACAGCAAATCAATCATTACCTCCCCTCGGACTTAATTAGTTGAAATTTTCAATGAGTGACACCAATGAAGATGTTAAACATTAACAAATCTTCTGTTAAGGTGCTTTAAAAGCCAGCTTAATTACAATCCATCAAAGTCTATAGATACGTTCTGTCTGGCATTAAAGTTGCATTGTAATCCTTGAAGAATCTGAAAATGAAAAACTTGTGTGATGCCTCCTTAGGATTTATGTGCCTATGTGATGCCCCCAAGTTATGTTATATGAATAGGACCACCTCTGGCAGGCTGTTGTGTAAGCAGAGCATTTAAATGTTACCTCCATGGTCCGTGAGGGATGTCTTAAGGATTTTGACATCCACCTGAACTTGATGTCAAGTCACCTATTAAAAAACTACTACCTCACCTATGAACCCAAACCCCTTACGTTTGGGGGCGAACTTGTTTCAGTGCCAATGTCGTTCCTGCACGGTACCCTTCTGATATAGCAGGGGCTAGAGATACTGAGCGGTGTGACATGTGTATGAATTGAAAGGGAGACCACGACTCATTTGCAACAAATTAGGTATTGGAGCAAAAGCCTGTATTTTAAGAGGGAAACTCACTAAGGTGCAAATAGAGGAGTCAGTGTTGGTGCTGAGAACATCAGTGTGAGATTGGAAGTAAAGCCAGGTGCTCCCAGCCTGATGTATGTAAGAACCTTAGAGTAACATGTCTCAGAAGCTTTCCCCTTGTGAATAACATGTGGGGCCTGAAGCAGAACAGCTAAAGGGGAGAGATATGCTGTACTGATGAGGGCAAATGGAGAGACCCCGATATAAACGGGAGGAGACAGAAGAGTGTGAGGTAAAATCATACTTGCCTACTTTTGAAAGCAGCTGTCCAGGAGGGGGTCTGTCAAGGGGGGCGTGGCCACACATGGGTTCCCCTAAGCCCACCCCCCTGTCAATCTTAGCCAATTGCAGCAGTAGGCATGGCCAGAATGGCCTGTTTAGCCCCGCCCCCACCCACTTCAACAACGGAGATGACTGAATCCGGGATGTTTGCCTGCTTTCTTGGGATTCTGGGAGAACTCCCAAAAATTCGGGAGTCTCCCTGACATTCCAGGAGAGTAGGCAACTATGCGTAAAATGACAATTTCAGGATGACAGAGTGTCAGCTCTGAGGCCATTGTGTAAAGTCATGCTATTGAAATTGATTCAACGAAATTCTGTGTACGAGGAAACTCTATAATAGAAGTGATTCTTTATTGCTATGTGTGTTTGGTGGAAGTGACATCACTGCTATCCACTTGCCATTCAGGAAGTGCTGGCTGACAGGAAATACCTGGCAGCCATCTTCAGTTCTCAATATATACCTCACAGTAAAGACATGTTCTCATAGTTCTCCAGCCTCTGCTTTTGATTTGACAGTTCTACAGTACTGCGCTACTATGCCTTTTGTAAGTCCCATTACACAACTTACCCTTGTTAGTAAATTAGCATGTGCAAGAGAACATGTCTGGTGATCTACCCACTGCGATGGCATAAATAATACTAAACTAGAACTGGGTGACAATGTCCCTGAAGGCAGGTGCCTGAATGTACTCACCTACACTAACAATAGACAATTAGGGGGCTAGGATGGTAGACATGTATATTGTGAAGTAGTAATTACATAACCTACAATTCATTTATGGAAATGTATAAACAAAAACTGACCCAAAGACAGTGTATTTTATGTTTGGGCAACACATGTATATTATTTTTGAGGACTAATTTTTTGACTTTTTCTTATCTCTGAATGGTAATAAATTCCACTACCAGTATAATATTTACCATTCCAGTCTGTTCTCAAGTATTATTGCAATCAACGAAACATACCCACATGTGGATTCTCTAACAATGAAAGACTAACATGCCCCAGCTGCCTCCTACTTAATGTCATCAATTTACCTGAAACATAACCTCTCTCAAACAAAATCTCTATCTCTACACTAGCATCATTAACTCTTTACATGGCCTGATTCTCTCTTACTTCACTTCCCAAATTCAAGCTCTTGCAAAATCATACTGTCTACAATTCAAAGATGTGACACTTAACATTTACCATCTTGATTACTCTCACCTAACCTACCAATAATAAAACAGAAATAGCTTAAATCCAAACTACCTATAAAGGCTTCAATTAGTCTAAACCTCCCTACATCTCTTCGTTAGTCTCTATACAGATAGCAATCATGCTCTATGGTTTGTCAGAAACTGATGCCTAACATATTGCTCCTATCATTTTGGAATGAAAAGCCAGAATACTGATGTGTCCTGAAGTTTGATCAGGCCATAACATCGCTCCATACTTCATTTTAGGTCTCTAAGAAAGGAAAACAAATATAAGAACATAGTCCATCCTATCATGTTCATTTAAAGTTAAAGATTTTGGGTGGTAAAAAAGGGACTATCCTGGTAAAACAGGAAATGGGAGCCATAGGCTAACATTTTCCTTTATTAGTACCTCCCACAAGACTTCTCCCGTGTTGCACCACACATATACTCTTCAAACCACTACCCAGTCCTATTGAAGTAACTCCTACCCTTCAAAGTTTTCTGCATTCCCCGAGAACACATTTATTTTGGGAAACATATCAGACCCAAGAACTATATTAGTCCTAGTTCACATAATTTAATAGAAAAACCACCAATGGCATCTAGCAAAGTAAATCCCCATCTCTCTGCCTGTAGATACCATACCTCCTGCTGCTCTTACTGAATAAGAAAACACTAAGGACTCCTACAAGTCTGCAATGACACGGGATAAAACAACAGACAGGATGCACAGATACTGTAGCTATTAAACAGTCGCCTTATTATCCATATCCATGTGCATAATGTTTCAGGGACCACACTGTCCCATTCCTCTGATAAACTATGCCCTATCATGCATATTTTCTGTCTCAAATACTTAAAGCATCAATAACCTTTGCATTACTAATTTATATCCCAGCACTCTGGCATAACATAACCCTCTTGTCCCCATTCCCCCAACTGTTGAAGGACCAAACTATAAGCTCTGCTAGTGTAACACATCATAATGACAACCAGAGACTAAATGCTTAGATGTGCAATATTGAGCTGTCATAAAGCTGTTATGCTTAATCGTTATCGTGTCATATATTAGGGGTGTTTTCCAAAACCTCAATCACATTTTTGCACTAGATTTTACTCTGTAAAACAGGCCCACTTGTGTCACGAGTCATTTTGAAAGTGTTTCCAGATGCAAAGTTTAACTGTCAATAAAGCCAAAAGTAAACTGCTTCATACAAAACACATCTTGTTTCCTTACATACCTGACAGTTCCTGGGCCTGATTCAACTCGGAGCACAAAATATTTACTAAACAAAGTGCGTACCTTTTGCATATTTCCCCCTGCATTCAAATCCAAACGTTTGTTAAGATTGTGAATAAGGGTAGAAATACATTCCTTCTAAGCAATATATACTTTCCATGGGCGTAGACACATATAAATGTGGAAGGAGTTTTTTGGAGCAATTGCAGTATGTTTACTATATGTGTATTTACAACTAATTCACATCAGAATGCACATAAGTGGATTATGTTAATTATAACTTTTATGTAATTATAAATGAAAATAGCAACTGGTAGCAATTAAATAACAAACCAACTTAAAAAAACAAAAACAAATGTAGCTATATATTTTTTTCAATATAATCCACATATTTGAGAGTTTTCTTTCATTTGATCTCTTAATTCAAAATAAATAACTAAATAAATAACTCTTCAGTGTGTACAGTGCTTACAATGCATGCGTGGAATGTAGTAAAAAAAAAAACAACATTTCACATACCTCCTAAGCAGCAAATAAACAGTGTTATAATCATCCAATCAGAATCGGAGAGGTAATGCTGTGCTCATCACTATCATCCGCATTTACAACTGCCCTGTAGCCAGCGCCGGTGCTAGGGTCCTTGGCGCCCTAGGCACAGTGTGAAAATCGCCGCCCCCCTTTAAAAACCGCCGCCCCCCACCTTTAAAAATCGCTGCTGCGCTTCCCTCCCCTCAGCTCCCCTCCCCACCCCTCCCCATGTCTTTCTTTACCTTACCTGCATGAAGCTGCTCTGTCTTCTCCCCTCCACTCAGACACTGTCGGGCCGTGATGATGACATCATCACGGCCTGTCACTGTCAGTGAGCGGAGGGGAGAAGACAGAGCAGAGAGGAGCAGCTTCATGCAGGTAAGATTCAATAGCCCCTTCCCTCCTCTCCCCCCGTGGATTTCCGATTTCGAGGCGCCCTGCAGAGCCCGGCGCCCTAGGCAATTGCCTAACCTTGCCTAATGGGAGCGCCGGGCCTGCCTGTAGCAGGTGCAAATGATACAGCTGAGAATATGCCTACTTATTCCGAACACATTTGAATTTGCCTTCATTTCTCCACACCTTCCCTTCCCTGTTCTGCCTCTCATATCATAAAGAGTCATAAGTGACAGATGTATGCAAACATGAATACTGTGCACCTGCATGCACTTGTGTAAGTATTGTTCCTAAACATGCGCAGTGCGTAATCACGCAATGATTCGAAATGGGCAATTGTATGGACTTGAATCAGGAGCTTCCGGCTTAATAACACTGGCAAATAACATTATGCACTATTGCACTAGGAAACTGTGACCATTTTCATGAGTTGAAGTTATGTTACAATTTTTACAATTGCTGCCATGTACGCAGTATACAGTAGATGAGGTTGCATGCATAAGACTCTTTACAGATTTGCGGGTATATTTACTAAGCTGTGGGTTTGAAAAAGTGAAGATGTTGCCTATAGCAACCAATCCGATTCTAGTTATCATTTATTTAGTACATTCTACAAAATGACAGCTAGAATCTGATTGGTTGCTATTGCAACATCTCCGCTATTTCAAGCCCGCAGTTTAGTAAATATACCCCTTGTATTCAAGCAATAATTCATACATATGTGACGTCTTATAACTGCAATTCAATAATGGTTGTTGGAACAATGCAAGACATAAAACAATCAAACCTGATATTTTTCCCTTATAATTGTATTCATCTCCTTCGTCCAGCCTGTTTTGCTTATTAGAAAATAAAATTATTTAAGAGCGACATTCTATTTTCAGGGCTTAGAAAGTTTTCTGTGTTGCTTTGACCCAAGTAAACTAGATGTCTGAAGCATCCAAAAATCATTCTCAAATGCAGAGTGACAAGAATATTCCAAATGCATTATATCTGTGAGATGCGAGTTACTGTATCCTCACACAGGAAATGTGACTGTCAGTCACTTCTGTCATGTAACAATGTACCATTTGCAATTACTTATTCACCTGCTCACAACATATCCAGACAGTTTGATCCATCAATGTATTTTAAGTTCACCGAGTCGAGTGAGTAAGCTGAAAGACATGACATGTCCTTAAGAATAAGTGTTGGCCTCACATCAATATCTGCATTTGTCTTTATTCTTTATAATGCATTAAAGTGCAGAAGTGTTCTTCTTTCTGCCTTCTACAACATTGTATGTGTCATATTTATTGTTCTGTGTTACCCTTCCATTTTGGGTTAACATGAGCTCTTGTCATCTATAATATGATGAGTGAGTATGATAAGTCTAATGGCTCCTATTGGCTCCTGTTCACTAATGTGCTTCTATGGCAACCCATCAGTGCATCCTAAGTTATGTGCTCCATGTAGGATGCAGTAGAGCTATGGATTAGCCCCATGGAAGTGTTGAGTTAAAGTGGATGAGCCTGCAGTACAGGAGCACTGTTAAACATAATAATATATCATGTAACTAAATAAACAGCAGAAGTTACCAGTGCATTATCGAATTCTGGAAGGGTAAATGAGGTGATATAACCTTATCAACACAGTATTTAAATATTTGTTTTTCATGAATGACCTCTTTGCCCAATTAACTGACTTCTTTTTACAACAAAGTCACATGTGAGTCTCTTAAAAATAAAATAAACGTATCTAGTCAAATATGTGTTTAAACAGAAAGAGACATCTTAATTACAATTTCATTCTTCCCCTCAAACCTGAGGTGTCAGTGGCCAATTTGAATTTTAAACTAATTAATCGCTGAATTAATCTGCCCTTTATCATTTGAATACTTTGCTGGGGCAACATGTTAGCATAGAGGGTAGCACTGCTGCCTCACATGGGTTCAATTCCAACCTGGGACCTATCTGTGTGGGGTTTGTGTGTCTTGCATGACATACTGATCATTTGGTCTGTTATTTAACTACAAAATGTACATTTATGTAGAAACAATGTGATTTAAACCTTGAAAAGAATAAAAACAAAAACTCCTGTTTACTTCAAGTAATCAATTAGAGGTTGAATTCTCTTCACAGCTAAATTCACTGACAATAATCAATAAGAAATACCATGCAAGCAGCAATGTATAGAGCAATTCAGAGCCCTACCATCACACTAGGCTAGAAATGTCTTTGTGATGTAGGGTACCTACTACAATAAACTAATGAAGAGGGTGCAAGGAAATTACAAACACATGGTTCACTTTTTTGTCACTATCATGCAGTCTGGTGCCTCTGAAAACTAAACAAATAATGGGGCATATTTATCGTAGGGTGAAAAGCCCAATGACCAGCGAAAAGTGGAGTGTGATAAGCTTCCCCATACAAAGCGATCATTGTTGTCTTATCACCATCCAATGATGGCAGTAACAGGGGAAAAATCAGTGAAAAAAATGCATTATTTTTTTACTAAAACATTTTTTAGCTGTTCAATGGTTTTTATTTTTTTTATATATATATTTTTTTAATGTACTTTCAAAATGTTTTTAGATTTCTTCCTTCATTCACCAAGCGGAACTGAAAGCACAAGCCTGAGCTCACAGTTCCACTGCCCATGCGTAAACCTGGCTAGCTGCTCATATTCCCCCCAGACTGGCCAGGTGAAGCAGTAAGTAAACCTTTACCGTACCAGGTATCACTGAGGCAGTGTAGTGCTTAGCTGCCCTGGCAATAGCTTATTGACAAATTGTGATAAGCAGTGATAAAAAAAAAGTCATATTGCTGTATATTAGTAAATTGACCCTTGTGTTTTGTTTATGAGCTTTCTTGCTGGAAGGGGCAGCTCTCAATTAAGCAGAATATACCATTATAGTATTTATCAAAGAACGAGTGGGAGAACTGGGAGAGAGACAGGGCACGTAGGACATAGGCCCCTTTTTATCAAAATATGCTGATAGGGATGATTTTTTTTGTCACCTCTTAACATAGCAATAAATATGGCATGTGCTCTGCTAAACATTGGCACGCTGCTCAAATGTGTGTGGCCCACTCAGGGCGAGATCAGCACTTAATAACTGTGCTTAAGAAGTGGTGTTACACATACATTACAGCAGGTCTGGTCAGATTTCTTGGGGAGCTAGGAGCCAGGGACACACATTAGGAGCCAAGTTTGTAATTAAACATGAATGTTGTATACTGTGCACCAACAAAAAAGGGAAAACAGGGGAATTACAGCAAAAATAACCTGCATGGTATACCAGTGCCCAGAATAGTACTTGGCAAACACATTACATTTGGGATTGAATTAAACCCAACAATGCCTAATTAGTGAATAGTATTCAGCTGTGCTGCTTGTTGAGTAGAGACATTTGTTGTGTTTAATGAGATAATGTCTGTACTTACCTTAGAAAACATATAGTTGGTTATACCTCCAATCACAGGTGGGGTGTGAGGAAGTTGGAGGAGGAGGGGATGAGCATAGGAAAGTGTAGTGAGAGCCAGAGGGGAACATTTTGTCCCCTTTCCCCTTTTGGGGCTGCGCTGTGAGTGCTTCTGCTACTGAAAGCAGCTATGTTTGGGTGTTGGCTACAGGATGACACTGCCTAGCAGTCACTGCTAACACTTACAGAAAGCTAGCCGGTCTTATGAAGATCCATATGTCGCAATAACCTTTTATTCATTTGTTCCAACATGCCCATGACCTGGCATGCTGGGACATGTAGTACCATCCAATGGTGTAACTAGAAAATTTTGGAACCCCAAGGTTCTTCCTCCCACCCTGTTCCATCTTTAAATGTTTAATGTACTCTACTATGATATGAACAAGGAAAGCTGTGAATTGACAGCTGCGGTGGAATTGCATGCCCCAGCATATTTTACAATCCTGCCTGACATGCTGGGACGTGTGGTTCCACATTAATTGCCAGTCTGGATATAACACTGCAGGAACGAACATTCCCTGTATAGCAGAAAACATACATGAATATATATAAACAATAACAAATTATCCTCATCACATACCCAGCATGCGTTCCTCACTGGCTGGATGTCAGCTGTAGACTCAGCCTGGTATTAACATGGTTCAATTATAGTACTCAGTCATTTACAATGAAGGCTGCTGCAACCAATCTCAAAGCTGGCTACAAGCTCCAACTCCTTAACGAGTAGCACATTAGTATAATTCGCTCTATTTCTCCTCTTATCGCTGTAGCATCGAGGCCCACTCACACTTTGTGGAGGAAGAGGGACTTTGTGGGCTCTGCTCTCTTACCGTAGACAGCGAGCCACAGGGATCCACAGGTAGTGGGGTCCACCAGGAATTTCCATCTTGAGCCAGTCTGAGCCTGAACATAAGTCGTTATACTATACTCATCTATTACATTCACATGTATAAATAGATAAGTGTTTCTATTTCTTCGGTGTAGCTTTACGAAGGTGTACCATCGGCAGCTAAAGTTTGAGACTAGAAAGAAGAAAGCTCTGTGTGGACATTTAAAGGAGCTTGAAAATACCACTCATTTTTGGAGATTACTTGTGTCATAAAATGAAATTTGTAGTCTGTTAGTACAATAAAACATTTCTTTTTCAGTAGCTCTTTTATTCATGATAAATGTTTTCAGTGTGTTAAGCCATAATTTAAAAGACAAATATCCATGTAAATGGAAAGCAAACTATTCTTTCCAATATCAATGGCTATATAAAAATCTTGTAGATGTGATTTATGTTCTTTCTTTGCCTTACCTCATCTGAGCCCCTGTCCCCCCTCCCTATTTCCTCTCTTTTGCTTTTTATATAAGCTCAGAGACATATCTCAAGTGTTTTTTTTTAATGTTTCACAATTGTATGTCTTCTATTCAAACATTAAACGTTATGTATTGAAAGAAATAACAACATATATATTTATGGGGCTGATTTATGATAGGGTGAAAAAAGCCCTATTGGCAGCAAAAATCACCAGAAATAGGGTTTTTTTCACGTTGCGTTACCGAAGGGGACAACCTTCTATCACCTGCCCAGAAAACCTTTGCATGGGGCAGGGGCAAACGCAGGATTTGTAGAGGGGGGTATTCCACACCACGCCACCAGTGGGCGTGACCAGCATGCATGGGGACGTAGCTATAATATTAGACAGTGCTTGGTTGCTCTCCAATTCTTCCTATCCCCATAATATACACGGGCAATGCTGCCTGCACTACTGTTAGGTGCACGCAGCTCTCTCTTTTCAAGCAGAGCCGTGTGAAGCCGGAGCAGGGTCCTGCCACCTCCATTATATAGTGCCCCAGGCTTGGAGAGGGGGTTTCCAGGCACTAGAAAACCCCCCCCCCCCCTCGGTTTGCCTATGTGGGGAAGGCTATTTAACAAGTATGGCAGCGTTTTTTGTAGAACTACAATACGTAAGGGTCTATTTATTAAACATGGAAAACTCCATTAAAAACAGGTGCTGGCACAGAGTGGATTGACATCCTGGCTGTGTGTTTTGGATGATTCCTGCATGGACCTGAACCAGTGATGTTACAGGTGGAGTCTTATAATTTCACCTCTATAAGATCCAACAAGGATCCCACTATTTATCAATATTGGGCAATATTGAAGTTAAACAGCGACAGAAAATCTTCTTTTGACCAATTTAACAGTTATATGAAATAAATATAGACAATATACATTTAAATACATTATAACACATTTCAGTAGATATGTTATGATGGGAATTGAGGTGCAATAAGGTCCACCTCAACACCACTGTTCTCACTGAGCACCTGCCCAACAGCAAAGTTTTATATTATTTAAAATGATGGAAACCAGTGGAGAAACTGCCACCACTCCGGGGTGTGTGGCAGCTACGCTGCCTGGAGGTGAGAGGAGCCCAGCAATGCCCATCCACACTCTTAGGGCCTCTGCTTTACAGAGCATGTTTAGAGGTGCGGATCTCTACACATACTCAGGAGAGTGGGATGGTGGACTGGCATTGACAGAACATCTTCCAAATTTTGCTATGGGGCCCAGCTATGCCGTGTTCCACCCCTTTTGGCAAGTATATATATATATATATATATATATATATATATATATATATATGTCACACTTGCCAACCTTATATTGGCTGGGTCCGGGAGATCCTGGAGGGCACGAGGGGTGTATGGGCGGAGGTGAAAGGGCTTCGCAAATTGCGTCATTTTGGCCCCACCCTAGGTGACGTAATGCCTGTTTTGGGTCTTTTTACAGTGGTAAAAAGACCCCAAACAAGCATTACATCACTAGGGGCGGGGCCGAAATGACGCGAATCGCGAAGCCCTTCCCCCTCCACCCGTACATGCTGGCTCTAATTTTTATTGAAAGGGCAGATGCGGGAGAGTCGCCAGCTCTCCTGGGGTTCCGGGAGACCTACCCGAAATTCGGGAGTCTCCCGGTCATTCGGGGAGAGTTGGCATATATGATATATGTCTAGTTTAGGCATACTGGAAACTGAAGGTAGGTATTATGGTTTAGCTAAGTATAAACACTGCAGGTACTCCATGTATATCATTCATTGCGGTAATACACAGCTTTTGATATATTTTACAGCGTCACATTGTGATGTCATACTAAAGTAAAGCAACCTCTTTTATAGCTGATTGTGTGCAGCTAAAATGTATAAATCTAGGAATGAGCTGCATGAGTTTGTAGAAGTCTATCCATGAAAATAAAGGTGGCCTATCCTGGAGGGAGTATTACTTTGTAGAGTACATTTCAGAAAGAAAAGCTTTTGTGGCCTTTCGCGCTCCAGTGACGTCTTGCTAAATAAATAACATTTCTGATAGAAGGTTTTATGGAAACAGCGGATGAGTCAGCAAGAGCCCCTGTGAGAAGATGCATTTGATAAATAGAATATCATTATCACAAAATAGAATGTTACTCCTCTCTGAAAAATAATATCTATATCTATAGTAATGATTTTTCATATAAACGCATATTTAAGCAACTGTGTTTGTGCATTAAAGAATTTAAGTGTGGTTGTATCTGTTGTTAGCAGCAAAAAGCAAGCACAGCTTGAAAACACAATTAAACTTTAACTTTAGTAATTTAAAAAAAATAGTATGGTAAACGGTTATTCAGTTTTATTTAATACCATAAAATCGGCATGAGGGTGCAAATGTTACAAATGCACAGCACAACAACTCATAGCAAACAATCAGGGTGTAACATGCAGAATGGCAATATCTCTGTTACCACACCTGAGTGAATCCATTCAGGAGCTGGATTTGTGGAATGGCCGTAAGACTCAAGCCTAGGGTGGCAGATCTAAAGGGATGGCTGGATGTCTCTTTCCTTTAACCACTTTTTTCCTCATCTTTCCTCCTATGTTTATCATTTAATATTTGTCTTCTCTATTCTTATTAACTTCTGTCATATTCCTTTGTACTTCTGCTGTGAGTGAGGCACACACACATGCTGGTACTGGTACTCAAATGACTGGGTAGAATATATGTGGTGGACATAATTGAAGATAGGGTCATGCCAGTGGTACAGTAAAAATGGCACACATGGTATTCGGAGGTAAGAAATCCAGGCCTGGGCCCATTTCCTCCCACTGTAAACAAACTGGCTACTGTGTTTTCAGACATTCATAGATGCCTGTCATTTTAAAAGGAAAAAAATGGTATTGTTTATTAAGGCTAGTCGAAATGCATATCATATGTGTATGACCTGCATTCTTACTAGTGATTTCACTAGCATTAAAAAAAGATAATTGTAACTATTATCTGTGCGTTTACTGGCGTAATAGACAAAAAAATAGAACAGAACACAAATGGAACCCAATACAGGTCTAGTAAAAATGCCATTGGGTATGGTGACGCTAGAATCGATGTCTTCAAGTGTCAGGCTCGCCAACATGAGTTTTATTGGTATTAATAAAGCTAGTAAAATGCAGGTAGAACACGTCAGTGGGTAAGAAGCGTTAGATAAGGGATTAGGCCTAGTTTTAATACCTTGGCATGTTGCTTACATTGCTATGGCACAGTTGTTGTCAGGACTAGTTTAAATTTCCAAACCCTAGCTGTAACACTAGCCACTAACAACTTTATTTTAAAATGTTATTTTGTTTCAAAATGAGAGGAACATTGCTGTCTGCTGTGTATGTGTAGTAGCAAGCTATAGATTTTAGGGACAGATACAGGAGTGCACACTCCCATGGTATAAAAGGATACCATTCCTAAGAAGTTAGTTTACACAAAGCTAAACACGTGTTCTGTGCCATTATATTAAATAGGTCTGACCGCAGAGTAGAGAATATATAGGTGAATTGGGGGCTTGGACTGCACAAATCAGGGGCTGGGCTTACTCATAGTTGACCAATCTCCCAGAATGTCTGGGAGACTCCCGAATTCCAGGTAGGTCTATTCAGACTCCCGGGAGAGCAAACCATTTTCCTGCATCCTCCCCACTTCCTAATGAATTATCCCCCATGACAAAGTTATGCTTTTGCGTCATTGTGTCAAAGGTGCAAAATGACGCGATTCGCCCCGACCTCCACAGTGCTCACACTTCACCTCCCCCTGGGATCTCTCAGAGGCAAAGAGTAAAAAGTTGGTAATTATGGGCTTTCTGTGTGCAGTTTCTGTCAATAGTTGTTGGCAGGTATGAAATATAAACAGTCAAACAGTTTTTTATATCCTCATTTTACTCTTTCCCACATTTTATGCTTTTTTCCGTGTTCCTCATAGTCTATATATTAATAGCAAAAGCAGGATTTTCATGAGTGACTTATTTCTATGATGTCTATAACATTGTCTGAGCAGGTCATATACCAAATAAAAGATCTTGGTCTGTAGATTTGCAGAACAATATTGGCGTCATCGGTTGCATCTTTTCAGAGTTATTTTCCAAAACGTCCGCGAGTCAATGCATTACCATTGTGTCATTAAAAGTGACAGTTGGCAATACACCTGTGCACCTACTGGGTAACCTGGAACATGTGACCTGCTGGGATGTCTGGAAACTGTGACAGTTATTTGCAGCCCTGCTGAGTGACCTGGAAAATATGACCTTCTGGTTTGGTCTGGAAACTGTGACAGTCATTTGCAGCCACATATATCGTCGCGTTTTGCGGGGACCATGTCCAGCAATGTAAATTTGATGGAAGATCTTACACATATATTGTAGTGTATAAAGAAATTCTTTAACATAGTGATTGATAATATAGTTATTTTTAGATTGTACTCCGTTGTTAAAATTTCTATATATAATGTAGTGTATAAAAAAATTGAATTCTGTTAATAAAGTAATTTAGTCATTATCTTTCACTTTAATTTGAGGCGGTTACTGCCGGGTTTCTCTAGTCTAATGTATTTCAATAGGCCATTTTACTGATTTTACAGTACCATTTCTCACATTTTACACAAAATTTACCCAGATTTATATTTTTGAACTATTATACAGTAGTGTTTTTATCCTGTTGTGTATTACTGGAAGTGTTTGGTCCAGCACAATATTTCATATTTTGCAGAAATTGCAAAATACTCTATATACCGTTTAAGGACTAGACATGTTTTCCTACTTTAGGAAGAATTTTATATTTTTCCTCAATCTAACATGACATTTTATGGATATACAGTATGTAAACATTTTACGTGCTACAATAAACTGTTTAACACAAAATACTGTGGTCAAATGTCTTTTTATCTTACTTCATTTGATACTTGTTTTTAGGTTTCACCTCATTTTACACTTTCCCAGATGTTATATATCAGTTTGTTCTGGTCCTTTCTAGCACATACAATTGGAATTTGACTGTACTACAATTTTTACAACAACTTTATTCTCTCCTGCCCACTGCGTCTATTTAAACATGTGTCTTTAATTTGCAGGTGTGCGGGTGTACAGGTTTTTCATATTCTTTCTAAAATGTTACCTTTCAATTTTTGAGGCAAGGTGAATTTCAAGGTTTTCCCATGTGCCTTAATGCCCACAGACAGCCCTAGTCATACTTAATTTCCCATAATGCTCAGCTAGCTATCATAAAATCTGGGATTGAGTTACTTTGTCAAAACAAACAGAATGGCTACCTACCGTCACATTATCATAATCTGTCAGGCGGCACAGAGAGAGTGTTATACAAGTACAGTAAAGGAATATAGAGTGTGGACTCGGAAGGCACTCACTGCAGCCTGTAACTGCATGAGCTTAAGAAAATATATAGTAGATTATTTTATTCATGAAGTGTCATGCTCGAGCAATAAGTTTTACTGCTGGAAGCTTTGTTTAGAGATACAAAGGTAGTAGTTACACAATGGGGCAGAGAAATAAAAGTTATGAGAAAGCAAGTTTTTATAAACTTTTCTGGAGAAGTGATGAGGAAAGGAATAAAACACCCTGTCTGAAAACATTGAAGCAGTAATTTTCACCAGTGGTGAAGTGAAGAATTAATGCAATAACCTCCCAGCATATGTGTAATGTCAGGGATGGGTTAGTCAGGCTCCTTCAGAAACTACATCACAGCCCCTTGTTGCCTAATTCTGTAAACCATAGTAAGTCTGTAACAGTTCATTCTAAATATACAAAAGGACATGTTGCTGCATTGTGGGATATTCTATAACAATGACTCAGAGGATAAATAGTAAGAGATGTTATTTAACTACATCAAGTTTTCTAAAGTTTTGCCTTTCAATAACATTAAAATGACTCACAGTGTATTGTACATATAAACTTTGTTCATTTTCATTACATTTTTGACATGATAATCACACTTTTTAATTTTCACTACCCATTTTTCAGTACAGTATATAAAAAATCCTTAACAAGACTTTAATTTAAGCTCACCAAGTTACTTACGGAGTAACAATTTTAGTATACTTTTAAATTTATTTAACTTATTACTTATCTTAAAACCTTTTATAGAAAATGTGCTTGTTTTTTGGCAAAACCTAAACGACGACATTAGCATAGATGTAAAATATCAATATCATGTTGTCCAAATGACATTAAAATAGATTTTCTTACATACATAATAAGCAACTATATATATGACTATCTACTAAAGTAAGTTTTACCCAATTTATTATAAGGTGTTGTAGAGATAATGGTTAGTCCTGTAATACTGATAGGTTTCTGTTCTAATTTACTGGGCAGAGAGGACTGAAGCTTACAGCTGACACAGACAAGACTAAGGCCAAGAGCAGGTTAGGCAACCTGTTGCTCCCAATGCTGTTAGGACATTCCTTGAGTCGTGAGCACTGTCTGAATAGTCAGGCCTCTCACCCAACTACCCAGATAGTTGAAAGATGTACCTCACTCACTGTAGTGCGCAGGAGCAGGTATGTGTGATAATACAGGGGTGTTTTTAGTGGACGGGTTTGTTGGTGACCTAGTACTCCAGAATAACCAGTTATGTCTCTAAGAGACGGGGCATGCCCCACGTTGATGAAGCCAAGTCCACAGTGTGATGTGGCCAATCCCCTTTTTAGTGGAGACATGGTTACATCTTAAATAACAAGCTTCAAATGTCGGGAGGTCTGTTGGTATTACAAGTACCAACATACCAAGGCAAGTGATGCATACATAACATCAGATGGAGGATGTCAGGGAATAAAGGGACAACATCAGCTAGAGAGGAATTGGTTGTCTACTTCTGTCCTAGGGCAACCCAAAATCTAAATATAACCAAGACTCTAGCAGCACTTTAGGAGGTCATATTCCATTAAATGCTGGGCAACATCTCTGATTTACATACTTCACCTTCACTCATTTGCTTCTGTGAAGCCCCTCTCCCCCAATAATAGGGCAGCACATTTAAACAAGAGGGTTATTACTCGCAAAATAATTTCAAAAACTCTTTCTTGCATTACAATAATCCATAATTGGCTGCAGTTTGCTTCTTCATTCAGAATATTTTGAACAAATGAGTGACATTTCTGACATCTCCTGATCCATGTCTTACTGTAATTCGACAGGAGAAATTCTCTTTCTGCCAATAACTGAAATCAGTTACTCTTTGCTCACCCTAAGGACAGTTAGTTTATCCGCTAGCCCGCATAACTGAGAAGATAAATACCTCCACACTAGTAACGGATGCATGAATGGCACTTCCCCTAATAAATAATATATGCAAGAGAGTCCTACCTGCATAGTTGACAATGTTTTAAGCAATTTACAGGACACTATATTGATTAGACAGTGCATCTTAGCACAGTCAGCATCATACTGTCTCTGCGGTTCTTAAAACACTACAATTCCCATCATTTATATTACCTGTATTTTATTATAATGTAGTTTTTTTTAGATTTACAACACTGTACATCAATAAATATTAACTTATACCGCCTAGAGAAAGAGAGATAATAGATGGTAAGTATTGCACCTAACATGGCGAAAAAGAGAAAATTGGCAACTATGTACCTGTGTTTTATTCCGCATACACAGCAGTATTCTTGTATATTAATATTAATGATGAGTTATTAAAGGGCTACATTTAATGATCATGGACTGATTTGCTAATGATGGTAGTTTTATCACTGAAACTGGAACAGTTGTCATAGAAACACTGAATTTCATGGAAGATTAGAACCGTGTGTTCTATACAGTATAGTCTTATTATTCTTGCTGTAAAACCTTAGACCTTGTTTGATACTTGCAAGGAAAAACAGCAACATGGGACAGCGTGAGGAGATACCAGGATACTACCCTTCATGTTTGTGATACTGATGGCACAGACTGTTAAGGCAAAGTTGCAGTGGGTAAAACTAACACACTGTTAGATGGACTTTGTTGCTGGCAAGATGTGATGGCAGGGGACTTTTGAAGATGTTTAAATTGGTTAATTTACTATTATCTTTGAAGCACAGAGAATCTATGTATATTAATGATCAACAATAAAAGGGAGTTTTTATTAAATAGTGCCTGGGAAAAGTGGAGCTAATTAAAAACGGGTAAGGAGGTGTTTGGTTTACAGTCAAGGGTGTTTCTACTATAAGATGAGGTGAGATGCTTTTCTTAGGTTGAACCTTCCTACATCTCATTCGCCTCCTGGCCCCCAACATACCTGTTCTCATAACCCATGTGCTCTGGTCACTGGCCACCCCCAGCAGAAGCAAACACAATGACAGCCAGCATGATAGTAGAGACAGTAAAGGAAATACTCTTCCTCTCCTACCCCTGGTTACAGCACCATCTTTGAAAGATTAGTAAATTGGAGTACCGCTAATTCCTATTCTAGACTAAATATGGTGAGAATTTACATGGTGAGAGTGAAAGGAATTGTCCGATGATCCAACACTACCGTTATCAATATGCTGCTGTGTTCAATGGGTGTATAGCCCGAACATATAATGCCAAAGGGTAGGGCAGGCGTGGCGAACTAGATGCCCCTGACAAATGATCTTTTTGTCACTCAGAAATGCTGTCTTTTGAAACATTACTTTACAACATTCAACCATCCTAAGCACTGCACTGATTAGTAGACCACTGTAAATAAAATACATTATTAAAAAAACATTATTAGTAGACCTTACCGCATGGTAACTAGCCAAGAATGTGCTGTAACCCATAGTAGCCAAACAAATTTTAATTGTCATTTTATTGTACAGTTTATAATGTGAAAATAAATTTCTGATACATTTCTGATTGGTGAATATGTTTCATAGTAACTTTCTACCTGGTAACATGCACATCACTTTTCATAAATGTCCTCTATTCACTGGGTTAGAAAGAAACAGCAAAGCATTGGAAAGCTGTTCCACCATATATTTCAGATACAGGAACTATATCCCCCTCTGCTGTCAATCACTGTTATGTTCACCTCTTCCTTAAGAACATTATGATGTCGCCATGACTATTTCAGTCACATGGTATAGAGATCACAAGTGAAGAGTTAGGTAGTTCTGTTGGGCATAAGCAGGTGAAAATGAGGTGTGAGGGACAGTCTGGTCAGGAGGGGGGATATGAGGCACAATGAATTGAGAAGATGCCATCTGGTACACAAGTAGGTGAGAGAGGAGCATGTGAGACACAGGCTGGTGAGGGGTGGGACATGTAGGGCTATTGAGGGCAATATATGGGTCATATAGTAAAGGTGCAAAAATAAAAAGTGTAGGGAAGACTATATTATTTTAAAAACAGAAGCATTGATTTGATTTTTTTTATCTTAAAAAGGTTTGATGCTGATTAACTGGAGCAAGCTGAACATGAGATCATATGCCGTTTGGGCCAGCCCTATAGTGCACCCACTTAGCTGGCCTTAGCAGGGACAGACCCTTATATTAGCAAACCGAGATGCTGGCTGGAGGACACTTTGTGGTGGCTGGCCCTAGCACCAAATTCCAGCCATCCTAATCCATTCCTTCTTCTTTCCTCAATTCATGTGGACAATGACTCCCTTGGTATGTGTGGAGACTTCAATACTGAACTACACAATGTACACCAACATAATTTTGTTGGGGAGGGGGATTGATAATATAATGTAGGGACTGGTGAGTGTGAATTAACTACTGTTATGTTGTGGAGTTGCTTTTAATGCAATTTAGGGTCTCTATAATATTTGATGTTGGAGTTAATAGGGGGAAATAGGCCTATTCAATTTAAATGCTATTGATTTGGTGTTGGGGCTGGTTGGCGGGAATTTGACCTATTTATTGAATATGCAAACTATTTAATATCAGGGCTGGTTGGTGGCAGGGAGACCTACAGTGTCCACTCTTTGCTTGGCTTTCCAGGAGGTGACCCGTACCTATTCCTTTTCCAAAAAGGGACAGAACATTCCAGGGGATAAATGTATCAAGCTGAGAGTTTTCCAGTGGGTTTCAACAACCAATCAGATTCTAGCTATCATTTATTTAGTACATTCTACAAAATGATAGCTAGAATCTGATTGGTTGCTATAGGCAACATCACCACTTTTCAAACCTGACAGAAAACTCTCAGCTTGATACATTTACCGCCAGGATTTGGCCAAGCAGTAACTGAGCTTACGACACTAGCAGCAGCATGTAGTAAAAGCGCAAAGAACAAGTTGGAGACAGCAGCACTGTCTGACAATTATCCTGATCCTGGGGGGACATACTCGAATTTGTGGGCATATCCAAAGCAACCAGAAATTTGTCCTGTCTGCAGGGACAGTTAGGAGGTATGTCCTGCTTCATGCTTCACTTCTCAAGAAGAGAGAGCTGTGTTGACCCAACAGTGGCTATTCAATGGAAGAAACTGCATGTTCAGCTTGAATATGGATATGAAATAATTTCCTCCCCCTTCAACTCTCAACTAGTATCATTGGTCTTATCATAGACCTGGACCCAGATATGCTAATAAAAGAGCACAACCAAATATATCATCTACTGACAGTGAGATTTCTGAATGTGCAAAATTGTGGGCCTCCAGTGGTGTGCGGTGTTGTCATGAGCCCTCAGGCACTGAGTTTTGTGCGACACTAATGATGTTTGCATAAAAAACTGGCAATGTTTCTAGGGGCGCAGTATTTAGCTTGGGTGGATCAGACCGATGAAAGCTAACTGTGGACTAGGCAAAGAAATTATGTTTTGTGGGAAGACCTAATAAAATTATATTTAACAGGTGGAAAAGGTGCATATATGGGGATGCGTTTGCCTGGTTTGCAGGCAGATACAGTGTCGTTTTGTTGGTGCACAAATAGAGGGAGTCGGAGAGTGGACTGTTGCTAGGCATGCCACCTCCGCAGCTCGGACATGTATCCTCTGGCGGTGTAACACTCTGGGCCAATCAGTTGGATTATTCCTCAGGCTAAAATATGCCAGCTGGCCCCTGCTGGTTCACTGTTATAATTTGTAATATTAAATGGAAATGTTTTTCAGCATATAGCATCGGGGTAGAGTATGATGGTGAGATGCATATCATTGTGCCCATAGCACATACCACAGCTTCATATACATCAAATAGAGCACTGCCTATTTCGTGTTATACTGTTCTGTGTTATAGATTATTATACCGTACAGTGTGTAAATACCTGGATGAACGCTTTACAGTTTGAAATATCTGAAAATACCTGTCCTGTGTGGTTTTCATACTCGGAGTAAAGCTATAGATGAAACCAGTCATAAACCAAATCTATCCCACCACTCTTGTACACCCCAATGAACATATGTTTTATAGTATTACCCTATTACTCCTTTATTGAAAAGTCACTCCATTAAACAAACAACAGCTTTACAGACTTCTCTCTCAGATATAACCTTTTGTGATTCAAAAATCACTTCCCATGCAAACAAAACAAGCCATAAATATTCTGGTCATTATTTAATCTAGAACTTTTAATCTGTCTGGTCATTCCAGAATCTTTGAATAAAACACCTATAAGAAATTAAGATAAAAAAAATCTCCTTGCTGAAGCACTAGGCTAGAAAATAACCCAGATGAAAAGGACATTTTAAAGATTAAACAAAAAACACAGACTGATTAATCCCAGAAGTAAAGGAGGAGATTCTTTAAGGCTTCAAAAAGCCTGAATATTCATGAAAATGTTTTGCATCATTAAGCGAAAAGAATTAATTAGTATTACGCATAAAAAAATAAGATTATGCAGGATACAGCAGGTGGAATGCTTGTATTTTTGTTGGACGAGGGACAGTACTCAGTGAAGGAAAAGCAATTCTTTATGAGTAAGAATAATTTGATCTCTCTGTCATGCTACAAAATTAGACTATTTGGGTAAGAACAAAATGTAAAATAAGTCCATACTCCTGGAAGATCAAGAATGGGGGGGTCAAAGAGACAAGTGTTAGGTTGGGATTTGTGTTATCATGTTCATGATACTGCAATTTGCATCGAACCGCACCATTTAGCAATGCTCACTTCAAGCATTCCAGACATTTCCAGAGAGAATGCAAGTAGAAATAAGTCTAGGAATTACAGAGACACTACCACATTTAAACGTTATTAAGGTCAAATGTTACTTTGCAGTTATTCCAGTTATTTTACTTATTACCTGTAGTAAACAGCAGTTTGTATTCTATTTTTCTGCAGAATTTGTTTGTTTCTGTCATATGACATCATTTGCATCTCAGGCTGGGATTGAGGAGGTGCTAGGGCTACGGGCGGAGGGAGCAGTGGTCCCCTCAATGGGCCTGATTCACTAAGGTAAGAACTCTTTATTTTTTACTTAAGTTTTCTCCTGGACAAAACCATGCTACAATGCAAGGGGTGCAAATCAGTTTTCTATTTTGCACATAAGTTAAATAGTGTCTGTTTTTTCATGTAGCATACAAATACTTGATAGCTTATTTGTACACTGAAATTTAAAGTTGATATTTGTGTGCTACATGAAAAAACAGACAGTATTTAACTTATGTGCAAAACAGAAAACTAATTTGCACCCCTTGCATTGTAGCATGGTTTTGTCCAGGAGACTACTTACTCTGTTTTTTACTTAACTTTCCTTAATGAATCAGGCCCAATGTGTGAGGCACCTAATGACTAAAAGACGTGTGAATAAACTAAAAGAGCAAAAGATCTCATGCTCATATCATATAACCCACAGTAACATAAATGGTAATGAACCTGTGGTCAATCAACCATCTTTACAGAGGACATGTATTACCAAGGAGAGAACAAGCTAATTTTCTAATGTGTACAATTACAGAGTGATGCAAAATAAGCTCTGACTCACTGCACAGAAGTAAATGCTAATTTTCAAACAAAGAAATAAGGCAGGACAGAGACCATGTTTTGTCTGGTCCTTTAATTTAGCATGTCCTGCACTGCCTATAGTAGTCCTGTATATAAAATCCTCTCTCCTGTTAAGCTTGGCTTTTCCAAACAGGCCCCATGGAGTTCTCATGAATAGCAAAAGTGTGGTCCTTTTCTTGGCCTGCCGGATGGACTTTCAAGTGAAGTACAATCTTTTTCTGATTGACATAAACCTGGTCACCCCCTTGGACCCTTCAGCAAGAGTTCAGCAAGAGATCAACAAATTGGGAGATAGTCCTCCATACTGACTCCTCTTTAAGTTCCTACAATCACTGAAACATAACAAACCCTGGAGATGTGGAGTGCACTTTGACCAAAGGACAGTTTTCCTCGGTTGCCATAAATACTAATTAGAATGAAATACTATAAATCACAAAATAACTTTATCTAAATATGTTGATGTTATGGTGTACACCACTTGTTGCACCGCAATAACACCACATATCACTTTTTTTCTGGCAATGATTTTCCAGAGTCTGAAATAATTTTCTGATTTTGTTTTTCTGTGCTGTTTTCTTTATTATGTACTCCATTCAATAAAAACCATTGAAACCAGGTAAGGAACTATAGAGGGTACAGTGGGTGCAGTAGTTATGGGGCCTAGAGGTGAGTGAGGGGCGCCTTCCAATGCTGGATCATTCCCACCTCTGAGACACTCTTCTCACTGAAGCCCCAATTCTGCTCAGTTCGGCCTAACATGTGTATTTTCAGTTGCATGTACTTTAAGATATGTGCAACACAAAATACAATGTAAGTATGCAACTGAATCGATACACTTTATAAAAAATGCATAGTAAAACAAAGTGAAATTTTGTAGCTGTAAGTTGCAATATATATATATATATATATATATATATATATATATATATATATATATATATTGCTTTTCTTGTAAGAAAAAAGGTGACAGAACTCACATCACGTAGTCAATCACTGTACACACACCCACACACGTGAGTTGTGTAATGAAACATAAAGGTCACCGCCCGCAGTAAGCACTCAGCGCGCGACCACACGACCAATCAGAAGCTGAGCAGCGCTACAAGCCGAGCAGTGCCATCACAACCAGCGCGGACGAAGTCCGCATGCATCAGACTGGACACACAAGCAGCCCGCATGCACCGCTTTAATGATTTTGCCGTTGACCTGCTACGCACGACAGGGCGATTCAAGTCCACGTGGACCAAACATCAAATGTTCACAAGTTACTTTTAAAACTTGGAAAATTATTTGAAAAAAGTGAGTGAGTTCTATGACAAAAAAAGTACTGTGTATATATATATATATATATATATATATATATATTCACACATACAGGACACTGTATAACATCTACAGAAAATGTACTTTTAGAAAAAAAATTGTCCCCCTTCTGTGTAGTGTGTAGTCACATCCTATGCACTAAATATACAAAGCCTGAGTTATCTTATTAAGAGTACAAACTTTTAATACAAGCACATAATTAGTCTGCTTAATTAAGAAGATGAAACATTGGCAGCAGCTTTTGAATTAAAGTTTTGGTGAAGTGATAAGATGTGGACAGGATTAGTGAAGTGTTTACCCATATACCATTAAAAAAAAAAAATCAGAGCTTTTGATTTTCCTACTAAGGCCCCCTTCCACCATTGCCCCCTCCCATTAATTGGTGATTGAAGGAAGCTGATTCAATCTCTCTGAAGAATTCATTTGAACATCGCTACAGCATGTCTGGATCCTGCCATCAGAAAATTAACACAGCAGCTTTTTTTTTCCTATTTAAATTCTGCTTTGCATTCCCAATCATAAAGTATTATTTATTCATTTGCTTTTCTCTACAGCCTAAAGAGAAATGCAGGAAACCTGGAATAATGAAAATTTACAAATGCATTGGCTGTTATAATAAAAATAGACTTATCTGATATAATTCTTACGTAAAATACAAACTAAATGCAGTTTAAACTATTTTGTCTTTTTATTGTTAATTTGTGTTGCATATAAATACAACTGGATGGCCACTGCTTTAACAATCTTTGCAGTAGCTGAAGCAGGGGCGGATCTAGACTTTATGTTTAGGGGGGCAATTTTGCATAATCACGCCCCTCCTTTGCTCTGATTGGCTGGCCTGCGTTAACCCCGCCTTCTGCCCGCGATTGGCCCCGCCCCTCCCATTTTAATCGGCGGCTGGGACCTAGCTTTTTGCTGCTAGGGGGGGCGAATGCCCCGATCGCCCCCCCCCCCCCTGGATCCGCCACTGAGCTGAAGTCCCTCTGAAAAGCTGAGACTAATGTGTGTAAGGAATATTATATAATATACAAGACTAAGCAATATAAAGTAGAACGGCGTTACGCTATAAACAGGAAAAGCATGAAAATGAGCTCACCTGTTAGTGGGACAATCCCAATTTATGTCAAAAGTGGCTGATCTCTATTGATAGGCATTCTAAATAATTTGGAGGTCATCTTTTGGACGCAGGATATCGATCATTCTCAGCTTGGTTTGTTGACATATTGAGGAAAGCCTGGTCCCCTGATGGTGCATTCCTAGGGAGGGTAGCTAGTTTGCTCCTGGGCACCTGCTAGTGCTTGGGTAGAGGTTGACTGCTGCAGGCTTCTTGATGTGCATTTTGGTATATTAATACAATCTATGGAAGCTTGGCAAACATTCTATTTTCATATGGTAATTCTTCTAATGACCCACATGTTCTGCGATTTCGCAGAACTTTACTTGTATTATCTATGCTAGAATACCATGCAAAAACATGCTGGGTCTTGTATGAGAATTGGCATGTGAGAACAACCATAGACAGTGATAGAGGTCAACAGTGTCAGCTACTGAAGTGGTATCACTGGAAACCAGGGTATTGTAAGGTTCCTAAAAGACCTGGTGGTAAATGTATCAAGCTGAGAGTTTTCCGGCGGTTTGAAAAGTGGTGATGTTGCCTATAGCAACTAATCAGATTCTAGCTATCATTTTGTAGAATGTACTAAATAAATGATAACTAGAATCTGAATCGGAAAACTCTCAGCTTGATACATTTACCCCCTGGACCCACATCACAACAAACCAAAAGTAATACAAATAAATAGATAGAGCCTGATTCATTAAGGGAAGTTAGGCACAAAGGAGTAGGTTTTCTCTTGGACAAAACCATGTTACAATGCAAGGGGTGCAGATTAGTTTATTATTTTGTACATAAGTTAAATATTGTCTGTTATTTCATGTGGTACACAAACACTTGATAGCTTTACTTTTACACTGAAGTTTAAAGTTGATCTAGGACATACCCTACCCAAACTATAAATCTGTCCCTACATTTTACATTTACCTCCCCCTCCAATGTAACATGGGTTTGCCAAGGTGCAAAGTTACTCATTTTTTTTTATATACTTTCCTTATATATACTGATGTTGGAGTCATGCGACAGTTTAAGTATATCAAAAAAGTTAATATAAATCAATTATTATCATCATTATCATCAATAATAATAATAATAATAATATACATTTTAAAAATGACCTGGTGCACTGTGCTTTGAACTATGAAGCAATGTCCCTGATTTATACCAAGCAGGAATATTCTATGAGGGAAAATATTTTCTCTATAAATGATCTTTTCAAACATTTTATGATATGCACTTACAGTACTTAAATATCATAAAAGAGCTGGGGAGGGTGAGCTGGTAAGTAGATAGGTGCTTAGTGAAACTTACAATAAGAGAAATACAGATACCACATACTTACCAACTTTCTGAAGTTGGCTTCCAGTAGCCTGCCGGGGAGGTGGGGCTCCAAAATTTGCATCATTTTGGACCCCCCCCCCCGTGACATAATGATGCAAACGCGTCATTTTACAGCAGGCGGCGGGGCCAAACGCCGTGATTCCCCTTGAATCACTGTGTTTTGGACCTAATTCTGCCCACTTTACTAGAAAGTGGGCAAATGCGGGAGATTGCCACACTCTCCCGGGAGTCCGTGAGACTCACACGAAATGCGGGAGTCTCCCGGAGAGTTGGCAAGTATGAGATACCATGATTATATTCCAGTTCATTTTGCAAATGTGTACATACCTAATCCCTCATATTTCTTCATTTATCATCTATTTATAAAACAAAACTTTAAGTTTACATTTAATTTCCCTCTGAACTTAGAACAGTAACGTTTGCTTAAAAAATTCACATTAACATTACCCTGACTATTTTTAAGACTAGATCATATTGTTGTTACAAATGTAAATCACACATTCAACAGGAATATGCAACTGCCACAGTAAATTCATCCTTAGCAGAAACAGGGTTTAAATACATCTGCTTCAATAGATTAGTTGATCTCATTACCATAATGCCTGTGTTTTAACCGCTGAAATGTTTAATCCTACACAACATCCTATTCTCACCCAGTATCCACCCTTGCTGCTGAATTTAGTTCATGAACATAAATAAATGAAATGCTGCATGCATTTCTCTTGATTACGTTCAGGATAAACACACGTTTCTCATTAGACCGTCTACATTTTTCATTAACAAACATGTCAGATTTCACCGACTTCCTGTCAAGCTGACTAATTTAAAATCAGCCTCATGATTTTGACCATCAGAATGTAATATATGTGTTCACCCTCGTCTCTCTGATTTAAAGAATCATCTTTCTCTGTTTATTTTATTGCTAATTCCATAAAAGAACATGTATACCCTAATGTATTTTGTCCCCTGCAGTGACTTTATCTTACTATCTATCAATTGGCTGGATAGCACAAACCAGTCCCCTCAAATATTTGTTTTGAACAACCTGTTTGACTGTGTACAAGAAGCCGGTAGCCCAGCCATAGCATATATTTCATTACCTTGTTGCTTTGTACATTATGTTCTCAACAGCATGACCTTTACCAGCAAGAGAGACAGACTGAGTAAATATGTCTGGATCTCTTACCCTCCAAGCATGCGTTACAGCATCATATACAGACACCCGACACACATCCATTAATTTTAATCTCCAGTCAATATTAATATTTCAATACAAATCTTGAACCTGCTACCTGTTTGTGTCATTTTTACTCTTTACTTTAGCCCTTGCAAAATAACTTTTCTAGGGGCCTTTATTCGATTAGTGGCAGGTTACCACTTGCTAATTTTTTTAATCTAATACTGGGGCATGATATTTAGTGTGCTTTTATAAGTGGAACTTGTAGACTGCTCTCATTCAAAGAGCTATCTATCCCATCATGCCTTGTTTCAATTAGAGATGAGCGGGCTCGGATTCCGCTAATCCGAACCCACCCGAACAGTGCGGATCCGAACGGGATCCGAGCACTGTTCGGATATTTCCGGCGGGCAAAAAAATGAAAACGAGGCTCTGTCGTCCAAGTCTCGCGTCGAATCTTGCGAGGGGTGGGAGGGGGGGGGGGGCCCAGAACAATTCCATCTTGTACCTCTTTTTTTGGCATTATGTGCTCAAGCTACCTCGGTGCAACCTTTTGGCCTAAAAACAATATTGTGAGGTGTTCAGAATAGACTGAGAATTAGTGGAAATGATTGTTATTGAATGTTATTGAGGTTAATAATAGCGTAGGAGTGAAAAAAAAACAACACAAAACTGTTTTTTAGCACTTTTTATGTTTTTTTCAAAATAAATCCGAATCCAAAACCTTAAATCCGAACCAAAACCTTTCGTCAGGTGTTTTGCGAAAACAAATCCGAACCCAAAACCTCAAGCAAATCCGAATCCAAAACACAAAACACGAGACACCAAAAGTGGCCGGTGCACATCCCTAGTTTCAATGTTCAGAGTTTCTCTGTTCAGCTGGAAACCTCATGCAGACATCAGTCAACAGCTCCTACTAGTCTAAAGTCGCTGAGAATTCGATACACAAAGTTATTATTCTCACATAATGACGTTAAAATATTAAATAATATTTTGAGGAGTCTGATTATAAATAATCTATTTGTTGATCAAGGGAAACCCATTTCTTTAAGGAGCTACTGGCTTCAAAATTAGTAGCCGACCATAAATAAGTATGTTGATGTTTATTTACCTGAACTGAATACAGAAATATAAATGATTGTGCTTTGTATTTACTTCGAAGTCCAACCTCCCACTACCCCAAAATAGCAGTTCTAGGAATCTTAACATTCCCAACATACAGATATGTAAATTAATCCCTGAAATTGCTGAATTCTAATGCATGTAACAGAAGCATGCCTCACTCTATGAATCCAGTTTACTAATTGGGTGATCAGACCCGGGTCTCTGGCTTTCCTCAGTAAATATAATAAATTCATTAGTTTAGATATGTTTAGATATGGTTGATATTTTGAAATGTTAATAACAGAACAAATTATTTTAGAATGGTTTTAAATGAAAAAAATGTCTGGAGTGATTTGGCATTTTGAGCGGAAGACTTGAAAGGTCAAAATGAAGTTGTTTGTATGTATAAATTGTATAATGCCTGAAAACAGATCTCTGTCTCCACCCATTGTTTGTAATCATATTCCCTATTTGATGATAAATTGATTTCTAAATCATTATTATTCATTTTCTGTTGTCTCATGGTTGAAATACAGCAGTTAAACTGATCAGTTTCTCCAGAGTATTAACGGAGTGTGGAACTGATTAAATGAAATGCATCACCTTTGTATGGCAAGTAGGGGGGTTCCCTGCTACTCGCTACACCTGGCTTGCTCTGCAGCTCTCAGCACTTGAGGGCTAAAGCCTACCCATAATGCTACAATAGAGCTCTATGGATGTAGCATCATAAAGCCCTATTTAGTACTATGGACAGGTTTGCAGGGTGCTTGTTTTCCTTGCAGCTTCACTGCAGGAAAAACCATCAAGGTTTCGAGCAGGCCAATTCCCATCTTCAAGTAAAAGTGAGTTTGACACTAAGGGGTATATTTACTAAACTGCGGGTTTGAAAAAGTGGAGATGTTGCCTATAGCAACCAATCAGATTCTAGCTGTCATTTTGTAGAATGTACTAAATAAATGACAGCTAGAATCTTTTTCAAACCCGCAGCTTAGTAAATATACCCCTAAATGTGGAAACATTTTACTGCTTCAACAATGTATTTAAGTCTGATTGTATATGTGTATCACTATTTATAGTCTCCCTAATTGTACATCACTTGGAATATGATTGGTGCTTTATAAATAATAATATTATTAATAATAAGAATGTTTATAGTATATATTTATACAATCAATTTAACATTTTTTTGTGTTCCACATTTTCTATAATCTCAGGATATTCTGTTATGGCCAACCAATGAGAAGTAAGTCAATAAGAAGACTAATATCTGTACTGAACGGCTATGGTTTTTCGTGATATTTCCACTGAGTTGCTTCATACTTGTATTGAGTGGTTTCCTGTAAGACTAAAGAGAGCAGCCTAGTTGTGTAATTAGATTCAAACTGAGCGTCTCTTAGCTCCTGCAGCCAATTCAACCCATCAATAAGGTTAAGGGAGCCAAACCTGCCCATAGAAACTTTGTATTAAGAGTCAAAGATGTTTGACAGGAAACAAATTAGATCAATTGGATGAATAACAGATTAAAAAAGTTAAACACCGTTCAAAGGTCAGAAAGATGCCTTTTCTTTTAACACTCTGGGTACGAAAATCAGCCTTCTTTTACTCCCAAACCAGGGAATGTTAAGTAGTTCCTTCAAGTAATATTGTAATCAAGGAAATTATAACCATCAAATATAACCTTAGCTTAATTTAAATTTCATTATGTGGAATTCAAAATTATATGAACTGTGTTGCATATAAACTATAACTATTGTCATTGATTTGCAAGCTGTCACAATGCTCCTCAGTGCCGGACCGTGGGGAAAACAGAGCATACATAAAGCAGGGACATAGAAGGTAGACAAAGTAATAGTGGACATGAACATTAAGGGTAGGGAGACACAATATGCATTTTTTAATGAAATAGTAAAGGACAAAATAAATGCATATCATATTACACAATTTACTGCTGTTCTTGTACTGCCATCCACACCTTCATCTGGGCTTATCCAGCACATTTAATGCTAAAGCTTATGACTAGGTTTAGGCTTTAAACTATAAAATAGCAAAGATTTGGAAGAATACAAGTTATGGGGGAGGCGGTGCTTAGAGTGCTGTACAAAACGCAGCACAATAAATTTAGCGCTGTGTGTTTATGCAAACCAGGGGACATAGTTTAATAGATTGGATGTTTCTGTGTTATTTGGCAAAAATATCAATATCAAAGGGTGTATGTATGCACTGCATAGAACACTAACGTAGCAAAGAACAGCATACTAAAGGACATAAAAACTTTGCAAAAAACACAAAACAATATTTGCATAGTACAGCAAAATAAGGGTATACTTAGTATGTTGTGGACAACACATAGCACTGTACTGTTAAATAGCAAACACTTGGCATCTGCAGAAAGGCAAATAAGACTATATACTGCTACATGCCCAGTATAACAAAATAAGTAAATACTATGTATGCAATTTGAATGTCCACCATATACAGTTCTGAGCCTAGAATTACAGTTCCATGTCCACAAGACACAACCCAGTGCACTATAGCCTAAAAGTAGTATTTTCAACATGCTATTCCCTGCGGAACCTCCATTAAAAATTTCTCCATGAGTAGTAGACCTCCCTTTCTACACTGATTGGTATTGGGCAGACCTCCAAATCTGGTAGCTAGAGTTGAACAGACACCCAGGGGTAAATGTATTAATGTCCGGATTCTTCAACTCCGTCGTGTTCAGCGTCTTCGGCGATTAAATTTAAAGCGGCGCTGCATTGTAAAGGGAAGTTTCCCTTTATAATGCAGCGCCACTTTAAATTTAATTGCCGAAGACGCTGAACAAGCCGGAGTTGAAGAATCCGGACATTAATACATTTACCCCCCATTCTGCTGCCAGACACTGAAACCCTATTCTGGTGAATAATGCTGAGCCAACCTCCTGATCTGGTGGCTAGTGTAGGGCAGACCTCTCAGTCTGGTGGGTAATTTGGAGCTGACTCCCTATCTGTTGGATAGTGTTAAGTAGAACCTCCATACTGGTGTTTAGTGTTCAGCAGAACCCTCATTCTTGTGGCTTGGGATAAGCAGAATGCCATCCACTGGTAAGAGTTGAGCAGAACCCCCTTAACATAATGGATCTCCCAATCATGCAACTAGTGTACAGAGGGCCTCTAATGGTGAAAGGGAAGCTGCAGTGACTTAATGTCAACTCAACCAAGAATCCACCACCTAGTTTTCACCACTATTTTTCTCATAAAGTGATAAAGTTAAAAAGCAAAAAACATTACTACAGACACCTGTTTATTTGTGGATGACACAGATGTCTATGTTTGGACAAACTGCCAACATCTACATATGACTCTATAATATACAGTGTATATAGTGATTGTTCTGAAAGACACATTCACACAATGTACACAAATTAATAATATGCAGTTACAGCATAGATAGGTATTTCACTTTAGGAGAAAGTGATCAAGCAGTGAATCATCTCTCTTTACACAGATCAACAAAAATGCTTTTATTAGTGTGGTGTACATTATAAAATATAAGATTCATTATTAAAGCTACCAAAATATATAAATAATTTAGACTTTGAAGCGAAAACATTTAATTTTGCAGTTAATTCTAAATCCATAGCACTGCTCACCCCCCCTCTCCACTCCCCCCCAAAAAAAATAAATAAAGGTTTAATGAAACAGTTAGCTCAGTCTGCCTCATTAAAGTTACCAGGGGCGGGCAGGGACGGGGGGCAGGGGGGCGCATGTCCCCTGGGCCGGACATAAAAACATTATTTCGGGCCGCCAGGTTTGTACTTGGTGGCTGGCCCCTCCCCCGGGACCAGCCACTTTTAATTGGCCGCAGATCCTAACGATCTGTCCCCCCTCCCTCCCACTTTGTATGCTCGCGCGATGCACCTCTGTGTCACATGGGATGCGCACAGGTGCCGTCCCATGTGTGAAGAAACTGACAGCTCGTGGGATTGAGCCTGGTAAGTGCCGGGGGGTATTATATTAATATTGTGTATGTCAGTGTTAGTGTACTAAATTAATTTTTGTGTGCGTCTCAGTGTACTAAATTAATGTCTGTGTGAGAGGGGGCCAGTATATGAATGTATTGTGTGTTTGTGGGGGCCACTATATGAATGTATTGTGTGTTTGTGGGGGCCACTATATGAATGTACTGTGTGTTTGTGGGGGACAGTATATAAATGTATTGTCTGTTTGTGGGGGACAGTATATGAATGTATTGTGTGTTTGTGGGGGGGGCAGTATATGAATGTATTGTGTGTGTAGGGGGGCAGTATATGAATGTATTGTATGTGGGAATGACCAGTCTAGGAATGTAGTGTGTGTGAGGGAGGGGGTCTTAATATAATGTGGGAGGTAGGCTATCAATTTAATCGCGGAGTGCAGGTGGGGGCTAAGTATTGGGTGCTATTTTATTTGTGGGGTGATGGTGGGGCAATTTAATTTAATAGTGGGTCCTATGAATTTAAAATGGAGTAATTGCACCTTTAAGTTAATGCTGGGGTGGTGAGCTATTAATTGATTGTGGGGCTGTTTGGGGAGAATGAGGTCTATTTATTAAATGTGATTATGAATTATTTAATGCCTGGGATTATTGTGGGAAATGGTTATATTTGTTAGACGTAAATGCTATTTAAAATATTGCTGGGGCTGTTTGAGGGGAGGGAAATAGGTTTATATATTAAATGTGTTTGCTATCTAATGTCAGGGTTGGTTGGAGGGAAAGAGATCTATTTAGAAAATATGAATATTATTATTTTAAATTGTTGTGGCTGGAGGGAGGCCTAATTATAAAACGTGGGTGCTATTGATTTAACACTGGGACTTGGAGTTTTCTAAATTTTATGTACCCATTTTTTTTTCCAAATAGGGCCTCTAATGTTCCAGGATCCAGACAACCAGCAAATGAGTTAAAGTAACCAGGAGCCACAAGGGGTGACAGTGAACAGGTAGGAGAGAGCAGGACAGTCTGCCAACTGTCCTGAATCTGGTGAGACAGTTCCGAACTTGGGTGACTGTTTCGCTTAGGACAGTTGGGAGGTATGTCCCGCTTCACCGTGTACTGCTCGTGAAGGCAGATGTGTGCACCTAACAGTAGTGCACACAGTATTGCCTGTGTATTTTTCTAAAATGATAACCATGCTACATCATAGTGGGTTACCCAGTCTAAAATGCCCAGGCCCCCCAGAGCCTTAATCCAGCTCTGGGCCTGGGCATAATATATATATATATATATATATATATATATATATATATATATATATATATATATATGGATTAAGCAACACTACAATAGCCTCTTTTTATATAGATAAATATATATTGCACCAAAAACCACCCTTTAAGGATGGGCCGCTGCTGTGTGCTTGCCCCCCGGGCTGAAGTCTCTCAGCCCTCCTCTGAAAGTTTCACCCCTAAACATTAGAAGCACGTCTCACCAGTGTTCAAAAATATAAATATAATTGCTAGAGATAACAGCAAGTCTTAAATGTTACTATTTTGTTTATTCATTACTCACGGAATGATTTGCAGTGTATATAGTTGCTTTGGATTCTTAGCAAAGTTTTATTAAGAAAATTAAGCACATTTTCAGTGCAGTTGCCAACTTTCTGTTTAAATTCAAAGGACACTTTTTTTTTTAAAAAACGCTGTCCCTAAAATTTATGTATACATTTTTCACACTGAGTAACTGCACTCTATCATGTCTCTTCTTGTGCATTGGGTATTCTTAGTATCTATTATGACTTATTGAAGTTGAGACTGGAATAAAACTGCAATGATCATGTCTAGTGATCATGTTATTTTGGGGGTATAATGTCTGAGCTCTGTCAAGAGTGAAAATCTCATAACAAGCAAAATGTCCCTGGAAACTGTATTCAATTGCTGGCAACTATATTTCACATTTTCGCCACTTGTCTCCCCTGTGGCACAATACATGGCTGAAGCATTGAAGAGTGGAGTGCAAGGTTGTTTTTAGAAGGACATATTGTTGTTTAAGGGATAAAGGTTAAGGTTGATTAGCTAAATAAATACTATATCATAATTATGTCTTCTTTGCCTCTTTAGATGCCAGGTGGTTGAGGATTTATATTTCCAGAAAGTATTGCAAATGCTCGAGTATCTAGATATTTAATTATTCAATGACTAATTATTTATGGAATACTATCTCAGTTCAGCTGCTAGACCTAGAGAGTTCAACTGTCATTTTTGTTGCTATATCTGTTCCTTCTTTCAGGATCTCTGCGGCCTCCTTGGTAGTGGCAGCTGCCTCCACAGCGTTTGTGAACATGAGGAACAAGTGTCTTGGCTCTGTGTCCAGCATTAATCATGATGCAAAAAAAAAAAATACCAGGTACACAGCTACTGTCGGTTGATATTCACAGCGTGCCCATACAGCACAAACAGGAAAGCTTTCTCCAGAACCAGAAGAGGAAGGACATTTAGTTAAGATTAATGACGAGGAAGAGTTGTGGATGGGCCGTCTTACGTTTTCTATAGTGGTGTGTTTAATATTGGTGGCTGACAATGCTTTACAGTAGCCACAACCTTTCCAAATCATCAACTACAATTGATATTCCAGTACTTTATGTATTAGTTATTTCCCGCACCTCTTTGATTGTAAGCTCATTTGGGGAGAGCCACAGGTTTTACAAATAAAGGATAATCATCGTCATCCTCCTCATCACAATTAGGTAATTGTTTAATTCTGAATTTTTAAGTGACCTTGAGGACAAATATGACAGACACTGTCGCAAAGCTGCCGGTTAAAATGGATCTATACCCGAAAAAAAATGCTGCAGCAAAAACAAAAACAAAATGTGTCTAGTCTGCTATATTAGCTGTTTGCCAAAATATAACTACAATTACGGTAAAGTCCATTGCTTTCCCCAAGTCACTGACTAACTTCCCTGTTTTATCCGTTTACTTCTCACTTTGAAGCAAAGTCAGTCAGAGCAGAAATGCTTCCCTTTGGCTGAATTTGCTTGGCTCTGAGCATAGATACCCTTTACCACACGATCAGGGCCGCCGACAGGGGGGTGGAGCGGGTACTATTTACCCGGGCCCGGACGTGACAGGAGGCCCGGGCCCTCACTGATGTTTTTTTTTTTAATCCAATTAAATTTAGTTGTTCTCCATTTTTGTTTTTTAACTTTGTCGGGGAGGGGGTGGGAGTTCGGGGGTTTGAGCGCCTACTCGTTCATTGGTGGGGGGAGCTAGATGATTTAAAAAAAAAAAAAAAGCAAACACTCACGTGATCGCGGTGCCGGAGCCCCTCCTTTGTGCACAGTTCACGCTGAACGTTGGGCGTGATGTCATCAAGTCATGCCCGACATTCAGTGTGAACTGAGCTGAGAGGACCAAGCAGGAAGAAGAGAGGAGAGAAGAAATGAAAGAAGCTAATTTAAGGTAAGTAAAGGAGCGGAGAGGCACAGAGTGACTAGGGGTGAGAGAGACACAGAGTGACAAGGGGTGAGCGAGGCACAGAGTGACAAGGGGTATGAGAGGCACAGAGTGACAAGGAGTGAGAGAGGCACAGAGTGACAAGGGGTGAGAGAGGCACAGAGTGACAAGGAGTGAGAGAGGCACAGAGTGACAAGGGGTGAGAGAGGCACAGAGTGACAAGGGGTATGAGAGGCACAGAGTGACAAGGGGTGAGAGAGGCACAGAGTGACAAGGGGTGAGAGAGGCACAGAGTGACAAGGGGTATGAGAGGCACAGAGTGACAAGGAGTGAGAGAGGCACAGAGTGACAAGGGGTGAGAGAGGCACAGAGTGACAAGGGGTATGAGAGGAACAGAGTGACAAGGGGTGAGAGAGGCACAGATTGATAAAAGAAAAGGATGAGAGAGAGGCAAAAAGTGATAAAGAAAGGGGGAGAAGCATGGGGGGCACATCGTGGTTGTGATGAAGGAGGCACAGTAATGTATATGTGATGGCACATGGGGCTTGTGGCAATGTAGTGTGTGTGAGGTAGGTGGTGGCTAATTAATGGGTGCTATTTTATTTGTGGGGTGATGGTGTGGTAATTTAAAAGTGGGGACTATTAATTTAAGATAGGGTGGTTTGGGGGCTATTGAATGTGGGGATGAATTTTTTAATGGCAGTGATGGTTGTGGGAAATAGGTATATTTCCAAAATGTAATTACTATTAATTTATTGCTGGGGCTGTTTGCAGGGAGGGAAATAGGTTTATTTATTAAATGGGAATACTATTATTTTAATGGGGCTGGAGGAAGGCCTAATTATTACTCGCGGGTGCTATTGATTTAACGCTGGGGCTGGTTGTAATTTTCTAAATGTACCCATTTTTTTTTTCCAAATAGGGCCCCCAACGTTCAAGGATCCAGACAAGTCACAACTAAAGAAAGCAGCAGTTACAGGTGGTGAAAGTGAGAACAGGTAGGACAGTGTGTGAAATGTTGTGATTCTAGTGGGAAAATCCCGAATATTTTTGACTGTTCTGCCCAATCAAAGGGGCAAGCCAAGACTGTGAACTTTTTATGAAAGTTGCTGTACCGGGGCCCTGAATTCCTCTTGGCAGCCCTGCACACGATTTGCAGCAGAACATTACATGTTATATTATAACGGAGATATTTGGGCTGTTGCCTGAAACCAGGGGGTAGATTTACTAAAACCTCTAAAATGGAAAAGTGGAGGTGTTGCCCACAGCATCCAATCAGATTCTATAATAAATCCAGAAAATGATAACTAGAAAGTGATTGGCTACTCTGGGCAATACCTCCACTTTCCCATTTTTGATGGTTAAATAAATCTACCCTCTGGACTCTAAGTGGGACCAGGCCTTCCCTATTCAAATTCAATAGCGCATTTATCACCTTGACAAGTTATATTGCAGTGAACTTGCAGGGATGTTCTTTAAATATTCTTCAGACATGAGGCTGCTGTATAGATTAAATTAATATGCTTGGTATGAGGATACTGAAGTGTATTTTAATAAAGATGTAAACTCAGAATTTGTCTGATGTGGATATTACAGATTACAAGTGTCCTGGTGGGGAATGAAGGATGGAAAAAGTGTGAGGGCCCATGGTTTAACCACTTCCTATGTATAGCAGTAGTGTCATATATAGTCACTAAAATTGGCTATACAGTATATCTTAATTTATCGAGACTAACAACTAAAAAAATACCATATTTACCTGGCTCATAATGACACATTCTGCAGAAGATAATTTGTTGGATATTTGTAAAAAACAAAGTTTAATTGGAACAATAATAATGCATGTTGTATATAACCTTCCATTAAGCAAACATCATGAAAACAGCTAGAGGATGCTTTATTACATGGCCCTTTCCTCCAATTTATATTAGAGCTGGTGTACTAGTTTATTAGGTTTATTTACAATAGCTGTTTTGTTTATGCACAAGAAGACAAGATGTACACAGTATAATTATATATTTTTTATCATTCTAGTAAAACAACTTGCTGGTTTTATTATACACACTTTAAAAGGGTTATTTAAAAAAATGAAGAACAAAACTGATGTATTTACTGTTTTTAATACGCACATTGGATTTTGGCGTTTTGGGGGTAAAAAGGGTGGCGATAGCAAAAGTAAACAAAGAAATAAAATTTAATTTAATTCATGCAGTTGACATGTAACACCAATCAGAGAAAAATATTAACACATGAGATGTAGTGAGAAAATTCAATTAACCTGCTAAAAGTATCATCCTATTGACCATTATCTTCTTGAGGTCATAGATGTGTTGTAATAAGTTCATCACTGCTGTAAACAGAAAAAGAGTCCATTCAGCAGGCTGACAAAGAACCACAGAAGGATTAACTGGATATTTATGAAAATCTAACTCAAATCCTATTACAAAATGAGCTTGTAACCCATTGAAACTGTAGGATGACAAACCTAATCAGCTTTGGCTGGCGGCATTGGAGGAAAGCAGAGGAAGACGAAAATGAGATCAGAAACACAGATGTTCTGTATCTGGGTATCTGATACGCAAAGCAAGTGTGTGAATTGTAGAGATTAGAGAGGCTGCTTTTCCAAATGATAGCTCCCCCTCTGAGAAAAACACACACGTTCACCTCTAAATACTGCAGTTTACAGGAGCTCGGTCATATGGTGTCATACATGAGGCTTTGAATACAATGACATGTAAATAAAATAAGCAACTGTTTACAGCATCTGGTTACTTACGGCTCTGTGTTAATTAATGTAAATGCTTTTGTTATATCTATTCCTGCGCTCATTCTAGCTGGCTAGGTCAATCCGTGTTGTTGAGCACTTGACAAAGTTCATTGTTAGCAATCTATACTTAGCCGGTCCACTGTTCACCTTTTGTATCCTTCTCAGTATTCCCATTAAATTGTAAATTATAATAGAGCAGGGCCCTCTCTTATGCTATACTGCATGTTCCTACAATATCAGCAGGGGATAGCAAACCAGTAACTGAGGGAGAAAGAAATCCCAGGGCGAGAACCAGGGGTGGATTGTCCTGATGGGCAAAAGGGCAAGTTCAGATGGGTTGGTTTACTGTGGGCTAGTGATGATCCCTGGGAACTGCCTCATGGGCCAAAGTATTTTCAGAATCCTCTCATGGCAGGAATAAAATGGATAGGATGGATAGAGTGGGAGATTATGCAGAGAGGGACTATGACTCATGAACATTGCAAACACATATACAATATATCCACTAAAAAAGTTATGATAAGAGAATATTCAGACAGGCCACGGTCGGGAATATAGAGTGGGCAATCATACAGTTTAAGGTCAAAACAGAAATGGGTTGCTAGCCAGACAGTGATCTATGCCAGGAGTCGATGCAATCATAAACAGTATACAAATAGCTAAGGATCTAAGACAATTCTAAGACAGATATGACACGAGAATCAAGAAGGGAAAGGACCGGACACCCAATCACTACTGGTAAAATGATTTTCTGATGGGAGTGTGATTTTGGGCCTATAGTAGTCACCTTTATCCTTGGGACTGCCTTTGGACACTCAAATGCCTCCAGGACTTGGATAGCATGAGGAACTTCAGAACTACAGCAGTACTGCTGGGGATGAGAGTATGAAGACAGAGAAACAAGGCAAGGTAGCAATGATAACTGAACAAAGAAGACACAGGTTAAACAATGGGACAGCATAAAAGGATACACAAGAAAAACAGGTCTAGAGGAAGGCAGAGAATGCATACACCAGCCGACAGACTTATACAAGAATGGAAGACAAAAGCCACAAGCTGGGACTAAGATGGGCAGGCCACAGGGAGAAGCCACACATAACTTACAGTGTGCTAACAACGCTTATTTATTGCTGGGAGTTCACTACAGCTGGGCTTGTTTCTGGTGAGAAGACAAAAAGGTGCTGGGTGCACCACAGTAAGTAAATGCTATATTCTTCCAGATAGCACAGTAATGTGGAATATTCACATGCCGTATAAATAACACTTACTATTTAAAATAGGGAAGCATAGTTAGTTTGATAGTTTTTATGATACATGTATGGAATTTTCACCAACTTCAGTCCACAAGAGCCCAATAACAATGTAGAATTTATGATTAAAGACCACTCTCCAGAGATTATATGAAGCAGTGTCTTTGGGACTTTAACTGTGGAGCCCCAGTAATAATAAAAAATGTTTTCTTGTCTAATATGGGGGACATTTTTCATCACCAGATATTATTCCCAATATGATTCTACAGCGTCATATACAAACATCATATTTTACAATGATCCTTAAGCCAGGTCAGTCATGATACAATCAATATGTTGGGAATCAATTAGGCTCCTTTATGGACACTTTATTATTTATTGTAGGTGGGAACTTTTATCCAAAGACCTGGGGGTAAATGTATCAAGCTGAGAGTTTTCCGGCGGGTTTGAAAAGTGGAGATGTTGCCTATAGCAACCAATCAGATTCTAGCTATCATTTTGTAGAATGTACTAAATAAATGATAGCTAGAATCTGATTGGCTTTTCAAACCCGCTGGAAAACTCTCAGCTTGATACATTTACCCCCTGATATCCAGGGATACAAAAAATAAACAAACAATAACTGAAAAAAAGATTCCACATCTCAAATTCATTAAAAGTTGCAATATTTCCACGTTTATTGTATTGCCACTCTACTATGCTTATACCGAGATATAAGCATAGTAGGGCGACCTTTCTTATTAATTGTTCTGTTACCTTCTGTTACCTTCTGGTTGAAATACAGTGTGTAACCTTTTCAACTTCTGTGTAACAGTAATGATAAATTATGCTCTAGAGTATATAGTAGATGGATAGCCATTATTGATATAATGATCCTAAGGACACCTGACAAGTAGATTTACTAAAACTTCTAGTATTAGAGGTGTTGCCTATGGCAACCAATCAGTTTCTAGATCATTTTCTAGAATGTACTAAGTATATGATAGCTAGAACCTGATTGGTTGCTATGGGCAACACTTCCACTTTTTCTTTTTACACATTTTAGTTGATCTACCAGTGCGCTAGAAATTAATTGATAGGATACATTCCAAAACCCACAAGCCAAGGTACAAAAGAAAAGTGCAGCATACCACATAGTTTCAAATAAGGGCGTTTTATACATCTTATTCAATATATTAGCTTGGGTTCTGCTGGGCCCTGCTTCAGGCAAGTAAACATATTAAAAAAGCATTAGTAAGAGAAGGAAAATGTGACTAGAATTATCTTTTAATTTAGTATTATCAATCCTGTAGAGAAAAAGGTACATACCCACAAGGATAAACCATGTTTAAACTACAAGTAGTAAATAAAAAATGTAAAGAGAACAAGTGGGTAAATGAGGGGCACCAAGCATATTGAAAGTGTGCGCTAATATGCTAATTATGCAAAGTACATTCCAAGGTGGTCAGGCATATGTATAAAAATGCTGAATTGCCTAGTTGCCTATAATTATGGCTGCCACAAAAGAAATCAGTAACTTTAAAAGAGGTGTGGTTTTTGTGGTGCGTTTGACAGGAGCTCAAGCAACCAAGACAGCTCAAACTGCAATGTTTCCAGGGCAAAATTGTCTAAGGCAGGGTTTCCCAAACCCAGTCCTCAGGACTCCCTAACAGTGCAGGTTTTCCGGATCACATGTGACATAATTAGGACCACATGTGGATCTGTTACATTGTGTCAGTCAGTAATGAATACACCTGTGCTCCAGCAAGGAGATGTGGAAAACATGTACTGCTAGGGGGTCCTGAGGACTGGGTTTGGGAAAGCCTGGTCTAAGGTGATGTCAGTATGGAATGCCAAGGGAAAAACATCATTGGCAAAGGCAAACATTTTGCGGAATCGCAAACTCCAGAATGACAACATACATGCATTATTTCTTAGTGCAAGACAAAACTGAAGAGCAACTGCATTCAAATAGATTGCAATTTTCATGAATCGCAAACAGACATTTTAGTCAAAAAGAGAATTCCACACAGCATGGTATCATAGTCAGATTCTACTTCATAACCACTAATCACACCAGGCAATGCACATTTGCGAGTACAGTGGCACATATAGCACAGACAATGAGCTGAAGAGCAGTGGAAGAAGGTGATTGGACAAATCATCCTTCACTCTGTTCTGGAGAAATGACCGAGGACACATGTGGCACCAACCTTAAGATCTCTAAGGCACTGTCATGACCTCAGCTATAATATCTGAACCCAACAGAAAATTAATGGTACAGTATACTCCATACTTGCCTGCTCTCCCTGAATTCCCAGGAGGCTCCCACATTTCGGGGATTCCTCACAGACTCCAGGAAGAGTAGGCAAAGCTCCCGCATTTGCCGGAATTCACGGCAGCATATGGAGGGAGCAGGGCTTAATTGTGTCATTAAGCTCCTCCCAGGGGTGGGGGCGTGGCTATGGTGATGCAACAATGTCACCATGCCCACTTCCTACCCCATGGCACGTATGGTATATTCTGGAACAATGCCTGGAACAGTGTTTTCCACCACCACCATGGCATCACCAAGAGTGGTCATGCATCCCTGCCACATCATTCATAATATATGTAGATTCAATGTGACAATGTATACTGCTCATACTGGCCGCCGCAAATGATTGCACACTGCAAATAAAATAACTTTATATTGGTGCATCCATTACTTTGTCCACCACCAGCACACATGTGGTATATTTTTATTTAAAAAAAAAAAAAAAAATTGATCTTTCTCTCTAATTCTGCCATGAACTCATTGAAGCACAACAGACTTTGTCTAAGCTGAATAAATTTGATTGTGTTAACAGGTCTTGTTTTCTTTTGGCTAATTAAGAAAAACAACATTAAAAAATGGCAAATACAGTAAACCATTTCCACAGACAGAACCCTGAACTTTCTTAAAAATCCAATAAGCTGTATAAGACTCAGATACATTTGTTTGGATGAGTACAGTTACACTTTTCCATTAGTGTCTCTTGTTGTCTTAATATATGGAAAATTATAGTTGTTGAGCATAGAACATTACATAATGACAGGCTTCCATATGTGTATGGTGGAAACAACAAATCTATGTTTTCTCTTCTACAAAATTCTAATTAAATACTAAACTCTGCCTACATAGATATATTATTATGTATTTTATTTTATAGTTAAGTGAGTAGTGTTTGAGTTATCTCATGAGGCATTAGCTGCAGAATTTCAAAAATAATACTTTTCTGTATTAGCCTACCAGCCCATTAAGCTTTTTCCACAAGTAATTGTATATGATCCCTAAAAACTATTCTATATGAAAGCCTACAATATGGCCTATAATAACATTAGATTATCTTTTGATGGAGAGCCTAATACACAATAAGCCAATAAATCAAAACAATATAAAATACAATACATGACATACAAAGTTAAAAACAGTGCTAAGTAAAATTAAAAATGGCATCCGTCAACCTCATTTAACTTTTCATTTTAGAAGTGTAAAAGTCAATGGGATTAAAAATAACATCATTCGGCAAAGAATCATGATAGACTAAAAAATGAAGAATATAATCAATGATGTTGAGTATGCACTTGACAATGGCTTTCAGGTCATGTACTTATTAGCAAGCAAAAAATGTAGGATAAATGGTTTCCTGATGAGATGACAGACAGGTACTGGTCCATATTTGATTTCCCACTTATTGGTATTATGCCCTAGCATGCTACCCTGGGTTACAAAAACAGGTCGCTTGTTATAAATGTACATATTGCAAAACATACACCCTCATTTTTAACACTAACATTTTTAACTCCTCTGTTACAAAAAAGGAAATCTAAGTTAAATATTTCATTAATTGTCACTTAAATCCACCTACTTATTACAATCGACTACTACAGAAAACTTTAATATTTAAGCCTACTAATAATATTTTAATGATCTAAGAAAAAAAAACAAAAAACACCATTATTAATATTTGCTCACACATTTTGATACGTTGTATACTGTAATCCATCACATTTGAAATGTGTAGATGTTTAATCAATAAAAATGGTAAATAAATTGAATAAAATATATGAGTTATAAATACATGAATTATAAAAACTTACACAGTTATTTATGTAAATTATATTAATAAGGTGAGCTTATCCCAGATCTGTTAAGACAATGAGGCTGCAGTACGGTTAGTGTGTAAAGAGTAGTTGATGTATTGTCCCATGGAGTCATTGAGAAAGCAGTTCTTAATGAGAAACGTGTTTGGTATGTGTGGAGCCCTGGTGGAAACCATAATGGAACGCAGACACCACCGAAGCTGGGTCTACAGCCACAACCACTTGGACAATTTACAACTTGTAACTTGTAACTTTATACTTTTTACAATTCTGTCCCTTTTTTCTCCCTCTATCTATTGCTTGGAGTTGCCTGTACTTTGGAAGACAGTCAGAGATTTTTTTCATAGCTGGTAAACAGGTTAACCCACTGCCTCCCATCAAGTATTTATGACTCTTTTTGTTGTTTCCTAGTAACAACAAAGAGCATCTGTCATTGTTTGGTGTTTTTGTACTGTATGTGTCAGATATCCTGACCGTGTGCCTAATTCTCCTAACAGGTTCCTCTGCAAGAGTTCTTCTCTTAGCAACTGTCCAAACCGACCAGTGTTACAGAAGGAGAGAGGCAGAGCTGCGTGACTAACGGAACAATGATCGTTGCTCTGCCAACATCACACAGCCAT